>CM035141.1:69674664-70887164 GCA_020205605.1 Panax ginseng
TCTTTTCATGAATACAAAAGAAATAATATCCCTTACCATAGAAAAAACTGGATACTGGAATAGTGAGGTAGTAAACTTCTCTTCTTCTTTCTCTCTATAATAATTGCTCTATAGCTTTAATGAATTGGTGAAAAATAATGAAGGAATGAGCTTATATTTATAGGAAAATATAGTTTCAATAATTGCACATTTTGGGGCTCGAAATATTACAGTATAATACTTTCCTCTTTTCCATACTTTTTTAATTTAGTCCTGCAAGTATTATCAAACTTGCATCACCTCTCCCCTAATAGTAAATAATGTGAATCAATAGTTCAATCATGTGAATCAATAGTTATAATCATGTGAATCAATAGCAATTAATTGCTCATTTATCCAATTAATTACCCGATTGGTTAATATAACTTCCAGACATCAATTATTATCGAAATAAATGTCGATTTCCACTAACACTAATAATTTCAAGACAATGGAACTATCAATTTCATCTTTAATCAACACGAACTTATTCATTATTAATATTATAACTCACAATATTTAACAAAACAAGGTCGTTCCAAGGAAACAGGGGGCTTTCCGATAATGATTTCTCCTTATTGTCGCGCAATTAGGTGACCAAACCTCTCCTTGACAGAACTTCTAGACATTGTCAATATTGCAAATAATAATATGAATAACTTTGCTGTCTCAATTATTGATTTAATAATATATAATATTATATTGATGATACTGTGACAATAATTGAATCAATAATATGAGAGATATGATGCAACAATTACTGTAGCAATAATTGAGTCTAACTGAGTGACTTCTTACGTAAGCATCATAAATCAATACCATGGGCTATTATACAACCACGTGTGTTACTGTACTTTTACTATCGGGTAGTTCAACAGTTTTAACGGTAACACTTTCGCCGTTATTTTTATAAAAAGATAATCTTGTCGTTTTCTAACTATGACAATACTTCCGTTATGGGGTCCACTAATGATTGTGCCATCGTACGGATATTCCCCGACCAAGAGAATATTTTATAACAACTTGCATACTTTGCAAAAATTTATAAATATTACCCACAACTATAACATTATATCAAATCCACACCATAATATTCAAAAAAATATTTTGAGAAATTTAAATCTTTATTCATAAAATTTGGGGTCTCAAAATCTCCCCTCCTTATAAAATTTCTCCCTCGAAATTTACGTATGTACCTGGTATGCCGAAGAGACGAGGATACCTTGACTTCATTTCAGATTCTAACTCTTGAGCTATAACCTTTGAGTGTTGAATACGATCCTTCTTATCCAAGATTTTAACATGTATCTCCTCATACGTTAAATCTTCTGCTATCTCGTCAAGTTCTAATTTAATAACATGGTTTGGGTTATCCACATATTTACGTAACATCGATACGTGAAAAAAAAATGTTATTAACACGCGACATACTTGGCGGTAAAATGAGTCTATAGGCCACAGTTCCTACTAGATCAAGGATTTCAAATGGGCCAATAAAATCGAGGGTTGAGATTTCCTCTCTTCGTCGATTCTTACTTCAAAAATAACATCCTCTTGAACCTTCTTCTTCATGTTTATCAGCTTCGGGTCTGTAACTTGAGCGGCTTTAACTTTATCGATTAAATTCAATTCTACTAGTATATTTGATATCACCACGTGGGTCCCTAGAGTCTTTAACTATATCTTCATCATTTGTAAGTTATACGAAATGGGTTTTTGTGTTAACAACATCGCATTCGTAAACGCATATGATCTTTTACTCAACGCGTCAGCTACCACGTTCGCTCTTCCACGATGATATTGAATGGTATAGTCGTAATCTTCAACAGCTCGAGCCAACGTCCTTGGCGCATGATACGTTCATTTTGGTTAAAGAAATATTTAAGGGTTTTAGAAATGGGTTTTGTACTGGAGTCAATACAAAATTTGATTCCACGCTCTAGGGGTAGGCTAGGAAGTCTTCAAGAATACGTCAGGAAATTTATTAACAATATAAATATCATTCAAAACTGTGACTCCCATCCAAGACTTGGATAATACGTCACATTAATACCTATGAACTTTCCATCGTCATTCACAACGTCGCCTACAGAAAGTCTGGCTTCAGTGCATTCCACACAAGGAAGTCAACAACGAAAGGACTAGGGCTCTTTACTTATGGCTTGATATGACAATGATTGACTTTAGTGGTTTGGTTTCTTGAATTCGCATAACAGGTTGGTTAGGAATATGAAAGCTAACAACCTTACGGAAAGTATGAGGAGTAGTTAACCAATCGATTCCTAAAATCACATCAAGGGAAAATATTTATAAAGAGATATGATCGACAGGTAACGTGAAAGTGTCGATTTGAATCAACAAGATTTATAAACAGTGGAGGTAACAAAGGTTTTTATTAACAAAGTTTCAACCAATAAGTCAAAGTATAACTTCTCTGGGGTCAAATTTAAACATTGAGCGCAAGAAAGAGAGATAAAAGAATGGGTAGAACTAGTATTTAATAAGGTATAGACTTCGCAAGAATTTATAATTAACTAACCCGTGCTAACTTCGTTCGGGTTACTCGCTTTTTGAGAAGTCACAAAAACGCTCTTCTTGAAACCACCGACTTTGTGTTGTCCGTATCCGCCTTTGGTGCCACCGTCTCAGCTGGACTTGACTTTGGTGCACAACAAAATTGGGCTAGGTGACCTTCTTTTCCACAATTGTAACATGCTTTGGATTGCATCACACAGTTTGGACTGATATGTCCCTCCCCTCCGCATTTGTAACATACAACCAGCGGTCGTTCTCCTTCCTTGAAAATGGGTGTTGGTGTTGCTGTCTTTCCATCGTTGTTGAACCTTCTCTTCTTGAAATTTTCACTTCTATTATCTTGGCCATGATTACCACTGAAGTGGTTACCATTCTTGGCATGATAATTTCCCCCACGATGGTTATCATTGTTCCGATGGCCGTTGCCACCGGTACGATTATTATCGTCAACATTTTTAGATGTCATTTTCAAATACTGCCACAAAACAAGGGTTAATTGACATGCCTCATATTATCCATATACTGTGACCGACCAATTAAATACCAAATAAACTTAGGTTGGTCATACTAGCGTAGGAATTCTCCGTCTCTCCCCTACTAGTTGTTATCTCACATATCAGCCAGGGATCATATCCCTAAGCTTTGATACCAACTGTGACGCCCCAAAAACAGGTATATATCATCGATCTTGAGTCGCCAGATATATGGTACATAAATTCAAATACAACTTAATTATACAACAGTCGTGTAAAATACGACAAAACATAGCTGAGAGTTTAAACAAGAATATTGTCATCTAGACAATATCCACACTCAATGGTGTCCTCATTACAATTATTATCACATTATTCCGTAGAATAGTGAGGACTACTAAAGCCATTTATCCTGGACCATCACTCCATTCCCCGACTCGTCCCAGCTATATTCTCATTTCCTGAAGAGAACAATGAAAGAAAGGGTGAGCTCAACTAGCCCAGTAAGAAATATTATGACTAAGATAATACAGAATAAATTATCCTTAGCCTTCAACAATATAACAACTGATAGAATACAATAGACAACAAGTTTTAGATCAACAACTGCAGCAGAAATAAGCAATCCATTAGAAGAGTCAAGTAGAGCATACAATCTATTATCTTCTATGATTTAAAAAGTTTTTCATCAACTTTATCGTTGAGACTCGGCTTAATAAATAAAATCAAATCATCCCTGCACCACGACAAAGGATATTCGTGTAATCATCAATGGTCATGATTATACCGAATAATCCCTTGTCATAATCATACCAACAACTGTCCATCAAAGAACTACAGGCCAATGAGGACTTTCAGCACATCATTCATCACATTACGGTCATGATTATACCAAATAATCCCTAGTCATAATCATACCAAGTCCATCTCTGCACGTAAGCCAAAGATGACTTTCATCATAATATAAGCATGAGGATGATGACAATGACATAATACTTCAATAAAACAAGTTTAAGGATAAATTTTAAAGATTTATAATTTAATTTATCCAAAAATCAATAACGTCCAAATTGTCAACATGATACTGCTTTATAGAGTAAAATTCAAGAATAATATTCATGTACCAAAAATAATTTGGACAGAAAAGAAATATATTTTTCGGGTAAATAGTACCCCATGAATAGTATCCCATGAATAGTACCCCGACACGAAAAATTGTCCCGAATACCCGAGTGAATGATACTAGAATGAATAGTAATCGGGTGAATAGTAACCCGTGAATAGTAACTCATGAATAGTACTCCAGAACAAAAAGTACCCCGAATACCCAAGTGAATAATACCAGAGTGAATAGTAATCGGGTGAATAGTAACCGGGTGAATAGTAACTCGTGAATAGTAACTCGTAAAAGAAAAAAATACCAAAGAAAATGATATTTCATGATGAGTACAAAAGAAATGATATCTCATACAAGTATAATAGAATATATGAAACTGTAAATGGATTTTCACCCGCCATGCGGTAATCCATGTAGACAAATAATTTCCACAATTTAATAAAGAATGAATACGAAGGATCATTCACCATGCATGTGGTAATCCACATAGATAGGTTATTCCAACATAATAATAAAGAATGGAATAACAGAAGAATTCACCATGCATGCGGTAGTCCGCGTAGACAGGTTATTACAACAGAATAATAAAGAATGGAATAACAAAAGAATTCACCATGTATGTGGTAGTCCGCGTAAACAGGTTATTCCAACAGAATAATAAAGAATGGAATAACAAAAGAATTCACCAGGCATGCGATAGACCGCACAGACAGGTTATTCCAACATAATAATAAATAATGGAACCAGGTCATGCGTAATCCGCTGGCTGGATATTCCAATGTAATAATAAAGAATAGAACCAGTCATCACGCGTAATCCGCATTGCATGGGATATTGCAATGTAATAATAAAGAATGGAATAATAGAAGAATTTCACCATGTATGCGGTACTTCGCATAGACAGGTTATTCCAACATAATAATAAAGAATGGAATAACAGAAGCTCTCTTCATGAATACGAAAGAAAATAATACCCCTTACCTTAGAAAAAACTGGATATGGAATAGTGAGGTAGCAGACTTTTCTTCTTCTTTCTCTCTATAATAATTACTCTATAGCTTTAGTGAATTGGTGAAAAATAATGAAGGAATGAGCTTCTATTTATAGGAAAATATAGTTTTGATAATTGCACGTTTTGGGGCTTGAAATATTACAGTATAATACTTTCCTCTTTTCCTTCATTTTTAATTTAGTCCTGTAAGTATTATCAAACTTGCACCACCTCCCCTAATAGTAAATAATGTGAATCAATAGTTCAATCATGTGAATCAATAGTTATAATCATTTGAATCAATAGCAATTAATTACTTATTTGTCCGATTAATTACCTGATTGGTCAATATAACCTCCAGACATCAATTATTATCGAAATAAATGTCGATTTTAACTAAAACTAATAATTCCAACACAATGGAACTATCAATTTCATCTTTAATCAACACGAACTTATTCATCATTAATATTATAACTCACAATATTTAACAATCACGATGCTTTCAGGAAGAGGGGCTTTACGATAAGGATTTCTCCTTATTAGCGCACAATTAGGTGACCAAACGTCTCCTTGACAGAACTTCTAGAAATTATCAATATTGCAAATAATAATATGAATAACTTTGTCTTCTCAATTATTGATTTAATAATATATCATATTATATAGATGATACTGTGACAATAATTGAATCAATAATATGAGAGATATGATGCAAAGAATTCATAGTGATAATTGAGTATAACCGAGTGACTTCTCACATAAGCATCAATAATCAATACCATGGGCTACTATGCAACCACGCGTATTACTGTACGTTTACTACCGGGTAGTTTAACAGTTTTAATGGTAACACTTTATGTGACACCCCCAAATCTCGGTACTTCATTACCTCAAGATTTGGTGTTCACGTAATCAAAACATTCATATCTAACTACCCAATCATAATATAATTGAATAATAAAACCTGCCCACACATGATTACTTTAATAAAATCATTATCTCTCAGGTTCTCTAACCTTTAATACAATCATTCAAGTGTGGAAATTAAGTTATTACATCACATCATTATTAAAAGTCTATCATCATAACGATAAAGCAAAATTACAAGTCTTCATCACTTGTACATTTTTCCCTTTCCTTTGTTAGTTGTAGGTTTATCTACCTTCTCAACCACAGCTGCAATAAATGTATAAATATGCAAGAGTGAGCAAACAAAGCTCACTTGAAATAAGAATAAATATCTTTACATCATTTGCCAAATAATATGCTTAATATAACTGAATGATATGTTCTATTAACATTTCAACATTTGTCAATCCATAGGCTCAGTAGAACTGAATGATTTATTCTATTAACATTCTTAAATATACTACTGAGGGTCAAATGACCATGAACCATGTCCACAGTTATAAGTAATCTTTCAACTTTAACTTTAATAAATATACGACTATAAGGACTCCACGTGATTAGGGGGATCAATCCTTCAATACAATGTATTTTGCACAACCATTTCAACGCTAAGCGTAAACCCCTAAACATAGGGTTGTTCATGTCAGTATTTAGAGTACAAGTCCGCACCAAAGAAAGTTTGGTTTGGATAAGCTTTCAAGGGTAATTGAAGTTTAATGATCATCAACTAGGGAACTAGTTGAATCAACAATGATTGATAATACAATAGTTATTTAATAACAACATAGCTTAAAACATTTGAGAATCATAAATGAACTGATTCTACATATCAAACTCATGCTTGAAATAGCTATAGAGCATAAGCATTTAATAAAATGAACAAAATGGTTAACATTTTCTTGAACAGTAAAATAAGCTAAGGTTCGAGTCTTATAACATTAGAAATGAAATTCCTGAATGTACATTTAACTGATAGCAAGCTAGAAACAAAAAACTTGCCCTACAATGTATTAACTCATGCAAAGAATTAAAACAGTTCAAAAATAGAGACAAGAGTTCAAAATTATGTTCATTATACAATAATAGAACTTAAGAAACTTGTTTAACTGTAAACAAGTTAGAATGAACCAATCAATAAAATTGATTTATTCAATAACAGTTAAGATAAGAAGCTTGCTCAATCAAAAGCATGAAGTTATACAATATAATAATAGAAATAACTCAACGAAAGTGTTGAGTTAGAAAACTTGCACAATGTAACAAATGAACTAGCTCAACGAAAGTGTAAAGTTAGAAAACTTGCCTCGAGCGTAAGCTAAAATATTAAAACTCACGTTCACCTATACATAGTATTAAAACCACAACATCTATTAGACATACTAATATTCACTTTTCAATATAAAACGTATTACTAGCTAAACTTGTTATTTTAGCACAAGTCTTAAGCTACCATTTACATTTCAGAATTCCCAAGTGTTAATCATCACAACACATAACTAACGTTCATTGTATAAACTAGGTTATCACTTAACGCGTTCTCGCTTTACTAATCATTTTTGCAATTTTGAATTCATAATACATATAACACAACTCTATATTAGCATTGTTGTTACATGTTGGACACATTATCATAACCTTTAGTTAAGCTACAAAAAACGACCAAAGTCTGCAGATTAGCGAGACTTCAAATTGTCTGAAATGGGTACTCGTGATCATAGCAAAGTTTTGTATCTTGGGAGGTCACATGGCACGCTTAAGGTCTCATACATACCACAGCGTGATTTATTATAACTCGAGTTTTTCATAACAGCTTGACTTTTCTTAAGCCAACTAACACGAATTTCACCCACCAAACAGTGATAATAACACATAAAATAAATATACAACTATCATAGACATGATTTCTAATTTATTCAACCACTTAGCACAATTTAACAATCACTAAAACTATTTTAATTTCTCAATTTTCATGTTTTCATTAAAAACTCAATTTTCTTGACATTCATCCTAAAAATCGTCATTGTGATTTCAAAACATGGCCAAATCATCTCATTCAAATTACGTTATGTTCGTATCTCAATGAACTAACATATACAAGCTTCAATTTATACTTTAACATACAATTTAGCCACTAGAATTGATGCTTACATGAGCCATTTGAAAACAAAATATACACAAACATATACTGTCGAAATTTTCTTCACTATAAACCGAAATTATCATGCAATTGTTGTTTAAACATACTTTCTAAGCATCATAAACATATACAATTGCTATTACCAACTATATAACTCCACAATTCAACAAATTTTGATTTCATACAATACAAACAACTATGTCGTAACTTCATATATGTACATTCACATATATATATAATCCAAAGGTTAGATAAATACCTTCAAATAGTTTGGTAATTTCTTGCAATTGCAGACAATTCTTCTCAATTTCTCTCAAGCCTTCTCTCAATTCTCTCAAGCTTCTTTGAACTTCTTAGCTTTCTTCTCTTAGGCTTAGACTAGACAACTAACATGTATGCATAAAAATAAAACTGATATAATACTGATACGTATACTTATTAGGATATCAGTTATATAAAAATAACATATAAGTTATAATTATATTATATTTATTATTTTATTTTATTTAAAAATCTAGAAATTCCAAAAGCCATAAGGCTTTGTTTGGCAAAACCTTTAATTTTAAAGAATTAATATATTTAAGCCTTGTTTGGCAAAAACTAAATTAAACTACTTTAATTTATTATAATAATTCCTTATAATATAGTTATTTGTCATATTATATTTAATCAAGCTTTCATATTTATTTTAATTAATCAAATCACAATTAATTAAATAAATCCTTTAATCACATAACACAATACAAATAATTAATCATTAAATTGAAATATCAATATAATAATCATTTCCTTAATTCATCAATTATTTATTTAATAAATAATTAACTAAACAAAATTAAATCAATTGAACAAATATTTATTCAACGATAATCACATCTATTAAATATTTATATAAATAAATAAATATTTAATATTATATTTAAAATTCTGGAAGGTTACATCATTCCCTTCTTAAAAGGATTATGTCCTCAGAATCACAATTCAAACAATCAAATCGTCACATTCTTCTCTACTTACAAAGATTTTATCCCCAGAATCGAAGACATGGATTAAAAAAATAATACAAGTTAATTTTTTTATCATTTCAGCTTCGAGTTCCCACGTTGCCTCTTCGACATTGTGGTTTCTCCATATCACCTTCACAGAAGGTATCACTTTATTTCTGAGCACTTGTTCTTTCCTGTCGACTATCTGGATAGGAGTCTCTTCATAAGATAAATCTTTATCGAATTGCAATGGTTCGTACTCGATCACGTGCTTGTAATCGGGTTTATACGGTCGTAACACCGAAATGTGAAAAACATTATGAATGTTTTCCAACTCTGGATGTAGAGCTACCTCATCAGCCACTTCCCCCACTCTTCGTAGTATTTCGAACGGTCCAATAAATCTTGGGCTGAGCTTTCCTTTCTTGCCAAAATGAATTTTCCCTTTCCAAGGAGAAACGTTTAGGAAAACAAATTTCCTACTTCAAATTCGCGATTCTGCCTATGTTAATCGGCATAATTTCTCTGTCTGTCTTGGGCTGCTATCAATCTTGTCCTGATGAGATTGATAACTTTAGCAGTTTGTTATACCAGTTCTGGTCCTAACAGTTGGCTTTCACCGACTTCATCCCGGCCAAAGACAAAGGAGTTCTCAGACTTTCATCGTCTAATGCCTCGTAAGGTGGCATGTTGATGCTCGCGTGGTAACTATTGTTGTAGGCAAATTCTACCAACGGTAAATGTTCATCCCAGCTTCCTTTGAAATCCATGATGCATGCTCTCAGCATATCTTCCAACGTTTGGATTGTTCGTTCGCTTTGCCCATCGGTTTGCGGATGGTATGCTGTACTCATTCGCAACTGTGTTCCCATACATTCTTGTAGTTTTTTCCAGAAGTTTGATGTGAACCTTGGATCTATATCTGACACAATTGAAACTGGAACTCCATGTCTTGACACAATCTCTTTAACGTACAGTTTTGCTAGCTGATCAAGATTAAATCTAATCTTTATTGGCAAAAAGTGTGCAGATTTTGTCAATCTATCCACTATTACCCATATCGCATCGTATCCTTTTCTGAGTCGTTGGAAGTCCAACCACAAAATCCATTATGATATGCTCCCATTTCCATTCCGGTATTTCCAACGGTTGAAATAATCCGCTTGGTCTTTGATGTTCATCATTCACCTTCTAACACGTCAAGCATTTTACAACGCATTTTGCAGCGTCTCTTTTCAATTCGGCCACCAAAAATATCGCCACAAATCTTGATACATCTTTGTACTTCCTGGATGAATAGAATATCTTGTGTTGTGTGCTTCGGTCAAGATTTCGTGTTCAAGCTCTGGCACTACTGGAACCCAAATTCTTTCCTCGAATCGTAGTAGTCCTTCGGTATCAACCTTGTATTTTACATCGCTACCCTCAACCACTTTCTCTTTGATCGTTTCGCATTCTTTATCTTGTAGTTGAGCACTCTTCACTTTGTCCACCAAAGTTGGACTAGCATCTATCTGAAATAGTCGTTCATCGGATTCCTTTGGAAATTTGATTTCCAACTCTAGCTTTGTCATTGCTGAAATAAGCTCATCCTGAGTGGTTTGTCAGGAATAAACATGTGAATGATATTCCTATTTAATATATGATTTGATTATGATATATATATGAATGAATATTCAAGTATGCTTGCATGAAGAAAAGGTGTAAAGTACTTTGATAGATAATAGAAATATATGTACAAGGACTTAGAATGAATTGATCAAATATGTTAGGTTGATCCTACATAAGCAAAACAACTTTGTAAAGTCCTTAAAAAGAAATGATGTACAAGGACTATAAATATAGAAAAATCAAGCTTGTTAGGTTGATCTTATGATGTAATAGATAGGCTTGTCTGATCGTCGAGCACTGCACCATAAGTCGTAGTTTTCCAGGACAGTCAGAGTTAACTCGGAGCTATCGAGGCAGAATAGGAGTATGCAAGATAGTGAGATCTTGGAGTTCGTAGACTTCCAGGGGAAACGAAGAAGGATCTTAGTGTGTCGAGAAGAGCTTCCTCGGGATCGTAGTGTGCTGAGGAAGTCATGTTCAGAATCGTAGAGACAGCCTGTCTATAAGCCGAACGACCATCTGCCGAAGCCAAGTATGAAACGTAGACTACACTCAGAGTCGTAGAGTCTATTGATGCCAAAGCCAAGACAAGGATTATAGGCTACACTCTGAGATCATAGAGTCCACTGAATGAATGCAGAGATCGTAGTCGGGCAAGATCAGATGAAGACAACAAGCACAAGGCAAAAATCGTAGAGTGTCAAGATCTGATCTCGGGATCGTAGTGTCTACAAAGCCAAAGCTGAATCATAGAGTACAGGACTATGACTCCAACAGAAGTGCTCAAAATGCTAAGTCAGAATCATAGAGTAGATACGATTCTCAACGAATGAGCACTCCTAGAATATCCAAAGATACGAAGCTTCTGGTTGGCACTGCAATAATGCATTCCACAGTAAGGGAACCAGAGAGCACTCAACGAATGGTATGCAGGCTAACAGAAGATCTAAACACAAACCCAATCAGCGTTAAGATTGAGGTGTAAGGCCATTCGTGATGAAGTCTTCCACAAGGAGATCCAATGAAGACTTCAGCAGCTAACTAAGGAAAAGTCAGCTAATGCAGTAGCTGTCAAGAGAACAGAAGACAACGATCTTGGAAGCAACCAAGATCGTAGTGTTTGCCAAACAAAGAAGGAACTGATGGAAGGTGAACCTAGATACTGGTCAGCCTCTGGAGAGCAAGACTAAAGTGATTAAGTGCAGGGTCAGTTCATTGATGATAAGTGAGCGGAAGATCACCAGGAGAAAGCAAGCTGGATGCGCCACAAATCTGAAGTGTCTTGATATCCAGAAGGGGACCAGAGAAAGGAATTAGGCCATCAGTATCTGAGAACAGTCGAAGCAAACAGATGTATTGAAGCACTGCACAATACAAGGAAGAGGTGTTATACATTGAAGATCTAATCAACACTCTTCAGGATCGTAGTGTTAACTCTTCTAAGTCAACGAGCAACACTCAGCAAGACACTACGATCAGGTCCTTGAAGACGTGCATCAGAATCGTAGAGTTCGGATACCTGAAGACTGAAGCATTGGCAACGGTTCAATCTGAAGGGTAATATTCGGACAAGTGCTTATTGAGAGCATCGATGCAAAAGGACAACCTCTAATCAAGAAATCAAAAGAAATAAAGTCTTCGACCTGCCCAAGATAGTAAAGTGATACATCTGACAAGGTAGGTGAAATAGTAGACTGCAGAGTCAGAAAAAGTATGTCATGTCACATCAAGCAGTCTACCTCAAGTAACTTGAGATATGTGAAGACATTTGAATAGCTTCCAACGGCTACTTTCCAACGGAAGGATTGGGAAGGTGTATAAGTGTAGAAGAACTTCAAAGATCAAAGGTTGCTGGAGTTGTGTGTTTTGGAGAAAAGGTGGACTGATCGAATCAAGTTATAGTGAGTCCAGAGGCTCACTCTACGATCCCCCAAGAACACTCAAAAGTCAGATCAAGCAAGAAGTAGAAGTGTGAGTTCTACTATGTAGAAGTGAGAGCTCTACTACATGAAGAGTGTTCTGAACTTCCGAGAGAAAGAAGAGCATCATGCCATATGGATGTCTATCATGGAAAGACTCTAAGTACAACAGAGAAGAGCTTACGGTCAACTTAGCAAGTCCATCATGGGAAGGCATCGAGTAGCAAGAAGGGAGATCACAAAAGCCATCTTGGTGTCAAGCATGAGAAAGCTTTTAAGTACCTTGTAGAAGAGCTTATAGTCATCTTAAAAGCCTCTCATGTGCAGCCATCAAGTACCAAGGAGAATGATCTTCAAGGCAGTTCATCAAGGGGTCATCCGGAGTAGTTGAGCAACCTAAGAAGCTGAGCATCATGCAACACTCAACTACTCTTCAAAGATGATCAAGCCAAGCTGCTAGGGATAGAAGATGTTCAGAGCATGAAGATATCTTAGCAGCTCAGCACCGACTCCAACAACAACAAACAAACAACTCAACGAAGCCAGGGACTGAGGGGTCCTTGTCCAGAGGGACTAAATGAAGCAGGGCCAAAGGGTCCTTGTCCGAATGGACTAAACAAAGCAGGGCCAAAGGGTCCTTGTCTAGAGGGACTAAACGAAGTTCCAAGCCTGCTAGGCTTGAAGAGTTCCTAGGGAACTAGAAGTGTCCCAAGGCTGCTGGCCTTGAAGGAATCGTAGAGATTCGGTCTTTGCCTTCTTCCTTAGTGGAAATCCTGCTAGTTGAAAGCAGAAGAGTGGATTAGGAGCTTGAGTCTCTGAACCACTTAAAACCTCTTGTGTCTTTTACATTATGTCATTTACATTATGTCTATAACTGCTATGTATATTTTAACTGCTTACAACTAAACTAACCCAATGAACATTGTACGTATAATTATGAATATATCAATGAAGGGGAATCTTTTACTTATTCCGCTGTGCCTGAAAAGATTCTTATGTTTTTCATATACTCTAATATGAATAATACATCATAAACTAGAAAAGTATTTGAAATAAAAAGGATCTATTCAACCCCCCCACCTTCTAGATCTATTGTGCCCTCTGGGAACTAACAATTGGTATCAGAGTAAGTTCTCATGCTATATTCAAAAGCTAATCGCTTTGAGTCTGATCCAAGGCACCAACATTGTTCTAAACTTAGTTTAGTAGTAAGTAACTGGTTGTATGCAGAAGAGCTCACATGTTGGAAATATTGTGTATAGGTAAAAATGTGTATACACCTGAAGCTGCTCAGATTGGTCCATATCCTCGATTGCTATATCAACAAGACCAATCCTAGCCTGCAGTCAATCTTGTAGTCTGAAGATAAGACGAGAGAAAGAGAGCAAGAGACATCAGTGACAAAGAGTAAATCATTCATCAGTCTGAAAGATAAGAGGACACGCGTACTAAGAAATGCTGATCGAGAGGAGAAAGAAAATCTTCTCAAAATTATGAGTGACCAACCAACAACTGGGTGCTATCTTTGTAAACTCAAAAAATGTCAAAGATCTTAATGCTACGATTCTCTTGATCTACATCTTCAAGACCACGACTGATTGATGAAAGGCCAACAAGAGCATTAAGCTGTCACGAGCAAAAGTAAAGCCATGCACATCAATACCCAAGCTCAGTATATATTTAATAAATGATCAAGTTTTAGAATCGACAAAAAAAGGTACGGTTCCCCACTATTATAAATGTACATCATTATTGCATCTTCTTATGAACTATAACAATATTCTGTCAAGGAGTCATAATCTACCTAAAAAGGTGAAGAGAGAAAGTAACATGAGGATGGAAACTCAAATGACTACAAATTTTCTCTCCATCAAAGTTTTAGGTTGAAGATGATATCTTGAAGGAAGTCAGAAATGGGTCATAAGAGCATCACAGACCTAATGAACGTTATGTGAAGTAATCTTTGCTGATGGGTAAGTATGTATGTACAAGCCTATGTTCTAAGTGTTTGACAACACACAGAGCATGATCAGTTTTGCAAGAGGATCTTGCTGATTTGTAGGAACTAATCACCTCAATGAATCAACTGGATACTCCTAAAATCGTGGAGCTGATTCTCACTCTATGAACACTTAAACATTGTGAACATAACCCAGTGAATGATGAAACCATCATAGATAGAGAGTGTGTTATTAAATGTCAAATCACACACACTCACCATCATGCATCTCAATATATATTATCATAAGATAGTTGCATGTATGGATATATCTGTTGATGATAAATATGATGATTATCCAAATAAGAGGAACAGGGGTTTAGAAAACTAACCTAGCAGGACCCATTTTACTATGGGTACCAAAAATAGAAATATATTTAAACCTGCAGGTATTTGGACAGTTTGACCACACTAAGGAATGATGAAGCAGAAGACTTTAGTCAAGAAGATACTACCATCAGAAGGCTAAGGACTGTTCAGAAATGAGTCTGATAAAGTTCCTATATGTCTAAGTCTGTCCTTGAAGACCCTCTGAGCTAACTGGAATGGAGCTCACATGGCTGCCAATCTGTATATGGGAGCATGCCATGCAGCAGAAGATAAAGATGATTCTATATGCTTATATCAAGAGAGATATGCTTTATGGAAAGGATCCTCAAGGGAAGTTCACAACAGAAGATCATTGAGCTTAAGACAAAAAAGTTCTTTACGAAGCAGAACTTCTTAAAACAAAGGACTATCAAAGAAGACTACGTTCGTAGTGCTGTCAAATGATCGTAGAGTGATCAATCCTGAAAATACTCATCTCTACGAAACAAGGAAAACAAAGCAACGATGATGATTCTAGTCAGAAGGAGAAATGCTGGGCAGCCTTCAAAATGAACATGAAGAAGGAATCACATCTATCTAAGAAGACATCATCAACAATGGGGGAGCAGTGATCTGTTAAGGAATAACAGTACTATTAAACCTGGAAGAGATGTACCAGCTTTAGAGTCCCAAAACTTTGTGGCTGATGAACCAAATGAAGATCCATGGTCAGTAGGAACGTCTCAAAACGTACTACTGATAACCCTTCAGCCACCCAATTCATAATCGTGAAGTTCCTACAATCAAACACATGATCGTAGTGTAAGAGAAGAAGGACACCACGATTTCAACATTGCAGATATCCAGAGCTTGAAGAAAGACCTCCCCATCAGAAAATATCTAATGAGATGTCATTGAAAATCACTGTTTTAGTACTTCATCTGAAGAGCGCCTCAGGGCAAACCTGACCCTTAGCTCACTCTAAGAGGTTGGCCCTTCCTGAGCTACCTTATCACAGAAGGAATGTTTGATCGAGTTCATCTCAAAAGAACAAAGTCAGTCGATGATGGTAGAGTTGAGTTTGAAAAGGACTAAACGATCGTAGTGAAACTACAGCGATCGTAGAAGACAACTCAACGATCATAGTTCTACCAAAGGGTACTCCAATTCACAAGGAGCATGAAGAATGAGACATCTGCTAAGCCATTCAAGTCAAGGAGATAAGTTCAAATACATCAGTGATTGAGCTATGTTGCATCGAAGTAAGGAGGAAAGACGAAGACATCCACTACAGCATCTCTCAGAAATTGATCGTTGAGTCAACAAATGAAATCGTAGAGTCTATAGCTATCTCATCATGTTACTCTACGAAGAAAAAGGTCAACGGTCAAAGCCACGACAATTAAACGTCCACTCCTTTAATAACTTAAAAGTTGTGGGGAGTTACAGCTCATTACTGGGCAACGTGCAACCAATGGACAGTTGACACATCACTGATTATGCAGAGTTAGAAGGAACTGTCGTAAAGACAAGTTCAAATCTACAGACAGTTAACAAAAGATATCGAACCTTTCTCCCTCCCGTTTTCAAAACCCTAGAAAGCTTTTCAAGAGCAAAATCAGTTAACCTCCAGAGCCTTACCAACCAGACAGCCATCTCGCATAAACTTCTCTATATCTAATACCCACATTCTCCAAACTACTCAAAATGGAAAACTGGCAAGTGATTACTAGTATTCAGCTTGGAACAAAATCGTTTGAGAAATCTGAAAAGAAGTTCAGGGACATTCTCGAGCTTGTAAAGAAGGCTGGATTTTTAGAATGCCTTGAGGGAAAATACTCCAATCTATTGCAACCTGGTTAAAGAATTATACTCAAACGTCTCTATAAATTCAGAAACTCTTACTACCAAGGTTAAAGGTCAGTCTCTTCAGTTAAAATCTTTTGACCTCAATCAATGCCTAGGTTTTCCTAACCAAGGGCTAAAGAACCTTGACAATGTCAACACTGAATTAGCAAAGGAAGTTATGGGATATCAAAGAAACCCTAGTTTCAAGGACATGAAGAAGAAGGAGTTTCCTGAGTAATATAAGTTCCTTGCTGAAATAGTTGGAAAGTGCATACTATGTAAGAACACTGCACATGACACGGTGATCGACCAGCAGTTGAAAATCATGTCAACAATAGTTTTGAAGAAACAAATCGACTTTGGAGCTATCTTGGTTGATCAGATCTCCAAATGGGTAGAGAAGGCTGAGAAGAAGCCCCTGACCAAGGTATTTCATGGGAGGCTGTTGAGTATCATACTGAAGAAAAAGCTAGGGAGAAAGATCAAGGATGATGAGGGAGAAGCCCTAAATGTGCACAAGGTGATGTCTCCACAGTTATTTGAAAACTGGAAGAAGAACCCCAAGGAGAACAAAAGGCTGACAGATGGGAGCAAAGCAGAGTCTCTCATAAGAAAAGGAAGATAACAGAGACAGAGCTCAATCAATGACTCAAGAAGAATTTTGAAATCACACCAGCCAGGAAGAAATCAAAAGTGGTGAAAAGAGCCGGTGATGTGAAGAAAGCCCAAGCCCCACCAAGGAGAGTCTCCTCCTTGAACAAGAACGAAGAAGAAAAGGCCCAAACTGCTGAAACCACAAAAAGAAGAAGCAGCAGGTTTGCTTCAAGGGCCAATCAGCAAGAAAGTTAAGATGGATGACAAACCAGCCTTAGCTTCTCAAATCAATACATCTGCTGAAGAAAGGGACATGGAGTCAGCAGAAGGGGAAGAAACAGAAGATGTAGTCCAGTCCCCACAGTCAGCATCCAGCAATGAGAATGAAGCAGATGTGATGAAGGAAACTATAGAAAATGTTGAAGAAGAAAAGTGCTCAAGCCCCATGGCCAATCCTCAGAGCAATCACTCTGATGAAGAAAAAGAAATTCACGATGATCAAAGTGCATCCCCAAATGCAACTCCCCCAACCAGCCCAGAGAATGGGTCAGAAAATGTTATTCAAGAAGAAGAAGAAGAATGCTCTCATGATGGCTCAAAAAGTGATGAGGCCAAGAAAGAAGAGTCTGCTCCTGCCAATGCTGATCTTCGAAGAAGTCTATCTGATGAGTAAGAGGAGTCAGAGACTGAAGAAGAAGAAGAAGAAGAGTCAATGTCTCCATTAATTGAACCAACACGAAGAAGGAGAAGCTACAGGCTGCAAGCCCAGTTTGCCTCCAAAAGGAGCAGCAACCAATCAAATGCCATCATTGAATTGAGTGATGATGAATCAGTATCCTCAGGAGAAGATGTTGAAGAAGAAGCCAGCAGTGAAGAAGAAGAATCTAAGGAAAGACTTGCTGAAGAAAGTTCTGATAATGAAACTCAGCAAGAAGGTTTCTCTGTTGAAGATGAGCAAGAAGGATCTGATAATGAAATATAGCTAGAGGAATCCCCTGTTGAAAATAATCAAGGAAGTTCAGGCTTCGAGAGAGAAGAGATTAAAGAAGATTCTGGTTCTACACCTCAAGAAGCAGACGAATAAGAAGATTATCCAGTTCCCTCTCCTGAAAGATTTGACAGAAGTATCATAGAGGAAGTATCAAATGATCTGACAGATGCTCCACCAGAAAGATGGTTCTTTCAGTGGATGCCATGGCTCAAGGCACACACTGAAAAAGATCGAAGCTCCTTCAATTGGTGTTACAAGCAGTTTCCAAGCATAGAACTGGTGGCTCAGAACTTTCCAAAAGTAAAGAAGTTTGCTACCAAATTGATCAGAGACCAGCCTCACTTCAAGGTCTATCGACAAGCTGAAAATCTCTATATCCCCTACGATCGTAGAGTAGATTCTGAAGGAAGAAGGGTCATGACCAAGGAGCTGATCGTAGAGTCTGTTAACTATACGGCTGATGATGTTCAAGCCCTATCCAAGAAGCCTCCTTATGATCAAGCACTGCTATCAGACACTCCATCATCCTCCACAAGCAATTGGTATTCCACGATTGTTCATATTATCCAAACATTTGAAAATCTGTCCGAAGATGACAATCGTAGAGTCCAATCCATTGCCCAAACTGAAGCTGCCAATCATGAGGATCAAACTTCTTGGAGCAGGAATTACAGAAAAGTTCTGATGATTTAAGCAAAAAGATCTCTATGCTCACAAAAGAATCACAGAAGCAGATAGAAGCAGGAGATGATTCTTTCAAGCACAAACTTCAAGCTATCTTGGCTGATGTATCTCTCAAACTACAAGAAAGGGATAACATCTATCAGAAGGCCATCCAAGATCAGAAGGCAGAAGCTCTACAAGTTCAGGAGGCCAATGCAAAGCAGATCGAAGCCCTCTCTGACAAGATTGACGATCTGAAACAGTCATTCAATGTGCAACTTGAGCTAGGCCAGCAAGAACTAAAGTTTGAAGTTGCAAACACCTCCTACCTGATGGAGCAGCTTAATTCCAACATGGAGCAGCTGTCTCAAATGATTAATGACAAAAAAAGGGGGAGAAAAAGAGGAATAGAAAGAAGAGGAACAAGGGGCATCAGAAGAAGAGTAGAGGGTCAAGAGTAGAGAAGACGTCAAAGAAGATAGTAGCTGCTGAAAGAAAGATGATGAAGGGGAACCAAGCAGAGACAAAAGGTCATCATCTGAGGGGGAGCAAGAGCAAGAGCAAGAAGAGAAATCAGATAAGTAGCTAATCAACAAGAATCCTGGAAACATACAAGGAGCCAAGGAGGTACTACTCTAACCTGTTAGGTATGTTCTGGATCCAGGATGTAGAATGTCTGAATATATAATTGCCATATTAATATAAATGACATTCATGATTAACTGTTCAGAAATACAGCTGCTCACTATATCTAAGGTTCATTCATAACATGCATATGCACTTATTGTTTTTGTCATAATCAAATAGGGGGAGATTGTCAGGAATAAACATGTGAATGATATTCCTATTTAATATATGATTTGATTATGATATATATATGAATGAATATGCAAGTATGCTTGCATGAAGAAAAGTTGTAAAGTTCTTTGATAGATAATAGAAATATATGTACAAGGACTTAGAATGAATTGATCAAATATGTTAGGTTGATCCTACATAAGCAAAACAGCTTTGTAAAGTCCTTAAAAAGAAATGATGGACAAGGACTATAAATATAGAAAGATCAAGCTTGTTAGATTGATCTTATGATGTAATAGATAGGCTTGTCTGATCGTCGAGCACTACACCAGAAGTCGTAGTTTGCCAGGAGAGTTAGAGTTAACTCGGAGCTATCGAGGCAGAATAGGAGTATGGAAGATAGTGAGATCTCAGAGTTCGTAGACTTCCAGGGGAAACGAAGAAGGATCGTAGTGTGTCGAGAAGAGCTTCCTCGGGATCGTAGTGTGCTGAGGAAGTCATGTTCAGAATCGTAGAGACAGCATGTCTATAAGCCGAATGACCATCTGCCGAAGCCAAGTATGAAACAAAGACTACACTCAAAGTCGTAGAGTCTATCGATGCCAAAGCCAAGACAAGGATCGTAGGCTACACTCTGAGATCATAGAGTCCACTAAATGAATGCAGAGATCGTAGTCGGGCAAGATCAGATGAAGACAACAAGCACAAGGCCGAAATCATAGAGTGTCAAGATCTGATCTCGGGATCGTAGTGTCTGCAAAGCCAAAGCTGAATCGTAGAGTGCAGGACTACGACTCCAACAGAAGTGCTCAAAATGCTAAGTCAGAATCGTAGAGTAGATACGATTCTCAACGAATGAGCACTCCCAGAATATCCAAAGATACGAAGCCACTAGTTGGCACTGCAATAATGCATTCCACAGTAAGGGAACCAGAGAGCACTCAACGAATGGCATGCAGGCTAACAGAAGATCTAAGCACAAACCCAATCAACGTTAAGATTGAAGTGTAAGGCTATTCGTGATGAAGTCTTCCACAAGGAGATCCATTGAAGACTTCAGCAGCTAACTAAGGAAAAGTCAGCTAATGCAGTAGCTATGAAGAGAACAGAAGAAAATGATCTTGGAAGCAACCAAGATCGTAGTGTTTTCCAAACAAAGAAGGAACTGATGGAAGGTGAACCTAGATACTGGTCAGCCTCTGGAGAGCAAGACTAAAGTGATTAAATGTAGGGTCAGTTCATTGATGATAAGTGAACGGAAGATCACCAGGAGAAAGCAAGCTGGACGCGCCACAAATCTGAAGTGCCTTGATATTCAAAAGGGGACCAGAGCAAGGAATTAGGCCATCAGTATCTGAGAACAGTCGAAGCAAATAGAAGTATTGAAGCACTTCACAATACAAGGAAGAGGTGTTCTACATTGAAGATCCAATCAACACTCTTCAGGATCGTAGAGTTAACTCTTCTAAGTCAACGAGCAACACTCAGCAAGACACTACGATCAGGTCCCTGAAGAAGTGCATCAGAATTGTAGAGTTCGGATACCTTAAGACTGAAGCATTGTCAACGGTTCAATTTGAAGGGTAATATTCGGACAAGTGCTTATTGAGAGCATCGATGCAAAAGGACAACCTCTAATCAAGAAATCAGAAGAAATAAAGTATTCGACCTGCCCAAGATAGTAAAGTGATACATCTGATAGGGTAGGTGAAATAGAAGACTGCAGAGTCAGAAAAAGTATGTCATGTCACATCAAGCAGTCTACCTCAAGAAACTTCAGATCTGTGAAGACATTTGAATAGCTTCCAACGGCTACTTTCCAACAGAAGGATTGAGAAGGTGTATAAATGTAGAAGAGCTTAAAAGATCAAAGGTTGCTGGAGTTGTGTGTTTTGGAGAAAAGGTGGACTGATCGAATCAAGTGATAGTGAGTCCAGAGGCTCACTCTACGATCCACTAAGAATACTCAAAAGTCAGATCGAGCAAGAAGTAGAAGTATGAGTTCTACTATGTAGAAGTGACAGCTCTACTACATGAAGAGTGTTCTGAACTGTCGAGAGAAAGAAGAGCATCATGCCATCTGGATGTCCATCATGGCAAGACTCTAAGTACAACAGAGACTAGCTTACGGTCAACTTACCAAGTCCATCATGGGAAGGCATCGAGTAGCAAGAAGGGAGATCACAAAAGCCATCTTTATGTCAAGCATGAGAAAGCTTTTACGTACCTTGCAGAAGAGCTTACAGTCATCTTAGAAGCATCTCATGTGCAGCGATCAAGTACCAAGGAGAATGATCTTCAAGGCAGTTCATCAAGGGGTCATCCAGAGTAGTTGAGCAACCTAAGAAGCTGAGCATCATGCAACACTCAACCGCTTCTTCAAGGATGATCAAGCCAAGTCGCTAGGGATAGAAGATGTTCGAGCATGAAGACATCTTAGCAAAACAAAGACCGACTCCAACAACAATAAACAAACAACTCAACGAAGCCAGGGCCTGAGGGGTCCTTGTCCAGAGGGACTAAATGAAGCAGGACCAAAGGGTCCTTGTCCGGAGGGACTAAACAAAGCAGGGCCAAAGGGTCCTTGTCTAGAGGGACTAAACGAAGTTCCAAGGCTGCTGGACTTGAAGAGTTTTTAGTGAACTGAAGTCCCAAGGCTGCTGGCCTTGAAGGAATCGTAGAGATTCAAGGTGCTGCCCTTCCTTAGTGGAAATCCTGCTAGTTGAAAGCAGAAGAGTGGATTAGGAGCTTGAGTCTCTGAACCACTTAACACCTCTTGTGTCTTTTACATTATGTCATTTACATTATATCTATAACTACTATAACTGCTATATATGTTTTAACTGCTTATAACTAAACTAACCCAATGAACATTGTACGTAATATTATGAATATATCAATGAAGGGGAATCTTTTACTTATTTCGCTGTGCTTGAAAAGATTCTTATGTTTGTCATATACTCTAATATGAACAATACATCATAAACCAGAAAAGTATTTGAAATAAAAAGGATCTATTCAATCCCCCCCCCCTTCTAGATCTATTGTGCCCTATGGGAACTAACATGGTTATCAGCATCAACTTCTCCCGACCTTTCCTGCTCAAAGCATCTGCAACCACATTCGCTTTTCCCGGGTGATAAAAGATCTCACAATCGTAATCCTTTATCAATTCCATCCACCTTCTTTGTCGCATATTCAGGTCCTTCTGTGTGAAAATATACTTCAAACTTTTATGGTCTATGTAGATTTCACATTTCTCCCCATAGAGATAGTGTCTCCATATCCTGACAACAAATACTACTGCAGCAAATTCCAAATCATGAGTCGGATAACCGTTTTCATAATCCTTCAGTTGTCTTGATGCATACGCAATTACTGTGTCGTTCTGCATAAGAACACAACCCAATCCCTTATGTGAGGCATCACTATACACCACAAAGTTATATGTTTTATCTGGTAATGACAACATAGGTGCCATGCTTAATTTCTTCTTTAAATCCTGGAAACTTTCTTCACATTTCTCTGTCCAAACAAATTTCACAGCTTTCCTTGTTAAATTTGTTAATGGAGTGGCTATCTTAGAAAATTCTTGAATAAATTGTCTGTAATAACCAGCCAGTCCCATGAAACTCCTCACTTTCGACGGTGTTCTTGGTTGTTCCCAATTGATTACAGCTTCCACTTTTGATGGATCCACGGAAATCCCATCTTTGTCAATCATGTGCCCAAGAAATTGCAAACGGTCTAGCCAAAATTCGCACTTAGAGAATTTCGCGTACAACTTTTCCTTTCTTAGTGTTTCCAAGGTCAAACGTAAGTGTTCCACGTGTTCTTCACGAGTTTTGGAATACACCAGAATGTCGTCGATGAATACCACTACAAACCTGTCTAACAATGGTTTAAACACCCTATTCATCAAATCTATGAATGCAAAGAGTGCATTGTTAAACCAAAAGACATCACCAAAACTCGTAATGTCCATACCGAAGTTCAATGTCGTTCGTGGTATATCCTCCTTCCTCACTTTCAACCGGTGATACACATGGACGCCCCAAAATAGGTATACAACACCTATTCGAGAGTTATCAAAATACATGGTACGTGTAAACAACTACAACTTTATTGATACAACATAAAAATCTGTGAGTTTAAATACAAATATTGTCATCTAGACAATATCCACACTCAAATAAGTCCTCATTACAATTATTGATACATTATTTTACAAAAATGGTGAGGACTACTAAAACGACTTTCTAAAACCTTCATTCCATACCCCGACTAGTACTCTTTACATTCTCGCCTCCTGAGAAGAAAAATGGAACAAAAGGAAAAGGGTGAGCTCAACTAGCACAGTAAAAAATATTATGACTAAGATAACATAGAACAAATTATCGTTAGTCTTCAACAGGGAAAAATCTAATAGAATACAATAGACAACCAGTTTTAAATCAATCTTCGCAGCGGAAATAATAATTCATTAGAAGAGTGAAGTAGATAATGCAATCTACTATCTTCTATATATATGAATTTAAAAGTTCATCGTTGATATTTTATCCCTGTAACATCAATCAATATATATCTCGAAATTAAATATTCATCTTTGCACTATAGGCCAAAGATATTCATCGATTAATCATGTTCATCTAAACACTGCTCATCTTTGCACTACGGACAAAGATATTCATCGAAAATCATTCATCTTTGCACTACATGCCAAAGATATTCAAAAATATCATCATTTAGGATTGAGGATGATGAAAAATATTTTAAAGAAAACGAATCCAAAGGAAACAAAAGAATAAATATTAAGGATTCGTACTTTAAATAATCCAAGTTCAAAAATACTTCATAAATAACCAGAGTGGAGTAAAATTCAAGAATGATTAAAACATGGATACAGTCAAAGCTAGTATCCATAATAGATATTTTGGACACAGAAAAGAAAATTTAATTTTTCTGTGAATAGTGTCGTATTTGTGAATAGTGTCGTATACGTGAATAGTGATGTATACGTGAATAATAACTCCGACACTAAAAGGTAGAAATTCCACAAGAAAAATTATCATGCTTCGTGAATAGTACTCATGAATAGTAACTCGTGAATAAAATGACCAAAATTTCACACAAAAAAAATCTTACCAATATTCCGGCATAATGATATTCAAAGAAATAATATCATTTTTAAAAAAAATAATATCTCTTACCTCAAAAGGATAGAACTTCTGACTGGAATACTGGATATAGTGCTGAAAGAACTTGCACCGTATAGAAATACTCAAAGTACTAAAATACTCACAAAAATATGCTCAATATATCGAGAGAGAAAGAGAATGAAGATTTCAGTTTCTGGTGATTTTTAATTCTAACATAAGCACCTATTTATAGGAAATTGCTTAGAACACCAAAGTAGAAAATTAAATATAATATTAATATATATATATAAATTTTCAAGCCCACCTTTGAAATCAGATCTTAGCATTTCCCACATGCTAATCTTCTAGAAAAAAAGGTAAAAAAACGTTTTTCATAAATAAAATATTTAAAACTTCCAAAAATCAATTATTTTGGAACTACGGAACTTCAATAATTCATAATAAATAGCTCTTTTATCAGAAAAATTCGAACCACATGTCCTTTCTATAGGAAATTTCATTCTCTACAACTTTGTAAGTTTAAATTTTTCCAAATTCCAAATAAAAATTGACCGAAATCCACAAACGGATGATTTTACAGGCTATAATCAAATTATAGTCAAGAAATGGGGTCCACCGACACCCAAAACATGTGTTAATCATTTAATGCAGCAAAATACTCTTCCTCCTCATATACTCATACATCCCACATTCATTGTAAAAATATCATCATTATTATATTATAATAATATAATAAAATATTATTTTATCAGAAAAGATAAAATATCGATTTTCAACAATTGTCACTTTAAAAATTTTCTCCATCTATATCCACATAAAATGAATATTTTTCTCATCATATAAATCAATAATTAATTATTCACAAATAATATTACAGAATCACAAGATCTTGCAACTGTAGTTCCTCAGAGAAGGGGCTTTCCAATAAGAATTTCTCCTTCTTCATGGCCGCAATTCGGTGACCAAACCTCTCCTTAGACAGAACTTTCTAGACATTGCCAATAATATTTTCTAATAATATTATTCAGATAATATGAATTATTTCTTCGATAATAGAAAATACCGTGTAGTGACAATTATTGAAACAACAAAAGAATATAAAATATCAACGCAAAGAATTATTGATTCAATAAAATAAAATAATCGAATAAGAATTCATCGTAATAATTATTGAGTAGTGCCTTCTACGTAAGAATCAATAATTGGTGCAATACTGCGTGTCTTCTTGCTCAACAACTCATATTATTGTGTTTTAACCACCGGTATTCCAACAATGTTAATTCGGTAACAATCTAGCTACCAAGTTATTTATAAACAACTTATACTTGTCGCTTTCTTCATCCAATCGCTTTTCGTTATGGGTCCACATTAAGGTCGCTACTATCGTATTTAATATTCCACGACCAAACGAATATTCTCCGATAAAAAATGAATATTTTATAACCACTTGCTTATTTAAAATATTTGCGCATTTTACCCATAAGTAACCACATTAATCAAATCAACCCTTACTATTTCAAAATAATAAATAGAGGAATTAAATTTCATTTATTAATAATTTGGGGTCTTACAACCTCCCCTCCTTATAAAATTTCGTCCTCGAAATTGACGTATGTACCTGGTGTTTCGAAAAGATGAGGATACCTCGCTTTCATTTCCTTTTCCAACTCCCAGGTCATTTCCTTAATAGCATGGTTTCTCCACAAAACTTTAACTTGTGGTATGACCTTCGTGCATAGGACATGCTCCTTCCTATCCAAGATCTTGACATGTACCTCTTCGTACATTAAGTCTTCAGCTATCTCGTCCAGTTCTAACTCAATAACGTGGTTTGGGTCTTTCACATTATGAACACAAGACGTACTTGGAGGTAACGCGAGTCTATAGGCAACATTTCCTACTCGGTCAAGAATCTGAAATGGACCAATAAATCATGGATTGCGCTTTCCTCTCTTCCCAAATCTTGTAACTCCTTTCCATATAGCAACACGCAATAATACGTGATCCCCAATACTAAATTCCACGTCCTTTCGATGAAGATCCGCATAACTCTTTTATCGATCCTGTGCCGTTTGTATACGTTGTCGAATCATTTGGATCTTTTCTGTAGTCATACGTACCAACTCTGGTCCCAACAACATTGCTTCTCCTACCTCATCCCAACATACTGGAGAGCGACACTTTCATCCATACAATGTTTCAAATGGAGCCACACCTATACTTGTCTGATAACTGTTGTTGTAGGAGAATTCCACCAATGGTAGGTACTTATCCCAAGTCCCTTTGAAATCGAGGACACAAAGTCTTAATAGATCTTCAAGAGTTTGAATAGTCCTCTTTGATTGTCCGTCCGTTTGAGGATGGTATGCTTCAATCGAATCAGAATCCATCCCCATAGCTTTTTGCAAGCTAACCCAAAATCTTGAAGTGAATCTTGGGTCACGATCCAAAACTATGGATACTGGCATGCCATGCAACCTCACAATCTCATTCACATACATACTAGCAAGACGTTCAAGGGAATAAGTCTCCGTGACGGCAAGAAATGAAGCGCATCCTTGTTAATCTATCAACAATAATTCAAATAGCATTTATGCTGTGATGCCCCCAAAATAGGTCCACACAACCCATCTTGAGTCGCCAGATATCACATTATAAAAATCAAATACAAACTTCATTTATACAACTGTTGAACTGTCGTAAAGAATACGACCACAGTTAACTGTGAGTTTTAATACGATATAGTCTCGTAGAGCGATATCAAACTCAAATTATTACAATGTCATATATAATACAAAGAAAGAATTAACGCTTCCAAAGTTGGGTTCACTTCACCCTATTATAGTTTACGAAAAATTAAATATTACGTGACGTATAAAATCGAATACACACACATCTTAGGTCCTCAATACAATTATCTCGTTGCATGTCATGCCATTTTATAATGTATTGAGAAACTTCGATTGTCGCTCGGACCATCACACTATTTCCTCATTATCCCCGCTCGACCCAGCTACACTCTTATTACCTGAAAGGAATTGTGAAGCAAAAGGGTGAGCATAACTAGCCCAATAAAGAATATCATGACTAAAGATAACTACATTATCAATAGCTTTCATCAATAATAAATCAGAGATTTAGAACATATGGTAGATGATAAAACTTTTCAACCATAGTTGAAGCGGAACGAGTAATTCATTAAAAGAGTCAAATAGACCATCAGGTCTATTATCTTCTCCATGTTAAAAGTCCACCAACAATATTTTATTCCTGTAACATCAATCAACAATTCCTATCCACAATTATATGAATAACTCATAATCATAATTGTGATTCTGAATTCTTTTTCACACCCAGGACGAAGATAATTTACATCACATATCTTTACCTGAAACATCAAAAATCATGGTTATACCAAATCACAATTCCTGCTCATAATCATACTAATATATTCATCTTTGCACTATGACCAAAGATATACAACTGTATAACCAAAAATTAACAATTCATCTTTGCACTACAGGCCAAAAATATACAACTGTAAAACCAATAATGCTGAGACTCAGCTTAATAGTATCACGACCACGAATTATCCATGCACTACGAGCCAAGGATATTCGTGTTTTCCATTACGGTCATGATTATACCGATTAATCCCTGGTCATAATCATACCAAGTCCATCTATGCACTATGGCCAAAGATGACTTTTACCACATCCATAAATTAATATTTCATCGCTGAGACTCAGCTCAATAATTAATCCACATCATCAAATCATCCCTGCACTACAGGCCAATGATATTATTTAGTATCACGACCATGAATTATCCATGCACTACGGGCCAAAGATAATCGTGTTTTCATCAACGGTCCTGATCATACCATAAAACAATTCATCTTTTCACCCTTGGCCGAAGAGAATCCATAGCCATAATCATACCAAAAACTGTCCATCAATGCACTACGGGCCAATGAGGACTTTTTCCACATCATTTGTAACATTACGGTCATGATTATTTCGAATAATCCCTGGTCATAAACATACCAAGTCCATCTATGCACTACATGCCACAGATGACTTTCAATAAAATATAAACATGAGGATGATGACAATGATATAAGAATTCAATAAAACAAGTTCAAGAATTAATTTATCCAGGAACTAATAACCAACAGTATAATAAAAATATATGAAACTGCAAATGGGTTTTCAACCGCTATGCGATAATCCACGTATACAAATCATTTCCACAATTTAATAAGGAATGAATACAAAGGATCATTCACCATGCATGTGGTAATCCACATAAACATGTTATTACAGCAGAATAATAAAGAATGGAATAACAAAAGAATTTCACCATGTATGCAGTACTTCGCATAGACAGGTTATTCCAACATAATAATAAAGAATGGAATAATAAAAGAATTCTTCATGAATATAAAAGAATAATATCCCTTACTATAACAATATCCCTTTACCTCTCAAAGAAGAGTATTCCGACTAGTAGGGCGAGGATATACTCGAAGAAAACTTATACTACGCTCAAAGCTTTCTTAAACTCTAAAGAAATACTCTCAAGATTATAGAAGAAGAATTCTCTGAACTTCTGGTGTGATTTCAATTCTAACTAAGCTTCCTATTTATAGGAAATGGATTGCATAGTAACCAATCCTATGAACGGTCTAGATTAATTTACTTTAATCGGACGGTCCATATTTAAAGCAAAATCTTTTAAATAAAATATAATATATTCTAATTATTGCCTAATAAAACAAACAACTTTATAAAAGTATTTTATTTTATATAAAAAGATTTTACTATGCAAAACACTATGCAACACTATGCATAATAAAATATAATATATTCTATTTATAGAATAACTTTAATAAAGTATTCTGTTTTATATAAAAAGATTTTACTATGCAAAACACTATGCACAAAAAATGATTTGGACCCAAAAGAAATATATTTTGTTCGGGTGAATAGTATCTCATGAATAGTAACTCATGAATAGTAACTCGTGAATAGTACTCTGACACAAAAAATGTCCCAAATACTCGAGTGAACAATGCTAGAGTGAATAGTAATTTGGGTGAATAGTAACTCGTGAATAGTAACTCCGACACAAAAAGTGTCCCAAATACTCGAGTGAACAATACTAGAGTGAATAGTAATTTGGGTGAATAGTAACTCGTGAATAGTAACTCGTGAATAGTACTCCGACACAAAAAGTGTCCCAAATACTCGAGTGAACAATACTAGAGTGAATAGTAATTTGGGTGAATAGTAACTAGTGAATAGTAACTCGTGAATACTAACTCCGACACAAAAAGTGTCCCAAATACCCGAGTGAATAATACTAGAGTGAATAGTAACCGGGTATTTTATGACAACTTGTCTACTTAAAAAAATTTCACATATCACCCTTAACTTTAACCTTTTATCAATTTAACCAATTACTAAAATAGAAAAATTGAATACTTTTATTTCATAAAATTCGGGGTCTCACATATGCCTTGAGAAACCATGGGAAGACCCGTAACGAAATCCATGGTAATGTGTTCCCACTTCCATTTTGGAATCTCAAGTGGTTGCAATGGACCCTTTGGCACTTGATGCTCCGCCTTTACACGTTGACAAGTTAAACACATCGAGATAAACTTTACAATCTCTCTATTCATATTGTTCCACCAAAATGTATGTCGAAGATCACGATACATTTTGGTACTTTCGGGATGGATTGCAAATGGTGTATTGTGTGCCTCCATCATGATCTTGTACTTCAAATCAGAATCGTTAGGAACACAAAGTCTGGAGTGGACTCGAAGTATTCCTTCTTCATCGATTCTTGCCTCAGGAATAATACCTTCTTTTACTTTCTTCTTCATACGCATCAGCTCCGGGTCTATGACTTGAGCAACTTTAACTTTATCGATTAAAGTTGGTTCTATGCGTATACTTGACATCATCGCACTCGTTCCTGCATATGATCTTCTACTCAACGCGTCAGCTACCACGTTCACTTTTCCAAGATGGTATTGAATAGTGTGGTCGTAATCTTTCAACAGCTCGAGCCAACGTCGTTGCCGCATGTTGAGTTCCTTTTGGGTGAAGAAATATTTGAGGCTTTTATGGTCTGAATATATCTCCACTTTCTCCCCATATAGATAGTGCCTCCAGATCTTTAGCGCAAAAACAACTGCTGCCAACTCTAGATCATGAGTAGGATAATTCCTCTCATATTCTTTAAGTTGTCGCGAGGCATAGGCTATGACTTTCCCACGTTTCATGAGAACACATCCTAACCCTTTGCCTGAATCATCATTGTAGATAACAAATCCATCCGAACCAGATGGTATTGTAACGCCCTAAAATCCTGTCTATCTTCACATCTGGATTCTGTACGTCACGAGTACATCATTCATTCTGCATACATCATTATATACTGAAATATAACAACATACACTCTCAAATTCCAGGTTCTGGAAACCTTATAACCTTTCTCATTACAAATAATAATAATTACATTATTCCTTTCATCTTACAAGAGTGACTTTTATCCGCCACCAAGGATACATTTAGTTCATTAAACTAATCTATAGTTTAATTTTTCATCTTTCTACATTACAAGTCTTCACTTGATCTTCTCGTTCATTCACATTCTGAATGACACTTCATCTGGATACCGTCAGCTTGATCTATACGGGATCCTTAAGTTCTTCTAACATCGTTCGTTGAAAATATTTTTCATTTAAAGCAAGTGTAAGCATTCAATTGCCCAACAAGTTATAACAGTTGAACAAACAACTTCAAGAATTTAAACATTCTTTTCAGATTTCAATAACCGAACAAAGGTTATGAAGCAGCTTGAATAATAGGAATAGTCTTGATTCCTATCATCTTAAAACATTAGTTACATGCACTTTGAAATACTTTCATTCTCTACTCTCTATCATGCACATTCTGTCTTGCTAGAATCAATAGCACAGACATAACAATAACGGTTCATATATAAATAGAACATTCTTTTATTGAACAGTTCAAACATAGAACAATTCATCTCACGAAACAATCAAGTGTTCACATTATGGCACAAGGCCTCATACGCTCTACCACCTTGTACAAATATCACACATTCAAGACATAATGTAACTTCTCAAGTTCAACATCCGAGAAGTTTTAGAAACTAGCATTCATTTAAAAATATGAATGAAGTTAGGAAACTTGCCTTACGCATGCACTTTCTGACTTATCTTTGAATCGCTCATTCCCAATCCCTATAACACATAAGGAAATAATAAATACACCAATTAGTAATATACTTGACTTACGCATTGGTTTACTTAACTTTACTTCTTAAGGTTCGCGTTCTTACAATATAATTTTATGCGACCAACTTTCATTACCGGTTTACGGTTTTATGACATCTGAGATGTCTTACTCAAAAACGCTCATCATCTTTGATGATTTACATTCTTATCTTCTTCCTATACTTCTCTAGAACTCAAAGACACATCGCTTCTCCGCTAGTAGTCCATATGGTACTCGAGGTGGTTTCCCACAAACAACCAACAAACAAGTTCTGTCTCATCTACACTCGCCATCACGTGAGTTAGATCGGTTGCCCGGCTTTCAGATATACCTTCGCTCTCTGAAGGAATTGTTTAGCCTAGCTCCCATATGTCAACCATCAAAGGTTACGATTGTACCACAACCTAACTTTCTCTTAACTTATATGAATTATTAAATTATAATGTTCGTTAAGTTAATTTCTTATTCCTTTTGGCTTTCTGGCAAGTAATTGCCATACCTCAAGATTCATTCTTATCTGATTCACATTCAGCTTTCATTAATCTCATTACCGTTCGATACAGCTTTCTTGATACCATTCGTATCTTACTTACTACATTCATCAACGTCTAAGTCATACAGCCATGGTATACTTAGCACGTTCGTCAAACGCTGTAATACGATTCACGAGGATCGTTTACGTATTCAACGCTTCACGTTGCTCGCCTCTTTAATCTCTCATTCAACCTTTACTCAAGGTTTTAATTGCTTTCGATCGTTATCCATCCCATGAACCCCATGTTCATTATTCATTCTTAATGTCAAAGCCATACGGTTCAATATGCTAAGACCGATCGTTCATCGCAAATAACGTTATGTTCACAAATAATCTAAAACGCTTTACATTCATCTCTCAATGCCATGTCATAACATCAAAATGTTATAAATTAACATCAAAATGTTATAAATTAACATCGTCAACCAACGTCTAAGGAATCATAACCATAGAAATCCATCACGTTCGTTTATCGCGACTACGGTCCCCGGACATCAGTTACGTAACCCGCATCTACATTCTTTGTCTTTTATTCTCGTTTAATCTTTCTGTTCAACCTTTATTAAAGGTTTAAAACACTTTATTAAGTGTTACATTAGTTGAACATTATGTTCATATTTCTTTCTTGCACATCCCCCAGTACTTAGAAAAATAAAAATCTCACTTTTAGGCATTGCCCTGCATCGGTGATGCGGCGTCGTGCCCTTCCTTTCCTCTCGTGCTATGGTGCGACCATTTTCTCTCTCCTCTCTTCCGGATTGATGGCTGCTGGCATGAGTCTTTACTCGATGGAGTCGTGATCACTGTGCTGGTACCATACTCCAAAAGATTTTTGTTTGTACATGTACATGGCGGCACCTAAGCACAAATTGTACTACTTGTGCTACAATGGCAATAACTCTTGTAGTGTACTACTCGGACCTTTATTATGCTGACTGCGGTGCCACTTCTTCTACATGCGCACACGAGCCAAAACCCTAGAAAATTTTCTAAGTGTTAAGTCAAAGTTGAGATGCGTACTTTACGATCTCATAACTTCTTTGTTATAACTCGGAACGAGGTCGTTCCTAAGACATTTTCTTCCTTACCTTACGTACTTCGATTACCCACAGACTGAACTTCATTCTGAATCCGTTAACATGCCCTTCATTTGGCTTAATCTTCACTCTTCGTTCATTTTTACTTTATTAACGTTCTTCATTCGTTTGTCCGTAATTCGGTCATTCGAACTCGGAATTCGTTTATTCTTGAGTCCACGACTCACGTTTTCTACGTTCTCTAACATTCTTATGAAACCGTACACGTTTGGGTTCATGTACTAACTTTCAAATACTCGCTCGTCTTTTATGAACTTTTCGCCATAACTTCGTTTTAGCTAAGTTTTAATCCGTTCTTCATAAACGTTTCTAACGTTCCTAACCAAGAAATAAGCATCTAACTTATACGCGATGTTTTTAAACTTGTCCATCAACAACAATTACACTACGATGGTTTTAAATTTGTCCATCAATAACGTTCTTCGTGTTCTTCGCATGTTCTTCGCGTTCTTCGTTCGTTCTTCATTTTTAATCGATATTTTGGATTACGATTTCACTTTTTCTTAGAATTTGATGTTATAGAACACCATTTCTTACTTAATTCACCTACTCATTCATAATATTCATTCGGATCGCTCAAAATCCTCACGAATCTTATACTTGCTTAAGAAATTTATAAACTAAATTTCTTATTTCTTATTTTCTCATGATTTCAACCATATGAAATCATTACTAATCTCTTTTACTTCTTATTCTCATCAAGTTATGTTTTTGAACATAAAAACTTAAAGAAAATTTAGAAGAATTAGGTTTTGATTACCGATTCTTCCAGATCTCCTTCCATGTTGGACAAAGCGTGCATTCAAGCTTAGCTTTTCCTCATTCTCTTTCTCTTCCTTTCTCATCCTAACTCTCTCTCTTTCTCTCTCAAAGTGTAAGATTTTCAAAATCCCATTCAAATGAGATTAAGCCTCCTATTTATAGATTTTCAAGGTTAGGGGTATTTTAGTCATTTCGGCCCCCAACCTCCTTACTATTCATAACTTAGCCACCAAGTTTACTTGGTGGCCAAGTGGCCGCCCCACCTCCTTTGGCTAGCTTCCCTTGGAAGCTTCGTGCTTCTGTAATTCGAAATTCGTCTGACAGTTTGAAAACTGCTATTCTCGGAATCCAAATATTTTTGGATATTTCGTCTTTCTTTTACCGATTAACTTTTACGTATTCTTCGAATCTTTGAAAAACTGAAAAACACTTTTTGGGGTCAAGCATTTTCCTTCACGTTTTCCCCCAACGTAGCTAAACGAGTGAAAAGTACACAGCGGTTTTTTTTAAATCGCTTTTATTTTGTCCGATTTCACGCGCCGAGAAAACTTTTATCGGCTTACTTAACTTTTCACGATATTTTATCGTCAAATCTTTCTACGGAATGTCATTTCGACATACCGAACTCTCGAAAAGGCTTAGGTTATTCAAACCCTAACCCATAGGTTTCGTCGGATGAATAGTGCCTATTTCGTCTTTTTCCCCAAAAATATTTTGTTCCCGGAAAAAATTTATTTTCGTCTTGAAAATTCTTACTCGTTCAATCTAGCTTGTAGCCAGAATCCTCCCGATTAATAATCATTCTAGGTTATAAAATAATTAATAAACACATAGCACAAAATAGTATTAATAAAAATTTATTTTATTAATAAATAATTCTTTAAACCTAAATTCTGGATAATCCAAAATTCCGGGTTGTTACAGGTATGGTCAAAACAGGTGCCGAAATGAGTCTGCTCTTGAGATCTTGGAAACTCTTCTCGCATTCCTCACTCCATACAAATTTTGTATCTCTACGAGTTAGCCGCGTTAATGGAATAACGATTCAAGAATATACTTCAACGAATATCCGATAATAACCAACTAAGCCTAGAAAGCTACTTATTTCGATTACGGACTTAGGTTGCTCTCAACTGTGACTCATATCCCAACCTTGGATAGCACGTCACAATGACACCTATCAGTTTACTATCGCACGAATATGGTGTCCCCTACGGAGAGTCTAGCTTCGGTGCATTCCACAAAAGAAGTCACCAGATAGAGCCTCGGTTATCAACTTTCATAGTTGGGTTTTTAACTCCTGAAGTTCAATAGGAGCCATTCGATATGAGATTTTAGAAATGGGTTTTGTACCGGGTTCAAAGTCGATACAAAATTCAATATCACACTTTGGGAGTAAGCCAAGAAATTCTTCAGGAAATTTACTAACAATAGAAATATCATTCAAATCTGACATATTTTTGTTCAAGTCCATAACATGGCTAAGAAAGCTAGACATCCGTTTTTCAATAAACGAATGACTTTACGACTTGATATAAAAGAGTTTGACTTCAATGATTTGGTTGCTTGAATTCGAATAACAGGTTGCTTAGGAATATGAAAACTAACAACCTTACAAAAGCAATCAATTTGGCATGATGAGTAGTTAACCAATCAATCCCTAAAATCACATCAAAAGCAAGTATCTTTAAAGAGATAAGATCAACAGGTAATGTAATGGTGCCAACTTAGATCAAACAAGATTTATAAACAGTGGATGTAACGAAATTTTCTCCTAACGGAGTTTCAACAGATAAGTCAAAGTCTAATTTTCTTTGGAGTCAAGTTTAAACGTTGAGTATAAGCAGGAGAGATAAATGAATGGGTAGAACCAATATCTAATAAGGTATGAACTTCATGAGAATTTATAATTAACTAACCTGCTAACTTCGTTCGGGTTCCTCGAATCTCCGAATTCCATCACGACAAACGCTCTTCCGAGAACCGCTGACTTTGTCTTTTTCAGATCGCCTTTGGTGCCACTGTTTCAAATGGACTTGATTTCGCTTCTGAGACAAAAAATCAAGATATGTGGTGATCTTTTCCACAACTAAAACATACCTTGGAAGGCTATGAGCAGTTTGGACTTATATGTCCCTCCTCTCCGCATTTGTAGTAGCATCTAACCGGTCGTTCTCCTCCCCAGAATTTGTTCTTTGGTCTTTGGTCTTTGTTCTTTACGCGTCTTCCGTCATCGTTAAATCTTCTCTTCTTGAATTTTCCACTTGAGTTATTTCTTCAATTATCTTGGCCATGATTACCACCGAAGTGGTTACCATTTCTGGCATGATAATTTCTTCCACGATAGTTATCATTGTCCCGATGGCCGTTGCCACCGGTACAATTATCATCGAGTTGTAGGTCGCCCGGTTGAACAGACTCATTATCTCGCTCTAATAATTGAGCCCTGTTCACAACATCTGAATATAGAGAAAATTTATGAGAAATGAGGTATTGACGAATTTCAAGTTTCAAACCTCTCAGAAACATCCGCGTCATACGTTCCTCATTCTCTACTAAATGAGGTGCAAACCTGAATAACTCCGCGAACTTCACCTCGTACTGGGACACCGTCATGTTGTTCTGTTCTAGTCTAATAAACTCTACCTCCTTCATGTGACGAATACTTTCGGGAAAGTACTTGTCGTTGAACAATTCTTGGAACTTCTCCCAAGACATCTTCAAGGGGCAGTCGAGTACTACTCTTCTGATTCCCACCAATAATCTGCCTCTCCTCGCAACATGAAGGTGGCAAAATGAACCTTTTGCTCCTCTGGGCATACCAAGACATCAAATATTTTAGTGATCTGTTTTATCCACGTCTCTGCCGTAAGTGGTTCTGGCTTTCCCAAAAACTCCGGCGGTCCTAAATCCTTGAATTGCTTAGCTATGACCATCCGTGAGTTGCCAGTGTTTCCACCTGCATTTTGAACAGTAGTCTCTCTCATTTGGTTTTGCATGAATTCTAGAAAGTTCCTAAACATACCATCGTTCGTCATTTGGTCGGTGTTATTGTTTACAGGAGGAACATTGCCAGCCTGTTGCACGTTCTCCTCGTTGGTGAGTACAGGTGTCTCCACTATCTCATTTACTCCACTGTTAACATTCTAAGTTGCCATTCTTAAATACTACCATAAAACAAGGGTTAATTAAATAAATTAACAAATCACATAATACCCCTATATTATGACCGACCAACAAATAAGCTTAGGTAGGACACACTAGCGAAGGATTTACTCTTTTCTCCCCTCCTGGTTCTATTCCCCGATCTCCGCCAAAGATCATATCCCTAAGCTCTGATACCAACTGTGATGCCCCCAAAATAGGTATACAACACCCATTCTGAGTCGTCAAAATATATGGTACAGAAACAACTACAACCTTATTAATACAACATAAAAACTGTGAGTTTAAATACAAATATTGTCATCTAGACAATATCCACACTCAAATAAGTCCTCATTACAATTATTGATACATTATTTTACAAAAATGTTAAGGACTACTAAAACGACTTTCTAGAACCTTCATTCCATACCCCGACTAGTACTCGCTACATTCTCGCCTCCTAAGAAGAAAAATGGAACAAAAGGAAAAGGGTGAGCTCAACTAGCTCAGTAAAGAATATTATGACTAAGATAACATAGAACAAATTATCGTTAGTCTTCAACAGGGAAAATCTAATAGAATACAATAGAGAACTAGTTTTAAATAAATCTTCGCAACGGAAATAATAATTCATTAGAAGAGTGAAGTAGATAATGCAATCTACTATCTACTATATATATGAATTTAAAAGTTCATCGTTGATATTTTATCCTCAGAACATCAATCAATATATATACTCGAATTAAATATTCATCTTTGCACTACAGGACAAAGATATTCATCAGTTGGTCATGTTCATCTAAACACCTGTTCATCTTTGCACTACGGGCCAAAGATATTCATCAGAAAATCATTCATCTTTGCTCTACATGCCAAAGATATTCAGTAATATCTTCATTTAGGACTGAGGATGATGAAAAATATGTTAAAGAAAACGAATCCAGTGAAACAAAAGAATAAATATTAAGGATTCATACTTTAAACAATCCAAGTTCAAAAATACTTCATAAATAACCAGAGTGGAGTAAAATTCAAGAATGATCAAAACATGGATACAATCAAAGCTAGTATCCATAATAGATATTTTGGACACAGAAAAGAAAAATTAATTTTTCAGTGAATAGTGTCGTATTCGTGAATAGTGTCGTATACGTGAATAATAACTCCGACACTAAAAGGTAGAAATTCCACAAGAAAAATTATCATGCTTCGTGAATAGTACTCATGAAGAGTAACTCGTGAATAGTAACTCATGAATAGTAACTCGTGAATAGTAACTCATAAATAGTAACTCGTAAATAGTAACTCTGGCATAAAAAGACCAGAATTTCATAAGAAAAAAATCTTACCAATATTCCGGCATAATGATATTGAAAGAAATAATATCATTTTTTAAAAAAATAATATCCCTTACCTCAAAAGGATAGAACTTCTGACTGGAATACTGGATATAGTGCTGAAAGAACTTGCACCGTATTGCAATACTCAAAGTACTAAAATACTCACAAAAATACGCTCAATATATCGAGAGAGAAAGAGAAAGAAGATTTCAGTTTCTGGTGTGATTTTTAATTCTAACCTAAGCACCTATTTCTAGGAAATTGCTTAGAACACCAAAGTAGAAAATTGAATATAATATTAATATATATATATATATAAATTTTTAAGCCCACCTTTGAAATCAGATCTTAGCATTTCCCACATGCCAATCTTCTAGAAAAAAGGTAAAAAAAACCGTTTTTCATAAATAAAATATTTAGAACTTCCAAAAATCAATTATTTTGGAACTACGGAACCTCAATAATTCATAATAAATAGCCCATTTATCAGAAGAATTCGAACCACATGTCCTTTCTATAGGAAATTTCATTCTCTACAACTTTGTAAGTTTAAGTTTTTCCAAATTCCAAATATAATTTGACCAAAATCCACAAACGAGCGATTTTATAGGCTATAATCAAATTTCAGTCAAGAAATGGGGTCCACCGACAACCAAAACATTTGTTAATCATTTAATGCAACAAAATATTCTTCCTCCTCATATACTCGTATATCCCACATTCATTGTAAAAATATCATCATTATTATATTATAATAATATAAAAAAATATTATTTTATCGGAAAAGATAAAATATCGATTTTCAACAATTGTCACTTTAAAAATTTTCTCCATCTATATCCACAAAAAATGAATATTTTTCTCATCATATAAAACAATAATTAATTATTCACAAATAATATTACGAATCATCAATGATTGGCAACTGGTAGTTCCCGGGAAAGAGGGGCTTTCCAATAAGAATTTCTCTATCTTGGCCTTGCAATTAGGTGACCAAACCTCTCCTTAGATGAACTTTCTAGACATTGCCAATAATATTTTCTAATAATATTATTCGGGATAATATGAATTATTGCTTCGATAATGGAAAATATTGTGTAGTGACAATTATTGAAATAACAGTAATATAAAATATCAATGCAATAATTATTGATTCAATAAAATAAAATCTTTGAACAAGAATCTCTGTCGTAACAATTATTGAGTAGTGCCTTCTTACGTAAGAATCAATAATTGGTGCAATACCGCATGCTTCTTGTTCAACAACGTAGTATCGTTGTTTTTTAACCACCGGTATTCCAACAATTGTTAATTGTAACAAGCTGCTAGTTATTTATAAACAACTTATACTTGTCGTTTTCTTCATCCATAAACTTTTTAGTTATGGGGTCCACACAAGGTTATACTGGCCGTATTTAAATATTCCACGACCAAACGAATATTCTCCGATAAAAAATGAATATTTTATAACCACTTGCTTATTTAAAATATTTGCGCATTTTACCCATAACTAACCACATTAATCAAATCAACCCTTACTATTTCAAAATAATAAATAGAGGAATTAAATTTCATTTATTAATAATTTGGGGTCTTACAATACCCACTTCTCAAATCTATTTTCGAGAAGTGTTTAGCACCCTTCTACTGATCAAACAAGTCATCTATTCTTGGCAATGGATATTTGTTTTTAATAGTGACTTTGTTTAATTCTCTATAATCAATGCAAAGACACATTAGCCCATCCTTCTTCTTCATGAATAATATTGGCGCTCCCCACGATGATACGCTTGGTTGAATATACTTCTTGTCTAGCAACTCTTGCAACTGTACCATCAGTTCCTTCATTTCTACTGGAGCCATTCTGTACGGGGCCTTCGATATCGGTGCTATTCTAGGCACTAAGTCGATTACAAACTTAATTTCTCTGTCAGACAGAATTCCTGGAAAATCCTCTGGAAACACATCCTCAAATTCCCTCACCACTGGTATCTCTTCCAGTTTCACATTCTTTTTCTGAGTATTGACTATGTAAGCTAAATAGCCCACACAGCCTTGATTCAATAATTTCTTGGCCTGCATCATTGTCAGACATTTCATTTGTCTAGGCGACTTGCTACCAAAGAACACTACCTTTGACGGGGTCATAAGGTTTACACACTTCTTTTGGCGGTCAATTCACACTTCCACATTTTAATGTACCAATCCATTCCCAAAATAACATCAAACTCTCCAAGTCTAATCGGAATCAAATCAACCATCAAGATATTCTCCTTAATGTTCACCCTACAGTTCTTGTGTACGAATCTAACAGGGATTACCTCCTTATTCACAATTTCAATGCTCAAAGGGAAATTCAGTTCTTCTATAGGTAATTCTAACCTCTTAGCAAATTCATCAAAGATAAATGAGCAAGTAGCACCCGAATCAAATAATACATAAGCATCAATATCATTGATTGGGATAATACCTGACACGACATCTTTTGATTGCATAACATCTTGCACAGTCATGTTGAAGGTTCTAGTTGTGGGTTTGATTGATGTTGTACCTCCACTGTTACCTCCATTGCTTCTGGTTGTCACTCTATCCTTTTTCTTAGGGCATTCACAAGCAAAGTGATCCTTGGATCCGCACGTGAAGCACACGTTCTTCTTACGTTGAGTGTAATTTGGGGCAATGTTACTGTCCTGGCCACAATTGAAGCATACCCGTTTCCCCATCAAGCACGCACCCTTGTGAAACTTCCCGCATGTACCAAATGCTTCAAACTTCTTCTTTTGCTGACTACCCTGTTGGTTTCCAGCACCCACGTTTCCATTTCACTTCCTCTTCAAGTTGTTGTTGTTGTTGTTTCCACCACTACCACCTCCATTCTTAATTTCCACCTTATTCTTCTTCTTCTTCTATTCCTGATTGAACTTTGTCACTATCTCGCCTCCACCTTCAACGAGTATTGCTTTCTCCATCACTGCTGCGAAAGTCTTCAATTAAAATAGGGAAACCCTACTATACAACCAGGGCTTCAGACCCTGTTCAAATCTCTTCACCTTGCGTTCGTCTGTGCTGACTTGATAAGACGCAAACCTCGCCAACTCGTTGAATTTAGCAGCATACTCGGATACCGTCATCATTCCCTGCTTCAGTTCCAGAAATTGCACTTCCAGCTGACCCTTCGAACTCTCGGGAAAATAGGTCTCGAAGAATATCTCCTTAAACCTATCCCAGGTCATCATCTCTATTCTTTCTCTAGTTGTATTGGCCTGCCACCAATAACTAGCCTCTGCTTTCAATATGAATGTTGCAAAAGCAGTCTTCTGGTCATCCCCTACCCTAGCAACATCGAACACCTTTTCTATCTCCATAATCCAAGTCTGTGCCTCAACTGGATTCACTGACCCATGAAATTCAGGTGGTCCAGCTGCCTTGAATTCTTTAAACGTTGTTCCTTGGTTTTGTGGTTGATTCTGCAACGCTCCTGTCAGTAACGTCACTAATTGTTGAACGGGGTTACCATCAATATTTTCGTTATTGTTGGTTCCTTCGATGGTTCTATGTCGTGGTGGTTGACGTCTGGGAGGCATTTTCTGTTAAAAATACACTCATTAGGTTATTATTCAACTCTTTTAAGTAATTTCTACTTATCTTGCCTCCACAAAAGAAATAACCACATAATCACGTAACACTTTGAGTAAAATAACAACTTTTATGTATTCATAACCTCTTTGAACATATAAAACAATAGCATCACTGCTATTTACATTACTTTCCTGAACCACAAAAGTTTCAGGACAACATCATCATTATATCCCATAGGTTACATAACACTTGGGATTTATAACTTATTTAACATTTATTAATCGCATAACAACTACGATGTTATACTAAGATACTGCTTAGCCTTACTACGTTCTTCCTCCATAATCCAAAACATTATTCTGCGATCTAATACATACGATGGCAGCATCTCGAACTGGATCAGATAACTCATGACCCGATCTTGAGCTCGATTAACCACGGTGTTGAATATTTTATTCACCTCTTTCATCTTCATTCTCTTTTCCTGTGCATCTTTCACTGCTATCCCGGCTCGTTGAAACACCTCCTCGTATGCGTCTTCGGCTCTTTCCCTCTTCGTAGCTTCTTCCCTTAGCTTATTCTTCAATTTAGCGACCTCCTCGATCAGTTGTTCTTTCTCTCCTTCTGTCTGTTCTAGCTTCTCCTCGACATTAGTCAGTCGTTCCTCACAATCCTGGATCTCATCATCTTTCTGTGTCATTGAAGTCTGTTGTTCAGCTACTATCTCTTGCAATTCCTGGACTGTATCCTGAAGTTCCACGTTACGGTCGTAGACTTCATTGTACATCTTGAAGTTCCTCGTTCTCGTCATCCTCATCCTCTTGTGGCAACTCAACGGGATCCTCCTCATCCGTCTCCACATCATCATCCTCATCTTCAACCACTATGACCAACGGGGCTAACTCCCGTGGCAGTAGTTGTTCCCAAATAACCTAAATGTCGTGAGGCTCCTCCTCTATAGGCATCTGAGGTCCTCCCTCCCTAGCCTGACTGGATTCTCCGACATTAGTCATTCTGACAACAAAATTTTATGTTTTAATCATTAATCATTACTACTTGACACTCACGAGCACATAAGTTATAAACACATAGCACAAAAGTGTTTTATTATTTCTTCCTTAAAACTCGATAAAAGTTAATCACCACTATCTTTTCAAAGGTTACTTCCTAAGGCTTTTCCCCACCTAAGGTTCATAACCTAAAGCTTTGATACCAACTTGTGACACCCCCAAATCCCAGTACTTCATTACCTCAAGATTTGGTGTACACGTAATCAAAACATTCATATCTAACTACCCAATCGTAATATAATTGAATAATAAAACATGCCCATACAGGATTACTTTCATAAAAACATTATCTCTCAGGTTCTCTAACCTTTAATACAATCATTCAAGTGCGAAAATTAAGTTGTTATATCACATAATTATTAAAAGTCTATCATCATAACGATAAAGCAAAATTACAAGTCTTCATCACTTGTACATTTTTCCCTTTCCTTTGCTAGTTGTAGGTTTATCTACCTTCTCAACCATAGCTGCAATAAATGTATAAATATGCAAGAGTGAGAAAACAAAGCTCACTTGAAATAAGAATAAATATATTTACATCATTTGCCAAATAATAGGCTCAATAGAACTGAATGATATGTTCTATTAACATTTCAACATTTGTCAATTCATAGGCTCAATAGAACTGAATGATTTGTTCTATTAAAATTCTTAAATATACTACTGAGGGTCAAATGACCATAAACCATGTCCACAGTTATAAGTAATCTTTCAACTTTAACTTTAACAGTCATATGACTATAAGGACTCCACGTACTTAGGGGGATCAATCCTTCGTACAATGTATTGTGCACAACCATTTCAACGCTAAGCGTAAACCCCTAAACATAGGGTTGTTCATCTCAGTATTTAGAGTACAAGTCCGCACCAAATAAAGTTTGGTTTGGATAAGCTTTCAAAGGTAATTGAAGTTTAATGATCATCAACTAGGGAACTAGTTGAATCAACAATGATTGATAATACAATAGTTGTTTAATATCAACATAGCTTAGAACATTTGAGAATCATAAATGAACTGATTCTATATATCAAACTCATGGTTGAAATAGCTATAGAGCATAAGCATTCAATAAAATGAACAAAATGGCTAACCTTTGCTTGAACAGTAAAATAAGCTAAGATTCGAGTCTTATAACATTAGAAATGAAATTCCTAAACGTACATTTAACTGATAGCAAGCTGGAAACTAAAAACTTGCCCAAAAACGTATTAACTCATACAAAGAATTAAAGCAGTTCAATAATAGAGACGAGAGTTCAAAATTATGTTCATTATACAATATTAGAACTTAAGAAACTTGCTTAACTTTAAACAAGTTAGAATGAACCAATCAATAAAATTGATTTATTCAATAACAATTAAGATAAGAAGCTTGCTCAATCAAAAGCATGAAGTTATACAATATAATAATAGAACTAACTCAACGAAAGTGTAGAGTTAGAAAACATGCACAATGTAATAAATGAACTAGCTCAACGAAAGTGTAGAGTTAGAAAACTTTCCTCGAGCGTAAGCTAAAATATTAAAACTCACGTTCACCTATACACAGTATTAAAACCACAACATCTATTAGACATACAAATATTCAATTTTCAATATAAAACACATTACTAGCTAAACATGTTATTTTAGCACAAGTCTTAAGTTACCATTTACATTTCAGAATTCCCAAGTGTTAATCATCACAACACATAACTAACGTTCATTGTATAAACTAGGTTATCACTTAATGCGTTCTCGCTTTACTAATCATTTTTGCAACTTTGAATTCATAATACATATAACACAACTCTGTATTAGCCTTGTTGTTACATGTTGGACACATTACCATAACCTTTAGTTAAGCTACAAAGAACGACCAAAGTCTGCAGAATTAGCAGACTTTAGTGTCTGGAAATGGGCACCAATGCCATTGTGCATGAAGTTTTGAATCGGAGGTCACAGGCATTCATTGGCTACGCCATGTGACATACGAACTCAGTTTACAAAATGAGCTTTGGCATTTTTCTTAAGCCAACTAACACGAATTTCACCCACCAAACAGTGAAAATAACACGTAAAATAAATATACAACTATCATATACATGATTGCTAACATATTCAACCACTTAGCACAATTTAACAATCACTAAAACTATTTTAATTTCTCATTTTTTGTTATAAAACCTTAGTAAAGTATAGAAATATACTCTTATAATTGTTGCATAAATTTAGAGAGAATAAGTAAGAGAGAAAGAGAGAGAAATTCTTCAGAGAGAATTCTTATTCATATTTTCATTCAGCAGCTTGCAGCCTTATATAGGCAAGCAGAAGAGGAAGGAATCCGAGGAGGAAAAGGAAAAAAGAAAACAGCTGGCAGAAGAATGGGTTTCCTCTCTTTGAGGGAATCAATTATAACACTTCCCCTGATTCCCTACAATAGAAAATTATGTCTCATTAAAAACCTTGTTAAGAAAACCTAGTGGGAAAAACTTAACGAAGGGAAAAAGAGTACATATCTTTTACATAACTATCTTTTAATTGACTGTCTCGTTAAAACCTTGTCAGGAAAAACCCATCGGGATAAAAACCGTGACTAAGGAAAAAGAGTACAGTCTTCCCCTCAAAAGGAATTCATTACTCCTTGATGAAATATTGTCATAAGTCTTTCAGTCTCTTTTTCTGAAGTTTTGCAAACGTTGCATTTGGTAGCAACTTTGTGAATAAGTCGACTAGCTTATCACATAATCGAATTTGATGCACATCTATATCACCCTTCTTTTGTAGCTCATGTGTGAAGAAGAATTTAGGTGAAATGTGATTTGTTCAATCTCCCTTGATGTACCTTCCTCTAAGTTGAGAAATATATGCAACGTTATCCTCATACAGAATTGTAGGAATGTCTTTGATTGATGGTAATCCACATGATTTTTGAATATGTTGAATAATTGATCTCAACCAAACATATTCTCTGCTTGATTCATGTATAGCGAGAATATCTGAGTGATTTGAAGATGTAGTTGTCATGGTTTGCTTTGTGGATTTACAGGATATAGCCGTGTCACAATATGTAAATACATACCCTGTTTATGATCTTTCATTGTGTGGATATGATAAATATCCTGCATCGGCATATCCAACCAATCGCGAAGTTGAATCTATTGGATAAAATAAACCAAGATCAATACTTCCACGGAGGTATCTCAAAATGTGTTTGATCCCATCCCAATGTCTCTTAGTCGGAGAAGAATTGTATCTTGTTAACAAGTTGACAGCAAAATTAGGTCGTGTACAGTTTGCAAGATATATAAGAGCACATATTGCACTTAGGTATGGAACTTCAGGTCCAAGAACTTTTTCCATTTCACTTAGGCATGGAACTTCAGGTCCAAGAACTTCTTCCATTATACTTAGGCACGGAACTTCAGGTCCAAGAACTTCTTCCATTGCACTTAGGCATGGAACTTTAGGTCCAAGAACTTCTTCCATTGTACTTAGGCATGGAACTTCAGGTCCAAGAACTTCTTCCCTACTTTCTAGAGGCTGAAATGGATCTTTATCAACTTCTAAAGATCGAAGAACCATCGGGGTAGTCAAAAGATGAGCTTTATCCATATGAAAACGATTGAGAATCTTTTCAGCATATGTGTATTGATGAGCAAAAATTCCAAATGTTAAATGCACCACTTGTATTCCCAAATAGAATTTTGTCTTTCCAAGATCTTTCTTTCAAATTCATCTTTTAAATAAGTAATAGTTATTGTGAGTTCTTCAGGAGTACCTACAAAATTCAAATCATCCACATATACAGCAATGGTGGAAAATTCACTCTGTGATTTCTTAATAAAAGCACATGGACATACATGATCATTTATATATCCATCTTTTATTAAATAATCACTAAGTCGATTATACCACATATGACCAGACTATTTCAATCCGTATAATGAGCGTTGTAACTCGATTGAATATATGTGATTGGGCCTTTGTGATTCAGCCATTTTCAATCCTTCAGGGATTCTCATATAAATCTCACTTCAAGTGAGCCATATAGGTATGTTGTTACAACATCCATCAGACATGTTTCCAAACCTTCCATGGTCATCATACCTATCGAAAAGCAAAAAGTGACTCCATCCATTACGTCTTTGGAGAGTGCAGCATCCCGATAATCAATATCGATTTTTGTGAAAACCCTTGAGCTACAAATTGGGCTTTATATCTCATAATTTCATTTTTCTCATTTCGCTTTCGTACAAATATCCATTTATTTCCAACCAGGATTACACCCATCGGTGTTTGGACTACTGGTCTAAATACTTCTCTTTTCAATAGAGATTTTATTTCCAACCGGGATTACACCCAGCGGTGTTTGAACTACTGATCCAAATACTTCTCTTTTAAATAGAGATTTTATCTCAGTTTGAATAGCATCTTTATATTTTGGCCAATCTTTTCTTTTCCGACATTCTTCCACGTTTTGTGGTTCAGGATCCGTGTCAGGAATCAAAGTAATATCTTATGCTATAAAGAAAGCAAATATATCGTCAATCATGACTTTGCTTCGATCTCATATTTTCTCATCATGTACATAATTTATTGAGATCTCTTGGTGTTCATCTCTTATCCCTTTACTGAGATTTTGAACTTCTTTTGGGGCTATTCCCACTCTTGGAATATGTGTTGCTTCTGGAGCGGTTTGTACCTCTTATGGGGTTATTCTCACTCTTGGAATAAGTGCTTCTTCTAGAGCGGGTATTCCTTCTGGGATTCCCTTATTTGCTTTTGATTATCGCGGTACAGTGTCTCTGCACCAACTTGTCTTCCACGCTTCTGGTGTGGTTTAGATTCTTCTATTACCTTATTTGTCAATTCTTCAGGAATTGATTTTTTTAATAGGTATTTCTATCTCTGCTGGAGTATTCACTGCAGGTGTATATGACTTTATCACTTTTTTAGCATCATTAAATGCATCTGGCATTTGATTTGAAATATTTTATAAACAAATAATTCTTTGAACTTCAATTTCACATTGTCCTGTACAAGGATCAAGTGAATTTAATTCTGATGCATTCCATGATATGTCAGAGGGTTTTTTATTTAAAACTTTCCCTCCTCCTAAAGGTGGAAATATAGATTCATCAAAAATGACAATCTACATAACATGTAGTAAAAACATATCCAGTTAAAGGCTCAAGAATCTGATAATAGAAGGAGAATCAAAACCAACATAAATACCTATTCTTCGTTGGGCTCCCATTTTAGTTCTTTATGGAGGTGCAATTAGAACATATAATGCACTTCTAAAAACTCGAAAGTGTGATATGTTGGGTATCTATCCAATAACTAACTGTAGAGGAGAAAATTTATGAAGAGTCGTTGGTCTTACTTGAATGATGACTTCAGCATGAAGAATTGCATATTTAAACCGAGGTAGGTAAGTTAGCCCTTAACATCAATGGGCGTGCAATTAGTTGAAGTATCTATTAAAAACAAGGAAATATCGAAATGGACCAGACAATGGGTGAAGGGGTCCACAAATGTCTCCTTGAATTCTTTCTAGGAATTTTGGGGCTTCTTTATAAACATTTACTGGTGATGGTCGAACAATTAACTTTCCTCGAGAACACGCAGCACAAGGAAATTTACTACTAGGAAAAACCTTTTTATTTTCGAGAGGATGACCAGTAGAATTTTCAATAATATGACGCATCATAGAAGTACCTGGATGACGACCGAGTCTTTCATGCCAAAGCATAAAGGATTTGGGATCTATGATTTTTGGAATCATAAGAGTATGAGACTCAATTCCAAGATATTCTATTTTTCATAAATAGTAGAACTGACGAGAAGATCTTCATTAAAGATGGTCTGACACATATAAAAACATAAATAAGAAATATTATTCATGAAAAACACATACCACGTATAGAACAAAAACTAATAATATTATACATGCAGGGTGTTTAATTAAAACAAAATTAAACGTTATCCCAAAAGATACTTTCAGAAGGTTCAGTAATATCAACAACCTTTTTCTCATTGTTGGTCATTGGTGGAACATCAACAATATCTAATTGATGATTAACAAAGTTTGTTTCAACCTCTATTACTTTGTTCTTTTGAGACTCCTGGAATAAATTAACCAGATGCCTCGGCGTACGACAGGTACGCGACCAATGCCCTTTCATTTCACACCTAAAACAAACATCTGGTTTGTTCTTTATCGGTGCTACATTTTCTTTATTTATACCCGACTCAGACAATTGCCACTTCTGGTGGCCTGAATTGTCGCGGTTCTAAAATTTGTTGTTATGATGGCCTCGTTTATTCTTTCGCCCCAAGGCTTCTTATTATATGGTCATCTATAGTCACGTTTATTCTGCTGGAATGACGTGCTGTTAATATCCGGCAATGGGGTATCACCCGTTGGTCGTACTTGATAGTTTTTAACAACAATTCATTATTCTTTTCTGTAACAAGGAGGATAGGCAATAAGTCGCTGAATTTTATGAACTTACTCTGTCACAGAATCATGTTGGTGGGATGAAAAGTTGAGAGCATTTTTTCTTTCTAACATTTGGGTTTCAGAAATTAGATCTCCACATAAAGCCAAAGTAGATGTTATTCTATAAACATTAAAACTATATTCCGTAATTGTCTTTTCTAACTCATTTACACTAAGGTGCAATTCTGCATCAAGTTCCCAAGCCAAATAGTTGTCTCAAAAGATTTTCAAAATAGAAAAATCTATTTTTGCCAAGTTTGTCATTTATTCTGGGTTAAAACACAATTTTATTATTTATTAAAATAATAAATAATTGCATGTATGATATAGAAAAAATAAACTATACCACAACCTCAAGTGGTGATAAAATGCAAATATAAATAATCTTATATTTATATTATTAGCATATTATTTTAGTAAAAAAAAATATGCAATCGTTAATGTATATATATAATAATAAAAAAATATATATACAAAACTACAAATGGATCTTTACCCACCATGCGGTAATCCACGTAGACAGATCATTTTCATAATTTAATAAAGAATGAATATAAAGGATCATTCACCATGCATGTGGTAATTCACATAGACAGGTTATTCCAACAGAATAATAAATAATAGAATAACAAAAGAATTGTACACAAGAATTGATTTTTCAATAGGTATTTCTATCTCTGCTGGAGTATTCACTGCAGGTGTATATGACTTTATCATTTTTCTAGCATCATTAAATGCATCTGGCATTTGATTTGTAATATTTTATAAACAAATAATTCTTTGAACTTCAATTTCACATTGTCTGTCATACGAGGATCAAGTGAATTTAATTGATGCATTCCATGATATGTCGAGGGTTTTTATTTAAAACTTTCCTCCTTACAATGGTGGAAAAACATATTCATCAAAATGACAATCTACATAACATGCAGTAAAAATATCTCCTGTTAAAGGTTCAAGATATCTGATAATAGAAGGAGAATCAAAACCAACATAAATACCTATTCTTCGTTGGGCTCCCATTTTAGTTCTTTATGGAGGTGCAATTGGAACATATACCACACTTCCAAAAACTCAAAAGTGTGATATGTTGGGTGTCTATCCAATAACTAATTGTAGAGAAGAAAATTTATGAAGAGCCGTTGGTCTTACCCGAATGATGACTTCAGCATGAAGAATTGCATGACCCCAAACTGAGGTAGGTAAGTTAGCCCTTAACATTAATGGGCGTGCAATTAGTTTAAGTATCTATTAAAACCATGAAATATCAAAATGGGCCAAACAATGGGTGAATAGGTCCACAAATGTTTCATTGAATCCTCTCTAGGAATTTTGGGGCTTCTTTACAAACTTTTATTGGTGATGGTCGAACAAATAATTTTTTCTCGAGAACACGCATCACAAGGAAATTCACTACTAGGAAAAACCTTTTTATTTTTGAGAGGATGAACAAAAGAATTGTTAATAATACGACACATCATAGAAGTACCTGGATGACCGAGTCTTTCGTGCCAAAGCTTAAAGGATTTGGGATCTATGATTTTTGAAATCATAAGAGTATGAGACTCAATTGCTCTAATTTTCATAGTATATAATCCAGAAGAAATTTAATGAAGTTTTTCTAGGATATTCTATTTTTCAAAAATAGTAGAACTGACAAGAAGAGATCTTCATTAAAGATGGTCTGACACATGTAAAAACATAAATAAGAAATATTATTCATGAAAAACACATAGCACGTATAGAACGAAAACTAATAATATTATACATGCAGGGTGTTTAATTAAAACAAAAATTAAAAGTTATCCCAAAATATACTTTCAGAATGTTCAATAATATCAACAACCTTTTCCTCATTGTTGGTCATTGGTGGATCATCAACAATATCCAATTGATGATTAACAAAGTTTATTTCTACCTCTATTACTTTGTTCTTTTGAGACTCCTAGAATAAATTAACCAGATGCCTCGGCGTACGACAGGTACGCGACCAATGCCCATTCATCTCACACCTAAAACAAACATCTGGTTTGTTCTTTATCTGTGTTGCATTTTCTTTATTTTTACTCGACTTCGGACACTTGCCACTTCCGTGGCGAGAATTGTCGCGGTTCTAGAATTTGTTGTTATGATGGCCTCATTTATTCTTTCGCCCCCAAGGCTTCTTATTATATGGCCATCTATAGTCACGTTTATTCTGCTGGAATGACGTGCTGTTAATATCCGGCAATGGGGTATCACCCGTTTGCCGTAATTGATTGTTTTTCAAGAATAATTCATTATTCTTTTCTGCAACAAGAAGGATAAACAATAAGTTACTGAATTTTGTGAACTTACTCTATCTATATTGTTGTGACAGAATCATGTTGGTGGGATGAAAAGTTGAGAATGTTTTCTCTAACATTTGGGATTCAGAAACTGAATCTCCGCACAAAGCCAATGTAGAGGTTATTCTATAAACATTGGAACTATATTCCGTAATTGATTTGTAATCTTGTAGCCTTAAATTAAGCCACTCAAATTTGGCATTAGGGAGAACAACCAATTTTTGGTGGTCAAATCTTTCCTTCAGTTGTGTCCATAAAGACAAAGGATCTTTGACTGTTAAATACTCAGTCTTTAATCCTTCATCAATATGGTGACGAAGAAAGATTATGGCTTTTACATTTTGTGCCGAAGTAGTTGTATTTCCTGATTCAATGGTCTTTTCTAACTTTGCACTAAGGTGCAATTCTGCATCAAGTGCCCAAGCCAAATAGTTGTCTCCAGAAATTTTCAAAATAGAAAAATCTATTTTTGCCAAGTTTGCCATCTATTATGGGTTAAAACACAATTTTATTATTTATTAAAACAATAAATAATTGCATATATGAAATATGAAAAATAAATTACGTCACGATCTCAAGTGGTGATAAAATGCAAATAGAAATATTCTTATATTTATGTTATTAGCATAATGCAAATGGATCTTCACCCGGTATGTGGTAGTTCGCATAGACAGATTATTCCAACAGAATAATAAATAATGGAATAACATAAGAATTTCACCATGTAGTCTGCGTAGGCAGGTTATTCCAACAGAATAATAAATAATGGAATAACAAAAGAATTTCACCATGCATGCGATAGACCGACCGCACAGACAGGTTATTTCCAACAGAATAATAAATGCGAAATAATAAATAATGGAACCAGGTCAGGTGAAATTCACACTGACAGGATATTCCGACATAATATTAAATACGAAATAATAAATGATGGAACCAGGTCAGGTGAAATTCACACCGACAGGATATTCCGACAGAATATTAAATGCGAAATAATAAATGGTAAAAAGGTTCCCACTTAGTCTTGTAAGATTAACAAGGATAGATGGTACCATTGTAAATAACAGAATTTAAATGCAATTATAAGAATAAAATTATATTATTGGTGGTATAGCCCAACCAGTAATATAATAATAAATTGCAAGAATTTAATTTTACCGTCTCAGTTGGTTAGAGCTTCGTGCTGATAACGCGTTATAAAACTTTAGCAAAGTATAGAAATATACTCTTATAATTGCTACACAAATTTAGAGAAAATAAGCAAGAGAAAGAAGAGAGAAACTTTGAGAGAATTTCTTCAGAGAGATTTTCTTCTTCTCATTCATCAGTATATTTTCTTTCATTCCTTTAGGCTTTATATAGGAAGAGAATAAGAGTGGTTCGCATGAAAGAGGAAGGAAAAGGGGAGGAGGTTGCCTCTATCATACATAGGCAATCATCCTTTTATAACAAATTACAAGAATTTAAAGGCAATTATAAGAATAAAATTATATTATTGGTGGCATAGCCAAACCGGTAATATAATAATAAATTGCAAGAATTTAATTTTACCGTCTCTGTTGGTTAGGGCTTCGTGCTGATAACGTGTTATAAAACCTTAGTAAAGTATAGAAATATACTCTTATAATTGCTGCATAAATTTAGAGAGAATAAGTAAGAGAGAAAGAGAGAGAAATTCTTCAGAGAGAATTCTTATTCATATTTTCATTTAGCAGCTTGCAGCCTTATATATGCAAGAAAAAGAGGAAGGAATTCGAGGAGGAAAAGGAAAAAGGAAAACAGCTGGCAGAAGAATGGGTTTCCTCTCTTTGAGGGAATCAATTATAACATTTTTCATGTTTTCATAAAAAACTCAATTTTCTTGACATTAATCCTAAAAATCATCACTGTGATTTCAAAACATGGCCAAATCATCTCATTCAAATTACGTTATGTTCGTATCTCAATGAACTAACATATACAAGCTTCAATTTATACTTTAACATACAATTTAGCCACTAGAATTGATGCTTACATGAGCCATATGAAAACAAAATATACACAAACATATACTGTCAAAATTTTCTTCACTATAAACCGAAATTAGTATGTAATTATTGTTTAAACATACTTTCTAATCATCATAAACATATAATATTGCTATTACCAACTATATAACTCCATAATTCAACAAAATTCGATTTCATAGAATACAAACAACTATGTCGTAACTTCATATATGTACATTCACATATATATATAATCCAAAGGTTAGATAAATACCTTCAAATAGTTTAGTAATTTCTTGCAATTGCAGACAATTCTCCACTACAAGAAAAATGCCTATCAGTGACCAATACTATCAGCGACCAGATATGCGGTCGCTGATAATAGTACTAGCGATCGGTAATGGCGACCAGCATTTAATCTAGTGGTTATTTACTATCAACGACCGCATCACGATCATTTGAGTAATTCTTTGAGTGGCCGCTAGCACGAAATCGATCAACGATGGTAGTCACGATCAAATGAATATTAATAGATTTGATCATTAAGCTCGACACGTGATTGAAGGAAGAAAAAAAGAGAGGGCGTAATAGAGAGAAGAGGGAGAAGGGGGAGAAGAGAAGAAGGAGAAGAGGGACACTACCATCACCGTCACCACTTGCCGCCATCATGGCATACCACCGCTTACCTCATGTACCACCAAAGAATTTACCCTATTATCTGTTTATGCAATATTGATCCATTTATTGGGTGTTTCATATGTAAAATGCTGCTATTACACTTAGAAGCACAATAATAGGTTATGTATTTGCTGCTACTAAATTGATATGGACAGTAACATGTGAAAGATCCTTGATTTGATTATGTAGAAATTGTGTATGTTTTTGCTGACTTAACTGGACAAGACTGTGCAAAGCTCACGGTTGGGGCTTTTTGAAGTTTTTGTTTCTTCTCTCGTCTTTTATTGTTCCACATGATTAGAAATTTTGTTGCAGTTTAGGAAAGTAAATATTGAGTTCATTTGTTTCTAATCACTCTTATTAGCAGAAATGTATAAATAGTTTTATTATGTTTAAGTACTTTGATAGTAAAATAATCTTTCTATGAGGTGTTTTGAGTTATAAATTTATTTTATAATTTAAATATTTTATATGAGACGAAAGGATTTTAAATATAACCAATAAAAGTTGAAATAACTTAATCAACTTTAACCAATAATAAATAACTTAATAAATACATACAAATTTAACCTCGCGACAATTAAAGAGAAAACTGATATTTAATTATTCTAGCATAAATTAAAGACGAATATGATCCACGTCAACGTGTAAACAAGTATTATTTACCCAGTTACCCTTGTACGTATAACTATAGGTTTGGTACTAGTGTTGGCCAGTAATGGTATTTTTCGTTATTATTTTGGTCTTATTATATTGGGAATTTGTATATTTCTCTTGGTTTGTGTCTTGGGTGTCTAAAAATAACCTTATATACATGTCGTCGTGCATGTGGCTAGTCCATATTATAGGGGAGACTCTGGCAAAATTATTTTATTGGTCGGGTAGTTGCGAACATTTATAATATTAACGAGCTCTTTATGTGCTTGCTAGTATGCTCAAGTCATATGCTTACTGGCTAGTTTGCTCTAGTCATATGCTCTAGTCCATATGCCAAGCCTCACGGGGCCAAGCCAAGCTTGGTTATCAGTATGGTAAGCTATTGAAATTACATTAAGCTAAAATAAGCGATCTTTAGAGAACTGTTAGTGCAATGAAGAGAAGGTAACTAGACACACTTGGTCAATAAAGAGACTATTTTGGCTATAACAGAAAAACAAGGGTATTTAACACTTATGTATACAAGAATAAAGCTACAAAATGTTATAGAAGCTATAAATTGTTCAACCAAGTTGTGACTATCCCAAAACATAAAAGATTATAGAAAGGGACAGTGAGGGGTATAATCTTAAAATATGTTAGCCGCCTTAGCACACTAGTTGATATGAATGAATCTCCAAGATACTCAAAAGTTGTATTCTCAAGTCATATGGTTACAAGTATGCTCAAGTCATATGCTTACAAGTATGCTTAAATGTTAATCATATGCTTACAAGTATGCTCAAGTCATACGTTAACATTTATAATCATGTACTCATAGTAGATGCAGGTAGTATCATGGACCTCTATTCGGGTCAGTAGTTTGATAACGACGAAAGTCAAGTGCCCGATAGAATCTTATAGCTAAATTTAGAAATTTGGTTGCCAAGTATTTTTGGATTATGCGTATAGTCACCCGAAATGTATGAATGGTCAGTCGCAAATACGATATCCATGTTTGAAGTGTAAGAATGTAAATTATATGGACAGAGACGTGATAAACTATCATTTACTTGTTTTTGAGTTCATGAGAAATTACGAAGAATGCTGGTGGGCACATGGGTAGAGAAGAGATGGTGGCATCACAGAAGTACACAATTTGAGCAGTAGTACTCATCGTATGAATGAAATAGTTCATGATATTGCAGGGCCAGATTTTGATTGGCAACAAGGCAGAGAGCAACCTATGAATTCTGATGCCAAAGACTTCTTTAAGTTGTTAGACTAGGGTAGCGAGCCATTGTGGAATGGTTGCACCAAACACACTACATTGTCTGAAGTGGCGATATTACTTAAAATCAAGGTTGATCACAACATGAGCCATGAGTGTTTTGAGTCACTCTTGAAGGCCATTAAGAGTATGTTGCCTGATGGTGAGAAATTGCCTGGTAACTATTACTTTTGTAAGAAAATTATGAAGAAGTTGGGTCTTGGATACTAAAAGATCGATGCATGTCCCAACGATTGCATGTTGTTTTATAAGGAAAATGAACAGATGACAAGGTGCATGTTTTGCAGTCATGATCAGTGTAGGCCTAATAAAAAGAGTGTGACTACAAAAAAATCAAGTATATCGTTTAAGATTCTAAGGTATTTTCTAATAACACATCGGCTAAAAAGATTGTTCATGTCTTCAAGAACAGCTGAACATATGAGTTGGCATGCGAAATCTCCAGCTAAAGATGGAGAACTAAATCACCCCGCAGATGGGCAGGCTTGGAAAGATTTCAACTTAGCACATCCTGGGTTTTCATTGGAACCTAGAAATGTGAGGCTTGGATTGTCCACCGATGGTTTCAATCTGTTTGGCCACTCAGCTGTTCCGTACTCATATTGACCTGTGATTGTTACTCCGTACAACTTGCCTCCTTAGATGTGTATGAAACAGCCATACTTATTTCTTTCACTCGTGGTTCCTAGTCCTAAGAGTCTTGGAAAGAACTTAGATGTTTACTTGAGACCTCTTATATACGAGTTGAAGGTATTGTGGGAGGATGGAGTACAGACTTGGGATGTTGCAACGAAAACAAATTTCAACCTTAGGCTGCGGTTATGTGGACTATAAGTGACTTCCCGACTTATGATATATTAGGCGGATGGAGTACACACGGAAGTTGGCTTATACATATTGTATGGATCATACAAAAGTCGTTTAATCTATCAAAAGGTTGAAAGCCTTGTTGGTTTGATCAATAAATCGTCTTTCTTCTAGGTAGATCACCCGTTTGAAGAAATAGAGAACACTTGAGGAAAGGGAAAGTAGACAATGATATGCCTGCACCGCAATTGTAGACAAAATGGATGGTTAATTTAAATTAATCATACAAGAATAAATGAAAAGATTCATTATAAGAAGGTACTGAAAATAAACCTAGCATAGTAGTCAAGCATTAGAAATTTTATAAAAAGGAAATAAGAATGTGGCAAGTCAAAATAACAAATATGGCAAGCCATATGAAGAAAGTTTATTAAATATAGCAAACCGTAGTAAGAGATTTTATAGACATTAAAATTAAATGTCTAGCATAATATATGAGAATATAATTATAATTTACCAACGATGGTAAATATTTTTGTGACTTATGTGAAGTACGTGAGTGATTAAATAAATATATTGTAAATATGTATATATCTATTTAATATATAAATAGAATGAATGAGAAAGCAATATAACCTAATATAATATATTAGGAATGAGAATTAAATAAACTAAGTGTTATAGCAAGTGTAAAATACTAGTATTTAAATTTTATACTAGTATACTAACCTAAGAGATTAATTTTATTATCTCAATTTATTAATTATTTTAAACCTAGCTTAATTGGGTTACATAATTAAATTATCGAAGTATTTAGATTTCATAATGAGTGAATTAGAAACTCTAATGAAATATATATGGTATATTTGTTCAGATATATTTGTTCATGTATAATACTTGTTCAGTCATAAATTTGTTCCTGCTAGTTCACAATTATATTGTTGAATTATAGCCAGCTTATTATTCAGACTCTTTCAATCATGATATATCATTATATTATTGAATTTAAACTTGTTGGGCAACTTTCATGCTCACCCTTGCTATATCATGATAAAACATTACAGATTAAGACGAACGCGTCGGATACAAGGAAAGATTACAGACAGATTCAGATTAAAGTTAATGTGCGCGATTAGTTTTGTAATAGTATAGTTTGATAATAATGTTATGTGTTAGTTAAGTTATGAATTGTTATTAAGTTAAGGTTACTCGACCTTGGGGAAAAGTATGTAAGTTTAATGTATAAACAATTTATGTTTATATCTTCCGCAAATAGTTGTATAGTGATAGAATGATCGAACCGGATTCGCGGTGAATCGGGACCTCGGATTCGGGACCCTCACAGTTGGTATCAAAGTTGTAGGTTATGAACCTTAGGTAGAATTACCTGAGACTAATAACCGCGATGATTAGATATAAATACTAACTCAAATAGAGAGTTAGTGTGTATGCCGATAAGAGTTCAAAGGCGAATCTCGGCGAGTTATAAAAGAATAAGAGTTCCCTAACTCGATAATAAAATTGAACAGTAGTGATGAATAGATGAAGTCTAAAAAGACTAAAAGAAATGCAGTGATAGGAGATCGTAAAACAAAACGATCAAGATATAGAAATGAATAAATAATATATCGATGAGATCACCACGTGATCGATTAGGTGATAGCGAGGAAAGAATCAATCTAATGATTGAGCAGGTTCTGACAAAGATTCTTTGAGTGTCAGTTGTACTATGAATTGGTACAGATTCAAGGAAAGAATTATGAATACGAGTTGAATAAAATTCGTATTGAGAAGGGAGTTAGAATTAAGTGGGGATTTCAATTGAGGATTGAATTAAATGACTAAGTTGTATGATTCTTCGTATGGGAGCTAAATTGTACTTGGTGTAAAAACCACTTAGTTTTTGGCAATGATAATCATTAAAATGTTTGTTTCGCACTATTTGCTATATGCATGTTAAGAGGGTGATTCTTTTCTCGTGTGTATAACAGATAGATAGGTTATAGGTATAGAATATAAGGTTAACTACGAGTTCTTAAAACTCTTATGTGACATGCTTGATTCATAGTTATATGAAATGTTTATGAACCCCTCAGTGAATGGATGCCAAAGGTCTGACTAGGAAAGTTCGTAAACTCATATGATTATGGCAATTTATGGACTCATAAGTGTGGTTTTACGAACTGGGTATAGTTGTGTGTAAATGAAGTATTGAGGATAATAGGAACAAATAGATTGTTAAGTGAATGATTATTAGTGGAGACATAAGTTTTCCGAAACTCCTAGCTATGCTAGACTTCGACATTTTGACATCAAGCTAAATACGCACTATGTGCTTTTAAAAACAATGTGTAGACTCGTAATCATTTTTGAAATAGTTTAAAATATAGTCTATGCTACTTATTTTAGCTAGACGCAAATGATTTGAAATATCAAAATTTATTTTATTTATCACTTATGTACCATGCAACCTGGTGCAAAGATGATAAAAATTTGACGGAGTTGTAAATACAGGAATACTTAGTGTGAATTTGATCTAAAATCGTTGTTCCACTATGGTATGCTGTGTTATGACAAAGTCATACAATGACGGCATCCTCAAAGCGAATTTATTAATATAGTACGACATCATGACGTCATTCTCGAAAATATTTTCAAAAATTTGAATTTGCCAACGGGGTTTGGCTACACTTAAATAATTCGATTGAATTGAATTATTGATATGAGTCTTTGCTATTCGATTCAGCTAGACTAAAGTTTATGAAAACTCTAAGTGTTCATTGAAAGAAATTTCCCAAACCAAATTGTTTTGGTGCGGAATCCAGTAAGACTGAGGTAGAATTTTGTGCCTATGGCAGTGAAGAGAAACAGATAAAATCAGTACATGGCCAGTACATGACATATCGGGCTAATCACCCTTTGTGTTTGTAAGTAATGACGGTTTGCGGATGAATTTCCATAAAACCTTTGCGAAAATGACAGACAAATAGTCTATATGACTCCTCAGCAAAATTTGAAAACTTTTACTCTTGCAAGTGGTGTATTGGGTAGCATGTGATACTGTGTATGTATGGCGTATGGTGAATGGTGTAAGCAGTATGGTGTAAGGTGTAAGGTAAATTTTGGGGACGAAATTTTTAGAAGAAGGGGTGAATGTGACAACTCGAGAATTTGAATATTTATAAAATTTTAAAATATTGAATTAAGGTTAAATAATAAACTTACACACAAAATAAGTGTATGAATTTGACATTTTTGTAAAGGATTTTTGAGGATTTAAAATTTTTTGTGGAGAATTATTAAGGTTAATGTGTATATGTATAGATACATATATACTTAGAATATGCTATTTATTTATTTTTTAGAAAAAAAAAAAGAAAGAAAAGAAGATGGATGGTTAATTTAAATTAATCATACAAGAATAAATGAAAAGATTCATTATAAGAAGGTAGTGAAAATAAACCTAGCATAGTAGTCAAGCATTAGAAATTTTATAAAAAGGAAATAAGAATGTGGCAAGTCAAAATAACAAATATGGCAAGCCATGTGAAGAAAGTTTATTAAATATAACAAACCGTAGTAAGAGATTTTATAGACATTAAAATTAAATGTCTAGCATAATATATGAGAATATAATAATAATTTACCAACGATGGTAAATATTTTTGTGACTTATATGAAGTATTTGAGTGATTAAATAAATATATTGTAAATATGTATATATCTATTTAATATATAAATAGAATGAATGAGAAAGTAATATAACCTAATATAATATATTAGGAATGAGAATTAAATAACCTAAGTTGTAAGACCCCGAATTTTATGAATAAAAGTATTCAATTTTTCTTATAATTACAATTCAGTAAATGGTTAAATTGATAAAAAGTTAAAGTTAAGGGTGATATATGAAATTTTTTTAAAAATACGCAAGTGGTTATAAAATATTCATTGTTGTCGGGGAATATTCGATTGATCGTGGAATATTCTTTCTGTTGGGGAATATTCATACGACGGCGCATCCATTTGTGGGCCCCATAACAGAATAACTGTCGGATAAAGAAAAAGACAAATTAAAGTTTTTATAAATAATGGCGTAGTGGTTACCGTAAACACTGCTGGAATACCCGGTGGGTAAAGTAAAATAATACGTGTTGTTGCACGTGTAGCACGGTATTACAAAGTATTTTGAATTATTGATTCTTACGTGAAAGGCACTCTTGAATAATTGTTACGGTAATTACTTTATTCGATTATTATATTTTATTGATTCAATAATTGCTACGTTGATATTTTATATTACTGTTGTTTCAATAATTGTCACTACACAGTATTTTCTATTATCGGAGCAATAATTCATATTATCTGAATAATATTATTAGATAACATTATTGGAAATGTCTAGAAAGTTCTATCTAAGGAGAGGTTTGGTCAACTAATTGCGCGCCAGTAAGGAGAAATCCTTATTGGAAAGCCCCCTTTTTCCTGGAAACTGCCTGGTTGTCATTATTGTGATTCTATAATATTATTTGTAAATAATTAATTATTGATTTATATGATAAGAAAAATATTCATTGTATGTGGATATAGATGGAGAAAATTTTTAAAGTGACAATTGTTGAAAATCGATATTTTATCTTTTATGATAAAATAATATTTTATTATATTATTATAATATAATAATGATGATATTTTTACAATGAATGTGGGATATATGAGTATATGAGGAGGAAGAGTACTTCTGTTGCAAAAGTTGTTTAAAACATGTTAAACATGTCTGTGGGCCCATTTCTTGACTGAAATTTGATTATAGCTTGTAAAATCGCCCGTTTATAGATTTCGGTCAATTTCTGTTTGGAATTTGGAAAACCTTTCTTCTGTAAAGTTGTAGAGAATTGAATTTCCTATAAAAAGTCGCGAGATTCGAATTTTCTGATAAAAGGGCTATTTATTATGAATTATTGAAGTTCCGGATTAATTAATTATTATTATTTGGAGTTTTAAATAAATTAATTGAGAAAAATGTTTTTTTGATGGTTTTGGTTGTTGGAATGTGCTGAAATCAGTTGTCAAGAGGTTGGCGTAAAATTTTTATAATAATAATAATATTTTATTAAATTTTCTGCTTTGGTGTTCTAAGCATTTTCCTATAAATAGGGTGCTTAGGTTAGAATTGAAAATCACACTAGAAACTAAAGATTTCTCTCTCTATTATATCGAGCGTATTTTATGAGTATTTTAGTACTTTGAGTATTGCTATACGGTGCATGTTCTTTCAGCACTATATCCAGTATTCCAGTCAGAAATACTATTCTTTCTGAGGTAAGGGATTGTAAGGGAGATTATTTTCTTCATAAATGATGTTATTTATTCAATACCATTATGCCGAAATATTGGTTTAAATTTTTATCAAATTTGGAACTTTTTCATGTCAGAATTACTATTCATGAGTTACTATTCATGAGTTACTATTCACGAGTACTATTCACGAAGCGTGATGATGATATTTTTTGTGAAATTTCTATCTTTTGGTGTCGGAGTTACTAATCACGTATACGACACTATTCACGTATACGACACTATTCACGAATACGACACTATTCACCGAAAAATAAAATTTCTTCTTTTTGTCCAAAATATCTATTCTAGATACTAGCTTTGATTGTATCCATGTTTTGATCATTCTTGAATTTTACCCCACTCTGGTTATTTATGAAATATTTTTGAATGGGAATTGTTTAAAATACGAATCCTTAATATTTATTCTTTTGCATCACTGGATTCATTTTTTTTAAAATATTTTTTATCTTCCTTAGTCCTAAATGATGATATAACGGAATATCTTTGGCCTGTAGTGCAAAAATGAATGATTTCTGATGAATATATTTGGCCCGTAGTGCAAAGATGAACAGGTGTTTAGATGAACATGACTAACTGATGAATATCTTTGGCCTGTAGTGCAAAGATGACTTGTTGATGAATATCTTTGGCCTGTAGTGCAAAGATAACTTGTTGATGTATATCTTTGGCCCGTAGTTCAAAGATGAATTTATCAGTATGATTATGAACATGAACTGTGATTTGGTATAACCATGATCTTTGATGTTTCAGGTGATAAAAATTATCTTTGTCCCGGATGAGAAAAGGAATTTAGAACAACAATTACGATTATGAGTTATACATGTGATTGTGGACAGGAATTTTTGATTGATGTTACATGGATAAAACATTGTTGGTGGACTTTTAACGTGGAGAAGATAATAGACTTTATGGTCTATTTGACTCTTCTAATGGATTGCTCGTTCCGCTGTAACTATGGTTGAAAAGTTTTATCATCTACCATATGTTCTAAATCTCTGATTTATTACTGTTGAAGGCTATTGATAATTTATTTATCTTTAGTCATGATATTCTTTACTGAGCTAGTTGTGCTCACCATTTTGCTTCACAATTCCTTTCAGGTAATAAAAGTGTAGCTGGGTCGAGCGGGGGAATAACAAGGGAATAAAACGGTGGTCTATAGATGTTGAGGGTGAGGTGAATTTAACTTGGAAGGGTGTTTTGCCACTATCATACAAGATGTCTAATGACATACAACCTCGTGTCATCATAAGACATGGTTGTGCTTATTCACTTCTTTGAGTATATCTACCAAAGATTATCTATATGATCTTGGAGTCTATTTGAAATATAACTCTCAATTAGAGACAGTGGAGATAATGATATGTCAAGAGAAGACTCGCCATTGGGAAGAATATGATAGTAATCTTCTCATTTTTCTTTAGGTCTATTAGGTCAACCAAGGATAATTGCATGGCGATATGATATCTATAATAACCTAGACGCATGGCCTCCCATGTACGAAGGTTTCCTTGAGCACTTCCCAAAGATTCTAATTTTTAAAACTGTTTTCGACTATACCTTTATGTAAGGTGTCATTATGAGGTGTTGTCCACGGTTGGGACATGAGTCACAGTTGATATATATTTGTATCCAAACTCACATCATATGTGCTGTTGTATTTTGCACGACAATTGTTGTAATAAAGTTGTAGTTGTTTTCTGTACCATGTATTTGGCGACTCAGAATGGGTTGGTTGGAATGGACCTATTTTGGGGTCGTTACATAAGTGTTATAGCAAGTGTAAAATACTAGTATTTAAATTTTATACTAGTATACTAACCTAAGAGATTAATTTTATTATCTCAATTTATTAATTATTTTAAACCTAGCTTAATTGGGTTACATAATTAAATTATCGAAGTATTTAAATTTCATAATGAGTGAATTAGAAACTCTAATGAAATATATATGGTAATGTAAAATTTATGTGTTGGATCCATGATAATTTTAGTGGTCCAAACAATTTAAATGAGAGTCCAAACAAATAAAAAGAATGACCCAAACCCTAGCTCATTTGAGATGGACCTTCTAGATGATTTAATAAGCAAATTTAGCAATTAAAATTACATAAAAAAATTGGGCAATTTAGGGGAGGATGTATCCGACCATATTGGAGCAAAAAGAGCATGTGAATTATTTCTTTTTATTCATTTGGTCACCAACCAAGCCATGTGTCTTCATTTTATTTGGACAAATTTTATCACCAAATTGCAAGTAAGGTAGGAGAGAGGAGATGAAGATTTTTTGGGAGATTTATATAGATATATAAGTTATATATATACATTTTTCTCCTACTATAAATACTCCCACATTGCATTTCAATTAAAAAGTTTATTTCATTGTCCAAAAGAGCTAAGAAAAATAAAATAGAAAGGGAAGAATAAAGAGAGAGAATCTGTGGGTAACAAGGAGGGAGAAAGAAGAAAATTTTCTTCATACCATCTAGCTTGGTAGGAGAAGGAGAGATCATCCAACCAAAAAGGTATAAAAATTTCCAAAACTAAAAATCTAGTTAGATTTAAATGTATTCCCTTGTGGTTATTTTTGATAAGATCATGAGCTTATATTTCTAAACTCAAAAATCTTAGATCTTCATGTTAAATGATGTGTTATGTTTAGATCTAACCATTTTAGCTTTAGGTGTTAAAAGTTTGATGAATGAAGAAAAATGAAAATAGTTTTTAAAACTTAGAAAAAATTAGTGGACTGCTACCCCTAAACAGAAAATTCGTGGTTAGTTAGAGTGCTCTAAAAATTCTGGGCTTTTGGTATGTTATAGTACACTAAATAAGATTTTCATAGACTCCGAAACGGACTAAATCCGACTTCGGAGGAGAGAGTTATGACATTTCAAAGTAGTAGAGTCAAAACTGTCCAACAAGTGCGGTGCAGTCCACTTGAATGGAATTTTTGGGCTGATACGTTCGGAATCTAAAAACTTATCAGTAGGGAAGAGTTGTAGTTCCGGAAGTCAGCTTCGCGTGGGCTCAAGAATCGCCTAAAAATGTTTTAAAACGAAAAAGTTATGACTGTTTTAGCGAAAGAGGGTAAATTTGGGAAAAAGATGAAAGCTGTTGCGAGTGGACATTTTTGGGATCTGTTTTAGGCTGCCTAAGAGGTCCAAAATTACTGTGTTATATTTTTTAAAAATACTTTGGTATAACATGTATAACATATCCAAAGTAGGGAATTTTCTGATAAACGAGCAAGGCGTGAGAAAAAATCGCGAAGTAGCTAGGTTGAGAAGCGTATAGGTAGAATGGCAAAGTATAATGTGAAGAAGACAATGAGTGACACTAAGACTACACACACTTGTTATAGCGTGGCCCGTCAACGTGCTATGTTTTGATTAGTTTCCGTGATCCATTTCCGCGGTGTAAAATTTTTCTAAAATACTACGCCACGAGGTCTATAGCATACCAAAAATTTCGTTGTTATATGACTTGGGATTTGAAAATTAAAAATGAGCAAACATGCATGTCAGAACTAAAATTTGAGCGAACGCCAAGTGTCCGGTAACGTCGGCGACTTTGACGTTCATAGTTTGAATCAGCGTTCAAACAAAATAATAATAAGTATTAATAAATCTAATAAAGTCCTACAGGACAAGATTTTGGTATAAATGATATTTTACGCCGATAAACTTCTTTTCAGGCATAAATAAAGCAATAAAAATATGTAATAAATATAAATTACATATTTAAGTGAAATAAAAACTACAATTGCCTATAAAATTATTTTATGGTGCAACGAAGAACGTAAAACCTTTTTAAAATTGTATTAATCATAAAAATGATATTTTGAGATTTTCGGTGCTCAAAATTTGGTTTTTGAGTTGAGATTAACGTAACGGAATATATATATTTAATATATAAAGCAAAAATGCAAATATTTGTAAAACGAAAAATAAAGCAAATGTGCTAGCAGGATAAAATATTTGTATATGAGGCCACAGTCAGTGTTGACTCATGAACGTACAAACTGATGAATTGTTTTGTTATTTAAATTAATAAAATAATATATTAAGTTGAGTTTTAATATAAAAGCCATGCATTAGATGTTTAAACATCAAATATGCAAGTAAAGGTAAAAGATATTTCTAAAAACGAATATAAATTATTTAAGCTTCGAGATATAAAATATTTATATCTTAAAATGTGTGAGACCTTTATTATTTATGAAACAAGTAAAATAGTATTACATGATTAATAATATTAGACAATGAATAAAAATACTATTAAATGATGATAATTATTTAAAAATTATTGCGAGCTTATGAAAATTATTTTGAATGATAATAAAATTATTTTTGTTAATTATTAAGTGTTAGGTAGAGTTTAATTGAACTTAAACTCGTGAATTGTCCGACTAGACCGTCGGGATGCCAGATTTTTGTCGAATTCAAGTCTGATTAAAATAGTTTGACCTGATACCATGTCTTATATGTGTTATAGATTGATAGGGTTATGTGTTATGTATTTAGGTTATTCTATGTATATCTATATATATAATAGTATTATATTGTGATGATATTATTCTAATATTGGAGATCTATATTACTAATATTAGGTCTTCGGATAAAAAGTTATAAATTGTGTAGCGGTAATTAACGGTTCAGGCAAGTTTGTTTTACTTAACTCTACTAAGAGTTGTTTCATTTGGATAAGCTTATGGTTAATCATTGTTGGTTGCCATGAATTGTACTCTGTACATATTGCATGTATAAGTCAGGTATGAAAGGCTGATCACCTTCATTACCAGTTGGTTCAGATATATTTGTTCATGTATAATACTTGTTCAATCATAAATTTGTTCCTGCTAGTTCACAATTATATTGTTGAATTATAGCTAGCTTATTATTCAGACTCTTTCAATCATGATATATCGTTATATTATTGAATTTAAACTTTCTAGGCAACTTTCATGCTCACCCTTGCTATATCATGATAAAACATTGCATATTAAGACGAACGCGTCGGATACAAGGAAAGATTACAGACAGATCCAGATTAAAGTTAATGTGCGCGATTAGTTTTGTAATAGTATAGTTTGATAAAAATGTTATGTGTTAGTTAAGTTATGAATTGTGATTAAGTTAAGGTTACTCGACCTTGGGGAAAAGTATTTAAGTTTAATGTATAAACAATTTATGTTTATATCTTCCGCAAATAGTTGTATAGTGATAGAATGATCGAACCGAATCCGCGGTGATTCGGGACCTCAGATTCGGGGCCCTCACAAGACTTATGTTCAAAATCATTAAATGAGAAGGACATGTCTGTACTTGAGAAGAACATCATAGAGATAACGTGTAAACTGGAAAAAATATTCCCACCTGGTTTTTTTGACTCCATGGAGCATTTGCAAATCCATCTTCCTTATGAAGCTTGTGTTGGGGGTCCAGTTCAATATAGATGGATGTACCCTTTCGAGAGGGTGATGGGAAAACTCAAGAGGAAGGTGAAGAATAGAGCTTATGTCGAGGGGTCGATATGTGAGGCATACAGTTTCGATGAGATATCTACATTTGTCTCAAACTATTTTTCGAATGAAGTCTTGACAAAGGCCAATCGAGTATCGAGACATGATGATGGGGGAAATGTTGAACTAAACGGTCGGCTCTCTAAATTTTGGTCTATCGGGCCGCGCTTATGGAAAAGGGAAGCGCATATTCCTCTCTGAGCAAGAATTACATGTTGGACATACTTACATTCTTCTGAATTACGAGGAGATTGACGAATTTGTGAGACACATATAAACTTGATAATTTATCTTTTAAGTTAAAAATTTATTCCAATATGTTAATGTTTATAACATGGTATAGATTGTACGATGACGAGTTAAAAGTGAAGCATCCCGGCATAACTGATAAAGATATTCAAATCAATCATGATAAAAAATTTGCACTTTAGCTAAAGGACAAAGTAAGTTCAATTTTTAAGCACGTAGTATATATATACTCCATGTTAACTATGACATCATTTAATAAGATGGAGTTTTTGTAGGCTTTGACTGAGGGATCAATAATTTTGGCTAATGTACAAGTCCTAGCTATGGGACCAGACAGGGACCAAGTCAGCTGCAATGGTTATAAAATAAATGGTTGTGAATTTCACACAAAGGCATATGGGCGCGGTAAAAGAACAACGAAGTCTGGAGTGTGTGTATAAGGAGATTGTTACAATGAGCTTGGTCGTGCCTTTTATGGGGAGTTGGAGGAAATCGTGGGGAGTTGTCGTGCAAGGAGCGCGTCTGGGGTCATATTCACTTATTCAAGTGTCGTTGGTTTGATTCAGAAAAAGGGATACGTGTTGACAGACATGGAATCGTCGATATTGACCTCAATTTCTCTCAAGCCTTCTCTCAATTCTCTCAAGCTTCTTTGAACTTCTTAGCTTTCTTCTCTTAGGCTTAGCCTAGACAACTAACATGTATGCGTAAAAATAAAACTGATATAATACTAATACGTATACTTATTAGGATATCAGTTATATAAAAATAACGTATAAGTTATAATTATATTATATTTATATTTATTTTATTTTATTTTATTTAAAAATCTAGAAATTCCAAAAGCCATAAGGCTTTGTTTGGCAAAACCCTTTAATTTTTAAAGAATTAATATATTTAAGCCTTGTTTGGAAAAAACTAAATTAAACTACTTTAATTTATTATAATAACTCCTTATAATATAGTCATTTGTCACACTATATTTAATCAAACTTTCATATTTAGTTTAATTAATCAAATCACAATTAAGTAAATAAATCATTTAATCACATAACATAATACAAATAATTAATCATTAAATTTAAATATCAATATAATAATCATTTCCTTAATTCATCAATTATTTATTTAATAATTAATTAACTAAACAAAATTAAATCAATTGAGCAAATATTTATTCAACGATAATCACATCCATTAAATATTTATATAAATCAATAAATATTTAATATTACATTTGAAATTCTGGAATGTTACACTTTCGCCGTTATTTTTATAAAAAGATAATTCTGTCATTTTCTAACTACGACAATACTTCCGTTGTGGGGTCCACCAATGATTGTGTCGTCGTACGGATATTCCCCGATAAAAAAAATATTCCCCGACCAAGCAAATATTTTATAACAAGTTGCATACTTTGCAAAAAATTTTAAATATTACCCACAACTATAACATTATATCAAATCCACGCCATAATATTCAAAAAAATATTTCGAGAAATTTTAATCTTTATTCATAAAATTTGGGATCTCACATTTTTAATGTTGTTCTCGGTAGTTCTTAACATGCTTAACAACTCAGTAAGTGATTTCTCAATTTCATTCATAGGATAGTTCATAACAAATTGAGAGTAGATGTTGTTCAAAGATTGCAAAACAAGATCAGTTTGGGCTTCCGGAGTGATTGGAAACCCAACCTATAAAGGTACTCAATATACCCAATCATTTTTAGCACATGTGGACCAACTGGATCACGTTCACCCATCTTGCAGTGATACAATTCTTTGCTTATATCATACATTTCCTGTCGAGCATGCCCTTCGAACAATTTCTTGAGATGCTCGATCATCTCATAAGCATCCATCAACTCATGTTGCTTCTGAAGCTCAACGTTCATAGTTGCTAGCATGAGATAACTCACATCCAGATCATCATCTTGATGCTTCTTCTGAGCATTATGCTCTGCACGTGGTGCAGTGTCAGCTAGTACTACAGGAATGGGCTTTTCAATGACATATAGCTTGCGCTCTTGTTTGAGGACAATCCTCAAGTTCCTATGTCAGTCAAGGAAATTAATTCTACTCAGCTTGTCCTTCTCAAGGACTGATCGTAGTGAAATACTACTTGTGTTGTTGTTGTTTTCCATTGATATCTACAATTTATAAGTGCAAAAATAATAAGTCAAATTACAGAGTTTTTTATATTATATAATTGATAATAATACATTCAAAATATACCTTCCACTATTTTATTCAAATTAATAGCCCTCAGCATTAATTCAGAAAGCATTTTCTATTAAATCTTTCTAGTGAGCCAAGATCCATATTTTATTATGCCTTAAGTTAGCTTTGGCTATTCTCTCAAAACATAATTATTTAGGTAGACAACCCATTGTCAATTATATCATATATAACTCCTGGATAGTTTGGTAAACAACATTTGTTTCTAGTCCATCTAATGGTACCTACCAAACTCCATGCCTCTAAGTCCACAATCCTATTGAGATGACTTAGTTAAGTCGGGCCCAATGATTTTAACAGTTTGGATATCACAATTATCATATCGCATCTTACCTAGATAAATAGGGTACTTTGCTTTGGCAAACCTACATCCATTGATCAAGGTCTTGATGAGTGTTATTCATCGGAAGGCATCTGATTTAGACTTATTAATTTAATGAGGGATTTTATAAATTAATTTAGATCTAACCAATTTTAATCTTATTAAGCATGCACATTATTTATCATATCATATCGCATACAAGCATAAATAAAGTGCAAAATTAAATGTGTCACAGTTATGGCCCAATCCTCTGTCAATCTTTTCAAGCTAATGAAAGATTGAAGGTCAATCTAAGGTTGTAAAAGATCTCAAAATAGTAGCTTCGTTGGATCTTCCCCATGCAAGTGCCTCCTCTCCATCATCATCTTTCCATCGTGTTCTCCATCTTGTCATCTTCATCGATTATAGATTATTACATGACATAAAGAAACCTCGAGTTACATTCGAGGGGATTTAGATGAGAAGAGAATATTACATTAGAATTTATAGAAAGGCACGGCATGCAAGCCGTATTTCAAAACAAAAAACCACTAACCTATGGGTCAAAAGGCCATAATTGTGCACCATGCATATCACAATAACCACATAACAGTTTATATATAATTAAAGAAAACTATATATAACATATTGGGCTCACGACTATCGTGAGTTACAAATTCTATAATCTGTATTGTAGAATTTTTCCATACGAATCTCTGAAATAGTTTCAGAATCATATATTTAATCCACCAAAACACACATAATGACAATACACCAGTACATATCATATATGTCTAGTTCCAATTAATCATATTAAACCGAATCTTCATGCTTCTAAACTAATTAGAACATAAGTTGTATATTGTTATTACGCCATATAAGATACAAATAACAGAACATCATATACATGCATATCTATTACTGATATTCATAATATCAGAATACGCCTACAGATATAATATTATATATACAATTTAAGATCGGTAAAATTGTATCATCATATATCATATATATCGAAAACAATAAAACTCGTAATCTAATTTAATCGTTTTTGCAAGTAGCTCTGATACCACTGTTGGGTTTCGGCACATAAAACGCAGTGAAAATAAATAATTGAAAGACAATTGTGAAACCCTAAAACAGGATCCATGCGAAAAATAATTAATTCAGTGATTAGAAATTATACCGATTAATAAAGCTAGAATCGATGCTGTCGAATCTCTAATGCAATTCAAACGAACTGCGTCTCTACGGTATCCACCACGGCGCATTACTACCTAATCGTCAGATGATCTGCGAGAAAAGGAACATGCCAGACTAGCCACCAAGGATGATGATTTTTTTTTGAAACTGTTTTCTCTAGTCTCTCTCTAAGAGCGGCTAGGGTTTTGTTTTTGATGTAATCCCTAAAATGGCTGATATATATCATATATATAGTAGTTAAGAGGAATTAATCAAAACCTAATATAATTAAATGACAGACTTATCTTTTTATAAAAATAACGGCAGAAGTGTTACCGTTAAAACTGTTGAACTACCTGGTAGTAAAAGTACAATAAGACTCGTGGTTGCATAGTAGCACACGGTATTGGTTATTGATTCTTACATAAGAAGTCACTCAGTTATACTCAATTATTGCTACAGTAATTGCTGCATCATATCTCTCATATAATTGATTTGATTATTGTTACAGTAGCATCTGCATAATATGATATATTATTAAATCAATAATTGAGATGACAAAGTTATTCATATCCCCAAAATAGGTATACATCACCTATTCTCGAGTCGCCAAATACATGGTACGTAAATACAAATACAATCTTTAATATACAACAAGAGAGTCATGAGTTTTAATACAAATATTCCGCCTTCTTCTAGACAATATCCACTCTCGTAATAAGTCCTCATTACATTTATTGTCACACTATTTAATGTAATAAAGGAGGACTACTAATACTATCATCCGTCCATCACTCCGCTCCCCGACTCGTCCCAATTTATATTCTCATTTCCTCAAGAGAACAAAGGAAAGAAAGGGTGAGCTCAACTAGCCCAAAGAAGAAATATTATGACTAAGATAATGCGTAATAAATTATCATTAGCCTTCAACAAAGTGTTAAACCGATAAAATATAACAAACATCAAGTTTAATCATAATTTTAACAAGCAATCCATTAAGAGTCAAGTAGAGAATAAAATCTACTATCTTCTATGATTTAAAAGGTTTTTCATGACTTTTATCACCGAGACTCAAATTTTAATAAATAATCCACATCATCGAATCACCCCCGCACTACTACCAAGGATATTCTTTAGTATCACGACCACAATTATCCATGCACTACGGGCCAAGAATATTTGTGTATTCATTAATGGTCATGATCATGCCAACAACTATCCATCAATGCACTACGGCCAATGAGGACTTTTTTTTCCACATCATTTGTAACATTACTACCATGATTACACCGAATAATCCTCGTCATAATCATACCAAGTCCATCTATGCACCATACGTGCCACGTATGACTTTTCAACATAATATAAAACATGAGGATGATGACAATGATATAAGAATTCAATAAAACAAGTTCAAGAATTAATTTATCCATGAACCAATAACGCCCAAATTGTCAACATGATACCGCTTTGTAGAGTAAAATTCAAGAATGCTCAAGAATATTTCCATGAAAAGATATCGATGAAGCGCAAATATCAAGGATATTCCACTAATTTCATGGAGTATAGAAGTCAAAACTTTAACCAACCGAGTATAATAACGAATGGAATAACAAAAGAAATCACCATGCATGCGGATTTCAGATGACAAAAGTTATTCCAATGTATTAATAAGTAACGGAACCAGTGTCAAAGTAAATTGCACCGATGTGATGTTCCAATGTAATAATAAAGATTTTAACCAGTCCCACAGAAAACGCATGCATATGATATTCCAAATGTAATAATAATAAAGATGGAACCAGTCCCATGTAGAACGCATGCATGTGATATTTCCAATGTAATAATAATAAAGATTTTAACCAGTCCCAACAGAAACGCATGCATGTGATATTCCAATGTATAATAATAAAGACTAATATTAGAAGAATGTCACCAAGTATAGGGTAGTCACAGATACCGTTTATTCCAAAGCAGTAATAATAAAGAATGGAATAATGTAAGTTCTCTTCATGAATACAAAAGAAATAATACCCCTTACGAGTACAACAAATAATATCCCTTACCGTAAAAGAAACTGAATATAAGAGTAGGGAAGGAGCAGAATACTTTTCTATAGCTTCTCTATAATTTCTCTCTCTCTGTAGTTTCAAAGAATTCGTAAGAAATAATGAAGGAATGAGCTTCTTTATTTATAAAAAATGGACTCGCATAAAATTAACTCATGAACTATTCCGAGATTGATTTACTTTAATCTGATGGTCCATATTTAAAGCAAAATCTTTTAAATAAAATATAATATATTCTATTTATAATCTAATAAAACGAATAACTTTATAAAAGATTTTACTATGCAAACACTATGCAGGCACTATGCAAACACTATACATAAATAAAATATAATATATTCTAATTATTGTCTAATAAAATGTATAACTTTATAAAAGTATTCTGCTTTTATATAAAAGATTTTACTATTAGCCTAATAAAACGAATAACTTTATAAAAGTATTCTGCTTTTATATAAAAAGCTTTTCTCGCTTTTATTACATTAATAATACCAATAAAACAAAACCGAGTGACTTATCACATAAGCATCAATAATCAATACCGTAAGCACTACTATGCAACTACGCCAGACATCGCATTTTTTTAACACCGGTGTTTCAACAGCTAATCTGTAAAACTTCCGCCGTTATTTTCATAAAGTATTTTTGTCGCTTTTCTCAATCCGACAATAATTCCGCTAGGGGGTCCACCAATGATTGTGTCATTGTACGAATATTCCTCGTTAAAACGAATATTCCCCACCAATCGAATATTATATAACAACTTATGATTTTTGCAAAATTTATAAATATTACCCACAACTATAACATTATATCAAATTCATTCCATAATATTCAAAAATGATATTTATAGAAAATTCATCTTTATTCATAAAAGTCAGGGTCTTACAACCTCCCTTTCTTATGAAATTTCACCTCAAAATTAGGGTACGACTGGTATGTCAAGAGGTAAGGATACCTTGATTTCATTTCAGATTCTAACTCCCAAGTCATTTCCTCAACATCGTGGTTTCTCCACAAAACTTCGACTTGAGGTATAACCTCGAGCGTAGAATATGTTCCTTCTTATCCAAGATTTGAACAGAACCTCTTCATACGCCAAATCTTCCGCTATTTCGTCCTGGTTCTAACTCAATAATGTGGTTCGGGTCTTTCACATATTTACGTAATATGGATATGTGAAAAACGTTATGAACACGAGACATACTTCAGAAAGCGAGTCTATAGGCCACGCTCCTACTCGATCGAGGATTAAAATGGGCCATGAATCGAGGATTGAGCTTTCTCTCTTTCAAAATCTCAGAATTCCTTTCCATGGAGCAACACGTAATAACACATGATCTCCTATATCGAATTCCACATCCTTTCGATGAAGATCAACATAACTCTTTTGTCGATCTTGTGAGGTTTTTATACGCTGTCGGATCGCTTTGAATCTTTTCTAGTAGTCATACGCACCAACTCCGGGCCAACAACGCTGCTTCTCCCACCTCATCCCAAAGATACCGAGAGAACGACACTTTCTTCCATACAACGCTCAAATGGAGCCATGCCAATACTTGCTTGATAACTGCTGTTGTAGGAAAACTCCACCAATGGTAAGAACTTGTCCCAACTTCCTTGAAATCAAGGACACAGTAGTCTTAATAGATCTTCAAGAGTTTGAATAGTCCTCTCCGATCGTCCGTCCGTCTGAGGATGATATGCCGAAGCTAAATCAGAAATCTGCGCTCATAGCTTTCTCGCAAACTAACCCAAAATCGTGAAGTGAATCTTGGGTCTCGATCGTAAACTATGGATACCGCATACCATGCGCCTTACAATCTCGCTTATGTACATACGAGCAAGACGCTCAAGTGTATAAGTTTCTCAGATTTAGAAGAAATGAGCAGACTTTGGTCAATCTATCAACAATGACCCAAATCGCATCTATACCTTGAGAAACCTTAGAAGACCCAGAATCTAAATCCATGGTAATGTGCTCCCACTTCCATTCCGGAATTTCAAGTGGTTGCAATGGACCTTTTGGTACTTGATGCTCCGCTTAACTCGCTGACAAGTTAGACACCTTGAGATAAACAAATATCTCTCTCTCTCATATATTGCTCCACCAAAATGTATGACGATTAATATCATGATACATTTTGGTACTCCTGTGATGGATTGCAAACGGTGTGTTATGCGCCCATCATGATTTTATACTTTAAATCGTGGTCGTTAGAACACAAAGTCCGGAGTTGACTCAAGTATTCCTTCTTCATCGATTCTTGCTTCCTAAGATAACACCTTCTTGCACTTTCTTCCTCATACGACACCTCCGTGTCCAGAGCTTGAGCAAATTTTAACTTTATCAATTAAAGCCTCGGCTCTACTCAGATATTCGCCATCATCACATGGGTCCCTCGAGTCTTTAACTCTATCTCCATCCTTTGCAAGTCACACAAAATGGGCCTTTGTGTTGACAATATCGCACTCAGATTTGCATATGATCTTCTACTCAATGCGCCACCTACCACGCTCGCTTTTCCAGATGGTATCGATGGTATGATCATAATCTTTCAATAGCTTCAAGCCAACGCCGTTGTCGCATGTTGAGTTCCTTTTGAGTGAAGAAATATTTGAGGCTTTTATGATCCGTAAAGATCTCCACCTTTCTCCCCATACAAGTAATGCCTCCAAATTTTAAGTGCGAAGACAACAAATGCTAACTCTAGGTCATGAGTAGGATAATTCCTCTCATATTCTTTGAGTTGTCTTGAGGCATAGGCTATGACTTTCCCATGTTGCATGAGAACACATCCCAACCCTTTACCCAAGCATCATCAGAGATGACAAATCCTCCGAGCCGATGGTATTGTCGTAACAAAATCAAATGAGTCTCCTCTCGAGTTCTTGAAAACTCTTCTCACATTCTTCGCCCAACCAAACTTTGTATCTTTCCGAGTCACCGAAAGTTAATGGAGTAGCTATTCGAGAAAATCCTTCCACTAAATCTCCGATAATAACCAAATTTCAAACCGAGAAAGCTACGATTTCTATCATCGATTTAGGTTGCTCCCAAATTTGAATTGCTTCAATCTTTGCCGGGTCAACTGATATTCCATGACTTGATACTACGCGCCCAAGGAATGCTACTTCCTCAAGCCGTAACTCACATTTCTTCAACTTGGCATAAAGCTTGTATTCACGGCTTTTGAGTGTCACCTCAAGTGTTGCTTCATGATCTTCACTACTTTTGAATAAATAAGGATGTCATCAATAAAGACGACCACAAAGTGATCCAAATATTCCTTGAATACTCTGCTCATCATATCCATGAAGGCAAAGAGGAGCATTAGTCAATCCAAAGGACATGACTAGGAATTCATAATGCCCGCATCGAGTTCTCGAAAGCCGCCTTTGAATGTCATCTGCTCTAATCTTCAATCGGTGATATCCTAACGAAGATCAATCTTTGAAAAGAATTTGCCTCCTTGCAACCGGGTCAAACAGTCATCAATACGCGGCAATGGGTACCTATTTTGATGATGGTGACATGATTCAACTCCCGATAATCAATACAAAGTCGCATACTCCCATCTTTCTTTTTTCACGAATAGTAACAGAGCACCCCAAGGAGAAGTACTAGGATGAATAAAGCCAATGTCTAACAATTCCTCGCAGCTTGGGTCTTTAACTCCTCAAGTTCAATAGAGCCATTCGATATGGGGCTTTGGAAATGGGTTTTGTACCGTTCAAGGTCGATACAAAATTCAATTTCACGCCTGGGGTAGGCCAGAAGTTCTTCGTGGAATACGCCAGAAATTTATTAACAATAGAAATATCATTCAAAACCGACGATTTTTGTTTAGATCCGTGACGTGGCTAAGAAAGCTTGACATCCGCTTTTTCAATAAACGAATAGCTTTATGGCTTGAGATGACCGTGATTGATTTTAATGGTTTGGTCGCTTGAATTCATATAATAGGTTGATTAGAATATGAAAGCTAACAACCTTACGAAAATAATCAATTTTTGCATGATGAGTAGTTAACCAATCAATCCCTTGTAATCACGCCAAATGCAAGTATTTTCAATGAAATAAGATCGACAGTAATGTGAGGGTACCGATTTGAACCAAACAAGACTTATAAACAAAGGGATGTAATGAAGGTTTCTCCCAACGAGTTTCCACAGATAAGTCAAAGTCTAATTTCTCCTGAGTCAAATTTAATCGCTGAGCGCAAGTAGGAGAAATAAAAGAATGGGTAGAACCGTAGATCAAATAAAGTATAGACTTCGCTAGAGTTTATGATAAGCTTACCCGTGATGACCTCATTCGTTTCCTTGCTTTCTCGGGAGGTCACAACAAACGCCTCCTCAGCACTACCGGCTTTGACTTTTCTCGGGACTACTTTTGGTGCCTCCATCCTAGTCGAACTTGTCTTCTATGAACGACAAAATCGGGCTAAGTGACCTTCTTCCACAATTATAACATGCTTTGACTGGCATCGCTGCAGCTTTGACCGATGTGTCCCTCCCTCCGCATTTGAAGCATATGATAGGTGGTCGCTTCCTTCCTTAACAACGGTGTCAGTGCCGACGCCTTTCCATCATTATTGAATCTCCTCTTCTTGAAATGTCCATTCTTATTGTTTTGGCCTCGATTACCACCGGCGTGGTTACCATTTCGCCCGTTGATTCCTCCACGCTTGTTGTCACCGCTCAATGATCGCTTCTCACCGGTATTATCATTTTGCCGGCCGCTTCTTTTCGTGGTCAAGGCTGACTCATTATCGCGCCCCACTAATCGAGCCCTATTTACAACATCCTAATACAAACACGCTTTATGAGAAATAAGATGTCGACGATTCTCCGCTTCAAACCTCTTAAAAACATCCGCTATTCTCTCTTCATTATCCACCAAGTGGGACGAAACCGACAACTCTCAAAAACTTTGCTTCGCATCGCGACACTACCATATTATTCTGCTCCAACTTGATGAACTCCACCTCCTTCATGTGACGAATACTTTCGAAAAGTACTTGTCGTTGAATAGTTCTTGAACTTCTCCCAAGACATTTTCAAGCAAAGGCGGCAGTCGAGTACGCTTTTACCGATTCCCACCAAGAATCGCCTCCCTCGCAACATAAAGGCGGCAAAGGGAACCTTTTTGCTCCTCGAGCATCCCAAGACATCAAATATCTTGGTGATCTCGCTTTATCCATGCTTCCGCCTTTAAGTGGTTTTGCTTCCAATAAACTCCGGTGGTCCCAGCCTCGAACTCGCTTAATGGTGACCGTCCGAGAGTTTCCAAAGTGGTTCCACCTACATTTTGATAGAGCCGCTCTCTCGCCATTGTTGCATGAATTGCATAAAGCCTCCGAACATTCCATCATTCATCATTTGGTCAAGGTTGTTGTTTGCATGAGGATTGTCGCCTTCCTCGATGCACATTATCCTCGATTATTGATATGTGGTGAATCAACTACACTGTGCTCCATTGCTATTCTCAACATTCTCTGATGTCATTTTCAGACATCGCCACAAAACAAAAGGTTAATCGACATGTAACATATTATCCCTATATTCTCGACCACCAATTAAATACCAAAAAAACTTAGGTAGGTCATACTAGCTAAGGAATTCCCCCTCTCCCTCCTAGTTCTATTCTCACATCTTAGCCAGGATCATATCCCTAAGCTTTGATACTAACTCGTGACGCCCCCAAAATAGGTATACATCACCCATTCTCGAGTCGCCAAATACATGGTACAAAATACAAATACAATCTTACAATATACAACAAGAGACTAAAACATAGTTTTTTAATACAAATATTGCCTTCTAGACAATATCCACTCTCAATAAGTCCTCATTACATTTATTGTCACACTATTTAATGTAATAGTGAGGACTACTAATACTATCATCCGTCCATCACCCGCTCCCCGACTCGTCCCAAATTTATATTCTCATTTCCTCAAGAGAATAAAGAAAGAAAGGGTGAGCTCAACTAGCCCAAGAAGAAATATTATGACTAAGATAATGCGTAATAAATTATCATTAGCCTTCAACAAAGTTAAACCGATAAAATATAACAAACATCAAGTTTAACTATAATGAACAAGCAATCCATTAAGAGTCAAGTAGAGAATAAAATCTACTATCTTCTATGATTTAAAAGGTTTTTCATGACTTTTATCGCCGACTCAAATTTTAATAAATAATCCACATCATCGAATCACCCCGCACACTACTACTAAGGATATTCTTTAGTATCACGACCACAAATTATCCATGCACTACGGCCAAGAATATTTGTGTATTCATTAATGGTCATGATCATGCCAACAACTATCCATCAATGCACTACGGGCCAATGAGGACTTTTTTCCACATCATTTGTAACATTACTACCATGATTACACCGAAATAATCCCTCGGTCATAATCATACCAAGTCCATCTATGCACTACATGTGCCACGTATGACTTTCAACATAATATAAACATGAGGATGATGACAATGATATAAGAATTCAATAAAACAAGTTCAAGAATTAATTTATCCATGAACCAATAACGCCCAAATTGTCAACATGATATCGCTTTGTAGAGTAAAATTCAAGAATGCTCGTAAGAATATTTCCATGAAAAGATATCGATGAAGCGCAAATATCAAGGATATTCCACTAATTTCATGGAGTATAGAAGTCAAAACTTTAACCAACCGAGTATAATAACGAATGGAATAACAAAAGAAATCACCATGCATGCGGTGATTTCAGATGACAAAGTTATTCCAACAGATTAAGTAAGTAACTAAACCAAAGTCAAAGTAAAATTCGACCGATATGATGTTCCAATGTAATAATAAAGATTTTAATCAGTCCCACAGAAAACGCATGCATGTGATATATTCCAATGTAATAATAATAAAGATGATAACCAGTCCCACCAGAAACGCACGCATGTGATATATTCCAATGTAATAATAATAAAGATGGAACCAGTCCCAAGAACGCATGCATACATATATTCCAAATGTAATAATAATAAAGACTGGAATATTAGAAAGAATGTCACCAAGTATAGGTAGTAGTCACAGATACCGTTATTCCAAAGCAGTAATAATAAAGAATGGAATAATGTAAGTTCTCTTCATGAATACAAAAGAAATAATACCCCTTACGAGTACAACAAATAATATCCCTTACCGTAAAAGAAACCTAATATAAGAGTAGGAAGGAGCATAATACTTTTCTATAGCTTCTATAATTTCTCTCTCTAGAGTTTCAAAGAATTCGTAAGAAATAATGAAGGAATGAGCTTCTATTTATAGAAAAAATGGACCGATAAGAATTAACTCATGAACTATCCGAGATTGATTTACTTTAATCTGATGGTCCATATTTAAAGCAAAAAATCTTTTAAATAAAATATAATATATTCTATTTATAATCTAATAAAACGAAATAACTTTATAAAAGATTTTACTATGCAAACACTATGCAGCACTATGCAAACACTATGCATAATAAAATATAATATATTCTAATTATTGTCTAATAAAATGTATAACTTTATAAAAGTATTCTGCTTTTATATAAAAATTTTACTATTAGCCTAATAAAACGAATAACTTTATAAAAGTATTCTGCTTTTATATAAAAAGCTTTTCTTTTTATTACATTAATAATACCAATAAAACAAAACGAGTGACTTATCACATAAGCATCAATAATCAATACCGTGCTATCGCAAACTACGCCAGACATCGCATTTTTTAACACCGTGTTTCAACAAGCTAATCTGTAAAACTTCCGCCGTTATTTTCATAAAGTATTTTTGTCGCTTTCTCAATCCGACAATAATTCCGCTAGGGGTCCACCAATGATTGTGCCATTGCATAATATATTCCTCCCTCGTTAAAACGAAATATTCCCCACCAATCAAATATTATATAACAACTTCATGATTTTGCAAAATTTATAAATATTACCCACAACTATAACATTATATCAAATTCATTCCATAATATTCAAAATGATATTTATAGAAAATTCATCTTTATTCATAAAAAAGTCGTAAAAGTGTTTTGGCGTAACCACAATGTCGAGGAGGCTACGTGGGAGTTAGAATATAGGATGATGTGGGATTATCCCCATCTATTTGTGTAACCTTGTAGCAATTCTGGGACAAAAGTTTTATAAGGGGGGGGGGAGGATGTAAGACCCGAGAATTTCCATATATTAATAAATAGATATATGAATGGAAATGAGTATTTATTTGAATAGAAATAATTTCGTTTTATGAGACGAGTTAACTCAATTATATTAAAGGGAATAATTGTAACAAGTGAGGAAATGTGGAGTTGTAATAAACTCGTTTAAATGCCTTGTGTGGCACCGTGATGAAAAATAATAGTGATTGTATTAAATTTCGAAAGAATTGTTAAGCGAACAATTAATCTATATTTATTTTTAATTTTTATTAAAGAATATTGATTAAATATTTATGGTGATTAATAATATGTGACTATTATTAGTGTAAGAGACATAATAGCAATGAGCAGCGTGCTTATAAATATAACAAGATTCTTATTTGTTTAATCAATCGTTATAAAGATTTATAATGTCATTGATTAATAGGGAAGGGATTAATTAATATTATTATTAATTAATTGGTAAGATAAATAATTTATTAATTGCTATGTGCAAGTATGTGACAATTAAATATATATGTATAGTAGCTACCTATATGTATAATATAAAGTGTAAAGTGCAATATGTCTTTATTATATATAGAAATCATATAAGAAAATTTATATTTATTGAGACCATATGTTATGAATACATCATGAAATGCTTATGTGACAATATGTGTGTGGGCATACATTAAAATACCATGAACATATTGTAAACTATTATTTTAATAGAGTTATAAGGAGATATTAAATTATTAGTGACCAATTAAATGGAGTCCATACGTGTTATAGATAATAATTAGAATGGACTAATGTACATGGATTATATGATGTGAGTGCATAAATAATCCCTAATTTTTCATTGTGCAGTATTATTAACACATTAAAATTACATTTTGGGAATGTAAGAGAACAAACTAAACATTTTAGACTCATTGCTGGGATTTAAAAGTATGTGTCCTATATTAAGTGTCCCAGCAATGCTCAAATAGTAGCCTACTCCTTAATTGCGTAAAATCTAGCCAAACCAAAAAGGCTAAGAGGGAGATGATGAAGCTAGAGATGGCTGTGATGATGGCTACGAGTTTGGGCAGTTGGCCAACTCTTCTATACCCAACATTTCTTCTCAATCTCTATTAAATCAAACTAAAGTGTAAGAACAATGTCTAGACAACGAGTTCTCTATATATAGCCCCTCCTTCTCAATTCTCAGTTGCTTGAAGATTTATCTAATAAGTGTAGTTGAGAGTGAGAGCCACTGAGCATTGAGGGAAGTATAATCAGAGTAGTGATGGAGTTTAATTCAAGCTTCAAAAAGGTATAAATTATGTTCTTGCGTTCTTCATTTTGAGTTTGTCAAATTCTTATAGTTTCAAGAATTCTCTGTTAATTGATATAGAATAGTATGCCATGGTGCTGTCTGAGTTTGTTTGCAAGTCTAGGAGCCTTGTAGTTGTTTGGATACTGGTTTGACATGGGTTGTGATGAAGCTCTGCAGAAGCAAAACCTTCATTTCTTTGTTACATTTCAAGTGGCGGTTGCCGCACTTCGTAATACATACGACCGCAGGCCCCACCACGCCAATAATGTGCCTTTGCTTTTGTGGTCTTGTGTCATTCTCAGCATGCTATGTCAGTATGGATATACATATAAATAGCCTTAACATGTGGACTAAGGTTGTTTTGTATATACTGAACCATGATAGGTTTGTTTTAATTTTGATATTCAAAGAAGGCTTAAAGATTTGGAAAACTAGAAATTTTATACATGAAGTAGTATACCTTCTGACCTTGTGAGCATATGTAAATAACTTAGATATATATGTAAGAAGTCTAACATGAGGCATATGTTTGCTTCATATATGATAAGCTTGGCTTTAAAGGACTTTGGTTGCCTCTTTTTTAGTTCAAAAAAAAGAGCTCTAACTCATGCAAGTATACATGTGTCAACAAGCAATACAGAGTAAGTCGAGTATCGATCCACGGAGAAAGTTGTTTAAATTAAACTATTATGCATCAACTAAATCACTATTTTTATATGTTTAAACTAATGCTTATAATTGTGAATTACTCTAAATGCAAATAATAACTCAAATAAGAATAGTAATGTAATAAATCAAATCTGGAGATAATGGGATCCTAACTTCATTTAACAGTTCATCTAATTACAACCGTCATGCAAGATTATTTGTGACGCCCCCAAAACAGGTATACATCACCCATCTTGTGTCGCCAAATACATGGTACAGAATACAAATACAATCTTAAATATACAACATGAGCTGTGAGTTTAAATACAAATATTGTCTTCTAGACAGTATTAAAACTCAAAATAAGTCCTCAATACATTTATTATCACACTATTTCATAGAATAGTGAGGACTACTAATGCTATCATCTGGACCGTCACTCCGTTCCCCGACTAGTCCCTGCTATGTTCTCATTTCCTGAAGAGAACAAGGAAGGCAAAAGGGTGAGCTGTGATACCCCGAAAATTTCTAAAATCTTGAATGATTAGAATAAAGGTTAAAGAATAAAACCTAGATGAGAATTTGAGGATTTATTTAAAATTTTTCAAGTAAAACCTATATGGTTTGCTATTCGAATAAGAATAGAGGAAATATGGGTTACAAAATTCCAAAACCCTAGAAATGAATTAATATGTACTTGAAGGAATATTAAGAATAAGGTATTACGATACCTTTAAATTGATGTGAACGGAATAGTCTAAAAAATGTTATATAAGTACATATGGAAATTTTATTATTGGAGATAAGATTTCACACGAAGAGATGCTATGAGGTTAAACGAAGATGAGTATATGTATAGAAATATATATACTTAGTAAGGTGTTATATATATTTTAGCAAGAGGAATGATGAATTAAGTTAATGATATAATGATCAAGATAAAACTATGTTAGTAATTAACATAGTTTGAGTGTTAACCTTATGATCGACAAATAAGAATTTGAATAAGTATAAAGTCGTTTAGATAATACGATTAGCAATGAGAAGGGAGTAATTTAAAACTCAAAATTTGAGTTAGAGATAGAATTTTGAAGCATGGACCGCTTCTGCCAAGCGCCCGTAACGTCGAATTTAGTCGAATGGACAAGAAACACAAATGTGTAAAGGTTGACTTTTGGTCAAAGTCAATAGTTGACTTTTATGGAGAAAAGTCAAAATTAGTGTGAGAAGTGAAATATGTTATGATTATATGAATTATGGATATGAGTAAATAAATATACATTATATAATGTGAATACATTTATTTTGTATATAAAAGTGAAGTAAGAATTAAGTTATGTAACCTAATATATATATATTAGGTGTGATAATTAAATAACCTAAATGGTTATCGTTATTTAGTGGTCCTAATATTTTATTTTTATATTAGTGACCTAATTTAAGAGAATTGTGGAACATGTCACAATTTATTAAATTGTTTTATTCGAATAGGTGAGTAAAAGAATATGAAGATTATGTGATGGTTTATATTTGTTTATTATATAAACAAATAAAATAAACTAGTGTAATCCTAATTATATATTAGGAATGAAGAATTGAATAACATAAGAGTTATTAGATGAGAGAATTATGATATTTAGAATATATACTAATTATGAGAGATTTATTTTATACATCTCAGTTAATTAATTTTATAGCCTAATTATAGCAAGTCTAATTAGGTTAAGATATTAAATGTACTTAAGTAAGAATTTTTATTTCACTTGAGTGCATGTAAACCCTAATTTTTTTTCAAGTTCTTTTTACTTAAACTCTTTTAAGAGTGGTTTCTGACAGATATGCTTATGAATTGTACTCTGTACATATTGCATGTATTCATCAGGTATGAAAGGCTGATCACCTTCATTACCAGTCAGTTCAGATATAATTGTTATGTTCATTTTCAATGTTCATTCAGCTTTGAAATTTTGTTCATGCTAATTCACAACTACATTGTGAAGGATAGCCAGCTTATTATTCAAACTCTTTCAATCATGATATATCTTTACCTTGTTTTTTTAAACTTGCTGGGCAACTTTCATGCTCACCCTTGCTATATCATGATAAAACATTGCAGATAAGGCGAATACGGCCAGTTACAGGAAAAGGAAAATGCCAAGTTCAGCTTGGGATAGAATGTGCAGCTAATTTGTAAAAGTATGGTTGAAGAATAGTATTGTCATGTGTTAGATAGTTTATGATTGTGTATTAGTTAAGGTTACTCGATTTTGGGGAAATAATGTGTAAAGTTTAATGTATAAACAATTTATGTTTATATCTTCCGCAATAGTGATAGAATTAGTATACCGGATCCGCGGCGATTTGGGACCCGGATTCGGGGATGCTACAGTTGGTATCAAAGCTGTAGGTTATAAACCTTAGGTAGGTGTACCTTAGGCTATAACCACAAAGATGATAAGTAATAAACTTGAATAGAGTTTAAGCGATAAGAGATGAATTTATGGAAATTCATCATTAAGTAAAGAAGAAGATAAAGAAGATTCAAAGAAGAATCTTGAAGAGATATAAGGATAAGAATCTGGAGTTACCTAACTCCAGTAATAGAGATGAAAAGTGAAAATAAATAGACTATGTCTATAAGATGAAAGGTGTAAATAAAATCATAATAAAATATGATTAAAGAGAAGAATAAGAAGATCATAAAATAAAACGATCGTAAACATAAGGAGAAATGATTACGAAATAAGATCACCACGTGATCAGATTAAATCATTGAATAACATATGATTTGTTAAGTGATTGGAATGATATAGCTTGATGCTATAAAGAGAAGGTACTATGAAATGGTACAATGTAAACTCAGAAATGAGTGGAAAATGTTAAGATACGGATTAAAGAAAATTCGTATTAAGAAAAGAGAAAGTTAAGATTATATGGGTTTTCAATTGAGGACTCAGGTCAGCAGCTGAGTTGTATGATTCCTTGTATGGGCGGGGAATTTGTACTTGGTTTTAGAATCACTTAGCTTCCTGGTTGATATAGTGGTTAGGTTGACAAATTCTTTGTATGGGCGTGGAATTGTCCGCTTAGCTTCCTATATTGATTAGTGGCCGAGTTTGGTTTGACAACCACTTAGTTTCTGGTAATGTTAATCATTGGAACCTAATGTCGTGCTATTTGTTATATGCATGTTGAGAAGGTGATTCTTTTCTCATGTGTATAACGAATAGGTAAAGGATATAAGGTTAAGTTGTGAGTTCTTAAAACTCATACTTATGGTAAGTTCATGACTCATAATCATAAGGTATGTTTTGAACCCCAAATGAATGGACGCCTTGTGGTCCCGACTAGGATAAGTTTTTAAACTCATATGATTGTGGCAAGTTCCTGAACTCATAATGTGTGGTAAGTTTGATGAACTGGGGTATAGCAAAGTGGTGAATGGAGCATTGAGGATTATAAGAATAGATAGATTTATTAAGCAATGGATCAGTAGAAAAAGTGAAGTTGATGATGGAAGCATAGGTATTCCAAATCTTCTAGCTATGCTAGACTTCGAAGTTTTTGACATCAAGCTAAATACGCACTATGTGCTTTTGAAAAATGATTTTTATTCTCAACTCCGGGTGACCATTGTGTATACGTGGACTTGAACTCACCGATACCTCGTTACTGCTGAGATGATAAAACCGATTTGCAAAGATTTTTGAAACGATTTAAAAGTCAATTCTATGCTACTTATTTCGGCTTAGACGCGAATGATTTGAAGTATCAAAAGTTGTTTTTATTTATCACTTATGTACTATGCAACCCGTGCAGAGATGATAAAAAATGATGGAGTCATCAATGCAAGATTACTTAGTGTTGGATGTGATCTCGTGGATCGTCAACCCACTATGGTATGATGTAGTATGATAAAATCACCAAATGACGGAATCCTCAACGATTTTGTAAATACAGTGCGGCATCATAACGTCATTCTCAAAAATGTTTTCAAAATTTTATTTTGCCAATCCTGGTTTGGCTATACTTAAATAATTCTATTGAATCAATTATCGATATGAGTCTATCGCTATTCGATTCACTAGACTAATGTTTATGAAAACTCTAAGTGTTCATTGAAAGAAATTTTCCAACCAAATTGTTTTGGTGCGAATCCTATACTAAATCTGAGGTGAAAAACCACGAAATGGGGATATACTAATTGGATAGAATATTCCAATTTAAGGACGATATAGTCGTTTCGGATTACTAAGGTACAATAGACTTGATCATCTAAAGTACCGTAATCGGTAGTTTTACCTTCTTCGTGATTGTAAACATACCTATTAAAGAAATGTTTAAGAGGTAGAGTACCTTTCTTTCTTAATTGAAAGAGGTAGCGGTAGAAATACCCCTAAACCTCTGAGTTCAAAGTTCATAATTTTATGATCCTCGGACAAATTCAAATTTCGATAATGTGCAAACTAATTTGTAAAAGTATGGTTGAAGAATAGTATTGTCATGTGTTAGATAGTTTATGATTGTGTATTAGTTAAGGTTACTCGATTTTGGGGAAATAGTGTGTAAAGTTTAATGTATAAACAATTTATGTTTATATCTTCCGCAATAGTGATAGAATTAGTATACCGGATCCGCGACGATTTGGGACCCGGATTCGGGGATGCTACATGAGCTCAACTAGCCCAGTAAGAAATTATGACTAAGATAATGCAGAATAAATTATCGTTAGCATTCAACAGTGTTAAACTGATAAAATATAACAACCATCAAGTTTAACTGCAGCGGAACAAGCAATCCATTAGAATAGTCAAGTAGAGACTATATAAAATCTATTATCTTCTATGATTTAAAAGGTTTTTCATCACTTTTATCGCTGAGACTCAGCTTAATAAATAATCCACATCATAAAATCATCCCTGCACTACAGGCCAAGGATATTCTTTAGTATCACGACCACGAATTATTCATGTACTTTGGGCCAAAGACAATCGTGTTTTCATCAACGGTCCTGATCATGCCATAAAACAATTCATCTTTGCACCCTTGGCCAAAGAGAATCCATAGCCATAATCATACCAAAAACTGTCCATCAATGCACTACGGGCCAATGATGACTTTTTTCACATCATTTATAACATTACGGTCATGATTGTACCTAATAATCCCTGGTCCTAATCATACCAAGTCCATCTATGCACTACAGGCCACAGATGACTTTCAACATAATAAACATGAGGATGATGACAATGACATAATAATTCAATAAAACAAGTTCAAGAATTAATTTATCCAGGAACCAATAACTTCCAAATTGTCAACATGATATCGCTTTGTGGAGTAAAAATTCAAGAATGCTCAGAAGAATATTTCCATGAAAAGATACTGGATGAAGCGCAAATATCAAGGATATTCCACTAATTTCATGGAGTATAGAAGTCAAAACTTTAACCAACTAAGTATAATAAAGAATGGAATAACAAAAGAAATCACTATGCATGCGATAGACCGCACAGACAGGTTATTCCAACAGAATAGTAAATAACGAAACTAGGTCATGCGTAAACGCACAGACAAGATATTCCAACAGAATAATAAATAATGGAACCAGGTCATGGGTAAATGCATAGACAAGATATTCTAACAGAATAATAAACAACGGAACCAGGTCATGCGTAAATGCACAGACATGATGTTCCAACAGAATAATAAAGAATGGAATAACATAAGAATTTCACAATGTTTGCAGTACTTTGCATAGACAGGTTATTCCAACATAATAATAAAGAATTGAATAACAGAAGAATTTCACCATGTATGCGGCACTTCGCATAAACAGGTTATTCCAACATAATGATAAAGAATGGAATAAAAGAAGAATTTCAGCAAGTATAGGGTATCCATTATACAAAGTTATTCCAATGTAATAATAAAGAATGGAATAACAGAAGTTCTCTTCATGAATACAAAAGAAATAATACCCTTATGAGTACAACAAATAATATCCCTTACCTTTGAAAGAAGAGTATTTCTCTCCGGGTAGTATGAGGATATACTCGAAGAAAACTTGCACTACGCCTCAAAGCTTTCTTAAACACTAAAGAAATACGCTTCAAGATTATGAAGAAGAACTCTCTATAGTTTCTCTCTCTAGAGTTTCAAAGGAATTCGTAAGAAATAATGAAGGAATGAGCTTCTATTTATAGAAGAATGGACTACATAGTAACTAATTCATGAACTATCCCGTTTGATTTACTTTAAACGGATGATCCAGATTTCAAATAAAATCTTTTAAATAAAATATAATATATTCTATTTATAATCTAATAAAATGAATAATTTATAAAAGTATTCTGTTTTATATAAAATGATTTTACTATGCAAAACACTATGTAGGCACTATGCAACACTATGCATAATAAAATATAATATATTCTATTTATAGAATAACTTTATAAAAGTATTCTGTTTTATATAAAAAGATTTTACTATGCAAAACACTATGAATAATAGAATACAATATAATTTATTTATAGAATAACTTTATAAAAGTATTTCGTTTTATATAAAAAGCTTTTCTGTTTTATTACATTAATAATACTAATAAAACAAAACTGAGTGACTTATCACGTAAGCATCAATAATCAATATCATGTTCTACTATGCAACCATGCGTATTACTGTACTTTTACTACCGAGTAGTTCAACAGTATTAACGGTAAAACTTCCGCCGTTATTTTCATAAAATATTTTTGTTATTTTCTCAATCCGACAATAATTCCGTTGCGGGGTCCACCAATGATTATGCCGTTGTACAAATATTCCCTAATAAAATGAATATTCCCCGACCAATCGAATATTATATAACAACTTGCGTACTTTGCAAAATTTAGAAATATTACCCACAACTATAACATTATATCAAATCCATACCATAATATTCAAAAAAATTATTTCGAGAAAATTAAATCTTTATTCATAAAATCTGGGGTCTCACAATTACACCTCCTTATGAAATTTCGCCTTCGAAATTTACGTACGTACCTGGTATGCCGAAGAGGTGAGGATACCATGACTTCATTTCAGATTCTAATTCTTGAGGTATAACCTTTAAGTGTTAAATACGATCTTTCTTATCCAAGATTTTAACACGTATCTCCTCATACATTAAATCTTCTGCTATATCGTTTAGTTCTAATTTAATAATGTGGTTTGGGTCGTCCACATATTTACGTAACCTCGATACGTAAAAAAATTGTTCTAAACACGCAACATACTTGGCGGTAAAATGAGTCTATAGGCTACAGTTCCTACTTCATCGAGGATTTCAAATGGGCCAATTAAATCGAGGGTTGAGATTTCCTCTCTTCGTCGATTCTTGCTTCTAGAATAACGCCTCTTGAACCTTTTTTCTTCACATTCATCACTTCGAAAGTGTGTATCTTGAGCGGCTTTAACTTTATCGATTAAAGTCGATTCTACTCGTATATTCGTTATCTTCCCGTGGGTTCGTATATTCGCACTTGTAACCGCATACGATCTTCTACTCAATGCGTTAGCTACCATGTTTGTTTTTCTTACGATGGTATTGAATGGTACGATCGTAATCTTCAACAGCTCGAGTTAACGTCTTTGGCGCATGTTACGTTCATTTTAGTTGAAGAAATATTTGAGGGTTTTAGAAATGGGTTTTGTACTGGGTTTAATACAAAATTCGATTTCACGCTCTAGGGGTAGGTTAAGAAGTCTTCAAGAATACGTCAGGAAATTTATTAACAATAGAAATATCATTCAAAATTGTGACCCTCATCCAAGACTTAGATAGTACATCACATTGATACCTATCAACTTGCCATCGTCATTCACGACGTCGCCTACAGAAAGTCTGGCTTCGGTGCATTCCACACAAGGAAGTCAACAACAAAAGGACCGGGGCTCTTTACTTATGGCTTGATATGACAATGATTGACTTTAGTGGTTTGGTTGCTTGAATTTGCATAACAGGTTGGTTAGGAATATGAAAGCTAACAACCTTACGAAAAGCATGATTAGTAGTTAACCAATCGATTCCTAAAATTGTATAAAATGCAAGTATTTTGAAAGAGATAAGATTGATATGTAACGTGAAAGTGTCAATTTGAAATAAACAAGATTTATAAATAGTGGATGTAACGAAGGTTTCTCCCAACTGAGTTTCATCAGATAAATCAAACTCTAACTTCTCCGGAGTTAAATTCAAACATTGAACACAACTAGGTGAAATAAAAGAGTGAGTAGAACCGGGATCTAACACGGTATAGACTTCGCAAGAGTTTATGATTAACTTACCCGTGATAATTTTATCCAGGTTCCCCGTCAAAAAAAAAACAACGCTCTCTCTTAAACTACCGGCTTTGGCTTGTCTGGGACATCCTTTGGCATCACTATCCCAGCTGGACTTGACTTCACCATACGACAAAATCGAGCTAGGTGACCTTCTCTTTCCGCAATTAAAACATGCTTTGATTCTTTAGTCACAGATTTGGACAGATGTGTCCCTCCCATCATAATTGAAACATCTGACAATGGTCGTTCTTCATCCTTCAAATCGGGTGTTGGTGCTGCTGTCTTTCCATCATTATTGAACCTTCTCTTCTTGAAATTTCCACTTCTATTATCTTGGCCATGATTACCAGTAAATTGGTTACAATTTCTGGCATGTTGATTCCCTCCATGCTTATTATCACCGATTTGATGACTGTTATCACCGGTATTATCATTTTGTCGGCTGCTTTCTCTTGGTTGTGTTGACTCGTTATCGCGCTACAATAACTGAGCCCTATTTACAACATCTGAATAAAAACACAGTTTATGAGAAATTAGATATTGACGTATCTCGGGTTTCAAACCCCTTAGAAACATCTGCGTCATTCTCTCCTCATTATCAACCAAATGGGACGCAAATCGGGACAACTCGGTAAACTTGGCTTCGTACTGGGACATGGTCATGTTGTTTTGTTCCAACTTGATAAACTCCACCTCCTTCATGTGACGAATACTTTCGGGAAAGTACTTGTCATTGAAACGACTCTTGGAACTTCTCCCAAGACATCTTGAGTCGGCCAGTCAGTGGGTACATTTTTACGATTCCCCACCATGAATCTGCCTCCTCACGCAACATAAAGGTTGCAAAGGGAACCTTTTGCTCCTCGGAGCATCCCAATGTGACGCCCCCAAAATAGGTATACATCACCAATTCTGAGTCGCCAAATACATAGTACAGAAACAAATACAACTTCAGTAATACAATTGTCGTGCAAAATACGACAACACATATACTGTGAGTTTGAATACAAATATAGTCTAATAGAGAGTATACAAACTGAAAATGAGTCCTCATTACAATTATTGATACACTATTTTACAAAATAGTGAGGACTACTAATATATCTATCCCCTAACCATCACTCCATACCCGACTAGTTCCTCGCTATGTTCTCACCTCCCGAGAAGAAAATGGAACAAAAGGAGGAAAAGGTGAGCTCAACTAGCCCAAAGAAAGAATATTATGACTAAGATAATATACAAATTTTTATCATTAGTCTTCAACAGGAAAATCGATAAAATAAAATAGACAACAAGTTTTAGATCAACAATCAGCGGTAAAACAAAGAATCCATTAGAAGAGTCAAGTAGAGAAAGAATTCTATTATCTTCTAAGATTTAAAAGTCCATCATCAATAATTTATCCCTGTAACATCAATCAATATACATCTTGAATCAAATATTCATCTTTGCACTACAGGGCAAAGATATTCATTTGTATCACCAGTTGGTCATGTTCATCTCATCACCTGTTCATCTTTGAACTACGGGCCAAAGATATTCATCAGTTAATCATTCATCTTTGCACTACGGGCCAAAGATATTTAATAATATCATCATTTAGGATGGAGGAAGATGAAAAATATTTTAAAGAACGAATCCAGTGAGACAGAAGGATAAATATTAGGGATTCATATTTCAGTTTATCCAAGTTCAATAATACTCCATAATAAACTATAGTGGAGTAAAATTCAAGAATGAAGATCAAAACATGGATTTAATTTCAAGAATAAGGGTCACAACAGATAACTTGGAAGAAGAAAAAAAATATTTTTTTTTCTTTTGTGAACAATCTGCATGAATAAAAGAATCGTGAATAAAGACCGTGAACGATATGTGAACAATACTCGTGAATGAGAGATACCTAGTCATGAAAAGTTCCAAATTTGATAAAAAGTTCAGACCAATAATCCTATGAAATGATATTAGATGAAGCAAAATTTCTAGTCATTTCAGGAATTATAAAAGCAATACTTACAATAATAAGTTCAAATTTTGGAATACGAAATGAAATATTATCCCTTTCATACTATGGAGTATAAAAGAAAATAATATTTCTTACGAGTATTGAAATAAAATAATATCCTTTACTTTAGTAGAAACTAGATTTGACTGGAATATCAGATATTATTCTGAGAAAATCTTGCAGAAAAACTACGCTCAAGGTATTCTTATACTCAAGAAAATACTCACAATACTCTAGAATAGGAATTTCTGATTTATGAAGGTGTGTTGAGGAAGGAGGGATTACCCTCTTTTATAGAGCAGGACGGAGGAAAGAAACAGATATAGCGCGCCTGACATTTCCTTCTTTTTCTCCTCTACTTAATATCATGCCTAACTTTCTCTTTTTTTTTTAACTAGCAAAAGGCCCACACCTTGGAAAACAACATCTTCCAGGCAAATTCTCTACCAACCAAGTGGTCCCATGGGAGGAATTATGATACTAACACATGATGGAATCAAAGAATGTCAGCACCGGTTTTTGAAAAACAAGAGAAAGTAAGGCAAGCTTCTCATTTTTTTTCAATACCTAACATATCAATTAATCACAAGTGGTGAGGCCCACCATTTGGAATAACTTTTGCAGGCCACATTTTTTTTTCCACCCACCATAACTATTATCACATTTATATATATATATATATATATATATATATATATATAATAATATTATTATTTAACAATTATATAATAATAAAATAATTGAATGAATAATTTATCGGAGAAATAATTGTAATTCCACAAAAATATGCCAAACTTTCAACAATTAATTCACGCTAAATTCCTTCATCTATACCCACATAAAATAAATCCATCATATATATCCGCATAAAATAAATATTTCCTTATCATATAAATCAATAATTAATTATTCACAAATAATATTATAGAATCACAATAATGGCAACCAGGCCGTTCCCAGGAAAGAGGGGGCTTTCTAATAAAGATTTCTCCTTACTGGCGCGCAATTAGGTGACCAAACCTCACCTTGACAGAACTTTCTAGACATTTCCAATAATGTTATCTAATAATATTATTCAAATAATATGAATTATTGATTTGATAATGAGAAATAATGTGCAGTGATAATTATTGAAATAACAATAATATAAAATATCAACGCAGCAATTATTGAATCAATAAAATAAAATATTGAACAGTAATTACTGTAACAATTATTGAGTAGTGCCTTCTTACGTAAGAATCAATAATTTAACAATACTGTGCAATATCGTGTGCCATCGCAACTTACCATAATGACATCGTATTTTAACCACCGGTAATCCAACAAGTTAATTCAGTAATAATTACTGTTGTTATTCATAAAAACTCATACTTTGTCATTTTCTTCATCCGACGGTTATTCCGTTATGGGGCCCACAATTGACTGCGCCGTCGTACGAATATTCCCGACAAAAAGAATATTTCACGACTAAGCGAATATTCTCCGACAACAATGATTATTTTATAACCACTTGCTTATTTTGTAAAATTTTCACATTTCACCCATAACCAGAGCATTATATCAAATTAATCCTTATTATTTCAAAATAATAAATACATAAAACTCAATTTTATTTATAATAAGTTGGGGTCTTACAACCTCCTCTCTTTATGAAATTTCTTCCTCGAAATTGACGTACGTACTTGGTGTTTCGAAAAGGTGAGGATACCTCGCTTTCATTTCTGATTCCAACTCCCAGGTCATTTCGTCAATAGCATGGTTTCTCCACAAAATCTTAACTTGTGGTATATCCTTCGTGCGTAGGACAGGCTCTTTCCTATCCAAGATCTTAACAGGTACCTCTTCGTACGTTAAATCTTCGGCTATCTCGTCTGGTTCTAAAGCAATAATATGGTTCGGGTCTTTAATATATTTACGAAGCATAGATATGTGAAAAAGATTATGAACACGAGACATATTTGGAGGTAATGCGAGTCTATAGGCCACATTTCCTATTCGGTCAAGAATCTCAAATGGACCAACAAACCTTGGATTGAGCTTTCTTCTCTTTCCAAATCTTGTAACTCCCTTCCATGGTGCATCACGTAGCAGTACATGATCCCCAATATTAAATTCCACGTCTTTTCGATGAAGATCAGGATAACTCTTTTGTCGATCCTGTGCCGTTTGTATACGTTGTCGAATCGTTTGGATCTTCTCTGTAGTCATTCATACCAACTCTGGTCCCAACAATGTTGCTTCTCCCACCTCGTCCCAGCATACTGGTGAACAAAACTTTCGTCCATACAATGCCTCGAATGGAGCCACGCCTATACTTGCTTGATAACTGTTGTTGTAGGAGAATTCCACCGGTGGTAGGTACTTATCTGAACTCCCTTTGAAATCTAGGACACAGAGTCTTAATAGATCTTCAAGAGTTTGAATAGTCCTCTCTGATTTTCCGTCCGTTTGAGGATGGTATGCCGAACTGAATCATAAATCCATGCCCAGAGCTTTCTGCAAGCTAACCCAAAATCATGAAGTGAATCTTGAGTCAAGATCCGAAACTATGGATACTGGCATGCCATGCAATCTCACAATCTCATTCACGTATATACGAGCAAGACGTTCAAGGGAATAAGTCTCATGTTTAGGCAAGAACTGGGCAGACTTGGTTAATCTATCAACAATAACCCAAATCGCATCTATACTTTGAGAAACTTTGGGAAGACCTGTAACAAAATCCATGGTAATGTGTTCCCACTTCCATTTCGGAATCTCAAGTGGTTGCAATGGACCTTTTGGCACTTGATGTTCCGCCTTTACTCGTTGACAAGTTAAACACCTCGAGATAAACCCCGCGATCTCTTTCTTCATATTGTTCCACCAAAATGTGTGTCGAATATCATGATACATTTTGGTACTCCCAGGATGGATTGCAAATGGTGTGTTGTGTGCCTCCATCATGATTCTATGCTTCAAGTCAGAATCCTTAGGAATGCAAAGTCTGGAGTTGACTCGAAGTATTCCTTCTTCATCGATTCTTGCTTCTGGAATAACACCTTCTTGCACTTTCTTCTTCATACGCATTAGCCCCAGGTCCGTAGCTTGAGCAGCTTTAACTTTATCGATTAAAGTTGGTTCTACTCGTATATTCGCCATCATCATGTGGGTCCCTAAAGTCTTTAACTCAAGCTCCATCCTTTGTAAATCGTACAAAATGGGTCTTTGTGTTAACAACATCGCACTCGTACCCGCATACGATCTTCTACTCAATGCGTCACCTACTACATTTGCTTTTACAGGATGGTATTGAATGGTATGATCGTAATCTTTCAACAACTCGAGCCAACGTCGTTGCCGCATGTTGAGTTCCTTTTGGGTGAAGAAGTATTTGAGGCTTTTATGATCCGTATAGATCTCCACTTTCTCCCCATACAGGTAGTGTCTCCAAATTTTCAACACGAAAACGACTGCTGCCAACTCTAGATCATGAGTAGGATAATTCCTCTCATATTCTTTGAGTTGTCATGAGGCATAAGCTATGACTTTCCCATGTTGCATGAGAACACATCCTAACCCTTTGCCTAAAGCATCGCTGTAGATAACAAATCCATCCGTACTAGATGGTATTGCCAGAATAGGTGCCGAAATGAGTCTCCTCTTGAGCTCTTGGAAACTCTCTTCGCATTCCTCGCTCCATACAAATTTTGTATCTTTTCGAGTCAACTGAGTTAACGGAGTAGCGATTCGAGAAAATCCTTCCACGAATCTCCGATAATAACCAGCTAAGCCCAGAAATCTACGCACTTCGGTCACCGACTTCGGTTGCTCCCAACTTTGTATTGCTTCAATCTTCGCCGGGTCAACAGATACTCCATGTTTTGACACCACGCGCCCAAGGAATGCTACTTCCTCAAGCCAAAACTCGCATTTCTTCAGCTTGGCATATAGCTTATTTTCACGAAGCCTTTCAATTATTAGCTTCAAATGGTGTTCATGATCTTCACGACTTTTGGAATAGATGAGGATGTCATCAATAAAGACAACAACGAACTGATCCAAATATTCTTTGAATACACGGTTCATCATATCCATGAAAGTTGCAGGAGCATTAGTCAATCCAAAAGACATGACTAAGAATTCATAATGCCCGTACCGAGTTCTGAAGGCAGCCTTTGAATATCCTCGCTTTTAATCTTCAAATGATGATATCCAAAGACGAAGGTCGATCGTTGAAAAGAATTATGCTCCTCAGAATCGGTCAAACAGGTCATCAATGCGAGGTAACGGATACCTATTCTTGATGGTGACATGGTTCAATTCTCGGTAGTCAATACAAAGTCGCATACTCCTGTCTTTCTTCTTTACGAATAAAATAGGAGCACCCCAAGGAGATGTACTAGGACAAATGAAACCGATGTCTAACAATTCCTGTAGTTGGACTTTTAACTCCTGAAGTTCAATAGGAGCCATTCGATATGGGGTTTTAGAAATGGGTTTTGTACCCGGTTCAAGGTCAATAAAGAATTCAACATCACGTTCTGGGGGTAGACCGGGAAGTTCTTCAGGAAATACATAAGGAAATTCACTAACAACGGAGATTTTATTCAAATCTGACGTGTTTTTGTTCAAGTCTGTGACATGGGCTAAGAAAGCTTGACATCCATTTTTCAATAAACGAATAGCTTTATGGCTTGATATGACAGTGACTGATTTTAGTGGTTTAGTAGTTTGAATTCGTATGATAGGTTGGTTAGGAATATGAAAACTAACAACCTTACGAAAACAATCAATTTTAGCATGATGAGTGGTTAACCAATCAATTCCTAAAATCACATCAAAAGCAAGTATCTTTAAAGAGATAAGATCAACAGGTAATGTGATAGTGCCAACTTGGATCATGCAAGATTTATAAACTGTAGATGTAACGAAGGTTTCACCCAACGAAGTTTCAACGAGGATAAGTCAAAGTCCAATTTCTCCGGAGTCAAGTTTAAACGTTACGCTGGCGGAGAGAGATAAAAGAATGGGTAGAACCCCAGTTCTAGTAAGGTATAAACTTCGCAAGAGTTCAAGATTAGCTTACATGTGATCACCTCGTTCGGGTTCCTCACGCGTTTGGCGATCCACGACAAACGCTTCTTCCGAACCGCCGATTTTGACTTATCCGGATAGCCCTTGAGTCACCATCCCCGTTGAACTTGGTTTTACTCTGAAACAATCCCGAGCTATGTGGCCTTCCTTTCAAAAAATTGTAACATACCTTGGATTGTTGTGGGCCGGTTTGGGCGATATGTCCCTCTTTCCGCATTTGTAACATCTAATGGCGTCGTTCTCCTCCCCTAAAAATAGTTGATGTGTGTCTTTGCGTCTTCACGCTATCATTGTTGTACCTTCTCTTTTGAAATCTCCTCCCACTCGCTCCTTCTATTATCACGTACGATTACCACCAGTAGTGGTTCCGCTTTTGTTCGAATGTTTTCCTCCCTGCTGATTTTCATTGCTCCGATAACTACCGCCACCGGTATGACTCTGGTTGTGTTCCCTCGGTTGCACATACTCATTATCTCGCTCTAATAATTGAGCCCTATTTACAACATCTGAATATAAAGAAAATTTATGAGAGATAAGATATTGCCGAATCTCGGGCTTTAAACCTCTCGTAAATCCCTCGTCATTCGTTCCTCATTCTCTACCAAATGAGGTGCAAACCTGGATAACTCTGCAAACTTCGCCTCGTACTGGGACACTGTCATATTGTTTTGTTCTTGTCTGATAAACTCCACCTCCTTCATATGACGAATACTTTCAGGAAAGTACTTGTCATTGAATAGTTTTTGAAACGTTTCCCAAGACATCTTTGAAAAGGTGGTGGTGGGTACACTTCACGCATCTCCCACCAAAGATCCGCCTCAACTGCGAAACATAAATGTGGCGAATGGAACCTTCTGTTCCTCCGTGCATCCCAAGACATCGAATATCTTGGTAATTTGTTTGATCCACGTTTCTGTCATGATCGGATCCGACTTTCCCTTAAATTTTGGTGGTCCCAACTCTTTGAACTGTTTGGCTGTGATAAGCCGCGCATTGCTAGCATTTCCACCCGTATTTTGTGCACGAGTCTCCCTCGTCTCGATTTTGCAGGAACGCAAAAAGCTCCTAAACATTCCATCATTCATCGTTTGCTCTCGGTAGTGTTGTTTACGGAGGAATATTGTCTTCTGTTGTATGTTCTCCACGGTTTGTGACTAAAGGTTGTTCCACAGTCTCATATACTCCATTGTTAACGTTCTCAGCAGCAATTCTTAAATACTGCCATAAAACAAGGGTTAATTAAACAAATTAACATATCACATTATATCCATATATTATGACCGACCAACAAATAAGATTAGGTTGGACATACTAGCGAAAGATTTACTCATCTCTCCCCTCCTAGTTCTATTCCCCGATCTCCGCCAGAAACCATATCCCTAAGCTTTGATACCAACTGTGATGCCCCCAAAATAGGTATACATCACCTATTCTGAGTCGTCAAATACATGGTACAGAAACAAATACAACTTCAGTAATACAATTGTCGTGCAAAATACGACAACACATATACTGTGAGTTTGAATACCAATATAGTCTAATAGAGAGTATACAAACTCAAAACGAGTCCTCATTACAATTATTGATACACTATTTTACAAAATAGTGAGGACTACTAATATATCTATCCTGAACCATCACTCCATACCCCGGCTAGTTCCTACTATGTTTTCACCTCTTGAGAAGAAAAATGGAACAAAAAGGAAAAGGGTGAGCTCAACTAGCCCAGTAGAGAATATTATGACTAAGATAATATACAACAATTTATCATTAGTCTTCAACAGGAAAAATCTGATAAAATATAATAGACAACAAGTTTTAGATCAACAATCGCAATGAAATAAAGAATCCATTAGAAGAGTCAAGTAGAGAAAGAATTCTACTATCTTCTAAGATTTAAAAGTCCATCATCAATAATTTATCCCTGTAACATCAATCAATATACATCTTGAATCAAATATTCATCTTTGCACTACAGGCCAAAGATATTCATTTGTATCATGAAAAGTTCCAAATTTGATAAAAAGTTCAAACCAATAATCCTATGAAATGATATTAGATGAAGCAAAATTTCTAATCATTTCAGGAATTATAGAAGCAATACTTACCATAGTAAGTTCAAATTTTGAAATATGAAATGAAATATTATCCCTTTCATACTATGGAGTATAAAAGAAAATAATATTTCTTACGAGTATTGAAATAAAATAATATCTTTTACCTTAGTAGAAACTGGATTTGACTGGAATATCTGATATTATTCTGAGAAAATCTTGCAGAAAAACTATGCTCAAGGTATTCTTATACTCAAGAAAATACTCACAATACTCTAGAATATGAATTTCTGATTTATGAAGGTGTGTTGAGGAAGGAGGGACTACCCTCTATTTATAGTGCATGACGGAGGAAAGAAACATATATAGCGCGCCTGACATTTCCTTCTTTTTCTCCTCTACCTAATATCATGCCTAACTTTCTCTTTTTTTTTTAACTAGCTAAAGGCCCACACCTTGGAAAACAACATCTTGCAGGAAAATTCTCTACCAACCAAGTGGTCCCATGGGAGGAATTATGCTACTAACACATGATGGAATCAAAGAATGTTTGCACTGGTTTTTGAAAAACAAGGGAAAGTAAGGCAAGCTTCTCATTTTTTTCAATACCTAACATATCAATTAATCACAAGTGGTGAGGCCCACCATTTGGAATAAGTTTTGCAGGCCACATTTTTTTTCCACCCACCATAACTATTATCATATGTGTATATATATATATATGTAATAATATTATTATTTAACAATTATATAATAATAAAATAATTGAATGAATAATTTATCGGAGAAATAATTGTAATTCCACAAAAATATGCCAAACATTCAACAATTAATTCACGCTAAATTCCTTCATCTATACCCAAATAAAATAAATCCATCATATATATCCACATAAAATAAATATTTCCTTATCATATAAATCAATAATTAATTATTCACAAATAATATTACAGAATCAAAATAATGGCAACCAGGCCGTTCCCAGGAAAAAGGGGGCTTTCCAATAAAGATTTCTCCTTATTGGCGCGCAATTAGGTGACCAAACCTCTCCTTGACAGAACTTTCTAGACATTGCCAATAATATTATCTAATAATATTATTCAAATAATATGAATTATTGATCTGATAATAGGAAATACTGTGCAGTGATAATTATTGAAACAACAATAATATAAAATATCAACACAGCAATTATTGAATCAATAAAATAAAATATTGAATAGTAATTACTGTAACAATTATTGAGTAGTGCCTTCTTACGTAAGAATCAATAATTTAACAATACTTGTAATACTGCAATGTGCTCTTGTGCAACCACCACGCGTATTCATCGTATTTTAACCACCGAGTAATCCAACGATGTTAATTCAGTAACAATTACGTCGTTATTCATAAAAACTCATACTTTGTCATTTTCTTCATCCGGCGCTTATTCCAAGCATGGGGCCCATAATTGATCTGCAACCGTCATAAATGCGAATATTCTTCTACAAAAAGAATATTCCACGACCAAACGAATATTCTCCGACAACAATAATTATTTTATAACCACTTGCTTATTTTGTAAAATTTGCACATTTCACCCATAACTAGAGCATTATATCAAATTAATCCTTATTATTTCAAAATAATAAATAGAGAAAACTCAATTTTATTTATAATAAGTTGGGGTCTTACACCTAAGACATCAAATATCTTGGTGATCTGCTTTAACCACGTCTCCGCCTTAAGTGGTTCTGGCTTTCCCAAAAACTCCGGTGGTCCCAGCTATTTGAATTGCTTAGCGGTGACCGACTGTGGGTTGCCATTATTTTTACCTACATTATGAACAAGAGCTGCCTTCTCCTGATGTTGCATGAATTCTAAAAAGCTCCTAAACGTACCATCATTCATCAATTGATCAGTCTTGTTGTTTACAGGAGGATTATCGCCATCCCGTTGAACATTATCCTGATTATTGATCTGTGGAGACTCAACGGTCTCCTGTGCTCCATTGCTTATCTCAACATTTTCAGATGCCATTTTCAAATACTGCCATAAAACAAGTGTTAATTAACATATCACATATTATCCCTATACTCTGACCGACCAATTAAATACCAAATAAACTCAGGTAGGTCATATTAGCGAATGAATTCCCCGTCTCTCCCCTCCTAGTTCTTGTGTGACGCCCCCAAAATTAGGTATACATCACCCATCTTGAGTTGCCAGATACATGGTACAGAATTTAAATACAACTGTCATGTACAATACGACAAAACATAAACTGTGAGTTTGAATACAAATATTGTCTACTAGAGATTATACAAACTCAAAAGGAGTCCTCATTACAATTATTATCACACTATTTCACGTAATAGTGAGGGGACTACTAATGCACCATCTAGGACCATCACTCTGTTCCCCAGACTAGTCCCAAATTTACGCTTCTCATTTCCTCAAGAGAATAGTGAAAGAAAGGGTGAGCTCAACTAGCCCGAAGAAATATTATGACTAAGATAATGCAGAATAATTTATCGTTAGCCTTCAACAGTGTTAAACTGATAAAATATAATAACTATCAAGTTTAACTGCAGCGGAACAAGCAATCCATTAAAAGAGTCAAGTAGAGAATAAAATCTACTATCTTCTATGATTTAAAAGGTTTTTCATCACTTTTATTGTTGGGACTCAGCTTAATAAATAATCCACATCATCGAATCACCCCTGCACTACGGCCAAGGATATTCTTTAGTATCACGACCATGAATTATCCATGCACTACGGCTAAAGATAATCATGTTCTCATCAACGGTCCTGATCATGCCATAAAACAATTCATCTTTGCACTACGGCCAAAGAGAATCCATAGCCATAATCATACCAAAAACTGTCCATCAATGCACTACGGGCCAATGAGGACTTTTTCCACATAATTTGTAACATTACGGTTATGATTGTGACGCTCCCAAATCCGTGTAACATCGATTACAGGACATGGTGCTCACGATACAACATATATCCTCATCTATCTAAGTAACTCTAATAATAATAATATTAACTATTACATACTTATTCAAAATAAAGTCCCAAGTCTTTACAACCTTTAATAAACTAAAACTTAAACTTAGAGTTTATCGCTACATCACATCATATACGGAAATATAATTATTACATAAATAACTCTCATCATTTCATCTTAGACTTTCCTTTTTCCTTGCCCGAGCCCTCAGCGTTATCATCCTTAACTGAAAAGTTTAAGCAAGAATGAGCACAAATTGCCCAGCAAGTATATAAAGTAGTTTGAGAACATACATAAGAAGTAGAAGCATTAGTATGAATATTTCTCAATAGTTGAAATAAACATCAAGAGATAAACTGGAATATCAAGATAAGAGTTCTGGAATTCTCAATTACATACTAAGGGGTGTTAGATACCCTGAACTTTACTTTGTTTCATCAAAAACCATCAAATGGTTTAACAATCAAATAGATTGTAAACGGTCTCTGCAAGTACTCCAGGTGATCAGCCTATCGTACCCTACATTGTGCACAAGTATAAAGTTTAAACACATAAGCGTAAATAGGACTATATGCCCGACATCAGTTACCCCATTATCCGGGTTGGTCATCTTAGTATTCATGCAGGACCTCACCAAAGCAATTTGGATTGGTAAACATTCAATAGCTTCAAAGGATTTGAATTGTTCAAACAATATACTATGTTTGCATCAATAACATCTAGCTGAAATGAAAGCTAGAAAGCATGCTTGAATATAGTTCATTAAGTGTATACGAACTTTAAAGTATAGCAGTTGCAATAGGAACTGAATAATCATCAATAACATTTCGCATCTCAATTGAAGTTATAGAACTTTACAATAAAGGAGCTTGCACGAATGATTAATTAATCACAAGCCCAAACTTACCCTCACTACAATCAACTGAATAAGAGTTGAATAAATTCATAATGAAAAATAGGGTAAGAAACTTGCCTTGCTCGTTGTTTACGAATAATGGATTAACGACTTACAATTTTATCTACACTTCACGTGCCTACACAATTGTATAATCATGCACATCAACTATTAGCAACGCATAGTAGTTATAATATAAACTTTGCTCTATAATTTTCAGAGTTTACTCTACGATTTTCACTGACTCTACGATTTTCAGAGTTTACTCTACGATTTTCACTGACTCTACGATTTTCATTGACTCTACGATTTTTGAGTTTACACTACGATTTTCACTGACTCTACGATTTTCATTGACTCTATGATTTTTACTCTACGATTTTCACTGACTCTACGATTTTCAGAGACTCTACAATTTTTACTCTACGATTTTCACTGACTCTACGATTTTTACTCTACGATTTTCACTGACTCTACGATTTTCAGAGTTTACTATACGATTTTCACTGACTCTACGATTTTCACTGACTCTACGATTTTTACTCTACGATTTTCACTGACTCTACGATTTTTACTGACTCTACGATTTTCAAAGTTTACTCTACGATTTTTACTGACTCTACGATTTTATTCCCGCTAACCTAAAGATGATATGGCCATGAAACTTGGATACAATAAACTTCATACATCAAGGTATTTTACAAAAATATAACATTCATAAAACTAGCATGCTAAGACCACAAACCAACTACATAGAAAAGCATGCCAGCACTAGTTTTATACTTAGAAATAATTCTGAAATTTCCAGAATTCTGCAGATTTTATTACCAACATGCATGTTTACGATTTTCATAACTTGTTCAATTTAACTCCCTTTCTTATGAAATTTGGACAGGTTGTACCTCATGGTATATACTATTTTATAAAATTAGAACATACGCTAATCGATTCATTAACACCATGATTCCGAGTCTCCAAAAAATCCCAAAAATCACAGATTTCACATTCAACGAACTTTGAAAAATTTTATGATTTTGATTCTAGCATGCATGGGCTTGACTCCTACTGTCCAGATCACTTCTACCAACATATATGAACATGCTACAACAAACCAACTCACTAAATTACCATGCTATGAACAAATTGACTACAAAGAGGCATTTTATCAACATATCGCATACATTCATGAAATATTTGATTCTTTATGTAATTGCAACATGTTTAAACCATACTTTTCATTCGTTATCCTCCTCATAACAGAAACCAACAATATTATCATAGCCTTACGAAATCAACATAAACCATTTACCATGGCTATACATGCTTTTTCACTATTTTTCTTCAAGAACATGAAAAAGACAGTTTCATAGCTTATCTTTTTGGATGAATTTCCCTTGCGTTAATTTGATTATCCCTCTTCCTTGCTTGTTAGTTGCTAAGAGATCTCTAGAATACTACCACACTATCTATATATGTATAGCTTTGTTAGAGTCTTTTGATTCCCATAACCCCCAACACTAATGATTAGTTACTCACAGTACTTAATAATACAATAATATAGTTAATTAATAGGAAGAATGTGGGAGTTAGAGAAAATGAATGTGGGAGTTAAAAAGAATTTTAGTTTTAAGGAATAAAATAAATTACTTCCACCCTAGCTATTATGTAATATACATATACTCCCTCCCTTGTCCCGAGTTAATTGTCTCATGGGTCCATCAGTTCAGCTAATTTCTATTACAAAAATATATATTATTTTAATCAATTAATAAGCTATTTGACTATTTTACCCTTCGGAACCAAACGTGTTTGATACTTATATCGGTTCCTACTAAAGTCGACATTCCGAACATTATGGGACTATCCGTTTAGTCAAAATCATCTCCGAAATTTGTAGTTGACTTTTTCCTCGAAAAAGTCAAATGGTTGACTTTGACCAAAAAGTCAATCGTGACACTTTTTCGTGATTACAGTCTATCTTGACTAATTTCGACGTTCCGGACTAAAATACGCAGTCCGCGCCTCTAAATTCCGCTCTGAACTCCAGCTCATAATTTAATGCCATCCCACGTAATAAATAGAATAATTCCCCACTTAATCAATTTAAATAGTTAAATAAAACTAACACATATATATACAACACATATACATCTAATAAATGAAATCACCCAAAAGTTTCATATAAATTCAGTTATTAATAATTCTTAAATTATATTAAAAAAAATATCTCGGATATTACAATGATTACACCGAATAATCCCTGGTCATAATCATACCAAGTCCATATATGCACTATAGGCCACAGATGACTTTCAACAAAATATAAACATGAGGATGATGACAATGATATAAGAATTCAATAAAACAAGTTCAAGAATTAATTTATCTAGGAACTGATAACATCCAAAGTGTCAACATGATACTACTTTGTAGAGTAAAATTCAAGAATGCTCAAAAGAATATTTCCATAAAAAGATAATGGATGAAGCGCAAATATCAAAGATATTCCACTAATTTCATGGGTATTGAAGTCAAAGTTTTAACCAACTGAGTATAATAAAGAATGGAATAACAAAAGAAATCACCATGCATGCGATAGACCGCACATGCATTTTATTCCAACAGAATAATAAAGGATGGAACCGGTCCAGTAGAACGCATGAACGTGGATATTCCATGGAACCCGTGTCCGGTCATGAACGCATACGTATAGGATATTCCGATAGAATAATAAATAATGGAACCGGTCCCATGAAACGCCTGCATGTGATATTCTGACATAATAATAAATAATGGAACCAGGTCCGGCGTAAACTCACAAATAAGATATTCCGACAGAATAATAAAGACGGAATATTAGAAGAATGTCACCATGTATAAGGTAGCCCTCGTATACAGGTTATTCCAACAGAAAAATAAATAATGGAATAACAGAAGTTCTCTTCATGAATACAAAAGAAATAACACCCCTTACGAGTACAACAAATAATATCCCTTACCGTAAAAGAAACTGAATATAAGAGTAGGGAAGTAGCAGAATACTTTTCTATAGGTTCTCTTATAATTCTCTCTCTAGAGTTTCAGTGAATTCGTAAGAAATAATGAAGGAATGAGCTTCTATTTATAGGAAAATGGAATGAATAGTAACTAATTCATGAACGGTCCAGATTGATTTACTATTAAACGGATGGTCCATATTGGTTTACTATTAAAACTTAAAACAACGGTCAATACTGATTTACTATTAAAACTATAAACCAGCGATCCATATTGATTTACTATTATAACTTCCACCAGCGGTCCATATTGATTTACAATTATATCTTCAACCAACGGTCTAAAAAATTAGCACATCTCCTCATGGAATAATATTGTACCCAAATACCCGAATGCACAATACTAGAGTGAATAGTAACTGGGTGAATAGTAACTCATGAATAGTAACTCGTGAATAGTAACTCGTGAATAGTAACTCATGAATAGTAACTTATGAATAATAACTCATGAATAGTACTCCGACACGAAAAGTGCCCCGAATACCCGATTAAACAATATATCATATTATGCAGATGATACTGTAATAATAATTGAATCAATAATATGAGAGATACGATGCAGCAATTACTGTAGCAATAATTGAGTGACTTCTCACGTAAGCATCAATAATCAATACCAGTGCTATCAGGCAACGACACGTATTCTTTATCGCTTTTAACACCGGGTGTTGCAACAGTTAACGGTAAAACTTCCGCCATTATTTTCATAAAGTATTTTTGTTATTTTCTCTATCCGACATTAATTCTGTTGTGGGGTCCACCAATGATTGTACCGTCGTACGGATATTCCCCGAAAAAAATAATATTCCCCGACCAATCGAATATTATACAACCACTTGCTTACTTTGCAAAATTTGTAAATATTACCCACAACTATAACATTACATCAAATCAACACCATAATATAAAAAAAAAATTATTTTGAGAAAATTAAATCTTTATTCATAAAATTTGGGGTCTCACATCTTGTCTCACATCTCAGCCAGGGATCATATCCCTAAGCTTTGATACCAACTGTGATGCCCCCAAAATAGGTATACATCACCCATCTTGTGTCGCCAAATACATGGTACAGAATACAAATACAATCTTAAATATACAACATGAGCTGTGAGTTTAAATACAAACATTGTCTTCTAGACAGTATTCAAAATCAAAATAAGTCCTCAATACATTTATTATCACACTATTTCATAGAATAGTGAGGACTACTAATGCTATCATCTAGACCGTCACTCCGTTCCCCGGCTAGTCCCTGCTACGTTCTCATTTCCTGAAGAGAATAATGAAAGCAAAAGGGTGAGCTCAACTAGCCCAATAAGAAATATTATGACTAAGATAATGCAGAATAAATTATCATTAGCCTTCAATAATGTTAAACTGATAAAATATAACATTCATCAAGTTTAACTGCAGCAGAACAAGCAATCCATTAGAAGAGCCAAGTAGAGAATATATAAAATCTATTATCTTCTATGATTTAAAAGGTTTTTCATCACTTTTATCACTAAGACTCAGCTTAATAAATAATCCACATCATAAAATCATCCCTGCACTACAGGCCAAGGATATTCTTTAGTATCACGACCACGAATTATTCATGCACTACGGGCCAAAGATAATCGTGTTTTAACCAATGGTCTTGATCATGCCATAAAACAATTCATCTTTGCACCCTTAGCCGAAGAGAATCCATAGCCATAATCATACCAAAAACTGCCCATCAATGCACTACGGGCCAATGAGGACTTTTTTCACATCATTTGTAACATTACGGTCATGATTATACCGAATAATCCCTGGTCATAATCATACCAAGTCCATCTATGCACTACAGATAACATATGACTTTCAACATACTATAAACATGAGGATGATGACAATGACATAATAATTCAATAAAACAAGTTCAAGAATTAATTTATCCAAGAACCAATAACGTCCAAATTGTCAAAATGATACTACTTTGTGGAGTAAAAATTCAAGAATGCTCAGAAGAATATTTCCATGAAAAGATATTGGATGAAGCTCAAATATCAAAGATATTCCACTAATTTCATGGAGTATGGAAGTCAAAACTTTAACCAACTGAGTATAATAAAGATTGGAATAATAAAAGAAATCACCAGGCATGCGATAGACCTCACAAACAGGTTATTCCAACAGAATAGCAAATAACAGAACCAGGTCATGCGTAAATGCACAGACAGGATATTCCAACAGAATAATAAATATTGGAACTAGAACATGCGTAAACGCATGGACAGGATATTCTAACAGAATAATAAAAAAACGTAACCAGGTCATGCGTAAACGCACAGACAGGATGTTCCAACAGAATAATAAAGAATGGAGTATTAGAAGAATTTAACCATGTATGCAATACTTTGAATAGACAAGTTATTCCAACATAATAATAAAGAATGGAATAACAGAAGAATTTTACCATGAATGCGGTACTTCGCATAAACAGGTTATTCCAACATATTGATAAAGAATGGAATAACAGAAGAATTTTTTTATGAATACAAAAGAAATAATACCCCTTAGGAGTACAACAAATAATATCCCTTACAAGTACAATAAATGATCATGCCAACAACTGTCCATCAATGCACTACGGGCCAATGAGGACTTTTTTCACATCATTTGTAACATTACGGTCATGATTACAGCGAATAATCCTTGGTCATAATCATACCAAGTCCATCTATGCACTACAACAGCCACGATGACTTTTCAACATAATATAAAACATGAGGATGATGACAATGATATAAGAATTCAATAAAAAAAGTTCAAGAATTAATTTATTCATGAACCAATAACGTCCAAATTGTCAACATGATACTTCTTTGTGGAGTAAAATTCAAGAATGATCAGAAGAATATTTCCATGAAAAGATACTAGATGAAGCACAAATATCAAGGATATTCCACTAATTTCATGGAGTATAGAAGTCAAAACTTTAACCAACTGAGTATAATAAAGAATGGAATAACAAAAGAAATCACCAGGCATGCGATAGACCACACAGACAGGTTATTCAAACAGAATAATAAATAACGGAACCAGGTAATGCGTAAACCCACAGACAGGATGTTCCAACAGAATGATAAATAATGGAACCAGGTCATGCGTAAAGCACATACAGGATGTTCCAACAGAATAATAAAGAACATAACCAGGTCATGCGTAAAGCACAGACAGGATGTTCCAACAGATTAATAAAGAACGAAATAATAACAGAAATCACCATGCATGCGATACTTCGCATAAACAGGTTATTCCAACATAATGATAAAGAATGGAATAACAGAAGAATTTCACCAAGTATATGGTAGCTCATGATACAAAAGTTATTCCAATGAATAATAAAGAATAGAATAATGTAAGTTCTCTTCATTAATACAAAAGAAATAATACCCCCTACCTTAGAAAGAATAGTCTCGGATATAGAAGAAAGTGAAGTAATGTAACACTTTTCTTCTTTCTCTCTAGAATTTCTCTCTAGAATTTCAATTGAATTAAATAAGAAATAATGAAGGAATGAGCTTCTATTTATAGAAGAATGGACCCATAGTAACTAATTCATGAACGGTCCAGATTGATTTATTTTAAATGGGCGGTCCAGATTTAAAACAAAATCTTTTAAATAAAATATAATATATTCTATTTATAATCTAATAAAACGAATAACTTTATAAAAGTATTACATTTTTTATAAAAAAGATTTTACTATGCAAAACACTATGCATAATAAAATATAATATATTCTAATTATTGTCTAATAAAACAAATAACTTTATAAAAGTATTCTGCTTTATATAAAAAGATTTTACTATGCAAGCACTATATCAATTATTATGCAAAACATTATAGAATATCATATATTCTATTTATAGTCTAATAAAATGAATAACTTTATAAAAGTATTCTGCTTTTATATAAAAGCTTTTCTGCTTTTATTACATTAATAATACTAATAAAATGACTTTATCACCATTATTATAATTCACAATATTAATCGACTGTGTCGTTCCTGTGAAAGAGGGGCTTTCCAATAAGGATTTCTCCTATTGGCACATGATTAGATGACCAAACCTCTCCTCGATGTAACTTCTAGACATCGTTAATATTGCAAATAATAATATTAATAACCTTGTCGTCTCAATTATTGATTTAATAATATATAAAATATTGACAATAATTGAATCAAATAACGTGAGATACTATGCAGCAATTACTATAGCAATAATTGAACAAAACTGAATGACTTCTCACGTAAGCATCAATAATCAATACCGTGAGCTACTATTCAACCACGTGTATTACTGTACTTTTAACACTGGTGTTTCAACAGTTAACGGTAAAAACTTCCGCTGTTATTTTTATAAAGTATTTTTGTCATTTTCTCAATCCGACAATAATTCCGTTGTAGGTTCCACCAATGATTGTGTCGTTATACGAATATTCCCTGACTAATCGAATATTATATAACAACTTGCGTACTTTGTAAAATTTATAAAAATTACCCACAACTATAACATTATATCAAATTTACTCCATAATATTCAAAAATTATATTTATAGAAAATTATTCTTTATTTATAAAAGTTGGGGTCTTACAACCTCCCCTTCTTATGAAATTTCACCCTCAAAATTAGGGTACATACCTAGTATGTCGAAGAGGTAAGGATACCTTGATTTCATTTCAGATTCTAACTCCCAGGTCATTTCCTCAACATCGTGGTTTCTCCATAAAACTTTGACTTGAGGTATAACTTTGGAGCGTAGAATATGTTTCTTTTTATCCAAGATTTGAATAGGAACCTCCTCATACCTCAAATCTTCTGCTATTTCGTCTGGTTCTAACTCAATAATGTGGTTCGGGTCTTCCACATATTTACGTAACATGGATATGTGAAAACGTTATGAACACGAGACATACTTGGCCGTAAAGCGAGTCTATAGGCCACAGTTCCTACTCTATCGAGGATTAAAAATGGGCCGATGAATTGAGGATTAAGCTTTCCTCTCTTTCCAAATCTTGTAACTCATTTCCATGGACCAACACGTAACAACACATGGTCTCTAATATCGAATTCCACGTCCTTTCGATGAAGATCCACATAACTCTTTTGTCGATCTTGTGAAGTTTTTATACGTTGTCGGATCGTTTGAATCTTTTCCGTAGTCATACGTACCAACTCCGGTCCCAACAACGTTGCTTCACCCACCTCATCCCAGCATACTGGAGAACAACACTTTCTTCCATACAACGCTTCGAATGGAGCCATGCCAATACTTGCTTACTAGTTGTTGTTGTAGGAAAACTCCACCAATGCTAAGAGCTTGTCCCAACTTCCCTTGAATTCAAGGGCACAGAGTCTTAATAGATCTTCAAGAGTTTGAATCGTCCTCTCCGACTGCCCGTCCGTCTGAGGATGATATGCGGAGCTAAATCGTAAATTCGTGCCCATAACTTTTTGCAAACTAACCCAAAATCTTGAAGTGAATCTTGGGTCTCGATCAGAAACTATGGATACTGGCATACCATGCAATCTTACAATCTCGTTTATGTACATACGAGCAAGACGTTCAAGTGTATAAGTCTCTCGTATCGGTAAGAAATGAGCAGACTTGGTCAATCTATCAACAATGACCCAAATCGCATCTATGCCTTGAGAAACCTTGGGAAGACCAGTAACGAAATCCATGGTAATGTGCTCCCACTTCCATTCTGGAATTTCAAGTGGTTGCAATGGACCTTTTGGTATTTGATGCTCCGCCTTGACTCGTTGATACGTTAGATACCTTGAGATAAACAACGCTATCTCTCTCTTCATATTGCCCCACAAAATGTATGTCGAAGATCATGATACATTTTGGTACTCCAAGGATGGATTACAAACGGTGTGTTGTGCGCCTCCATCATGATTTTATACATTAAATTAGGGTCGTTAGGAACACAAAGTCTGGAGTTGACTCGAAGTAGTCCTTCTTCATCGATTCTTGCGTCCGGCATAGCACCTTCTTGCACTTTCTTCCTCATACGCATCATCTCCAGGTCTATAGCTAGAGCAGCTTTAACTTTATCAATTAAAGTCGGTTCGACTCGTATATTCACCATCATCACATGGGTCCTCAGAGTCTTTAACTCTATCTCCATCCTTTGCAAGGTACACAAAATGGGCCTTTGCGTTGACAATATCGCACTCGTAACCGTATATGATCTTCTACTCAATGACTCAGCTACCACGTTCGCTTTTCCAGGATGGTATTGGATGGTATGATCATAATCTTTCAACAGTTCAAGCCAACGTCATTGTCGCATGTTGAGTTCCTTTTGAGTGAAGAAATATTTGAGGCTTTTATGATCCGTAAATATCTCCACTTTCTCTCCATACAAGTAATGCCTCCAAATTTTAAGTGCGAAGACAACAGCTGCCAACTCTAGATCATGAGTAGGATAATTCCGCTCATATTCTTTGAGTTGTCTTGAGGCATAGGCTATGACTTTCCCATGTTGCATGAGAACACATCCCAACCCTTTGCCTGAAGCATCACTGTAGATGAAAAATCCCTCCGAGCCAGATGGTATTGTCAGAACAGGTGCTGAAATGAGTCTCCTCTTGAGTTCTTGAAAACTCTTCTCACATTCTTCGCTCCAACCGAACTTTGTATCTTTCTGAGTCAGCTGAGTTAATGGAGTAGAGATTCGAGAAAATCCTTCCACGAATCTCCGATAATAACCAGCTAAACCGAGAAAGCTACGTAATTCGGTCACTGATTTAGGTTACTCCCAGCTTTGAATTGCTTTAATTTTTGTCTGGTCAACAGATATTCCATGACTTGATACTACGTGCCCAAGGAATGCTACTTCCTCAAGCCAAAACTCACATTTCATCAACTTGGCATAAAGCTTGTATTCACGAAGCATTTGGAGTATCAGCCTCAAGTGTTGCTCATGATCTTCACGGCTTTTGGAATAAATAAGGATGTCATCAATAAAGACGACCACAAAGTGATCCAAATATTCCTTGAATACTCGGTTCATCATATCCATGAAGGCAGCAGGAGCATTAGTCAATCCAAAGGACATGACTAGGAATTCATAATGCCCGTACCGAGTTCTGAAAGCCATTTTTGGAATGTCATCGGTTCTAATCTTCAATTGGTGATATCCAGAATGAAGATCAATCTTTAAAAAGAATTTGGCTCCTTGCAACTGGTCAAATAGGTCATCAATACGTGGCAATGGGTACCTATTTTTGATGGTGACATGATTCAACTCCCGATAATCACTACAAAGTCGTATACTCCCATCTTTCTTCTTCACGAATAGAACAGGAGCACCCCAAGGAGAAGTACGAAGATGAATAAAGCCAATGTCTAACAATTCCTACAATTGGGTCTTTAACTCTTGAAGTTTAATAGGAGCCATTCGATATGGGGCTTTGGAAATGGGTTTTGTACTGGGTTCAAGGTCGATACAAAATTCAATTTCACGCTCTGGGGGTAGGCCAGGAAGTTCTTCAGGGAATACGTCAGGAAATTTATTAACAATAGAAATATCATTCAAAACTGAAGTATTTTTATTTAGATCCATGACATGAGCTAAAAAAGCTTGACATCCGTTTTTCAATAAACGAATAGCTTTATGGCTTGAGATGACATTGATTGATTTTAATGGTTTGGTTGCTTGAATTCGAATAATAGGTTGGTTAGGAATATGAAAGCTAACAACCTTACAAAAATAATCATTTTTTCATGATGAGTAGTTAACCAATCAATCCCTAGAATCACATCAAATGCAAGTATTTTTAATGAAATAAGATCGACAGGTAATGTGAGGGTACCGATTTGAACCAAACAAGACTTTTAAACAGTGGGTGTAATGAAGGTTTCTCCAAACGGAGTTTGCACACATAAGTCAAAGTCTAATTTCTCTGGAGTCAAATTTAATCGTTGAGCACAAGTAGGAGAAATAAAAGAATTGGTAGAACCGGTATCAGATAAGGTATAGACTTTGCTAGAGTTTATGATAAGCTTACCCGTGATGACCTCGTTTGGGTTCTTTGCTTTTTGGGAGGTCACTACAAACGCTCTCCCTTGCACTACCAGATTTAACTTTTCTGGGACGGCCTTTGGTGCCTCCATCGTAGCTGAACTTGTCTTTGGTGAATGACAAAATCGGGCTAGGTGACTTTCTCTTCCACAATTATAACATACTTTGGACGACATCGCGCAGTTTGGACTGATGTGTCCCTCCCGTCCGCATTTAAAGCATATGATAGGTGGTCGTTCTCCTTCCTTAACAATGGGTGCTGGTGCTAACATCTTTCCATCATTGTTAAATCTCCTCTTCTTGAAATGTCCATTCGTATTATTTTGGCCCTGATTACCACCGAAGTGGTTACCATTTCTGGCCTGTTGATTCCCTCTACGCTTGTTGTCACCGCTTTGATGACTGCTCTCACTAGTATTATCACTTTGTCGGCTGCTTTCTATTGGTTGTGTTGACTCGTTATCGCGCTCCAATAACTGAGCCCTATTTAAAACATCTGAATACAAACACAGTTTATGAGAAATTAGATTTTGACGTATCTCGGGTTTTAAACCTCTTAGAAACATCCGCGTCATTCTCTCCTCATTATCAACCAAGTGAGATGAAAACTGGGATAACTCGACAAACTTAGCTTCGTACTGTGACACGGTCATACTGTTCTGCTCCAACTTGCTGAACTCTACCTCTTTTATGTGACGAATACATTCGGGAAAGTATTTATCGTTGAATAGTTCTTGGAACTTCTCCCAAGACATCTTCAGTGCTGCAGGTTGAGTACGCTTTACCGATTCCCACCAGTAATCTGCCTCTCCTCGCAACATAAAGGTGGCAAAGGGAACTTTTTGCTCCTCGGAGCATCCCAAGACATCAAATATCTTGGTGATCTGCTTTGTCCATGCTTCCGCCTTAAGTGGTTTTGGCTCTCCAATAAACTCAAGTGGTCCCAGCTCCTTGAACTATTTAGCAGTGACCGTCCGAGAGTTTCCAGTGTTTCCACCTACATTTTGAACAGGAGCCGCTCTCGCCTGATGTTGCATGAATTGCATAAAGCCTCTGAACATTCCATCATTCATCATTTGGTCAGTGTTGTTGTTTGTATGAGGATTGTCGCCTTCCTGATGCACATTATCCTGATTATTGATATGTGGAGACACAATGGTTTCCTGTGCTCCATTACTATTCTCAACATTCTCGGATGTCATTTCCAGATATTGCTACAAAATAAGGATTAGTTATCATATCACATATTATCCCTATACTCTGACCGACTAATTAAATACAAAATAAACTTAGGTAGGTAATACTAGCAAAGGAATTTCCCGTCTCTCCCCTCATAGTTCTAGTCTCACATCTTAGCCAGGGATCATATCCCTAAGCTTTGATACCAACTGTGACGCCCCCAAAATAGGTATACATCACCCATCTTGAGTCGCCAAATACATGGTACTAAATTCAAATACAATCTTAAATATACAACATGAGCTGTGAGTTTTAATACAAACATTGTCTTCTAGACAGCATTAAAACTCAAAATAAGTCCTCAATACATTTATTAACACACTATTTCACGAATAGTGAGGACTACTAATGCTATCCTCCGACCAGTCACTCTGCTTCTCGACTAGTCTCCTGCTACGTTCTCATTTCACGAAGAAAAGCAATGAAAGAAAGGGTGAGCTCAACTAGCCCAATAAGAAATATTATGACTAAGATAAAGCAGAATAAATTATCCTTAGTCTTCAATAGTGTTAAACTGATACAATATAACAAACATCAAGTTTAACTGCAGTAGAACAAGCAATCCATTAAAAGAGTTAAGTATAAAATAAAATCTACTATTTTTTATGATTTAAAAGATTTTTCATCACTTTTATCGCTGAGACTCAGCTTAATAAATAATCCACATCATTGAATCACCCCTGCACTACGGCCAAGGATATTCTTTAGTATCACGACCACAAATTATCCATGCACTACGGGCAAAGGATATTCGTGTATTCATTAATGGTCATGATCATGCCAACAACTGTCCATCAATGCACTACGGGTCAATGAGGACTTTTTCCACAACATTTGTAACATTACGGTCATGATTACACCGAATAATCCCTGGTCATAATCATACCAAGTCCATCTATACACTACAGGCCACAGATGACTTTCAACATAATATTAACATGACGATGATGACAATGATATAAAAATTCAATAAAACAAGTTCAAGAATTAATTTATTCAGGAACCAATAACGTCCAAATTGTCAACATGATACTTCTTTATGGAGTAAAATTCAAGAATGCTTAGAAGAATATTTTCATGAAAAGATACTGGATGAAGCGCAAATATCAAGGATATTCCACTAATTTCATGGAGTATAATAAAAGAAATGGAATAACAAAAGAAATCACCAGGCATGCGGTAGACCGCACAAATAGGTTACTCCAACAGAATAATAAATAACTGAACCAGGTAATGCGTAAATGCACAGACAAGATGTTCCAACAGAATGATAAATAATGGAACCAGGTCATGCGTAAAGCACAGATATGATGTTCCAACAGAATAATAAAGAACGGAACCAGGTCATGCGTAAAGCATAGACAAGATGTTCCAACAGAATAATAATGAACAGAATAATAACAGAAATCACTATACATGCGGTACTTCGCATAGACAGGTTATTCTAACATAATGATAAAGAATGGAATAACAGAAGAATTTCACCATGTATAGGGTAGCCCACGTATACAGGTTATTCCAACAGAATAATAAAGAATAGAATAACAGAAGTTCTCTTCATGAATACAAAAGAAATAATATCCCCTACCTTAGAAAGACTAGTACTAGATATAGAAGCAGTGAAGTAGCAGAACAATTTTCTTCTTTCTCTCTATAGTTTCTCTCTCTAGAGTTTCAGTGAATTCATAAGAAATAATGAAGGAATGAGCTTCTATTTATAGAAGAATGGACTGCATAGTAACTAATTCATGAACGGCCTAGATTTAAAACAAAATCTTTTAAATAAAATATAATATATTCTATTTATAATCAAATAAACCGAATAATTTTATAAAAGTATTCTGTTTTATATAAAAAGATTTTACTATGCAAAACACTATGCATGCACTATGCTACACTATGCATAATAAAATATAATATATTCTAATTATTGTCTAATAAAACAAATAACTATATAAAAGTATTCTGTTTTATATAAAAAGATTTTACTATGTAAGCACTATGCAAATACTATGCATAATAGAATATCATATATTCTGTTTCTAGTCTAATAAAACGAATAACTTTATAAAAGTATTCTGTTTTATATAAAAAGCTTTTCTGTTTTATTACATTAATAATACTAATAAAACAGACTTTATCACCATTATTATAATTCACAATATTAATCGACCTGGTCGTTCGCAGGAAAGAGGGGGCTTTCCAATAAGGATTTCTCCCTATTGGCGCGCAATTAGGTGACCAAACCTCTTCTTGATGTAACTTCTGTACATCGCTAATATTGCAAATAATAATATTAATAACCTTATCGTCTCAATTATTGATTTAATAATATATAAAATATTGACAATAATTGAATCAAATAACGTGAGATACTATGTCAAAGAATTCTCAGTAGCAATAATTGAACAAAAGCGGAGTGACTTCTCAATGTAAGCATCAATAATCAATACCGTAGTGCTACTTATTCAACCACGCCAGACATCGTACTTTTAACAAGGGTGTTTCAACAGTTAACGGTAAAAACTTCAGTCGTTATTTTTATAAAGTAATTTTGTCATTTTCTCAATCCGATAATAATTCCGTTCTGAGGTCCTCCAATGATTGTGCCATTGTGCGAATATTCCCTGACCAATCGAATATTATATAACAACTTGCGTACTTTGCAAAATTTATAAAGATTACCCACAACTATAACATTATATCAAATTTACTCCATAATATTCAAAAATGATATTTATAGAAAATTCATCTTTATTTATAAAAGTTGGGGTCTTACATGCGTACTTTGCAAAATTTATAAATATTACCCACAACTATAACATTATATCAAATCCACACCATAATATTCAAAAAAAATTATTTCGAGAAATCTTTGTTCATAAAATTTGGGGTCTCACATTATTCACGTATCACAGAAAAGTAGCCAAGAGCCTTAATGTAGACATAACCATTTTTCAATGCATTATGACCTACTTACATAACATCCACATGCAATAGACACCATGTAATCATCAATAAAACAAACCTCACTATATTTCTATGTGAAATTGCAGCAATATTGAATTGAAGCACAAGCCCTTATATAACTCATACGGTGAAACAATATATGTCTATCTGGTTCACGAAATACAAATCTAAGCAAAACAGCCCCATATACGCATGCTATCATAATTACAATCCATACTCGCATGTTATTTTTCAATTCCATACAAGTACTTAAAACGAATGGTGATCAATCATTCATACATTTAAATCAACCATGATAGAAATTCCTTATGATACGCAAAATAGTCCAGCAATCAAGCCATAAGTTAGACTACGTATTAAACTTTGTTAGAATCCCATAATGGAGTTTAGTTCATGACTGAACCAAAAGCCATTATGGGATCAAAGCAACGCATGGAAAATAAACAAACAATTGAAAGAGAGAAGATAGAATCGATCAAACCCAATTGCTGATTACAATCCCAACGTAACGTTCAAATCCTCACTAATATCTAGCAACATAAAAGTAAAGCATCCACAATGACTGAATTCCCAAAGAAGAAGTAGAAAATAATAAAGCTATGCTTAGTTCTCCAATGGAAATCTCTCAAAGTGTAAACCCTAGTTCGCTTGTAAAAAACACGTCAAAACTAATGAATAATACGTCTGGTGCCAACCAGAATTGTTTTAACCAACTCAAACTCTTACAATTTAAAAATTAAAATAAAATTAATTAGCGGTACATGAAAGGACGACGCGTGCTTGTAAGTTCCCTTTTCATTCATCGTCTTGGCATGTAAAATTTCGTCATTCTGGGTGATCACAAGGTATTTGCTTAAGCTAATGTAGCCATGGCTTCTACAGATTTAGATCCTACGCTTTCTGTCACTCTCGATTCATTATCATCTTTCATAAATCTTTGACATGCCAGTCCTTCATTCATCCTTAGTTGCTTATCTCCCCTTATTCCTTGCATCATTCTTCCATTGGCCTCATGCCATCTACCATTGCCAAGCTATGCCATTCCTACACTTGTACACCAAAGGAGTTCTCAGTACATGCAACACAAAATATTATGAAATGCAACTAAAAATACACTAAAATGTACTTGAGATGAGCATAGTTCGCGTGAATTGATATCCAATAAGTGGGTAAAAAATCAACTTATTAACTTTTCTAAAGGAAAACATGAAGTATTGAAAAACAAAGCATGATGAATAATATGCCTTTAAAAATTCTGATCTTTCAAGCTTATGTAAATGACGTGGGTAGGTGTATAAATGAGCATGAAAGCATGATTTAGATGATGTGGATTTATCTTACATACCTAAATAAGTTTTACTAATGAAGACTTAGAGTTTTAGAAACAAACTTTGTAAACTCTATATACACTTTGAGTTTAGATTTGTGAGCATGCTTATGTGGTTTAACTTGTGTATGTGTGACATCATGATTAGGTGTGTCATGCATGTAAATGTGATTAGTATGAATGCCTTGTGAGTTATATGCATTGTGAAATTAGTTAAGTATGGCTGAGAGTAAGCATAAATGAAGTAGGATGTCGTAACTTGATATACTTGATTTAGCAAAATGCAAGCATGTGTAGTAGAGACCTATGAACTGAAAGTAGTATGCACACAAGCCAATTATGTTTGATGATAAATCATATACTTTGTAATAATCTTATTCATTTATTAATAAAAAGAATTAATTTATTAAAGGCTTTTAATTATCTACATGATATTGTTTTATAATATGTGATAAACCCATAGTTTTAAGCAATGCTTTTAGAATAATGATGATGATCATTCTAATGAGATCTAAATTCTTAGAAAGCTTAAAACTAAAATAGTTCCCAATCGTTGGATTACTAAATTGGGGATTAGTAAATCCGGATAGATTGGTACATACGTTGCTTGCTCATTGGATGAGGATGATTGATCTCATGATCATTTGTGTGGAGACACTAAAACAAGTATGTAGGTGCTTATTAGAGAATAAGTTCACTGAACGTGGCTCGCTAAGAAATACCTAATGGAGTTTTACTTGCCTGTCAATAGGAATTCCTGTAGTGATAGTAGTACAAGTGATCATTGGACTTGAGATTATCATAGTATCTTGTGTATGATGAGTTATACTTTGACTTATTCCTTAAGACCCTTAGGGTATATCAAAGGGTATGGTTGGGTATAATAAGTCGTACATGGAGAAAATGTATGATCAATAAAGAATCTACCGCTTCTAGTAAAAGAAGAGAAATGTCCTATGTGATTCGATAAATGACAACCCAGTAGTCCTTGACCAAGACAGAATGAAATTAGAAAAAAGTTTCTAATTTACATTATTTGGAGTTGTGCATTTAAGAGTCGAAATACATATAATTAAATAAAATAAGACTTGACAGTAATTCCATGTCTTATATTTAATTGGGACATTGTATGATGGAAGGATTGAATTGTACGGTAACTATTTACTCAAAGGTTCTTTTATGATTAATTTTGAAATCTATATTATCTGGAAAGTCGTTGATCGCTAGGGAGGCTTATCCCTATTATAGAATAGATATTATTTATTTAAATAAATTAATATTTTAATTTATTTATTTAAATAAGATTAGAATTGTTCTAATTGATTTATTTGCAACCGGTTTAATATAGAGAACCTAAAGGGTCACACTATAAAAGGAAGAATAATTATTTAAGAAGTTCATGGCATAATCGTAATAATATGTGAAGTATATTTAATTTAATCTATGGTGATAGAATAAATTAAATAGCTTAATATTTATTAATTAATATTTTGGAAATATTAAATATATAAATTAATAAGAGGAGTCTTTTTAATATTATTACAATTATTATTATTTTAATTTCTAAATAGTTGGAAATTAATTTAATATTAGTACTCTCATTTATTCCTAATAAGATTATGAGGCTAATTAATTAAAGGATTTTAATTTATTAAAATAAAACCCAATTCCTTAATTATTAAGGAGGGTTTCCCACATCTATAAATAAGAGGAGTCTTATTATGGGTGAGGTGGTTGTTGATTTTTTAACAACATACGCAATTCCAATAGTTGGAGAGTACGTTCTTTTTCTATAGAGATAGAAAACTAGGGTTTAGCCAAATACCCATCTTCTTGAATCTTTCTTCTTCCTTGGTGGATCACCTCTACAGGCCAAACACTTGGGTGGCTAACGTTGATCAAAGGAAAGAACCAAACCCGGTGGATTCAAGTTGAACGCGAAAAAGATTGGAGGTGAAATTGTACCTGAGGAAGCTCGAATCTTCAAGGGTATGATTCTTGTTCTTTCTTTTTTGTTTAATTAATAATTGTGCATAAAGGATGACCCGGGTATATGGTTTGTAAAATTTAAAAAACTCTATTTTATCACGTTTCCGCTTTATTTGTGCAATTTGATTGCGTTTATGAATATTACAAACCTAACAGTGGTATCAGAGCCAAACCTTTATGCGAATTATTAATTGTCAAATTTGATATGTATATTGATATGTGTTTAGAACAATTTAATTGGGCATAATTTTATTGTATAAAATTTATAAATAAGGGAAAAAATAAGGGAAAAACCGTTATATATGTACTTTGATTTGCGTGGTTATCATACATTCTGTACTTTAATTCAGGTGGTATCACGTTATATATTAACTAGCCATGTTACTTAATATATATATCATATATATGAGTTCCTTAAACTTACAGGATGCATAGAGGTTATTATGTTTAATAATATATATATATATATATATATATATATATACGGGGAGGATTTTCAACGGACCAAATAAGCGGACCATGAGCGGACGAGGCAAAAAAAACACGCTGGTCGGGTTTAACTTGGTGTTTTAAGTGATTAAACCCGACAGCGTGTTTTTTGCCTTGGTCCGTTCATTGGTCCGCTTTTATTTGGTCCGCTTTCTGACTTCAAATATATATATATATATATATATATATATATATATATATATAATACTTTTAATAATTTTATAAGTAAAATAAAAAGTTTATTTTAATCAGAAAATAAAAGGTTTATTTTGATTTTAAAATTAAATTTCATGCTAACTAATTAGAGTTGGAATTGGATTCCATGATAACTAATTGGTGTTGAAATTGGATTACATGTTTCCTTAAATAAAGGAGTTTATTTAGATATTAAATAAGATTTCATATTATTCAAAATAAAGGAGTTTATTTGTGAATAAGAAAGAGAATATGTATTTCCTTAAATAAATGAGTTTATTTAGATATGAAATAAGATTTCATATTATTCAAAATAAAAGAGTTTATTTGTGAATATGAAAGAGAATCCGTGTTTCCTTTAATATAGGAGTTTTTTTACTTGGAATTGGATTCCATAATTAATTAAAATAAATGAGTTTATTTTGATTAAAATAAAATAATTTATTTTATTCAAAATAGGATAAATTAAAATAAAAGATGTTTATTTTGATTTAAATTTGGATTAAAATAAAGGAGTTTATTTTGATTCAAAATTAGATTTTATGCTAACTAAATTTTCCCATTAAATGATATCAATATATATATTGAATCTTTATTATTTACGAGATGAATGTTATTTATTGATGCATATGGTGATGTGTATGATAAAAAATGGGATTGATTATGGACTATTGACCAATGTGATTGGATTTTATTTTAGTTGAACGCAAGAATGTATAGGTTTTATTAAATGGGGTCTGCGTACCTCGTCTTCTTTAATTTTTTTCTTAATGTAAATTCTAACTCCGTCTTATGTACTTCCCCTTGACTGCTGATCAAGGTTTCTATTTATTTTAAATAGTTTTGTAATAGGAATAGTTAGAATTAATTTTGAAGAATTGGAGATCAAGGAGCAAGGAGCAAGGAGCAAGGAGCGCTTGAAGACCCGTTTGTAATGGAGACCGGGTTTAAATGTAATAGTTATATTTAAATATTAATTCTTGCACCCCTAGAGTTTGACCTTTTGGTTCACTTGGTGGCTCTAGTGAACCAAACTAGAATTAAAGTCTATAATTAATCCAGGTAGAATATAGTATTCTATATGTGCATGCTTATACTATATATTATATATTATATATTATGCAAACATGCTTCACATGTTAATTAATATGACGCGTATTTTATATATATATATATATATATATGTGTGCATGCACGCTAAACAAGATGAGACAAATTAATAACAAACCCCTCAAATTTTTTATATTAAGTCCTAAGCGTTCAAAGATATTTGGAATATCGAACGTCGCCTTCTAGCATGATAAAAATAATAGAGTATCAATTAATTATTATAAGTTTTTTGTGTCAGCACAAGGCTTATCTTAATTCTTTGAGATATTAATTTTATCACATTTGATGCTTATAAAGAAAATTGAACACTATTATTTTGTTGTGTCACCACAAGGACTATATTTTTCTTTTTTGAATATATGGAGTGCTAGGTTGGACTTAACTTAAATTATTTTAGTTCGGATGTGCACACACTTGACCATTATGATCTAAGAGGCGAAATACAAGGAGTTGCATAGTTTATGTAATTGACAAGAGTTGTCTACCTATTTATTTATATATAGTTTGTTGTGTCACCACAAGGCTATATACATTTAAAATGAGATCCTTATTCTCATTAGCGAATCTTTAATTAGATTTTGCCGAACTATATAAGTGAGGGTAATATAGTTTGAAGAAAATAGTGGGAGATACCAATTTAAAACAAGACCTAAATTATTTTGGTAATTAATAAAAGAATATATGCTAAAATATTGTTAATTACAAATTCATTTACAGAATTTTACAATGTGTAAAATTACTATCACTGCGAAGCATATTAGATGTTATTTAACCGGACCGTATTAAACGGATTAGTTAAGGAAATTGAGAAAAGTTCTCACGACTGAAAAGCTATCTTATATCCTTAATACGCCTATCCCTGCAATGGTTGCAGACAAAGCCTCTGAGGAAGAGATTGCTACTTTTAGAAAGTGGCAAGATGATGCACAGTTGGCTAAATACATCATGCTCGCATCCATGAGTAACGAGCTTCAGCGTCAGCATGAAACTATGAATGCTCCTACTATATTCCTGCACATCAAGTAGTTGATGGTGAGGAAAGTAGGACTAATAAATATCAGATATCTAAGGAGCTCTTCCGATCTAGAATGATTGATGACACTACCATACAGATAAAAGTCCTTAACATTATCAATTTGATTGAACAATTAGGGCAACAATTTTTATCATGGATGGAGAGTTGAGCCAAGATTTGATCTTGCAAAAACTCTTAGACTCCTTCTCACAATTGTTGTGAATTTTTCATATGAATAAGCTAGATATCAGCTTCGTTGATTTTCTTAACATGTTGAAAAATGTTGAGAGTCACTTTCCAACCTAGAAAGACAAAGTCTTACTGGTAGGGGCCAAAGGATCTTCTGAAAAGAAGATCGATTCTAAGAAGGTAAATAGAGAAGGCAAAAACAAAAGGATAATAAGAACAACATTGATACGGATAGCAAAAGAGTTTGCTTCCACTGCAATAAGCCATGACAGTGGAAAGAAATTGCAAGAAGCATCTTGCAGAGGTTAACCAGAAGAAGCTTAGTGAAGTTTTGGTTACAAATACAATTTTGTTCATGATTTAAAATAAATTTTTCTTTAAGTCAAGTTTCTACTTGGGTATTGGATACCGACTTTGGTTATCATAAATATAGATTTATGAAGGGACCAAACAAAAGTAGAAAGCTAAACAAAGGATAAGTAATCCTATGTTTGGTAAAAGAAACAAAAGTTGCTGCATTAGCCATAGGAACTTATAGTTTATCACTGCTTACGAGCAAATCTATGAAGTCAATAAGTTGTTATTGTATTCCAGTTCTCGTTGAAAACATTATTTCCATTTTATTGTTGGACAATAAAATCTTTGGTATTATATTTAAGAATAATTCTTGTTCTATTTATAATAATTATGTTTTTATAGAACTTGAATATTACTTAATGGATTTTGTATACTTGACTTAACTGAAAAATTATTTTGCAAATTGACCAAACTAGTATAAGAAAATGAGATGATCATTCAAATAGTTGAATGTGTGTATTTATTGAAATACAAGTGTGAATTATTTGAATGGTTCAAAGAATTTAGAAGTGAAACAAATTGGCAAAGTATTAGGATTCTTTGATCGGATTAAAGAAGGAATACTTGTGCAATGACTTTCTAGATCATCTCAATGGGTTTTCTCATAATGGACTCCTCCTGATACGCAATAATTGATTGATGTATCTGAAAGGAAAATTTGTAACTTGTTGGACATGATGCAGTCAATAATAATTTTACCGATATTCCAGTATCCCTCTGGGATCATGTCATAGAAATGGCTGCATATCTATGAAAAAGTAACCTTAAAATCCGACCCCAAGACTCTATAAGAGTTATAGACAGGGAGGATTCCTAATCTTAAGTATGTTAAGATAAGGGGTTGTCCAGCTTATGTGAAAAAGGTTTCAAAGGATAAGCTTGGGGCAAGATTTGACAAGTGTAGATTTGTGGGACATCCTAAAGTAAGTTTAGGGTATATTTTCTATAATCCTATATAGCAAAAGGTGTTTGTTGCGAAACACGCTGCCTTCTAAGATAAAGGTGTTTATCATTGAAGGGGCTAGTGGGAGGATAATACATCTTGAAGAGTTCAAGAACCACAAAACACTGTAAGTCAAATAAGAGGATCCTATAGATAAACCTATTGTACCACAACCGAATCATAAATTTGGAATAGTACCAAAGATACCTGGGAGGTATGGATTCATCATAAATGATGGTGATGAGGTACACATCATAGAAGATGATGAACCAGTTACATACGATGAGGTAAGAGTTGTAGACACTCAGAGAAATGGATTGAAGCAAACTTCTCAAATACGGAACATTCGTTTTGATGAGACAATCAAAAGAGTTTGATTTTATCAAAAAACAAGAATGAACCAAGTGTGAACAAAAGGGTTATGGGAGCATCGTGACATTTCTAGTATTATATATTGATATACTACGGATAAGGAATGACATTCCAATGCTACAATCAGTAAAGATAAAGTTATCGAAACATTCCTCTAAGAATGATTTGGGAAGAGTATCTAAATTGGGGATACAAATCTATATAGATAGATTTAAAAGGAATTTCGACTTAACCTAAGGAACGTATATTCATTTGATACTAAAGTTGTTTAGCATGACAAACTCCAAGAGTTGTCTCATGTTGATGAGCCATGGAGTGTATCTCTCTTAATAGTCCCCATAGACTCATAAAAGAGAGATCGCATGAGTAACTATCATGTATGCAATGAAATGTACAATACTTGATGTTGATCAGTTATATTCTGAAGAAGTTCACTATGAGTCAGTGAAAACCATCTTAAAGTACTTAACCGACTGTAAGACCCCAACTTTTTATAAATAAAATTTAATTTCCTCTATTTATTATTTTGAAATAGTAAGGGTTGAATTGATTAATGTGGTTAGTTATGGGTAAAATGCGCAAATATTTTTTAAATAAGCAGATGGTTATAAAATATTCATTGCAGTCTTTTGTGGGCTCCATAATTGAAAGCGATTGGATGAAGAAAATGACAAGTATAAGTTGTTTATAAATAATCATGCGTGGTTATTCTTTATTAACAACATTGAATAAATACCCGGTGGTTAAAACACGATAATATGCGTTGTTACACGATAGCCTACAGTATTGCACCAATTATTGATTCTTACGAAAGAAGGCACTTTACTCAATAGTTATTCACGTAATTCTTTATTCGATTATTTTATTTTATTGATTCAATAATTCTTTGCGTTGATATTTTATATTCTTGTTGTTTCAATAATTGTCACTACGATTATTTTCCATTATCGAACAATAATTCATATTATCTAAATAATATTATTAGATAACATTATTGGCAATGTCTAGAAAGTTCTGTCTAAGGAGAGGTTTGGTCACCTAATTGCGCGCCAGTAAGGAGAAATCCTTATTGGAAAGCCCCCTCTTTCTTGGGAACTGCCTAGTTGTCAGTATTGTGATTCTGTAATATTATTTGTGAATAATTAATTATTGATTTATATGATAAGGAAAATATTCATTTTATGTGGATATAGATGGAGAAAATTTTTAAAAGTGACAATTGTTGAAAAATGATATTTTATCTTTTCTGATAAAATAATGTATTATTATATTTTAATAATATAATAATGGTGATAGTTTTACAATGAATGTGGTATATATGAATAAATGAGGATGAGGAGTATTTTTGTTGCAATAAATACTAAAAACATGTTAAACATGTTGGTGGACCCATTTCTTGACTAAAATTTGATTATAGCCTGTAAAATCGTCCGTTTATGGATTTCAGTCAATTTATGTTTGGAATTTGGAAAAACATTCTTCTGCAAAGTTGTAGAGAATTGAATTTCCTAAAAAAGGATGCGAGACTCGAATTTTCTGATAAAAGGGCTATTTATTATGAATTATTGAAGTTCCAAAATAATTGATTTTTGAAAGTTTTAAATATTTTTATTTACAAAAACCTTTTTTTGTGATGTAGGCTACTTGAGTGGCTGATCTTTGACTGAAATATTGGGCGTAGAAAATTTATATATATATATATATATATATTATTATATTAAATTTTCTGCTTTGGTGTTCTAAGCATTTTCCTATAAATAAGGTGCTTAGGTTATGAAAATCACACCAGAAACTACAGATTTCTCTCTCTTTCTCTCTCTATAATATCGAGCATATTTTGTGAGTATTTTTATACTTTGAGTGTTGCTATACGGTGCAAGTTCCTTCAGTACTATATCTGATATTCCAACCAGAAGTACTATTCTTGCTGAGGTAAGGGATGTTATTTTATTCGAAAATGATATTATTTCTTCAATATCATTATGCCGAAATATTGGTTGGAAATTTTTATCAAATTTGGAACTTTTCATGTTGGGGTTACTATTCACGAGTTACTATTCACGAGTTACTATTCATGAATTACTATTCACGAGTTACTATTCATGAGTACTATTCACGAAGCATGATGATTTTTTTTTGTGAAATTTCTATCTTTTAGTGTCGGAGTTACTATTCACGTATACGGCACTATTCACGTATACGACACTATTCATGAATACGGCACTATTCACAGAAAAATTAAATTTTTGTTTTTCGTCCAAAATATCTATTATAGATACTAGCTTTGATTATATCCATGTTTTGATCATTCTTGAATTTTACTCCAGTATGATTATTTATGAGGTATTTTTGGACATGAAATAGCTGAAATACGAATCCTTAATATTTATTCTTTTGTCTCACTGGATTCGTTTCCTTTAAAAATATTTTTCATCATCCTCCGTCCTAAATGATGATATAAGTGAATATCTTTGGCCTGTAGTGCAAAGATTAATGATTTCTGATGAATATCTTTGGCCCGTAGTGCAAAGATGAACAGCTGTTTAGATGAACATGACCAACTGATGAATATATTTGGCTTGTAGTGCAAAGATGAATATTTGATTTCAATTATATATTAATTGATGTTACAGGAATAAAAGATAGACGATGAACTTTTAAATTCATATATAGAAGATAGTAGATTTCATTCTCTACTTAACTATTCTAATGAATTATTATTTCCGTTGCGAATATTGATTTAAAACTTGTTGTCTATTGTATTCTATTAGATTTTTCCCTGTTAAAGACTAACGATAATTTGTTTTATATTATCTTAGTCATAATGTTCTTTACTGGGCTAGTCTCACCCTTTTCCTTGTTGTTCCATTTTTCTTCTCAGGAGGCGAGAATATAGCGAGTACTAGTCGGGGTGTGGAATGATGGTTCTAGAAGTGGTTCTAGTAGTCCTCACTATTCTGTAAAATAGTGTATTAATAATTGTAATGAGAACTAATTTGAGTGTGGATATTGTCTAGATGACAATATTTGTATTTAAACTCACAGTTTTTATGTTTTATTAATAAGGTTGTAGTTGTTTCTGTACCATGTATTTTGAGGACTCAGAATGGGTGTTGTATACCTATTTTGGGGGCGTCACAGTTGGTATCAGAGCTTAGGGATATTGTCTCTGGCGGAGATCGGGGAATAGTACTAGGAGGGGAGAGACGAGTAATCCTTCGCTAGTGTGTCATACCTAAGCTTATTTGTTAGTCAGTAAAAGTATATGGTTAACATGTGATGTGTTAATTTGTTTAATTAGCCCTTGTTTTATGGCAGTATTTAAGAATGACAGCTGAGAATATTAACGGTGGAGTTAATGAGACCGTGGAAACACCTTTAATCACTACCCAGGGGAACGTGCAACAAGAAGGCAATATTCCTCCTGTAAACAACAGCACTGACCAGACGATGAACAACGGGATGTTTAGGAGCTTTTTGTAGTTAATGGAAAACCAAACGAGGGAGACTCGTGCACAAAATACGGGTGGAAATGCTAGCAATGCGCGGCTTATCACAGCCAAGTAGTTCAAAGAGTTGGGACCACCAGTATTTAAGGGAAAGCCAGATCCGATCATGGCGGAAACGTGGGTCAAGCAAATTACCAAGATATTCGATGTCTTGGGATGCACGGAGTAACAGAAGGTTCCATTCGCCACCTTTATGTTCCGTGGCGAGGCGGACCTCTTGGTGGGAGTCTCGTAAATGCAACCAGTCCACTGCCTTTTCGGCATGTCTTGGGAAACATTTCAGAAACTTTTCAACAAAAAATACTTTCCTCAAAGTATTTGCCATATGAAGGAGGTAGAGTTTATTAGACTAGAACAAAACAACATGACGATGTCCCAATACGAGGCGAAGTTTGCAGAGTTATCCAGGTTTACACCTCATTTGGTAGAGAATGAGAAACGAATGACGAGGATGTTCCTGAGAGGTTTAAAACCCGAGATTCGGCAATATCTTATCTCTCATAATTTTTTTTTATATTCAGATGTTGTCAACAGGGCTCAATTATTAGAGCGAGATAGCGAGTACATTCAACCAAGGTACCGCAAACCGTCATCATACCGGTGGCGGCGTGATCATCGAGAATGATGAAAACCAGCGGGGTTGAAAACATTCAAACAAAAGTGGTAACCACTCTGGTGGTAATCGTGGCCATGAAAATAGAAGAAGCGAGTTGGGGGGAGATTTTAAAAAGAGGAGATTCAACAATGACAATGTGAAGACGCGTCGACCATAATAACCGGGTTTTAAGGGAGGAGAACGACCACTTAGGTCGATGCTATAAATGTGGAAAAGAGGACATATCATTGGTTGTCCCACACAGGTTCAAGGTATACTATAATTATGGAAAGGAAGGACATATCACTCGAGATTGTCTTGTGAAAGCAAAACCAAGTTCATGGGGATGGTGACTCAAAAGGTCATCCCCGAGAAAAGTCAAAGTCAATCGGTTCTGGAAAAGCATTTGTCGTGGATCGGTCAAGGTGCAAGAACCCAAACGAGGTGATCACGGTAAGCTAATCATAAACTCTTACGAAGTTTATACCTTATTAGATACCGGTTCTACCCATTCATTTATCTCTCCTACTTGTGCTCAACATTTAAATTTGACTCCGGAGAGATTAAACTTTGACCTATTTGTGGAAACTTCGTTAGGAGAAAATTTCATCACATCCACTGTTTATAAATCTTGTTTGATCCAAGTTGGCACCATCATATTACCTATTGACCTTATCTCTTTAAAGATACTTGCTTTTAATGTGATTTTAGGGATTGATTGGTTAACTACTCATTATGCCAAAATTGATTATTTTCGTAAGGTTGTTAGTTTTCATATTCCTAAACAACCTGTTGTTCGAATTCAAGCAACTAAACCATTAAAATCAATCATTATAATATCAAGTCATAAAGCTATTCGTTTATTGAAAACGGATGTCAAGCTTTCTTTTAGCCCATGTTATGGATTTGTATAAAGACACGTCAGATTTGAATAATATTCCTGTTGTTATTGACTTTCCTGATGTATTTCTGAAGAACTTCCCGGCCTACCCCTAACGTGAAGTTGAATTCTTTATTGATCTTGAACTGGTACAAAGCCCATTTCTAAAACCCCATATCGAATGGCTCCTATTGAACTTCGAGGAGTTAAAGGTTCAACTACGGAGAGTTGTTGGACATCGGTTTCATTAAATCCTAGTACATCTCCTTGGGGTGCTCCTATTTTATTTGTAAAGAAGAAAGAGCGGTGAGTATGCGACTTTGTATTGACTATCGGAATTGAACCATGTCACCATCAAGAATAGGTATCCGCTACCTCGTATTGATGACCCGTTTGACCAGATTCTAAGGAGCACAATTCTTTTCAAAGATCGATCTTCATTCGGATATCATCACTAAAGGTTAGAATCGAGGATATTCCAAAGACCGCTTCGAACTAAGATGCGGGCATTATGAATTCTTAGTCATGTCTTTTGGATTGACTAATGCTCCTGCTGCTTTCATGGTTATGATGAACCGAGTATTCAAGGAATATTTGGATCAGTTCGTTGTTGTCTTTATTAATGACATCCTCATCTATTCCAAAAGCTGTGAAGATCATGAGCGCCATTTGAAGCTGGTACTGCAAAGGCTTCGTGATAACAAGCTATATACCAAGCTGAATAAATGCGAGTTCTAGCTTGAGAAAGTAGCATTCCTTGGGAACATGGTGTCAAATCATGGAGTGTTTATTGACCCGACGAAGATTGAAGCAATACAAAGTTGGGAGCAACCAAAGACGGTGACCAAAGTACGTAACTTTTTGGGCTTAGCTGGTTATTATCGAAGATTCATGGAAGAATTTTTTCGAATCGCTACTCCGTTAACTCAGCTGACTCGTAAAGATACAAAATTAGTATGGAGCGAGGAATGCGAGAAGAGTTTCCAAGATCTCAAGAGGAGACTCATTTCAGCACCTGTTTTGACAATACCATCTGGTTCGGATGGATTTGTTATCTACAGTGATGCTTCAGGCAAAGGGTTAGGGTGTGTTCTCATGCAACGTGGGAAACTCATAGCCTATGCCTCGCGATAACTTGAAGAATATGAGAGGAATTATTCTACTCATGATCTAGAGTTGGCAGCAGTCGTTTTCGCGCTAAAGATCTGGAGGCACTATCTATATGGGGAAAAAGTGGAGATATATTCAGACCATAAAAGCCTCAAATATTTTTTCACCCAAAAGGAACTCAACATGCGACAACGATGTTGGCTCGAGCTGTTGAAAGGCTACGACCACACCATTCAATACCATCCTGGAAAGCGAACGTGGTAGCTGACGCATTGAGTAGAAGATCATATGCGGGAACGAGTACGATGTTGTTAAAACAAAGGCCTATTTTGTGTGATTTACAAAAGATGAAGATAGGATTCAAGACTCCGGGGACCCATGGAATGATGTCAAGTATACGTATAGAACTAACTTTAATCGAAAAAGTTAAAGTTACTCAAGCCACAGACTCGGAGCTGATGATTATGAAGAAGAAAGTACAAGAAGGTGCTATTCTAGAAGCAAGAATCGATGAAGAAGGAATACTTCGAGTCCACTCCAGACTTTGTGTTCCTAACGGTTTTGATTTGAAGTACAAGATCATGATGGAGGCACATAATACACCGTTTGCAATCCATCCTAGAAGTACCAAATTGTATCGTGATCTTCGACATACATTTTGGTGGAACAATATGAAGAGAGAGATTGCAAAGTTTATCTCGATGTGTTTAACTTGTCAACGTGTAAAGGCGGAGCATCAAGTGCCTAAGGGTCCATTGCAACCACTTGAGATTCCGAAATGGAAGTGGGAACACATTACCATGGATTTCGTTATGGGTCTTCCCACGGTTTCTCAAGGCATAAATGCTATTTGGGTTATTGTTGATAGATTAACTAAGTCCGCTCATTTCTTGCCGATCGGAGACTTATTCCTTGAACGCGTCTTGCTAGTATATATGCGTGAATGAGATTGTGAGGTTGCATGGCATGCCAGTATCCATAGTTTCGGATCGTGACCCAAGATTCACTTCAAGATTTTGGGTTAGCTTGCAAAAATCTATGGGGAGGGATTTACGATTTAGTTCGGCATACCATCCTCAAATGGACGGACAATCAAAGAGGACTATTCAAACTCTTGAAGATCTATTAAGACTCTGTGTCCTAGACTTCAAAAGGAGTTGGGATAAGTATTTACCATTAGTGGAATTCTCCTACAACAACAGTTATCAGGCAAGTATAGGTGTGGCTCCATTTGGAGCATTGTATGGACGAAAGTGTCGCTCTCCAATATGTTGGGATGAGGTGGGTGAAGAAACATTGTTGGGACCCGAGTTGGTACGTATGACTACGAAAAAGATCCAAATGATTCGACAACGTATACAAACGGCACAGGATCGACAAAAGTGTTATGCGGATCTTCATCGAAAGGACGTGGAATTTAGTATTGGGAATTATGTATTGTTGCGTGTGGCTCCATGGAAGGGAGTTACAAGATTCGGGAAGAGAGGAAATCTCAATCCACGATTTATTGGTCCATTTCAGATTCTTGAACGAGTAGGAAATGTGGCCTATAGACTCGCGTTACCTCCAAGCATGTCTCATGTTCATAACGTTTTTCACATATATGTGCTTCGTAAATATATGAAGGACCCGAACCACATTATTGAGTTAGAACCAGACGAGATAGCCGAAGATTTAACATACAAGGAGGTACTTGTCAAGATCTTGGATAGGAAAGAGCATGTCTTACGCACTAAGGTTATACCACAAGTTAAGGTTTTGTGGAGAAACCATGCTATTGAAGAAATGACCTGGGAGTTAGAATCAGAAATGAAAAAGAGATATCCTCACCTTTTCGAAACATCAGGTACGTACGTCAATTTCGAGGACGAAATTTTATAAGAAGGGGAGATTGTAAGACCCCAACTTTTTATAAATAAAATTTAATTTCCTCTATTTATTATTTTTAAATAGTAAGGGTTGAACTGATTAATGTGGTTAGTTATGGGTAAAATGCGCAAATATTTTTAAAATAAGTAGGTGGTTATAAAATATTCATTGTTGTCGGGGAATATTCGTTTTGGTCGTGGAATATTCTTCTTTGTCGGGAATATTCAATGCGATGCCAGCCTTTCTTTTATGGGCCCCATAATGAAAGCAATTGGATGAAGAAAGCGACAAGTATAAGTTGTTTATAAATAACGGCCGTAGTTGTTACTGCTACTAATCGTTGGAATACCTTGGTTAAAACACAAAAGATCTACGCGTTGTTGCACAAAAAGACACCGGTATTGCACCAATTATTGATTCTTACGTAAGAAGGCACTACTCAATAATTGTTACAATAATTATTGCTCGATATTTTATTTTATTGATTCAATAATTGCTTGCGTTGATATTTTATATTATCGTTGTTTCAATAATTGTCACTACACAGTATTTTCAATTATCGGAGCAATAATTCATATTATCTAAATAATATTATTAGAATTATCTGAGCCTATAGATGTTATGGATCTAACATCTATCAACCCAGATCATCATTATACACTACTAACAACATATTTTAACACTTAATCATAACATTTAACATATCATGAAAAGTCAGATTTTTGGTTTAGGGTTTATACCTTTATGAACAAATCTTTGATTCCAGGCTTCTGATTTGTTAAGTGTGATCGTGGGGCTTGATTTATGACCAATCTAGCAAGGCAATTTTGTGGGTTTGAGCTTGAGAGAGTTTGGCTAAGTGTAAGTGAACAAATGGGGGAAAATAATGCATTTTCTATCTCTTGATCTTATATAAAACTTGTATACAATGAATGTGGCTGGTGGATTAGCTGAATAGTATAGCTTATAGGCACATGTCTATGCTTAGGGCGGCTTTGTCAAGATTTGATAAGATTTTTTTATCAATAATTCACCAAATGGGACAAAAAGATTATAATGGTAATTTTGCAAACAATTCAAATGGCATTCTTGTAAACTTGGCAAACCCTTAGGGTTTGACCCTTAGGATTTAACCCTTAGGGTTTAACCCTAAGGTTTTCCAAAATTGGATTTCTTAGATCTCATTTAGGGTTTAAAATAAAATAAAATAAAACATTAGTTTCCTAAAAATGAAATTTAGAATTTACTAATTATAATTAGTTTTCTAATTGCATTACTTGAACATTTAGGGTTTAAGATCCCATAATTAGCATTATGGCTTACAATTAGCAATTAGGGTTACTAATTTAGAAAATTAGGGTTTCTAACAATTAGGGTTTTCAAATATTAATTAGGATTTTCTCTAATTAACATTAACTCTAATAATACACAACATAAATCCTATAACACCATTACTGCACAGTCCTGAACTCATAATTGAGTTTAACAAATTAATATTAGGGTTATGACATTATACATCATAATTGACCAACTATTATAAATACACACTTATAGTATATACTTATAACACTAAAAAATAATATTATATTTAATATAATATTATTATTCTCATTCATTGATCAAAATCCAAAATTAGGGTTTGGATTACATATTTGATTTATCTTTCATATATAACTTTATTAATTAAGTTAAAATAATTAACTTAATAATCTGAACTAAAATTAAGTATAATAAAATAGTAATTATAATAATTCCAATAATCATTTTACATATTATTTAAATAATATAAAATCATATTTTTATAGAAAATAAATAATAAAAACATTTCTACTATAAAAATTAATTATTATACTTAAATATACTTTATAATGATCAATAATTTAAAAATAAAATTATTTGAAATCATTCATGTAATAAATAAATTTTATTTATCACATAAATATATACACATTACTTGGCACATATTCCCTTCTTTAAAAAAAAATTAATTTATATGCAAAATTTCTCATTTATTTATATAGAAAAATATCAAGTTATTACATTCACCCTCCCTTATAAAGATTTCTTCCTCGGAATCACCATTTTAAAACTCATAAATACAAGGGTACATAGCATACACAGTCATTTCAAATATATCTTGATCAGATTCAATCGAACAGATCTTTAATTATTCAACATAAAGCTTGTCTATCTTATTAAACGGAAGTTTGATTTCTAAAAGAACTCAAATTCCTTCTTCAAAATTTCTTTATAAAATAATTTATTATATATAGGAAAATCATATATATCAAAATATAAAAGTTATACAAATAATACTTGGAGTTGCATTCCCAGCTGCCACTATATACTGGATTGTCATATTGAAAACTCTTGCGGTTGATTCTGTTGGTTTGTTTGTTGAAGTTGGTTCTGCTATCGCTAGAGTCCCGCTGTCTTTTCCCGTATTCGCGCTTCTTGTATCCCTTCCCTTTTTCGAATAGTCCTTCACCTTATGCTCCGTTGATCCACACATGAAACACCCTCTGTTCATCCTTGGATTGGGGCAGTTGGGAGAAATATGTCCTTCTTGCCCGCACTTGTAACATACAAACTTACCCTTAAGGCACTCTCCCGAGTGATTCTATCTGCAATTTCCACATTGCCCAACCTGTTTCTTTCCACCTCCCTGCCTATTTATGGTATTCCCGAAATTATCTCCTTTCCATTTTCTAGTCCTACTACCACTATTTTCTTCTCCGACTCTAGCTTGATATGCTTCCCATCAAAAATTCGCCTCCCCTTTCATCGTATAGATGACAAAGGCTGTCTTTCGTCCCTCCATTACTCTAGTTATCACAAACACCTCTACAGGGTCAGTTGATCCTCTAAATCCTTGCGGTTCGATTGTCGTGAAGTCTTTGAGGTTTTTCGATCGATTATCTGGCTGATTTCCCACAACTGGTAATCCATTCTGCATAACTCGAACATTTATATTGACCAAATTTTGTGTCGGGTCTGGTTGTCCTCCATCTTTGTTGACAGGTTCTTCTGCCTTTTGGTTTTGTTTACGTCTTGGCGGCATTATCTGATTAAATAAAATCATGTTCATCTAACTAATTTCATAATACTTTACACCGTATAGCGTAGCACATACTGCTTTAAACATCTGCTATCCCCTTTATGACATAAAAGTCAGGAATCGCTGCCACAACTTATACAAAAGTTGAGAATAATACATTACACAGACATACTTATCATATACGCATCATGGCATCATACATATTCAAATAACACTAATATACTTATTTCATACGCCTTCACTAAGGATTAATTGCTTAGTATTCTATATATTTCTATTATCCTCAATAGTTCATTCACACTTAACTATATCAAGTTCGTCAAACTTACCAAATATTATAAGTTTAGGAACTTACCACAATCATACGAGTTTAATAACTTGTCCTAGTCAGACCTTTGGCATCCATTCGCTGAGGGGTTCAAAATTTCATATAATTATGAGTCATGAACTTACCATAAGTACGAGTTTAAAGAACTCGAGCTTAACTTTACATTCCCTAATTATACTCTACCCATCAGTTATAGTATTATTTCTGGGTTTGGTAATACCTTTTCCAACATAATCACCTCATTAGGGTTTCTTTCAAGTGAGCCTCTAATTCAGTTATTTACTTTGATATTAGCTCGGTTATGGAGGTTGACTCATTCTTTATGATCTGAGGGTATCCTAATTCTTTCTATCTGACATCTACACACATAAATTGTCATGATTAGCACGTAGTATATACACAAAAATTAATAATTTTATACAAGTTATCTTTTATTTTGTTTAACGATGAATTTATTCAATTCATCTCCTTTTAAACTCTAAATGAGTTATTTATATTTTCAACGTCTCCTCTATTCTAAGGTTATAGCCTAAGGTTTATCCCACCTAAGGTTTTTAACCCTAAAGCTCTGATACCATTTTGTAATGCTCCCAAATTCAGGTACTTGAAACCCGAACTCGGTGCTATATGATACCATTTCTATGAGCGGAATAATACTAATAATAATAACAATAATATAAATATCAACCTAATTTCCATACATCAGAGTCTAATCCCAAGTATGCAACCTTTACTACAATACATTTCATGATAGATAATAAATATCATTGTCTTAATATTGTCTAACTATTACAAAAGATAACATAAGATTATTCTGATTGCTTTCCTTTTCCCTTGTTCTGGCCTGAACATTCCAGTTGATCATGCTTAGCTGAAAACATTTAAATTTAAAGCAAGAATGAGTATTTGATTTCCCAGCAAGTAATAGCAACAAAAAATATAAGCTAAAAGGATTAAATGTTTTCTTTGAATAACGCTTCTACAACGAATCAACAGTTGTGAAGTAAGCTGAACCAACAATAACAACATATCAAATCTATCTAAAATTTTTGAAACTACGTACTGACTATAAATGGAGAGCATTCGACAGACTATGAACTTTGTTTTTAATTTTCGCTAAGGTTTAGCAGAACTTCATCTGCAAACTGTCTTAACTTACGTGCACGAGGGTGATCATCCCAATGCGCCCTGTATTGATCAATACTACATTCAAGAACGATATTATCGTTTACTCTATCCACCTTAGGTGCACAAAAGTTTTCCCATGTTAGGGATGTTCATACTTAGTCGGGAATCCGAACCAAAACAATCTGGTTGGATACAATAACGTTCCATCATGATCAACAATATTTCTAAATCTGTGTCTAGCTGGATCAAGCAGCTTAGACAGCTTTTAATTAATGGATACACACCGAAAATTAATAGGTATGTATCAACATGTGATTAAATACAATGATTATCCAAGTGAAGAAAATAATACAATAATCGGATAAAGAAAATGCAAAGTTAGGATATTTGCACAATGTAAAGAATAGTTCAGATACTTATGCGAGTCATTGCCATACTGATTCTGAAACTTAGATTAATCTTTTATACCGAAACCTATCATTAAAAAGATCATTCGTTCGATTAGAATAATATATCATATCACATAGTACTGCTAATTGCAGTCAATATATAACCTAATCACATTGTCACATATGTTTAACAGTCATTGAATCACAAATAAATACGTATCTAGTCAAATTATCTAAGCCCAAATAAATTTTTGAAACATATCGGTGTTCCGACGGCTTTATCGTGTATTTATCGAGTCTAAAACTCTATCATGTAGTTCAATAACTGAAAATATCAGTCATATTATTTTTAATTAACTTATAATAATTTTTAAATAATTATTATAATTTATCATGATTTTTCACACACTGAAATCATTATTAAATTATTTAAATAATAAATAATTCTATTATCATTAATATTAAATTAATATTAAACTATTAATGAAACTATTGCCAAAATATTAAAGTTATTTATAATAACTCAAAATATTTTTAAAATATTAATATTACCCTTAAATTATTTTTAAAATATTTAAAATCATTTTTAAATAATTACCATTAATATTAGAATATTAATTTATTATTTATCAAAATATTAAAAGTCATTTATTATAACTTAAAATATTTTTAATTCATTTATTTCCTTTTAAATGATTTTTAATTCAATAAAAACATTTTTAAACTATTTATTTAATATCATTATTAAATAAATCTATTATCATCTCATATTAAATTATTAATGAAATTTACATTTAAATATCAAAAGTTATATTTTATAACTTCAAATATTTTTAAAACATTTATTTTCATTTAAAATGATTTTTTAATATTAAAATCATTTTTAAACTAATTTATTTAATATAATTATTAAATAAATCCAATATCATTAATATTATATTATTAATATTTTCATGAAAAAAAATATCAAAAGTTATATTTTATAACTTAAAACATTTTTTGAAACCTTTAAATCAATTTTTATATGATTTTTAAATCATTAATTCTATTTTTCCATAATTTATTCAATACATTTATTAAATGAATTAATTATCAATAATATTAAATAATTAATGAAATTTATCACAAAATATTCAAAGGTACCTTTTATAACTCAAATTTTTTTCTTACTCTTTATCCCTTTAAAAATAATTTTTATAATATAAAAATCATTTTTCTCTAATTTATTTAATATACAATTAAATAAATTAAATACCATTAATACATAAATAATTATAATTATTAATGAAAAATATTTTAAATTATCAAAAGTTATTTTTTATAATTTAAAATAATTTTTAAAACCATTTTTTATAATTTTTATAATTTATTTTCTATTTTTAATCATTTTCCAAAAATTAGGAAAATAAAATTATTAAAAACTGTCGCTATAGCCTATAGCGACACTAAGCGTCGCTGTTGGTGTTCTTTGGGCTCAAGAACACTGACAAGCAGTTAGCGAGGGGTCTCGTTTGACCACCATTAATTTTCTGTTCATGCTTGTTCTGGACAATCTAAGACTTCAATATTGTAGTATACATGTAGTACTATAATTACCATTTATTACCTTGGTCACACAACCACTCAGATGCAAGATCTGAGCCTTAGAAATCATTGTCAGACGTTGCCTGGGTTTTCTGGGTAACCCAGAAACCCAGTCAGCTTCGTAGTGCTACTTTGACGCTCGATCTAATCTAGGTTCTGGTCAATATTATAGTGGTCTAATGATTCAAGGTTGTAGTCCACATGCCAAGGTACAATTATCAATCATCAGGTCAGTCAAACATCATCAAAATAACTAGCTAGAAGCTGGTCAAACGTTGTTAAAAATAACGTTCATACGGTTTCTGGGTTTTTCCCAGAAACTCCATCAGTGAGCGAGTGGCCTAGTTTGACCGTAAATAACTTTCAATATGTTTGTTATTTAAGTGATTTAGGAGCATGAATATGTAGTACATATACAAGAGTATTGTCTTAATACAATAACACAATCAAAACATTAAACACATGCAAGATCTGGGATCATGAACAACTTGTCAGACGCTGAAAACCAATTCTGGGTTACGCAGAATTTGAAAGTCAATACCGAGAGACCTACTTTGACTATCCACTACTTACAATCTGTTGATTGTTTGAGTGATTTAAAGGCATGGATCTGGAGTATAACTAACAGGCTACAACTTAGTTACAAAAAATAGAATTAAAACAACAACACACTGACAGATCCGAGGTCAACGTAATCTTGTCAGACACGATCTGGGTAAATCTGGGTTACCCAGAAATGCTCGGTCAAAATGTCGGTCAACCCACTTTAACTACGAATAACTTTTAATCTACAGCAGATATGGACCTGATTCAAGTTCCATATTAAAGATCTCATAACAGACTACAAGTACAAACTTTCAAAACACAAAAATCATCCAAGATCACAGAGATATAAAGCCTGACATTCGTTGTCAGACTTCATTTTTAACTTTTTCCAGATTTTGTAAAATGCTAGATTTGAGCCTATAGATGTTATGGATCTAACATCTATCAACCCAGATCATCATTATACACTACTAACAACATATTTTAACACTTAATCATAACATTTAACATATCATCAAAAGTCAGATTTTTGGTTTAGGGTTTATACGTTTATAAACCAACACTACACCAAAATAGGGATGTAACGAAGGAAATTTTGTGAAGGAATTTCTTCCTTCACATGAGGAGTTGTTTAGCGAAGGAACAGTGAAGAAAAAAAGTATAGTGACAATATAGTTATTAGTGAAAGAAACATCCTTCACAATTAATATTTTTTTCCTCGCAAAATTGGGGCGATAAAAAGATTTTTTGAGCCAATTTATGATGAAAATTTGTGAGGAAAAAATCTATTTAGTGAATGAATTATTACTCACTATATACTATTGTTCAGAAGTTTTTTGCGAGAGATAAAATTGGTCCCTATTTTATTCTAAATAATTTCTTATAATTAATTATGGTGAATAAAAATTGTAATATAAATACATTAAATTTTTTATAGTAGTAAATTTACTTATAATAATTACACTTTTTAATTAACTTACAATAGTTGTTTTTTTTTTTAAAAAATGTTATTAACTTTTATGTTTTCCTATCACTCCATCGTAATAGAAAATACATTCATCATATTCCCCAATTTTGTTTCCAACTCTCTATTCCCTCGTTTCACAACCAACAAAGGTAGTCCTCTTTCCTCTTTGTGCCACTGCCGCTTTACCATCTCAGTGCCAATTTGTAGAAAGGTGATTGATCTACCCTCAATTTCTTAATTCCACAAAAAAATTGCAAAAGAGGACAAACCGACTACTCAATTCATACAATATGTGTTGTAGTTCTTCTTCCTCTCTCTCCCTCCTTTTGATTTGATAGAGGTAGCCCTGAGCAAAACCTCTCTCTTAATCTCTCATCTAACCCTCTCTCCCCTCTCTCTCTCTCTCTCTCTCTATATATATATATATATATATATATATATATATATATATATAAGAATTTACTAGCAATTCGAGCGAAGATATTTGTAGTTGAATCTTCCGTTCGCTCACTTCGATTTCACTTTCGGATCCGTAGGGTTCTTACGCCTCAATCCCCTGGATTTCAAAGACAGGATTCACTGTAATTTGTCAACATGGTAAGCTTATAGTGTGACGCCCCCAAAATAGGTATACATCACCTATTCTGAGTCGCCAAAAACATGGTACATAGTACAAATACAATCTTTAATATACAACAAGAGAGCTGTGAGTTTTAATACAAATAATGTCTTCTAGACAATATCCACTCTCAGAATAAGTTCCCATTACATTTATTGTCACACTATTTAATAGAATAGTGAGGACTACTAATACTATCATCTGGACCGTCACTCCATTCCCCGACTAGTCCCGACTACGTTCTCATTTCCTGAAGAGAACAAAGAAAAAAAGGGTGAGCTCAACTACCCCAGTAAGAAATATTATGACTAAAATAATGCAGAATAAATTATCATTAGTCTTCAACAATGTTAAACCGATAAAATACAATAGACATCAAGTTTAACTCATGATGAACAAGCAATCCATTAAAAGAGTCAAGTAGAGAATAAAATCTACTATCTTTTATGATTTAAAAGGTTTTCATCACTTTTATCATTGGGACTCAACAATAAATAATCCACATCGTCAATCACCCCTGCACTACGGCCAAAGATATTCTTTAGTATCACGACCACAAATTATCCATGCACTACGGGCCAAGGACATTCGTGTATTCATTAATGGTCATCATCATGCCAACAACTGTCCATCAATGCACTACGGGCCAATGAGAATTTTTACCACATCATTCGTAACATTACGGTCAGATTACACTGAATAATCCCTAGTCATAATCATACCAAGTCCATCTATGCACTACAGGCCACAGATGACTTTCAACAAATTATAAACATAAGGATGATGACAATGATATAAGAATTCAATAAAATAAGTTCAAGAATTAATTTATCCAGGAACTAATAACGTCCAAATTGTCAACATGATACTTCTTTGTAGAGTAAAATTCAAGAATGCTCAGAAGAATATTTCCATGAAAAGATACTGGATGAAATGCAAATATCAAGGATATTCCTCTAATTTCATGGAGTATAGAAGTCAAAATTTTAACCAACTGCGTATAATAAAGAATGGAATAACAAAAGAAATCACCAGGCATGCGATAGACCGCACATGCAGGTTATTCCAACAGAATAATAAAGAATGGAATAACAGAAGAATTTCACCAAGTATAGGGTAGCTCAGCATTATACAAAGTTATTCCAACAGAATAATAAATAATGGAATAACAGAAGTTCTCTTCATGAATACAAAAGAAATAATACCCCTTACCGTAAAAGAAACTAGATATAAGAGTAGGGAAGTAGCATAATACTTTTCTATAGTGTCTCTATAATTTCTCTCTCTAGAGTTTCAGTGAATTCGTAAGAAATAATGAAGGAATGAGCTTCTATTTATAGGAGAATGGAAAGGCATTGTGTAAGGATATTCACAGACGCAACATTAATTATTCGGACGAAGTTCACGGTTCCAATGTATCAATATTTTCTTTTCAAGGTGCTGGCCAGTGAGGAAAACCAACACATGCGCATTTGAAGCTTTAACCAATTAGGAAGCATCCTAATTCACAAGTTTGAAAAGTTTGGCAAATAAGTCCAAGCTTTGAAAAAAATCATTGCATCCTGTCAAATTAACTCTACCAGGACCACCACCATTTTCCATCTTTTTCTTCTTCAATACCCATAACCACATATTGAGTATATTATTCCAACATGATGAATTATATTACATAATATATATATATATATATATATATATATGCAATTCATGACTTTTCTTACATCCCATGACAATTATGTCACCCCCACCTCCTGACAACTTTTCCAACATATACATAATATATATATAATACTAATACTCATTCCACCATTTCCACTTTTCCACCAAAATTCTACTTTTCCACCATTATCCACTCACACACACATAATATTATATATATATTCCACCCACCACACACACACACAGATATATATATATATATATATATATATATATATAAGTATATAATACTTATATATATATATATAAAACAAAACTGAGATAACTTTCCACCGACAGTTTTGAAAAATGGGTAAGTGGGAGTTTAAATAACAAGCCCAACTTACAACAAATACTTCATAAAAATCTCCTCAATATTTTTAACAACATTTATCATCATTATTATAATTCACAATATTAATCGACCAGGTCATTCCCAAGAAAGAGGGGCTTTCCAATAAGGATTTCTCCCTATTGGCGCGCAATTAGGTGACCAAACCTCTCCTTGACAGAACTTCTAGACATCGTTAATATTGCAAATAATAATATTAATAACTCTGTCATCTCAATTATTGATTTAATAATATATAAAATATCGACAATAATTGAATCAAATAACGTGAGATACTATGCAACAATTACTGTAGCAATAATTGAACAAAACTGAGTGACTTCTCACGTAAGCATCAATAATCGATCAGGTGTGCTACTATGCAACCACGTGTATCTTATCTTTATTAACTTACCGGTGTTTCAACAGCTTAATAATAAAACTTCCGCCGTTATTTTCATAAAAATATTTTTGTCATTTTCTCAATCCGACAATAATTCCGTTGTGGGGTCCACCAATGATTGTGCCGTCGTACGAATATTCCCTGCTAAAATGAATATTCCCCAACCAATCGAATATTATATATCCACTTGCGTACTTTGAAAAATTTATAAATATTACCCACAACTATAACATTATTTCAAATTCACACCTTAATATTAAAAAATAATATTTATAAAAATTTATCTTTATTCATAAAAGTTGGGGTCTTACAACCTCCCCTTCTTAAGAAATTTTGCCCTCGAAATTAGGGTACGTACTTGGTATGTCAAAGAGGTAAGGATACGTTGATTTCATTTCAGATTCTAACTCCCAGGTCATTTCCTCAACATCGTGGTTCCTCCATAAAACTTTGACTTGAGGTATAGCCTTGGAGCTTAGAATATGTTCATTCTTATCCATGATTTGAATAGGAACCTCTTCATACATTAAATCTTCAACTATCTCATCTGGTTCTAACTCAATAATGTGGTTCGGGTCTTTCACATATTTACGTAACATGGATATATGAAAAACGTTATGAACACGAGACATACTTGGCGGTAAATCGAGTCTATAGGCCACAGCTCCTACTCGATCAAGGATTAAAAATGGGCCAATGAATCGAGGATTGAGCTTTCCTCTCTTTCCAAATCTCGTAACTCCTTTCCATGGAGCAACACGTAACAACACATGATCTCCTATATCAAATTCTACGTCCTTTCGATGAAGATCAACATAACTCTTTTGTCGATCTTGTGAGGTTTTTATACGTTGTCGGATCGTTTGAATCTTTTTCGTAGTCATACGTACCAACTCCGGTCCCAACAACGTTGCTTCACCCACCTCATCCCAGCATACTGGAGAACGACACTTTCTTCCATACAATGCCTCGAATGGAGCCATGTCAATACTTGCTTGATAACTGTTATTGTAGGAAAACTCCACCAATGGTAAGAACTTGTCCTAACTTCCCTTGAAGTTAAGGACACAGAGTCTTAATAAATCTTCAAGAGTTTGAATAATCCTCTTTGATTGTCCGTCCGTCTTAGGGTGATATGCTGAACTAAATCATAAATCCGTACCCATAGCTTTTTGCAAACTAACCCAAAATCGTGAAGTGAATCTTAGGTCTCGATCAAAAACTATGGATATTGGCATACCATGCAGTCTTACAATCTCGTTTATGTATATACGAGAAAGACGTTCAAGTGTATAAGTTTCTCGTATTGGTAAGAAATGAGCAGACTTGGTCAATCTATCAACAATGACCCAAATTGCATCTATGCCTTGAGAAACCTTGGGAAGACCAGTAACGTAATCCATGGTAATGTGCTCCCACTTCTATTCTGGAATTTCAAGTGGTTGCAATGGAACTTTTGGTACTTGATGCTCTTCCTTGACTTATTGACAAGTTTGACACCTTGAGATAAACAACGCTATCTCTCTCTTCATATTGCTCCACCAAAATGTATGATGAAGATCACGATACATTTTGGTACTCCCAGGATGGATTGCAAACGATGTGTTGTGCACCTCCATCATGATTTTATACTTTAAATCAGGGTCGTTAGGAATACAAAGTCTGGAGTTAACTCGAAGTATTCCTTCTTCATCGATTCTTGCTTCCGGCATATCACCTTCTTGCACTTTCGTCCTCATACGCATCAGCTCCAGGTCTGTATTTTGAGCAGCTTTAACTTTATCAATTAAATTCGGTTCTACTCGTTTGTTCGCCATCATCACATGGGTCCCTAGAGTCTTTAACTCTATCTCCATCCTTTGCAAGTCACACAAAATGGGCCTTTGTGTTGACAATATCGCACTCGTACCCACATATGATCTTCTACTCAATGCGTCTGCTATCACGTTCTCTTTTCTAGGAAGGTATTGGATGGTTTGATCATAATCTTTCAACAGTTCAAGCCAATGTCGTTGTCGCATGTTGAGTTCCTTTTGATTGAAGACATATTTGAGGCTTTTATGATCCGTAAAGATCTCCACTTTCTCCCCATACAAGTAATGCCTCCAAATCTTTAATGCAAAGATAATAGCTGCCAACTCTAAATCATGAGTAGGATAATTCCTGTCATATTCTTTGAGTTGTCGTGAGGCATAGGCTATGACTTTCCCATGTTGCATGAGAACACATCCTAACCCTTTGCTCGAAGCATCACTGTAGATGACAAATCCCTCTGAGCCAGATTGTATTCTCAGAACAGGTGCTGAAATGAGTCTCCTCTTGAGTTCTTGAAAACTCTTCTCACATTCTTCGCTCCAACCGAACTTTATATCTTTCCAAGTTAGCTGAGTTAATGGAGTAGTAATTCGAGAAAACCCTTCTATGAATCTCTGATAATAACCAACTAAGCCGAGAAAGCTATGTACTTTGGTCACTGATTTAGGTTGTTACTAGCTTTGAATAGCTTCAATCTTTGCCGGGTCAACAGATATTCTATGACTCAATACCACGTACCCAAGGAATGCTACTTCCTCAAGCCAGAACTCACATTTCTTTAACTTGGCATAAAGCTTATATTCACGAAGCTTTTAGAGTATCAGCCTCATGTGTTGCTCATGATCTTCACGACTTTTGGAATAAATAAGGATGTCATCAATAAAGATAACCACAAAGTGATCCATATATTCCTTGAATACTCGGTTCATCATATCCATGAAGGCAGCAGGAGCATTTGTTAATCCAAAGGACATGACTAGGAATTTAATGCCCGTATCGAGTTCTGAAAGCCGTCTTTGGAATGTCATCGGTTCTAATCTTTAATTGGTGATATCCGGAACGAAGATCAATCTTTGAAAAGAATTTGGCTCCTTGCAACTGGTCAAACAGATCATCAATATGTGGCAATGGGTACCTATTTTTGATGGTGACATGATTCAACTCCTGATAATCAATACAAAGTTGCATACTCCAATCTTTCTTCTTCATGAATAGAACAGGAGCACCCCAAGGAGAAGTACTAGGACGAATAAAGCCAATGTCTAACAATTCCTGCAGTTGGGTCTTTAACTCCTGAAGTTCAATAGGAGCTAGTCGATATGGGGCTTTGGAAATGGGTTTTGTACCGGGTTCAAGGTCGATACAAAATTCAATTTCACGCTCTGGGGGTAAGCCAGGAAGTTCTTCAGGGAATACGTTAGGAAATTTATTAACAATAAAAATATCATTCAAAACTGACGTATTTTTGTTTAGATCCGTGACAAGAGCTAAGAAAGCTTGACATCCATTTTTTAATAAACGAATAGCTTTATGGCTTGAGATGACAGTGATTGATTTTAATAGTTTGGTTTCTTGAATTCGCATAATAGGTTGGTTAGGAATATGAAAACTAACAACCTTACGAAAACAATCAATTTTTGCATGATGAGTAGTTAACCAATCAATCCCTAGAATCACATCAAATGCAAGTATTTTTAATGAAATAACATCGACAGGTAATGTGAGGGTACCGATTTGAACCAAACAAGACTTATAAACAGTGGATGTAATGAAGTTTTCTCTAAACGGAGTTTTCACACATAAGTTAAAGTCTAATTTCTCTGGAGTCAAATTTAATCGTTGAGCGCAAGTAGGAGAAATAAAAGAATGGGTAGAACCGGTATCAGATAAGGTATAGACTTTGCTAGAGTTTATGATAAGCTTACCCGTGATGACCTCGTTCGGGTTCCTTGCTTTCTGGGAGGTCACTATAAATGCTCTCCTTTGCACTACTGGTTTTGACTTTTCTGGGACGGCCTTTGGTGCCTCAATCGTAGCTGAACTTGTCTTTTGTGAACGACAAAATCAGGCTAGGTGACCTTCTCTTCCACAATTATAACATGCTTTGGACGACATCGCGCAATTTGGACTGATGTGTCCCTCCCCTCTGCATTTGAAACATATGATAGGTGGTCATTCTCCTTCCTTAACAATGGGTGCTGGTGCTGACGTCTTTCCATCATTGTTGATTCTCCTCTTCTTGAAATGTCCATTCTTATTGTTTTGGCCCTGATTACCACCGAAGTGGTTACCATTTCTGGCTTGTTGATTCCCTCCACGCTTATTATCACCGCTTTGATGACTGCTCTCACTGGTATTATCATTTTGCCGGCTGCTTTCTCTTGGTTGCGTTGACTCATTATCGCGCTCTAATAACTGAGCCTTATTTACAACATTTGAATACAAACACAGTTTATGAGAAATTAGATATTGACGTATCTCGGGTTTCAAACCTCGTAGAAACATTTGTGTCATTCTCTCCTCATTGTCAACCAAGTGAGACGCAAACCGGGACAACTCGGCAAACTTAGCTTCGTACTGTGACATTGTCATATTGTTCTGCTCCAACTTGATGAACTCTACCTCTTTCATGTGACGAATACTTCCGGGAAAGTAATTGTCGTTGAATAGTTCTTGGAACTTCTCCCAAGACATCTTCAGTGCGGTAGGTTGAGTACGCTTTACCGATTCCCACCAGTAATCTGCCTCTCCTCGCAGCATAAAGGTGGCAAAGGAAACCTTTTGCTCGAAGCATCCCAAGACATCAAATATCTTGGTGATCTGCTTTATCCACGTCTCCACCTTAAGTGGTTTTGGCTCTCCAATAAACTCTAGTTGTCCTAGCTCCTTGAACTGTTTAGCGGTGACCGCCCGAGAGTTTCCAGTGTTTCCACCTACATTTTGGACAGGAGCCGCTCCCGCCTGACGTTGCATGAATTGCATAAAGCCTCTGAACATTCCATCATTCATCATTTGGTCAGTGTTGTTGTTTGCATGAGGATTGTCGCCTTCCTGATGCACATTCTCCTGATTATGGATATGTGGAGACTCAACGGTCTCCTGTGCTCCATTGCTATTCTCTACATTCTCGGATGTCATTTTCAGATACTGCCACAAAACAAGGATTAGTTATCATAGCACATATTATCCCTATACTCTGACCGACCAATTAAATACCAAATAAACTTAAGTAGGTCATACTAGCGAAGGAATTCCCCGTCTCTCCCCTCCTAGTTCTTGTCTCACATCTCAGTCAGGGATTATATCCCTAAGCTTTGATACCAACTGTGACGCCCCCAAAATAGGTATACATCACCTATTTCGAGTCGCCAAATACATGGTACAGAGTACAAATACAATCTTTAATATACAACAAGAGAGCTGTGAGTTTTAATACAAATAATGTCTTCTAGATAATATCCACTCTCAGAATAAGTCCTCATTACATTTATTGTCACACTATTTAATAGAATAGTGAGGACTACTAATTCTATCATCTCGGACAAATCACTCCGCTTCCCCGCTTTAGTCCCGCCACGCTCTCATTTCAAGAGAATAAAGTGAAAGAAAGGGTGAGCTCAACTAGCCCAGTAAGAAATATTATGACTAAGATAATGCATAATAAATTATCATTAGTCTTCAACAATGTTAAACTGATAAAATACAATAGACATTAAGTTTAACTGCAGTGGAACAAGCAATCCATTAAAAGAGTCAAGTAGAGAATAAAATCTACTATATTTTATGATTTAAAAGGTTTTTCATCAGTTTTATCACTGGGACTCAGCTTAATAAATAATTCACATCATCGAATCACCCTTGCACTACGGCCAAGGATATTCTTTAGTATCACGACCACAAATTATCCATGCACTACGGGCCAAGGACATTTGTGTATTCATTAATGGTCATGATCATGCTAACAACTGTCCATTAATGCACTATGGGCCAATGAGGACTTTTACCACATCATTTGTAACATTACGGTCATGATTACAAGAATAATTCCCGTCGTAATCATACCAAGTCCATCTATGCACTTCTGAAAAGCCACATATGACTTTCAACAAAATATAAACATGAGGATGATGACAATAATATAAGAATTCAATAAAACAAGTTCAAGAATTAATTTATCCAGAACTAATAACGTTCAAAATTGTCAACATGATACTTCTTTGTATAGTAAAATTCAAGAATGGTCAAGAATATTTCCATGAAAAGATATCGGATGAAGCGCAATATCAAGGATATTCCACTAATTTCATGGAGTATGAAGTCAAAATTTTAACCAACCGAGTATAATAAAGAATGGAATAACAAAAGAAATCACCGTGCATGCGATAGACCACACATTCAAAGTTATTCCAATGAATAATAAATAACGGAACCATGTCCGTGTAAAAGCGCACGACATGATATTCCAAATGAATAATAAAGACAGAAGCAGTCCCACAGAAACGCATATATACGAGATATTCCAACGAGAATAATAAAAATGGAACCGGTCCCATGTAAACGCATGCATGTGATATTCGAAAAGAATAATAAAGAATGGAATAATGTAAGAATTTCACCAAGTATAGGGTAGCTCAGCGTATCTGAAGTTATTCCAACAGAATAATAAATAATGGAATAACAGAAGTTCTCTTCATGAATACAAACGAAATAATACCCCTTACCATAAAAGAAACTGAATATAAGAGTAAGGAAGTAGCAGAATACTTTTCTATAGTTTCTCTATAATTTCTCTCTCTAGAGTTTCAGTGAATTCGCAAGAAATAATGAAGGAATGAGCTTCTATTTATAGGAGAATGGAAAGGCACTGTGTAAGGATATTCACGGACGCAACAGTAATTATTCGGACGAAGTTCACGGTTCCAATGTATCAATATTTTCTTTTCAAGGTGCTGGTTAATGAGGAAAACCAACACATGCGCATTTGAAGCATTAACCAATTAGGAAGCATCCTAATTCACAAGTTTGAAAAGTTTGCAAATAAGTCCACACTTTTAAAAAGTCATTGCATCCTGTCAAATTAACTCTACCAGGACCACCACCATTTTGTCATCTTTTTCTTCTTCAATACCCATGACCATATACTTAGTATATTATTCCAACGTGATGAATTATATTACATAATATATATATGTAATTCATGACTTTTCTTACATCTCATGACAATTATGTCACCCCCACCTCTTGAAAACTTTTCCAACATATACATAATATATATATATATAATACTAATAATCATTCCACCATTTCTACTTTTCCACCAAAATTCTACTTTTCCACCATCATCCACTCACACACACATAATATTATATATATATTCCACCCACAACACACACACACACACACACACACACATATATATATATATATATAAAACAAAACTGAGATAATTTTCCACCGATAATTTTGAAAAATGGGTAAGTGGGAGTTTAAATAAGAAGCCAAACTTACAACAAATACTTCATAAAAATCTCCTCAATATTTTTAACAACATTTATCATCATTATTATAATTCACAATATTAATTGATCAGGTCATTCCCAAGAAAGAAGGATTTTCCAATAACGATTTCTCCCTATTGACGCACAATTAGGTGATCAAACCTCTCCTTGACAGAACTTCTAGACATCGTTAATATTACAAATAATAATATTAATAACTCTGTCATCTCAATTATTGATTTAATAATATATAAAATATCGACAATAATTGAATCAAATAACGTGAGATACTATGCAACAATTACTATAGCAATAATTGAACAAAACTGAGTGACTTCTCACGTAAGCATCAATAATCAATACTGTGTGCTACTATGCAAACATCGCCAGACATCGCATCATAACACCAGGTGTTTCAACAGTTAACGGTAAAACTTCCGCCGTTATTTTCATAAAAATATTTTTGTCGTTTTCTCAATCCGACAATAATTCCGTTGTGGGGTCCACCAATGATAGTGTCGTAGTACGAATATTCCCTGCTAAAACGAATATTCCCCGACCAATCGAATATTATATATCCACTTGCGTACTTTGCAAAATTTATAAATATTACCCACAACTATAACATTATTTCAAATTCACACCTTAATATTAAAAAATGATATTTATAAAAATTTATCTTTATTCATAAAAGTTGGGGTCTTACATATAGCATTAATCGTAAATTCCCCTCAACTTCATTTATTCCCTAAGAAATTTGTTCTTTTTATCTCAATTGCAGAAGCCCTAGATGTAAAGGCCCAAAAGACTAGTCAATTTGTTTACAGGTATTTGTTCCAACAACTTTGTCTCTTCTTAATAATATAGCTTAAACACCTATAAGTTATTCAATTTCTTGATGAAATGATCTGTACGACACCTAAATTCTAGATAAAGTATATGTATACACCTAATATCCATGGCTAGAGACATAGTTTCTTGAGGAAAAATAGCCAATTTTAGAGGGATTGTTGTCATTTTGAATTATATGAGTCGTGTTATTATAGTTTGTGGGGGTTTTTTTGAAGTATGGATTGAATTGATGTGAGCTAGTACAAAGTATTACATTTTTATTTTTCAATTATGAACATAACTAGAATTGAAATTCAATTTTTAATTCTTTAGTTCTTAAACTTGGAAAGAAATAGCAACTGAATTGAATTGGGTTTGTTTGAACATGCATCACTTAGCCAAAAAAGATGATATCTTCAGGGATAAATTTGGTTATGACAGTGATTGGATTTGCTGTGAGCACGATGTTTATTGTATTTGTATGCACCAGGCTCATTTGTACTCGAATTCAATTGAATGCGTCGTGATGCTCCTTCCATATATCGTCCAAATCTAATCTTAGTATTGTAAGCTTTATTTCAATGCATTCAGTTCCAAATTATTATTCAAAAGTTAATTAATATCTCTATTCTCTCAGTTTTTTTGTACTTGTTGCATTTGGTCAATTAAATTACATCCTAATTGGATGTAATTAGATTGGTTTGGTTATTTGGTATGTGTTAGTTTACTTTATGCTTAAACTTTTTTTTTTGTCCATTTCTTCACGTTCTATTTGCCTGTGCCCCTAAAAACAACTTGTAGTAGGTAACTAGGTTACTAGCAATGCCAAATTTGTGCAGATTTACTTTTTCATTTGTTTGATATTTTTTTCTTATGGGCTGCTTTCATTTTAATGTTTTGTTGGTTTATACTTTAGACTGACTTAATTCTTTACCCCATTTTTTTATTATATTATCTCATATTACTTTTGTTTTTTTATTTATAAATCACTTTTTCCATTTGAACTAAGTTTGATGGTTGACTTTTGCATGGTACAGCTGGAACGAGGTTTGCATGGACTTGAACCCCTTTTTGTGGTCAACTTCTCGACAAAGAAGTATAGTGATCCCTTTTTTAACTTCGCAGAAGATGTTCAGTAAGTTAAAGTGAACCCCTCTAGTTAGTTGATACTTTGTTATTAGTTTGTTTTGTTGGAATAAATTACCTTATATTTACTCTTGCAGATTTTTAACTTTTATGAGTTAATAAATCACTGATACAATCTTTTGTTGCTTATATTACAGTTAAAAGAGAAGCAGAAATAGTACATACACTTCCTTTATTATGCAATGTCATTAGGCATAATATCTTATTAGTAGTTTGGGCAACAAATTATATCCCTTTTCACTATCTTATTTTGGCATGTCTATGTGGGCTGGAGCTTTCTTTTAGATTTTAGTCAATAATTGTGGTGATTTTTTGTCATCATTCTACTTTTTGTTTATGTGGATATTTTAGGAGCAAAACCAAACAGAGTACAAGTGATATGGCAGAAAGGCCAAACCAAAAGACTTCTGGAAGGTTCTCGTAAGAGGATTATGATGATGAATGACTAAGCTATCTTGGGGGTAATGTTTAACTCTTTTTTATGATAATGGGTGATATAGCTTGATTTTGGATATGAAAAAATGTTGTGGTCTGTTTGCCTATCATTTTTTCTTATCTCTGCCTTTCACTAAACACAAATTGGTACGTACAATATCATATAGGTTCCAGACAGAGAATACATTGGTGAAACATTAAAATAGAGCCATATTCTTTTGTCACTTCTGTAACTATGATTAATGGATTATAATACCTTGTTACAATGTGAATGCCTTGCATGCAATAATAATATGCTAACCGAACAAGTCGGGGAGAAGTGGAAGAAACACTGTTGACTTTGAGTAAATATGCATTCACATTTACCTGCATGTTTGTAACTTCAACCAAATAATTTAATCAATTAGTCATTGTAAATAAACTTTTGTAAAGGTTGCATCTCTTTGAGAAATTGATGAAATTTATACAACTTTTGCAACCAGCGTACATTGCAAACATGTCATCTAATTCATTAATAGCCCAAGATTGCTCATCACACACACTTCCTGGTATGTACTGAGGATTATTCGTCTTTTGTTTCATGTACCAATTGTGGAGTAAAACTTAAATGAAAAAAAAGAAGTAATTTAGGTTGACTGAGGAACCTTGGCCTCTAGAAACCACACAAGGTTGAAAAGATAATTGGTTCGTTGGTTTTATTTTTGACTTCTGTCAACTTATATAAGCCTGCAATACACAACTAATAATACAAAATATGGAATAAGCATAATCTACAACTACCTATTACTAACAAAATAACATAAAAATAGTTCTTCCTTATCCTAACTAATCTACTAAACTAAGTAAAATCAGCACAGTAAATTTATTTAAACAAAAACTAAACAAGCATGTAACACATCCTTTCTTTATTAAGAATTGTCATTATGCATCATATCTTAGTAGTTTCGGCAACAAATTATAACCCTAAACCTATCATCCTTTTGGCATGTCTGCATGGGTTAGAGCTTTGTTTTATATTTCAGTCAATAATAGAGGTTATTTCTCTGTCATCATTTTACGTTTTGTTTATGTGAACCAAGTAGAGTACAATTGATATGGCAGAAAGCGCAAACGATAAGACTTCTAGAAGGTTCTCAGAAGAGGATTCTGATGATGAATTAATAAGCTCTCGTATAGGGTACGTATATTTTGACTCTTTTATATGATAATTGGTTATATTGGTCTATTTGACTATCATTTCACTTATATATGCTTTTTAATAAGTACAAATTGGTACCAGTTCCAGGAAAAAAATAAATTGGTGAAACATTATCATACATTTGTCTTCTTTTATCACTTTTCAAACTATGATTAATGGGTTAACTAAAATCTCATTACAATATGAATGCCTTGTATGTAATAATAATGTGCTAGCCTAACAAGTCAGGGAAAAGTCTAAGAAGCACTATTGACTTTGAGTACATATACATATACCTTTACCTGAAAGCCATGCTAGCAGTGGACAAGTTGAGTCTATATGAAATCGTCTGGTGTTTCTTGTTGCTTATTTATTAGACAAAATGGCATTGTAAAACAATTGGATAATAACCATATAAAGTTATGTAGTTTTCTCAATACAAAGAAATGAGAAGCACTAGATTATATGAGAGAATCCTATTTTACATCAAATTCCCATGGTTAAAATTTTGTGAACTTTGTTCTGTATTTCTGGCAGCACCTTGTGCTATGTGGATCAAATTATAAAAAGAACTCGAATGTTACAGAAATTTAAAAACAACCATTCACTCTCCTGCCATACCCACCAAGTATCCATTTTAATATTTATTTATTTAATGGATAAGCACTACAATATATCTTCGACGTATCTGGACTACATATGCAAAATTAGTGGCTCTTGTTAGAATACTCTTACAGATATGTATATGATCACGTTGCAGACTTTCTTTCTCTCGTTTTGAACAGGTATCCAACTTTGTCATTGGCCTATATGACGCCCCCAAAATTAGGTATACATCACCTATCTTGAGTCGCCAGATACATGGTACAGAATTCAAATACAACTTAAAAATATAACTGTCGTGTACAATACGACAAAACATAAACTGTGAGTTTGAATACAAATATTGTCTACTAGAGATTATACAAACTCAAAAGGAGTCCTCATTACAATTATTATCACACTATTTCACAGAATAGTGAGGACTACTAATGCACCATCTAGGACTATCACTCTATTCCCCAACTAGTCCCAGCTACGTTCTCATTTCCTGAAGAGAACAAAGGAAAGAAAGCAGTGAGCTCAACTAGCCCGATGAAAAATATTATTACTAAGATAATGCAGAATAATTTATCGTTAGCCTTCAATAGTGTTAAATTGATAAAATATAATAACTATCAAGTTTAACTGCAGCGGAATAAGCAATCCATTAAAAGAGTCAAGTAGAGAATAAAATCTACTATCTTCTATGATTTAAAAGGTTTTTTTATCACTTTTATTGCTGGGACTCAACTTAATAAATAATCCACATCATCGAATCACCCCTGCACTACGACCAAGGATATTCTTTAGTATCACGACCATGAATTATCCATGCACTACGGCTAAAGATAATCATGTTTTCATAAATGGTCCTGATCATGCCATAAAACAATTCATCTTTGCACTACGGCCAAAGAGAATCCATAGCCATAATCATACCAAAAACTGTCCATCAATGCACTACGTGCCAATGAAGACTTTTTCCACATCATTTGTAACATTACGGTTATGATTACACCGAATAATCCCTGGTCATAATCATACTAAGTCCATCTATGCACTACAGGCCACATATGACTTTCAACAAAATATAAACATGAAGATGATGACAATGATATAAGAATTCAATAAAACAAGTTCAAGAATTAATTTATCTAGGAACTGATAACGTCCAAAGTGTCAACATGATACTGCTTTGTAGAGTAAAATTCAAGAATGCTCAGAAGAATATTTCCATGAAAAGATACTGGATGAAGCACAAATATCAAAGATATTCCACTAATTTCATTGGTATAGAAGTCAAAATTTTAACCAACTGAGTATAATAAAGAATGGAATAACAAGAGAAATCACCATGGATGCGACGAATCACATGCATACGCGAGTTATTCCAATAGAATAATAAAGGATGGAACCAGTCCGTAAAAGCATACGACGAGGATATTCCGCGAATAATAAATAATGGAACCCGGTCGGCGAAAGCATGCGAGGTGATATTCCGGCGAATAATAAATAATGGAACCCGGTCCCATTAAACGCATGTAGACGAGGATATTCCGGCGAGAATAATAAATAATGGAACTAGGTCCTACAGAATGCACAAAAACAGGATATTCCGACAGAATAATAAAGACGGAATATTAGAAGAATGTCACCATGTATAGGGTAGCCCGCGTATACAGGTTATTCCAACAGAATAATAAATAATGGAATAACAGAAGTTCTCTTCATGAATACAAAAGAAATAATACCCCTTACGAGTAAAAAAAATTATATCCCTTACGAGTACAACAAATAATATCCCTTACCGTAAAAGAAACTGAATATAAGAGTAGGGAAGGAATGAGTTTCAATGAATTCGTAAGAAATAATTAAGGAATGAGCTTCTATTTATAGGAAAATGGAATGAATAGTAACTAATTCATGAACGGTCCAGATTGATTTACTATTAAACGGACGGTCCATATTGGTTTACTATTAAAACTTAAAACAACGGTCCATACTGATTTACTATTAAAACTTTAAACCAGTGATCCATATTGATTTACTATCATAACTTCACCAGCGGTCCATAATGATTCACTAATATATTCAACCAACGGTCTGAAAAATTAGCACATCTCCTCATGGAATAATATTGTACCCAAATACCCGAATGCACAATACTAGTGTGAATAGTAACCGGGTGAATAGTAACTCATGAATAGTAACTCATGAATAGTAACTTATGAATAGTAACTCATGAATAGTAACTCGTGAATAGTACTCCAACACGAAAAGTGTCCCAAATACCCGATTGAACAATATATCATATTATGCAGATAATACTGTAACAATAATTGAATCAATAATATGAGAGATATGATGCAGCAATTACTGTAGCAATAATTGAGTATAATTGAGTGACTTCTCACGTAAGCATCAACAATCAATACCGTGTGCTACTGTGCAACCACGCGTATTACTGTACTTTTAACACCGGGTGTTTCAATAGTTAACGGTAAAACTTCCGCCGTTATTTTCATAAAGTATTTTTGTCGTTTTCTCTGTCCGATAATAATTACATTGTGGAGTCCACCAATGATGGTACTGCGTATTTAATATTCCCGACAAAAAGAATATTCCCCGACCAATCAAATATTATACAACCACTTGCTTACTTTACAAAATTTGTAAATATTACCCACAACTATAACATTACATCAAATCAACACCATAATATTCAAAAATATAATTCGAGAAAATTAAATATTTATTCATAAAATTTGGGGTCTCACAATCTCCCCTCCTTATGGAATTTTGCCCTCGAAATTTACGTACGTACCTGGTATGCCGAACATGTGAGGATACCTTGACTTCACTTCAAATTCTAACTCTTAAGGTATAACCTTTCAGCGTCGAATATGATCCTTCTTATCCAAGATTTTAACACGTATCTCCTCATACGTTAAATCTTCTGCTATCTCGTCTGGTTCTAAATTAATAATATAGTTCAGGTCGTCCACATATTTACATAACATCGATACGTTAAAAACGTTATGAACACGCGACATACTTGGCAGTAAAACGAGTCTATAAACCACAGTTCCTATTCAATCAAGGATTTCAAATGGGTCAATAAAATCGAGGGTTGAGATTTCCTCTCTTCATCGATTCTTGCTTCTAGAATAACGCCCTCTTGAACCTTCTTCTTCACATTCATCAGCTCTGAGTATGTAGCTTGAGCAGCTTTAACTTTATCGATTCAAGTCTATTCTAATCGTATATTCATTATCTTCACGTGGGTCCCTAGAGTCTTTAACTCTATCTCCATCATTTGTAAGTTATACGAAATGAGTCTTTGTGTTAACAACATCACACTTGTAAACGCATACGATCTTGTACTCAACGCGTCAGCTACCACGTTCATTTTTCCCACGATGATATTGAATGGTACGATCGTAATCTTCAACAGCTCGAGCCAACGTCTTTGGCACATTTTACGTTCGTTTTTGGTGAAGAAAATATTTGAGGGTTTAAGAAATGGGTTTTGTACCAGGGTCAATACAAAATTCGATTTCACGCTCTAGGGTAGGCTAAGAAGCCTTCAAGAATACGTTAGGAAATTTATTAATAATAGAAATACCATTCAAAACTGTGACTCTCATCCAAGACTTGGATAACACGTCAAATTGGTACCTATCAACTTGTCATAGTCATTCACGACGTTGCCTTACAGAAAGTCTAGCTTTGGTCCATTCCACACAAGAAAGTCAACAATGAAAGGATCGGGGCTCTTTATTTATGGCTTGATATGACAATGATTGACTTTAGTGGTTTGGTTACTTTGAATTCGCATAACAGGTTGGTTAGGAGTATGAAAGCTAACAACCTTACGAAAAGCATGATGAGTAGTTAACCAATCGTTTCCAAAAATCACATCAAAGGCAAGTATTTTCAAAGAGATTAGATCGACATGTAACGTGAAAGTGTTGATTTGAACAAGATTTATAAATAGTGGAGGTAACGAAGGTTTCTCCCAACTGAGTTTAAACAGATATATCAAAGTCTAACTTCTCCGGAGTTAACTTCAAACATTGAACACAACTAGGTGCAATAAAAGAGTGGGTAGAACTGGTATCTAATAAGGTATAAAACTTCGCAAGAGTTTATCATTAACTAACCCGTAATAACTTCGTTCGGGTTCCTCGACAAACGCTCTCACTTAAACTACTGGATTTGACTTTGATATAGGGTGCATTCCACCCTTAAGTGCTTCGTCCCATTCCTGATCCATGATTTGAATCATTATTCTTCGATCCATATCGAATTGGGGTTGACCGCTATGCACAGGGTAATTCCGAATTAGATGTTATATTCTACCAATTGCTGTCCAAAAAGCGAAATCTATTTCATCTATTTTGGATTTATTGGATCGAACGTCTTTTTCTACAATATCAACGCGCCGTGCGGCTTTTACCCATGCATCCTCTATTCTCATTCATTTAGTTGTTTCTTCTTTCATCAGAACTTTGATCATAGCATTATTAGATTCTAGCTCTAATATCTTATACTCTGACAAAGAGTGCTTCTGTTCAAGTATCACACATCGGGTAACACAATTTTGAACTGTTACATCTCTTTGTTCCACGACCGCCTGTCGTTCTTCAGCCTGCTCTTCTAACTCATGAATACAATTTTGCAATTCTACATTTTGATCATAAAGTTCTTCTAATAAATTCTCCTCAGGTTCCTCTTCTTCCTCACTCTCAGCTGCTATCTCTGCAACTACCTCGGGTTCAACTATTAGTTCTTCATGCACCACGTAGATATCTCTAATTTCTTCTTCGTCTGACATCACATTAACCTGGTTAGTGATTAAAGGTGTCTCAACGGTCTCATGTGCTTCATTGCTTATCTCAATGTTTTCGGATGCCATTTGCAAATACTGCCACAAAACAAAGGTTAATTGCATGTAACAAATTATCCATATACTCTGATCGACCAATTAAATATCAAATAAACTTAGGTAGGTCATACTAGCGAAGGAATTCCCCGTCTCTCCCCTCCTAGCTCTATTCTCACATCCTAGCCAGGGATCATATCCCTAAGCTCTGATACCAACTGTGACGCCCCCAAAATTAGGTATACATCACCTATCTTGAGTCGCCAGATACATGGTACAGAATTCAAATACAACTTAAAAATATAAGCGTAATTATACAATACGACAAAACATAAACTGTGAGTTTGAATACAAATATTGTCTACTAAAGATTATACAAACTCAAAAGGAATCCTCATTACAATTATTATCACACTATTTCACATAATAGTGAGGACTACTAATGCACCATCTAGGACCATCACTCTGTTCCCCGACTAGTCCCATTACGTTCTCATTTCACAAGAAACGGTGAAAGAAAGGTGAGCTCAACTAGCCCAGTAAGAAATATTATGACTAAGATAATGCAGAATAATTTATCGTTAGCCTTCAACAGTGTTAAACTGATAAAATATAATAACTATCAAGTTTAACTGCAGCGGAACAACCAATCCATTAAAAGAGTCAAGTAGAGAATAAAATCTACTATCTTCTATGATTTAAAAGGTTTTTCATCACTTTTATTGCTGGGACTCAGCTTAATAAATAATCCACAACATCGAATCACCCATGCACTACGACCAAGGATATTCTTTAGTATCACGACCATAAATTATCCATGCACTACGGCTAAAGATAATCATGTTTTCATCAACGGTCCTGATCATGCCATAAAATAATTCATCTTTGCACTACAGCCAAAGAGAATCCATAGCTATAATCATACCAAAAACTGTCCATCAATGCACTACGTGCCAATGAAGACTTTTTCCACATCATTTGTAACATTACGGTTATGATTACACCGAATAATCCCTGTTCATAATCATAGCCAGTCCATCTATGCACTATAGGCCACAGATGACTTTCAATAAAATATAAACATGAGGATGATGACAATGATATAAGAATTCAATAAAATAAGTTCAAGAATTAATTTATCTAGGAACTGATAACGTCCAAAGTGTCAACATGATACTGCTTTGTAGAGTAAAATTCAAGAATGCTCAGAAGAATATTTCCATGAAAAGATACTGGATGAAGCGCAAATATCAAAGATATTCCACTAATTTCATTTGTATAGAAGTCAAAGTTTTAACCAACTAAGTATAATAAAGAATGGAATAACAAAAAAAATCACCATGCATGTGATAGACCACACATGCAGGTTATTCCAACAGAATAATAAAGGATGGAACCAGGTCTGGCATAAACGCACAAACAAGATATTCCGACAAAATAATAAATAATGGAACCAGGTTCGGCGTAAACGCACAGACAAGATATTCCGATAGAATAATAAATAATGGAACCAGGTCCGGCGTAAACGCACAGAAAGGATATTCCGACAGAATAATAAATAATGGAACCATGTCCGGCGTAAATGCACAGCAGGATATTCCGACAAAATAATAAAGACGGAATATTAGAAGAATGTCACCATGTATAGGGTAGCCCGCATATACAGGTTATTCCAACAGAATAATAAATAATGGAATAACAGAAGTTCTCTTCATGAATACAAAAGAAATAATACCCCTTACGAGTACAACAAATAATATCCCTTACCGTAAAAAAAACTGAATATAAGAGTAGGGAAGGAATGAGTTTCAAAGAATTCGTAAGAAAAAATTAAGGAATGAGCTTCTATTTATAGGAAAATGGAATGAATAGTAACTAATTCATGAACGGTCCAGATTGATTTACTATTAAACTGACGGTCCATATTGGTTTACTATTAAAACTTAAAACAACGGTCCATACTGATTTACTATTAAAACTTTAAACCAGTGATCCATATTGATTTACTATTATAACTTCACCAGTGGTCCATATTGGTTCACTAATATAACTTCAACCAACGGTCTGAAAAATTAGCACATCTCCTCATGGAATAATATTGTACCCAAATACCCGAATGCACAATACTAGTGTGAATAGTAACCGGGTGAATAGTAACTCGTGAATAGTAACTCATGAATAGTAACTTATGAATAGTAACTCATGAATAGTAACTCATGAATAGTAACTCATGAATAGTACTCCGACACGAAAAGTGTCCCGAATACCCGATTGAACAATATATCATATAATGCAGATGATACTGTAACAATAATTGAATCAATAATATGAGAGATATGATGCAGCAATTACTGTAGCAATAATTGAGTATAACTGAGTGACTTCTCACATAAGCATCAATAATCAATATCGTGTGCTACTGTGCAACCACGTGTATTACTGTACTTTTAACACCGGGTGTTTCAACAGTTAACGGTAAAACTTCCGTCGTTATTTTCATAAAGTATTTTTGTCGTTTTCTCTGTCCGACAATAATTCTGTTATGGGGTCCACCAATGATGGTACCGTCGTACGGATATTTCCTGATAAAAAGAATATTCCCCGACCAATCGAATATTATACAACCACTTGCTTGCTTTGCAAAATTTGTAAATATTACCCACAACTATAACATTACATCAAATCAACACCATAATATTTAAAAATATAATTCAAGAAAATTAAATATTTATTCATAAAATCTGGGGTCTCACAGCCTATATTTCTTGAGTGTTGTAACTGAGTTCGGGATTAGCAAAGTGTATCTAGGATTCGCCTCAGTCTGTCTTCTTGTTGTCTTGTATATAGTTGTCTTCCTATTTTTTTATATTTAACATTTTTCACTTTATGTAACTGCTGCTAGAGAAAGTAGTTGTGCAGCCAAATCCAGTTTCATGGTGAGTTCTCTGTACTAGTTTAGGATCATTGTCTGTTGCCAAAAGAGGTTTTTATTTTCTTTTCTTTTTTTAATTTAAGTTCATCAGTTTCTTCTTTTCTTATTCCTCGTCTTATTGAAATTGAATTTTGGTGTTTATTGCAGGATGAAGTTTACATGCCTAACCTTGATTTTCTTGAAGAAAATCATGATGAAGTGGATCTAACATGTCACACTTTATTCCTTCTAGTTCATTGTTATTCTTTCAGTTTTCTTATGTTAGTTAATAAATTTTGTAGGTACTATGGTCCTTGTGAGACCAAGATACAATAACAAATTTTGTAGTTATTGTGACTCGAGTATTATGATCTATTTAAATGAGAAGTTTTGATTTTATTATCTCTTTATACATTAGCTTATCAAAAAAGTATGGCAATATTAATATTTACTTGAATTTTTTTTTAATATTTCTTATAGAGATTAATAATAATAATAAATATGAAATCAATGATTTAAAAATCAATTATAATTTTCAATGAATTTTGATTATTTCACAATTAATTTTTTATTTACAAATTTATAATTTGTGAAGGAATTTTTCTCTCACTAATTTGAAGAAAGATTCTCAATTTATAACTAGTGAAGGAAAATATTCTCTTGTTAAATAAATTTGTTCATCACAATATATTATTTGTGAGAGAATCAAGTTATTCACTAATTTTAAATAGTCCTTCTTAAAATATTATTTGCGAAGGAAACCAATCTTTCACTAAATAACAATATTCCATTACTAAATACAATTTGTGAATAAAAAAATTATTCACAATATATCCTTCACAAAAAACATTTAGTTACTACTTAGCGAAGGATACTCAATTACGAGGGGGTCTAATGCGAGCACTCGTGTGAAGGAGATATTTCTTCGCAATAAATTATTTGTGAGTGATATTGGGCCTCTAGTGAAGGATTCGTCCTTCAATAGAGACCATTTTTGGTGTAGTGAAATCTCTGATTCTAGGCTTCTGATTTGTTAAATGTGATCGTGGGGCTTGATTTATGACTGATCTAGCAAGGAAATTTCGTGGGTTTGAGCTTGAGAGAGTTTGGCTAAGTGTAAGTGAACAAATGGGGGAAAATAATGCATTTTCTTTCTCTTGATCTTATATAAAACTTGTATACAATGAATGTGGCTGGTGGATTAGCTGAATAGTATAGCTTATAGGCACATGTCTATGTTTAGGGTGGCTTTGTCAAGATTTGATAAGATTTTGTTATCAATAATTCACCAAATGGGACAAAAAGGGTATAATGCTAATTTTGCAAATAATTCAAATGGCATTTTTGTAAACTTGGCAAACCCTTAGGGTTTAACACTAAGGTTTTCCAAAATTAGATTTCTTAGATCTCATTTAGGTTTTAAAATAAAATAAAATAAAATATTAGTTTCCTAAAAATGAAATTTAGAATTTACTAATTATAATTAGTTTTCTAATTACATTACTTGAACATTTAGTGTTTAAGATCCCATAATTAGCATTATGGCTTACAATTAGCAATTAGGGTTACTAGTTTAGAAAATTAGGGTTTCTAACAATTAGGGTTTTCAAATATTAATTAGGATTTTCTCTAATTAACATTAACTCTAATAATACAAAACATAAATCGTATAACATCATTACTACATAGTCTTGAACTCATAATTGAGTTTAACAAATTAATATTTGGGTTATGACATTATACACCATAATTGACCAACTATTATCAATACACACTTATAGTATATACTTATAACACTAAAAAATAATATTATATTTAATATAATATTATTATTCTCATTCATTGATCAAAATCCAAAATTAGGGTTTGGATTCCATATCAGATTTATCTTTCATATATAACTTTATTAATTAAGTTAAAAATAATTAACTTAATAATCTAAACTAAAATTCATATAATAAAATAGTAATTATAATAATTCCAATAATCATTTCACATATTATTTAAATAATATAAAAATCATATTTTCATAGAAAATAAATAATAAAAAAATTTCTACTATAAAATTAATTATTATAAGAATATACTTTTACAATGATCAATAATTTAAAAAATAAAATTATTTGAAATTATTCATTTAATAAATAAATTTTATTTATCACATAAATACATACACATTACTCGGCACATATTCCCTTCTTTAAAATAAAAAAAAAAATTATATGCAAAATTTCTCATTTATTTATATAGAAAAATATCGGGTTATTACATTCACCCTCCCTTATAAAGATTTCGTCCCCAGAATCACCATTTTAAAACTAATACATACAAGGGTACATAGCATACACAGTCATTTCAAATATATCTCGATCAGATTCGATCGAACCGATCTTTAATTATTCAACATAAAGCTTGTCTATCTTATTAAACGGAAGTTTGATTTCTAAAAGAACTCAAATTCCTTCTTCAAAATTTCTTTATAAAATAATTTATTATATATAGGAAAATCATATATATCAAAATATAAAAGTTATACGAATAATACTTGGAGTTGCATTCCCAGCTGCCACCGTATACTGGACTGTTATATTGAAAACTCTTGCGGCTGATTCTGTTGGTTTGTTTGTTGAAGTTGGTTATGCTATCGCCAGAGTCCCGCTGTCTTTTCCCGTATTCGCGCTTCCTGTATCCCTTCCCTTTTTCGGATAGTCCTTCAGCTTATGCTCCGTTGATCCACATATGAAACACCCTTTGTTCATCCTTGGATTGGGGCAGTTGGGAGAAATATGGCCCTCCTGCCCGCACTTGTAACATACAAGCTTACCTTTAAGACACTCTCTCGAGTAATTCTTTCTGCAATTTCGACACTGCGCAACCTATTTCTTTCCACCTCCCGGCCTATTTCTGGTATTCCCGAAATTATCTCCTTTCCTTTTTCCAGTCCTACTACCACTATTTTCTTCTCCGGCTCTAGTTTGATTTGCTTCCCACCAAAAATTCACCTCCCCTTTCATCGTATAGATTACAAAGGCTATCTTTTTCCCCTCCGTTACTCTAGCTATCACAAACACCTCTACAAGGTCAGTTGATCCTCTAAATCATTGCAGTTCGATTGCCTTAAAGTCTTTGAGGTTTGTCGATCGATTATCTGGCTAATTTCCCACAGCTGGTAATCCATTCTGCATAACTCAAACATTCATATTCACCAAATTTTGTGTCTGGTCTGGTTGTCCTCCAGCTTTGTTGACAGGTTCTTCTGCCTTTTGGTTTTGTTTATGTCTTGGCGGCATTATCTGATTAAATAAAATAATGTTCATCTAACTAATTTCATAATACTTTACACCGTATAGCGTAGAACATATTACTTTAAACATCTGCTATCCCCTTTGTGACATAAAAGTCGGGAATCGCTGCCACAACTTATACAAAAGTTGAGAATATTACATTACACATACATACTTATTATATACGCATCATGGCATCATACATATTCAAATAACACTAATACTACTTATTTCATACGCCGTCACTAAGGATCAATTGCTTAGTAGTCTATATATTCCTATTATCCTCAATAGTTCAATCACACTTAATTATATCAAGTTCGTCAAACTTAACACATATTATAAGTTCAGGAACTTACCACAATCATATGAGTTTAAGAACTTGTCATAGTCAGACCTTTGGCGTCCATTCGCTGAGGGGTTCAAAATTTCATATAAGTATGAGTCATGAACTTACCATAAGTATGAGTTTAAAGAACTCAAGCTTAACTTTACATTCCCTAATTATACTCTACCCATCAGTTATAGTATTGTTTCTGGGTTTGGTAATACATTTTCCAACATAATCACCTCATTAGGGTTGCTTTCAAGTGAGCCTCTAATTCAGTTATTTACTTTGATATTGGCTCAGTTATGGAGGTTGACTCATTCTTTATGATATGAGGGTATCCTAATTCTTTCTATCTGACATCTACACACATAAATTATCCTGATTAGCACGTAGTATATATACACAACAATTAATAATTTTATACAAGTTATCTTTTATTTTGTTTAGCGATCAATTTATTCAATTCATCCCATTTTAAACTCTAAATGAGTTATTTAGATTTTTGACCTCTGCTCTATTCTAAGGTTATAGCCTAAGGTTTATCCCACCTAAGGTTTTTAACCCTAAAGCTCTGATACCATGTTGTAACGCTCCCAAATTTAGGTACTTGAAACCTGAACTAGGTGCTATACGATACCATTTCTATGAGCGGAATAATACTACTAATAATAACAATAATATAAATATCAAACTTAATTTACATACATTAGAGTCTAATCCCAAGTACGCAACCTTTACTACAATACATTTCATGATAGCTAATAAGTATCATTGTCTTTATACTGTCTAACTATTACAAAAGATAACATAAGATTATTCTGATTGCTTCCTTTTTCCCTTGTTCTGGCCTGAACATTCCGGTTGATCATGCTTAGCTGAAAACATTTAAATTTAAAGAAAGAACGAGTATTTGATTTCCCAACAAGTAATAGCAACAATAAATATAAGCTGAAAGGATTAAATATTTTCTTTGAATAACGCTTCTACAACGAATCAACAGTTGTGAAGTAAGCTAAACCAACAATAACAACATATCAAATCTATCTCAAATTTTTGAAACTACGTACTGACTATAAATGGAGAGCATTCGACAGACTATGAACTTTGTTTTTAATTTTCGCTAAGGTTTAGCAGAACTTCATCTGCAAACCGTCATAACTTCGGGCATGAAGGTGATCATCGCAATGCGCCCTATATTGATCAATACTATATACAAGAACGATATTATTGTTCACTCTATCCACCTTAGGTGCACAAAAAATTTCCCATATTAGGGATGTTCATACTTAGTCGGGAATCCGAACCAAAATAATCTGGTTGGATACAATAACGTTCCATAATGATCAACAATATTTCTAAATCTGTGTCTAGCTGGATCAAGTAGCTTAGACAACTTTTAATTAATGGATACATACCGAAAATTAATTGGTATGTATCAACATGTGATTAAATACAATGATTATCCAAGTGAGGACACTTGTCTAACCCTATATAGGGATTAACGAATAGAATAAATATCTGAATTATAAAATAATACAATGATCGGATAATGTAAGAACTTGTATGAATACAAAGATTGGATACATAATCAATAACAATAGAGTTAATAATCTGGCACAATAATATGATTTTGAAACTTTCTTACTCATGTCCATTGCATAAAGAAAATGCAAAGTTAGGATATTTGCACAATGTAAAGAATAGTTCAGATACTTGCCTGAGCTGCTGCTTACAGTTACGCAACTTAGACTAATCTTTTATACCGAAACCTATCATTCATAAGATCATTCGTTCGATTAGAATAATATATCATATCACATAGTACTGCTAATTGCAGTCAACATATAACCTAATCACATTGTCACATATGTTTAACAGTCATTGAATCACAAATAAATACGTATCTAGTCAAATTATCTAAGTCCAAATAAATTTCTGAAATATGTCGATGTATCGACGGCTTTATCGGGTATTTATCGAGTCTAAAACTCTATCCTGTAGTTCAATAACTGAAAATATCAGTCATATTATTTTTAATTGAATTATAATAATTTTTAAATAATAATTATAATTTATCATGATTTTTCACACACTGAAATCATTATTAAATGATTTAAATAATAAATAATTCCATTATCATTAATATTTAATTAATATTAAACTATTAATGAAACTATTGCCAAAATATTAAAGTTATTTATAATAACTCAAAATATTTTTAAAGTATTAATAGTACCCTTAAATAATTTTTAAAACATTTAAAATTATTTTTAAATAATTACGATTAATATTAGAATATTAATTTATTATTTATCAAAATATTAAAAGTCATTTATTATAACTTAAAATATTTTTAATTCATTTATTTCCTTTTTAAATAATTTTTAATTCAATAAAACCATTTTTAAACAATTTATTTAATATCATTATTAAATAACTCTAATATGATCTCATATTAAATTATTAATGAAATTTACATTTAAATATGAAAAGTTATATTTTATAACTTCAAATATTTTTAAAATATTTATTTTCATTTAAAATGATTTTTCTAATATTAAAATCATTTTTAAACAAATTTATTTATTAAAATTATTAAATAAATCTAATATCATTAATATTAAATTATTAATATTTTTCATGAAAATTATCAAAAGTTATATTTTATAACTTAAAACATTTTTATAACCTTTAAATCATTTTTTATATGATTTTTAAATCATTAATTCTATTTTTCCATAATTTATTCAATACATTTATTAAATGAATTAATTATCATTAATATTAAATAATTAATGAAATTTATCACAAATTATTCAAAGTTACCTTTTATAACTCAAAAATATTTTCTAACTCTTTATCCCTTTAAAAATAATTTTTATAATATCAAAATCATTTTTCTATAATTTATTTAATATATAATTAAATAAATTAAATACCATTAATACATAAATAATTATAATTATTAACGAAAAATATTTCAAATTATCAAAAGTAATTTTTTTATAATTTAAAATAATTTTTAAAACCATTTTTTATAATTTTTATAATTTATTTTCTATTTTTAATCATTTTCCGGAAATTAGGAAAATAAAATTATTAAAAACTATCGCTATAGCCTATAGCGACACTAAGCGTCGCTGTTGGTGTTCTCTGGGCTCAAGAACACTGACAAGCAGTTAGCAATGGGTCTCGTTTGACCACCTTTAATTTTTTGTTCATGCTTGTTCTGGACAATCTAAGACTTTAATATTGTTGTATACATGTAGTACTATAATTACCATTTATCACCTTGGTCACACAACAACTCAGATGCAAGATCTGAGCCTTAGAAATCATTGTCAGACGTTGCCTGGGTTTTCTGGGTAACCCAGAAACCCAGTAATCTTCGTAGTGCTACTTTGACACTCGATCTAATCTAGGTTTTAGTCAATGTTATAGTGGTCTAATGATTCAAGGTTGTAGTCCACATGTCAAGGTAAATTATCAATCATCCGGTCAGTCAAACATCATTAAAATAACTAGCTAGCAGCTGGTCAAACGTTGTCAGAAATAACGTTCATACGGTTTCTGGGTTTTTTCCAAAAACTCCATCAGTGAGCGAGTAGCCTAGTTTGACCGTAAATAACTTTCAATCTGTTTGTTATTTAAGTGATTAGGAGCATGAATATGTAGTACACATACAAGAGTATAGTCTTAATACAATAACACAATCAAAACATCAAACACATGCAAGATCTGAGATCATGAACAACATGTCAGACGTTGAAAACCAATTCTGGGTTACCCAGAATTTGAAAGTCAATGCCGAGAGACCTACTTTGACTATTCACTACTTACAATCTGTTGATTGTTTGAGTGATTTAAAGGCATGGATCTTGAGTTTAACTATCAAGCTACAACTTAGTTACAAAAAATAGAATTAGAACAACAACACACTGACAGATCTGAGGTCAACATAATCTTGTCAGACACGATCTGGGTAAATCTATGTTACCAAGAAATGCTCGGTTAATGTCGGTCAACCCACTTTGACTACGAATAACTTTTAATCTACAACAGATATGGACCTGATTCAAGTTCTATATTAAAGATCTCATAACAGACTACAAGTTCAAACTTTCAAAACACAAAAATCATCAAAGACTACAGAGATATAAGGCATGACATTCGTTGTCAGACTTCATTTTTAACTTTTTTCCAGATTTTGTAAAATGCTAGATCTGAGTCTATAGATGTTATGGATCTAATAGCTATCAACCCAGATCATCGTTATACACTACTAACATCATATTTTAACACTTAATCATAACATTTAACATATCATCAAAAGTCAGATTTTTGGTTTAGGGTTTATACCTTTATTAACAAATCTTTGATTCTAGGCTTCTGATTTGTTAAATGTGATCATGGGGCTTGATTTATGGGTGATCTAGCAAGGCAATTTCGTGGGTTTGAATTTGAGAGAGTTTGGCTAAGTGTAAGTGAACAAATGGGGGAAAATAATGCACTTTCTCTCTCTTGATCTTATATAAAACTTGTATACAATGAATGTGGCTGGTGGATTAGCTGAATAGTATAGCTTATAGGCACACGTCTATGCTTAGGGTGGCTTTGTCAAGATTTAATAAGATTTTGTTATCAATAATTCACCAAATGGGACAAAAAGGGTATAATGGTAATTTTGCAAATAATTCAAATGGCATTCTTGTAAACTTGGCAAACCCTTAGGGTTTAACTCTTAGGGTTTAACCCTAAGGGTTTAACCCTAAGGTTTCCAAAATTAGATTTCTTAGATCTCATTTAGGGTTTAAAATAAAATAAAATAAAATATTAGTTTCCTAAAAATGAAATTTATAATTTACTAATTATAATTAGTTTTCTAATTACATTACTTGAACATTTAGGGTTTAAGATCCCATAATTAGCATTATGGCTTACAATTAGCAATTAAGGTTACTAATTTAGAAAATTAGGGTTTCTAACAATTAGGATTTTCAAATATTAATTAGGATTTTCTCTAATTAACATTAACTCTAATAATACACAACATAAATCGTATAACACCGTTACTACACAGTCTTGAACTCATAATTGAGTTTAACAAATAGGGTTTAACAAATTAATATTAGGGTTATGACATTATACAACATAATTGACCAACTATTATCAATACACACTTACAGTATATACTTATAACACTGAAAAATAATATTATATTTAATATAATATTATTATTCTCATTCATTGATCAAAATCCAAAATTAGGGTTAGGATTCCATATCAGATTTATCTTTCATATATAACTTTATTAATTAAGTTAAAAATAATTAACTTAATAATCTGAACTAAAATTCATATAATAAAATAGTAATTATAATAATTCCAATAATCATTTCACATATTATTTAAATAATATAAAATTATATTTTCATAGAAAATAAATAATAAAAATATTTCTACTATAAAAATTAATTATTATAAGAATATACTTTACAATGATCAATAATTCAAAAATAAAATTATTTGAAATCATTCATATAATAAATAAATTTTATTTATCACATATATACATACACATTATTTGGCACATATTCCCTTCTTTAAAATTAAAAAAAAATTATATATAAAATTTCTCATTTATTTATATAGAAAAAAATTTGGTTATTACAAAACTCTTTACCCTTGTTGTATATTACTTGTTGGGCAATTTGTGCTCATTCTTGCTTATTTAAAACCTTTCAGTTAAGGCGGAACATGGAAGTGTCTCTGGGAAAGACAAGGGCAAAGGCAAGTCTACCAACTAGCTTGTTCCTTTATGTTAAAGATTGTCATGTTGTGTTAAGACTGTCTTTAGACTATGTTTAAGCTTAAGTAGGATTATGTAATAAGTCTTTATTCGATATTATTATGTAATCGATTAAGTACTGTAGGTTGCGAGACTTGGGGGAATAATTATAATAAATCATTGTATATTATTCTAAATTAGATCTTCCATTGTGAATGTGTAATTTTAGTTATTATTGTATTACTATGAGAACGTGACGAACCGAATTCGTGTGACCAAGTGGCGGTCCGAATTTGGGGGCGTCACACCCTTTTTTGGGCTTCGATAATTCGGCACAATGTGACCCTCCTGGCCATAATTAAAACACAGATGCTTACCCTTTAGACACACGCTAGTATGGTTCTTCCCACAAGTAGTACAACCTTCAAACTTCTTCTTATGCTGACTTTGTTGTTGTCCTCTTACATTTGAATTTTCATTCCACATCCTCTTCTGGTTATTGCTCCACCAGCTTTGTTTTCATTCTCAATCTTCCTCTTTTTTTTTTTTGATTATACTTTGTTAAGGCATCGCTTCCACCTTCCGTGATAATCGCATTTTCTAGTACTGTTGCAAACGTATTTAACTGAAACATTGAAACCTTGCTATATAGCCAGGGATTCAACCCCTTTTCAAACCTTCTTACCTTACGCTCATCCGTATTAACCTGATACAGAGCAAACATTGCCAACTCATTAAACTTCGAAGCAGACTCTGACACATACATGGTTCCTTCCTTTTGTTCTAAAAATTGAACCTCCATCTGGTTCCGAGAACTTGTCGAAAAGTACATCTCAAAAAACATTTCTTTGAATCTATCCCACGCTATTATTCCATGTCCCCCTCGAACCTTATTCGTCTGCCACCAATAACTAGCTTCAGATTTTAACATAAATGTTGCCAAGACGGTTTTCTGATCATCATTGACCCTGGCAATGTCGAAAACCTTCTCCATTCCCATGATCCAGGTCTGGGCCTCAACTAGATTCATAGACTATTAAAACTCTGGCGGTCCAACTGCTTTGAAGTCCTTGAAAATTGTGACTTGAGCTTGCGGCTGATTCGCAAGTGCTCCTGTTAACAAGGTCACCAACTGCTGAACCGGACTAGCATTAACCTTGTTATTGTAATTATTAGTAGACCCCTTAGGGGGTGGTTGTTGGCGTGGTTGTCTTCTTCTAGGAGGCATTTTTCTATTTAAGATATACGCTAATTAGATCACTACTCAATTTCTGAAATATTTAAAATTTAACTTAAACATTCTAAGATTAAAGCTTAACATATAACATTTCAATAAACTTTGATATTTTATTCATTCATAATTTCTAAAACATAGTAAAGGATATCATCTTTGCTATCTACATCAACTGTAACGACCCAAAAATTCGGGTTGTCTAGAATTTAAGTTTAAAGAATTAGTTATTAATAAAATGAATTTTTATTAATAATATTATGTGTTGTGTGTTTATTAATCATTCGATAACATAGGATGATTATAATACGGGAGTATTCTGGCTACGAGCTAGATTGAACGACTAAGAATTTTTAAGAAGAAAATAAAATTTTTTCGGGAACAAAAATATTTCTGGGGAAAAAGACGAAATATTTATAAATTTTGCAAAGTACACAAGTTGTTATATAATATTCGATTAGTCAGGGAATATTCGTACAACGGCACAATCATTGGTGGACCCCACAACGGAATTATTGTCGGATTGAGAAAATGACAAAAAAATACTTTATTGAAAATAATAGTAGGAAGTTTTTACGGTTGATCTTTGTTGAACTACTCTTAGTAAAAAGTACGATGTCTGCGTTGTTGCATAGTAGCACACGATATTGATTATTGATATTTATGTGAGAAGTCACTCAGTTTTGTTCAATTATTGCTACAATAGTTGCTGCTTAGTATCTCACATTATTTGATGCAATTATTGTTGATTTAGAAGTTTTGTTTTATTCACGTAATAAAATAGAAACATCTTTTTATATAAAACATAATATTTTATTAAAGTTATTCTATAAATAGAATATATTATATTCTATTATGCATAGTGTTTTGCATAGTAAAATCTTTTTATATAAAACAAAATACTTTATTAAAGTTATTCTATAAATAGAATATATTATATTTTATTATGCATAGTGTTTGCATAGTGCCCGCATAGTGTTTGCATAATAAAAATCTTTTTATATAAATAGAATATATTATATTTTATTTAAAAGATTTTTGTTTAAATATGGACCGTCAGATTAAAGTAAATCAATCTGGATCGTTCATGGATTAGTTACTATGCATTCTATTTTCCTATAAATAGAAGCTCATTCCTTTATTATTTTCTTACGAATTCACTGAACTCTAGAGAGAGAAACTATAGAGAGAGACTATAGAGAGATAGAAGAAAAGTTTTCTACTACTTCACTACTCTTATATCAAGTATTATTTTACGGTAAGGGATATTATTCTTTTGTATTCAAGAAGAGAACTTCTGTTGTTCCATTTCTTTATTACTCATTGGAAAAACTCAGATATCGCGCTGCTACCCTATACTTGGTGACATTCTTCTATTATTCTCGCCGAAATATCACATGCACATATACTGGCTGGGACTGGTTCCATCATTTATTATTCCGCATTTATTATTCTGTTGGAACATCCTGTCGTTGTGAATTTCACCTGACCTAGTTCCGTTATTATTATTATGTTGAAATAACCGTCTATGCGAAGTACCGCATGCATGGTGATATCTTTTGTTATTCCATTCAGTATTATACTCAGTTGATTAAAATTTTGACTACTATACTCCATGAAATTAGTGGAATATCCGTGATATTTGCGCTTCATCCAGTATCTTTTCGTGGAAATATTCTTCTGAGCATTCTTGAATTTTACTCTACAAAGCAGTACCATGTTGACAATTTGGACGTTATTGGTTCTTGGACAAATTAATTCTTGAACTTGTTTAATTGAATTCTTATATCATTGTCATCATCCTCATGTTTATGTTATGTTGAAAGTCATCTGTGGCCTGTAGTGCATAGATGGACTTGGTATGATTATGACCAGTGATTATTCGGTATAATCATGACCGTAATGTTATAAATGATGTGAAAATTAAAAGTCCTCATTGGCCCGTAGTGCATTGATGGACAGTTTTTGGTATGATTATGGCTATGGATTCTCTTCGGCCAAGGGAGCAAAGATGAATTGTTTTATGGCATGATCAGGACCGTTGATGAAAACACGATTATCTTTGGCCCGTAGTGCATGGATAATTCATGGTCGTGATTCTAAAGAATATCCTTGGCCTGTAGTGCAGGGATGATTTAATGATGTAGATTATTTATTGAGCTGAGTCTCAGCGATAAAAGTGATGAAAAACTTTTTAAATCATAAAAGATAGTGGATTTTATTCTCTACTTGACTCTTTTAATGGATTACTTGTTCCGCTGCAGTTAAACTTGATGTCTATTATATTTTATCAGTTTAACATTGTTAGAGGCTAATGATAATTTATTCTGCATTACCTTAGTCATAATATTTCTTACTGGGCTAGTTGAGCTCACCCTTTCTTTCACTATTCTCTTCAGGAAAATGAGAATATACCTGGGACGAGTCGGGGAACGGAGTGATGGTCCTGAGGATAGCATTAGTAGTCCTCACTATTTTGTGAAATAGTGTGATAATAATTGTAATGAGGACTCCTTTTGAGTTTGTATAATCTCTAGTAGACAATAATTGTATTCAAACTCACATTTTATGTTTTGTCGTATTGTATACGACAGTTGTATTAGTAAGTTGTATTTGAATTCTGTACCATATATCTGGCGACCCAAGATGGGTGATGTATACCTAATTTTGGGGGCATCACGGTTGGTATCAAAGCTTAGGGATATGATCCCTGACTAAGATGTGAGATAAGAACTAGGAGGGGAGAGACGGGGAATTCCTTCGCTAGTATGACATACCTATGTTTATTTGGTATTTAATTGGTTGGTTAAATTATAGGGATAATATGTGATATGTTAATTAACCCTTGTTTTGTGCCAGTGTTTGAAAATGGCATCCGAGAATGTTGAGATTATCAATGGAGCACAGGAGACCGTTAAGTCTCCACAGATCAATAATCAGGATAATGTGCAACTAGAGGACAATACTCATGAAAATAATAACACCGATGAAATGGTGAATGATGGGATGGTCAGAGAATTTATGCAATTCATACAACAACAGGCAAAGGTATCTCATGTCCAAAATGCAGGTAGAAATACTGATAACTCTCGGACGGTCACCGCTAAGCAGTTTAAGGAGCAATTCATACACCAATTAACCAAGCGAAGGCGCCTCATCCATAATGCAGGTGGAAACAATGGTAACCCACGGTTGGTCACCGCTAAACAGTTCAAGGAGCTGGGACCACTGGAGTTTTTGGGAAAGCCAGAACCATTTAAGGCGGAGACATGGATAAAGCAGATTACCAAGATATTTGATGTCCTAGAATGCTCAGAGGAGCAAAAGGTTCCATTCGCCACCTTTATGTTGCGTGAAGAAGGAGATCATTGGTGGGAATCTGTAAAACGTACCCAGCCTGACGCACTCAAGATGTCATGGGAGAAGTTCCAAGAATTATTCAACGACAAGTACTTTCCTAAAAGTATTCGTCAAATGAAAGAGGTATAATTCATCAAGCTGGAGCAAAACAATATGACCGTGTCGCAGTATGAGGCTAAGTTTGCGGAGTTATCCCAGTTTGCATCCCATTTGGTAGATAATGAGGAGCGAATGACGCGAATGTTTTTGCGAGGTTTGAGACCCGATATACGTCAATACCTCATTTCTCACAAACTTTGTTTATATGCAGATGTTGTTAATAGGGCTCAATTATTGGAGCGCGATAATGAGTCAGCACAACCAAAAGGCAACGACCAACAACACGATAATAGTCATACCGGTGGCAACGGTCATCAGAACAACGATAACCATCGTGGGGGATATTATCATGCCAAGAATGGTAACCATTTCGGTGGTAATCATGGCCAAGATAATAAGAATGTACATTTGAAAAAGAGAAGGTTCAACAATGACGTGAAGACGTCGGCACCAGCACCCGTTTCAAAGGAAGAAGAATTCCCATCGGTCGTATGTTTCAAATGCGGACAAGAGGGACACATCCGTCCAAACTATACGCAACAATCCAAAGCGTATTTTAATTGCGGAAGAGAAGGTCACCTAGCTCAATTTTGTCGTATGGTGAAGTCAAGTCCAACCGGAATAGTGATGCCAAAGGATGTCCCAGGCAAGCCAAAGCCGGTAGTTTAAGAGAGTGCATTTTTTTTTCTCGTGACGAGGAACCTGAATAAAATTATCACGGGTAAGTTAATCATAAGCTCTTACGAAGTCTATACCGTGTTAGATACCAGTTCTACTCACTCTTTTATTTCACTTAGTTGTGTTCAATATTTGTACTTAACTCCGGAGAAGTTAAACTTTGATTTATCTATTGAAAATCCAATGGGAGAAACCTTCGTTACCTCCACTGTTTATAAATCTTGTTTGATTCAAATCGACACTTTCACGTTACCTGTCGATCTTATCTCTTTGAAAATACTTGCCTTTGATGTGGTTTTTTTTTTAAATGATTGATTAACTACTCATCATGTTTTTCATAAGGTTGTTAGCTTTCATATTCCTAACCAACCTATTATGCGAATTCAAGCAACCAAACCACTAAATTCAATCATTGTCATATCAAGCCATAAGTAAAGAGCCCCAATCCTTTTGTTGATGACTTCCTTGTGTGGAATGCACCGAAGCCAGACTTTCTGTAGGCGACGTCGTGAATGACGATGACAAGTTGATAGGTATCATTGTGAGGTGCTATCTAGGTTAAGGGATAGAAGTCACAGTTGGTATCAATGTGACGTACTATCCAAGTCTTGGATGAGAGTAACAGTTTTGAATGATATTTCTATCATTAATAAATCTCTTGACGTATTCTTGAAGACTTCTTAGCCTACCCCAGAGCGTGAAATCGAATTTTGTATTGACACCAGTAAAAAACCCATTTCTTAAACTCTCAAAATATTTCTTCAACAAAAACGAACGTAACATGCGCCAAAGACGTTGACTCGAGCTGTTGAAGATTACGATCGTACTATTCAATATCATCGTGGAAGAGCGAACATGGTAGCTAACATGTTGAGTAGAAGATCGTATGCGTTTACAAGTGCGATGTTGTTAACACAAAGACTCATTTCGTATAACTTGCAAATGATGAAGATAGAGTTAAAGACTCTAGGGACCCACGTGAAGATAACGAATATACGAGTAGAATCGACTTTAATCGATAAAGTTAAAGACGCCAAGCTTCACATACCGAATCGATGAATGTGAAGAAGAAGGTTCAAGAGGGCGTTATTCTAGAAGCAAGAGTTCTTTGAGAGAGAAATCTTAATCCTCGATTTAATTGGCCCATTTGAAATCCTCGATTGAGTAGGAACTGTATTTATAGACTGCTTTTACCGCCAAGTATGTACGTCGTGCTCATAACATTTTTAACGTATCAATGTTACGTAAATATGTGGATGACCCGAACCACATTATTAATTTAGAATAAGACGAGACAGCGGATGATTTAACGTATGAGATCTCGTGTTAAAATCTTGGATAAGAAGAATCGTATCCAACACTCAAGGGTTATACCTCAAGAGTTAGAATCTGAAATGAAGTCAAGGTATCCTCACCGTTACTCTATACACCAGTGCGTCTGATTTAAAATTTAGAGGGCGAAATTCCATAAGTAGGGGAGATTGTGAAACCCGAGATTTTATGAATAAAGAATTAATTTTCACGAAATAATTTTTTTTATATTATGGTGTGAATTTGAGATAATGTTATAGTTATGGGTAATATTTATAAATTTTGCAAAGTATGCAAGTTGTTATATAATATTCGTTTGGTCGGGGAATATTCGTTTTAACAGGGAATATTCGTACAACAACACAATCATTGGTGGACCCCACAATGGAATTATTGTCGGATTGAGAAAAAGACAAAAAATACTTTATTGAAAATAACAGCAGAAGTTTTATCGTTGATACTGTTGAACTACTCGGTAGTAAAAGAACGATGTCTGGCGTTGTTGAATAGTAGCACCACTGTATTGATTATTGATATTTATGTGAGAAGTCACTCAGTTTTGTTCAATTATTGCTACAATAGTTGCTGCATAGTATCTCACATTATTTGATTCAATTATTGTTGATTTAGAAGTTTTGTTTTATTCACGTAATAAAATAGAAATATCTTTTTATATAAAACAGAATACTTTATTAAAGTTATTCTATAAATAGAATATATTATATTCTATTATGCATAGTATTTTGCATAGTAAAATCTTTTTATATAAAATGTATACTTTATTAAAGTTATTCTATAAATAGAATATATTATATTTTATTATGCATAGTGTTTGCATAGTACCCGCATAGTGTTTGCATACAAAAAATCTTTTTATATAAATAGAATATATTATATTTTATTTAAAAGATTTTTGTTTAATATGGACCGTCAGATTAAAATAAATCAAATTGGACCGTTCATGGATTAGTTACTATGCATTCCATTTTCCTATAAATAGAAGCTCATTCCTTCATTATTTTCTTACGAATTCACTGAACTCTAGAGAGAGAAACTATAGAGAGAAACTATAGAGAGATAGAAGAAAAGTTTTCTGCTACTTCACTACTCTTATATCAAGTATTATTTTACGGTAAGAGATATTATTCTTTTGTATTCAAGAAGAGAACTTCTGTTATTCCATTTCTTTATTGTTCTGTTGGAATAACCTGTATACGCGGGCTACACTATATTTGGTGACATTCTTCTATTATTCTGTCGAAATATCCTGTCTGTGCTATACGCCGGACCTGGTTCCAATTTTATTATTCCGTCTTTATTATTCTGTCGGAATATCCTATCTTTGCTATACGCCAGACCTGGTTCCATCATTTATTATTCCGCATTTATTATTCTGTTGGAACATCCTGTCGGTGTGAATTTCACCTGACCTAGTTCCGTTATTATTATTCTGTTGAAATAACCGTCTTTGCTAAGTACCACATGCATGGTGATATCTTTTGTTATTCCATTCAGAATTATACTCAGTTGATTAAAATTTTGACTTCTATACTCCATGAAATTAGTGGAATATCCTTGATATTTGTGCTTCATCTAGTATCTTTTCGTGGAAATATTCTTCTGAGCATTCTTGAATTTTACTCTACAAAGCAGTATCATGTTGACAATTTGGACTTTATTGGTTCCTGGACAAATTAATTCTTGAACTTGTTTAATTGAATTCTTATATCATTGTCATCATCCTCATGTTTATGTTATGTTGAAAGTCATCTATGGCCTGTAGTGCATAGATGGACTTGGTATGATTATGACCAGGGATTATTCGGTATAATCATGACCGTAATGTTACAAATGATATGAAAATTAAAAGTCCTCTTTGGCCCGTAGTGCATTGATGGACAGTTTTTGGTATGATTATGGCTATGGATTCTCTTCGGCCAAGGGAGCAAAGATGAATTGTTTTATGGCATGATCAAGACCGTTGATGAAAACACGATTATCTTTGGCCCGTAGTGCATGGATAATTCGTGGTCGTGATACTAAAGAATATCCTTGGCCTGTAGTGCAAGGATGATTTAATGATGTGGATTATTTATTGAGCTGAGTCTCAGCGATAAAAGTGATGAAAAACTTTTTAAATCATAAATGATAGTGGATTCTATTCTCTACTTGACTCTTTTAATGGATTGTTTGTTCTGCTGCAGTTAAACTTGATGTCTATTGTATTTTATCAGTTTAACATTGTTGGAGGCTAATGATAATTTATTCTGCATTATCTTAGTCATAATATTTCTTACTGGGCTAGTTGAGCACACCCTTTCTTTCACTATTCTCTTCAAGAAATGAGAATATAGCTGGGATGAGTCGGGGAACGGAGTGATGATCCAGAGGATAGCATTAGTAGTCCTCACTATTTTGTGAAATAGTGTGGTAATAATTGTAATGAGGACTCCTTTTGAGTTTGTATAATCTCTAGTTGACAATAATTGTATTCAAACTCACAGTTTATGTTTTGTCGTATTGTACATGACAGTTGTATTAGTAAGTTGTATTTGAATTCTGTACCATGTATCTGGCGACCCAAGATGGGTGATGTATACCTAATTTTGGGGGCGTCACATAATAAATACGAGTGTAATACTAGTTATTATAAGAGTTTAGTACGAAGATTATTACGATGTATAATACGAATATCGTACGAACTATATACGAAGAGAATAAGAGAATGAGATGTGTAAAATACGATTAGTCTTATTGGCTAAGTAAAGGATAGGTTAAGTAACGACTAAGTAAACTTAATAGCTAAGTAAAGTACTTATGCTTAAGGGTTAAGTAAACTTAAAGGCTAAGTAACCTTAAAGGCTAAGTAGACTTAATGGTTAAGTAAATGTGGAGGCCAAGTTAACTTAATGCTTAAGTAATGAATAGTAAGGAGGTTTGGGGGCGAAATGACTATTTTGCCCTAGCTTTGGATTTTCTATAAATAGGAAGCTAACTTTCATTTAAATGGGATTTTGAAAAATCCTATAACACGAGAGAGAGAGAGAGAGAAAAAAAAATAGCTTGAGAGCTTGGAGAAGATGGAGAAGCAAGATAATGAGTATGATTGATCGGATCGAAGGTGATCGTGAAATAGAAAAGCTTGTGAATCGTCGGCTTTGTTTAGCGAAAGAAAAATAAAGAAGAGAGGTAACCTAAAACCTAGTCGAATTTAATTTCTCTTTAAGTCTTATATGATTAAAACATAACTTAAATGAGAATAAGAAGTAGATGAGGTTATAAATGATTTCATATGGTTGAAATCATTGGGAAAAGAAGAAAATACGAGTTTGAAGTTATTTTATAAATTTCTTAAGGAAGTATAAGATTCGTAACGAATTAGAATGATATGTGTGCATTATATGAATAAGTAGGTGAAATAAGTAAGGAATAATGTTCTATAACATCAAATTCCAATAAAAAGTGAAATCGTAATCCAAAATATCGATTAAAATGAAAAACGAACGAAGAACACGAAGAACACGCGAAGAACACGAAGAACATTGTTGATGGATAAATTTAAAACCATCGTAGGCTGTTTTTGAGTGGCAAGTTTAAAACCATCACGTATAAGTTAGTTTCTTATTGCTTGGTTTGGAACAGTAGAAACGTTCTTAAAGAACGGATTAAAACTTAGCTATAACGAAGTTATGGCGAAATTTCGTAAAAGACGAACGAGAATTTGAAAGTTAGTAAATCAACCCGAATTAGTAGTGTTTCATAAGACAGTAAGAGAACATAGAAAACGTGAGTCATGTAATCAAGAACGAACAAGTTCCGAGTTCGGATGATCGAATTACAGATGAACGAACAAAGAGCGTTAAAACGTAAAATGAACAAAGGGTGAAGATCAAGCCAATTGAATGGCACGTTAACGGATTCAGAATAAAGTTCTGTCTAAGGGGTATTGAAGTATGTAAGATAAAGAAGAGGATGACTTTAGAACGACCTCGTTCCAAGTTATAACGAAGAAGTTATGAGATCAGGATGTACGCGTCTCTGATGCTCGACTTTAACTTTTTGGCATGTCAAGCATTTCGCGACACATTCTGCATCATCTCTTTTCATATTTGGCCACAAAAATGTTGTCATAAATCCTGATACATCTTCGGACTTCCTGGGTGAAATAAATATCTTGAATTATGAGCTTCAGACAAAATTTTGAGGTACTGATGGAACCCATATTATTTTCTCGAACCTCAGTAATCCTTCGACATCGATCTTGAACTTCACCTCACTACATTCAGACAAGCCTTCCTTAATTTCCTTATATCCTTTATGTGACGCCCCCAAAATCGGTATACATCACCCATCTTGAGTCGCCAGATACGTGGTACATAATTCAAATACAACTTAATAATACAACTGTCGTGTACAATACAACAAAATATAAACTGTGAGTTTGAATACAAATATTGTCTACTAGAGAGTATAAAAATTCAAAAGGAGTCCTCATTACAATTATTATCACACTATTTCACAGAATAGTGAGGACTACTAATGCAAACATCTAGGACCATCACTCTGTTCCCCTACTAGTCCCAGCTACGTTCTCAGTTCCTGAAGAGAACATTAAAAGAAAATGGTGAGCTCAACTAGCCCAGTAAGAAATATTATGACTTAGATAATGCAGAATAAATTATCAATAGCCTTCAACAGTATAACAAATGATAGAATATAATAGACAACAAGTTTTAGATCAAAAACTGCAGTGGAATAAGCAATCCATTAGAAGAATCAAACAGGGAATAAAATCTACTATCTTCTATGATTTAAAATATTTTTCATCACTTTTATCGCTGGGACTCAGCTTAATAAATAATCCACATCATTGAATCACCCCTGCACTACTACCAAGGATATTCTTTAGTATCACGACCACGAATTATCCATGCACTACGGCTAAAGATAATCATATTTTCATCAACGGTCCTGATCATGCCATAAAATAATTCATCTTTACACTACGGCCAAAGAGAATCCATAGCCATAATCATACTAAAAACTGTCCATCAATGCACTACGGTCCAATGAGGACTTTTTCCATATCATTTGTAACATTATGGTTATGATTATACCGAATAATCCCAGGTCATAATCATACCAAGTCCATCTATGCACTATAGGCCACAGATGACTTTCAACATAATATAAGCATGAGGATGATGACAATGATATAAGAATTCAATAAAACAAGTTCAAGAATTAAATTATCTAGGAACTGAAAACGTCCAAATTGTCAACGTGATACTGCTTTGTAGAGTAAAATTCAAGAATGCTCAGAAGAATATTTCCATGAAAAGATACTGGATGAAGCGCAAATATCAAGGATATTCCACTAATTTCATGGAGTATGGAAGTCAAAGTTTTAATCAACTGAGTATAATAAAGAATGGAATAACAAAAGAAATCACCATGCATGCGGTATTTCGCATGTATGTGTTATTTCAATGAATAATAATTAACGTAACCGGTCATTTTCGCATGTACATGTTATTCCAATAGAATACCAATAAAGATTTTAACCAGTCCTGCGTAGAACACACATGCATGAGATATTCCAACAGTAATAATAAAGACGGAACCGAATCCCATGTAGAACGCATTTTAGACGTGATATTCCAACGTAATAATAAAGAAGAATGGAACCGTGTCCCATGAGAACGCATACATACGTGATATTCCAAATGTAATAATAAAGAATGGAATAATGTAAGAATTTCACCAAGTATGCGGTATTGCAGATGACAAGTTATTCCAACATAGTAACAAAGAATGGAATAATGAAGTTCTCTTCATGAAGATGAAAGAAAGAAATAATACTCCCTACGAGTACAACAAATAATATTCCCTACCTTAGAAGAAACTAGATATAGAAGTAGTGAAGTAGCAGAATACTTTTCTTCTTTCTCTCTATAATTTCTCTATAGCTTTAGTGAATTGGTGAGAAATGAAGGAAGAATGAGCTTCTATTTATAGGAAAATATAGTTTCGATAATTGCACATTTTGGGGCTCAAAAAATTACAGTACAATACCTTCAACTTTTCTTTTATTTTTAATTTAGTCCTGCAAGTATTATCAATCTTGCACCAACTCCCCTAATAGTAAATCATGTGAATCAATAGTACAATCATGTGAATAAATAGTATAATCATGTGAATAAATAGTATAATCATGTGAAAAAATTAATTATAGTATAGTACCTTCAACTATACCTCCATTTTTAACTTAGTCATGCAAGTATTATCAATCTTGCACCACCACCCCTAATAGTATAAGAATGTGAATCAATAGTACTCCGTGAATAATAACTCGTGAATAGTAACTCATGAATAGTACTCCAACACGTAAAGTGCTTCGAATACCCGAGTGAAGAATATAACCTCCAGACATCAATTATCATCGAAATAAATGTCAATTTCCACTAACACTAATAATCCCAATACAATGGAACAATCAATTTCATCTTTAATCAACACAACTTTTTCATCATTAATATTATAACTCACAATATTTAACAACCAGGTCGTTCCTAGGAAAGAGGGGGCTTTTCAATAAGGATTTCTCCTTATTGGCGCGCAATTAGGTGACCAAATCTCTCCTTGACAGAACTTCTAGACATTGTCAATATTGCAAATAATAATTTGAATAACTTTGTCATCTCAATTATTGATTTAATAATAATAAATATTATGTAGATGATACTGTGACAATAATTAAATCAATAATATGAGAGATATGGTGCAACAATTACTGTAGCAATAATTGAGTATAACTGAGTGACTTCTCACGTAAGCATCAATAATCAATACCGTGTGCTACTATGCAACCACACGTATTATTGTACTTTTAACACCGGTGTTTCAACAGTTAATCTGTAAAACTTCCGCCAATTATTTTCATAAAGAATTTTGTCGCTTTCTCAATCCGATAATAATTCCGTTGTGGGGTCCACCAATGATTGTCTGCAAATCGTTTGGGATATTCTCCGACAAAAAGAATATTCCCCACCAATCGAATATTATATAACAACTTGCGTACTTTGCAAAATTTATAAATATTACCCACAACTATAACATTATATCAAATCCACACCATAATATTAAAAATTATTTCAAGAAAATTAAATCTTTATTCATAAAATCTGGGGTCTCACACTTTATCTTGTAGTTGAGCGTTCTTTACCTTATCCACTAAAGTTGGACTAGCTTCCATTTGGAACAATCTTTCATCCGATTCTTTCAGAAATTTTATTTCTAATTCTAGTTTCGCCATTACTGAAATGATCTCCTCCTGGGCAGTTAACAACATACTCTTCTCTCGACCCTTTCTGCTCAAGGCATCGACAACCACATTTCTTTTTCCCGGATGATAAAAGATTTCACAATCATAATCTTTTATCAGTTCTAATCATCGCCTCTAACGTATGTTCAGATCCTTTTGTGTATAATTATATTTCAGACTCTTAAAGTCAATATATATCTCACACTTCTCTCCATAAAGATAATGTCTCCATATCTTCAGAGCAAACACCACTACGACTAACTCCAAATCATGAGTCGGGTATGTGACGAATGAATTTATTGAGTTGTGATTCTGGGGACAGAATCCTTTTAAGGAGGGAAGGATATAACGAATGAGAATTTTGTAATTAATTTTAAATATTTATTGAATTAAATAAATATTTGAATTGATTTGTTTATTGAGATAAATAAATATTGATGAAATTATTGTGCATTAATTTAGTTAACATGTGTTATAATAATTAAATTAATGAATAATGATTTTATGGACTGAAGATTTAGTTTAATAAAATAATTAAATTAAATGAGTTTTTTTACTGAAATAATTAAATTAAATAAATTGTTTGATAATAATAGTGTTGTGTAGTGCTGATGTTCTAGTTTAATTTAATAATTAAATTAGATATGTAATAATTTGTTAAGCATAAATTATAATTGTAATGAAATTATAATTATAATTATAAGTGAAGTGTAAAATTTGATTTGATTTAATTAACTAAATAAAGATGTGACAAGGAAACTATATGATAAGAAAATATAAAAATAATTTGAGTGAGAGTTTTATTGTGCAAGGCGAACAAAGCCTTGTGGCTTTTGGTTAGTGTAACTGCTGAGGGCTTTTGCTTGGTTAAACTGATAACCAACGTTTATCAGTTTATGTTTATGCATTTTAGTTGGTTTATATTACGTATTTTGTTCCAAGACTTAGAGTAGAGGAAGAAAACACAGAGTGTTAGAGAGAAAATTGAGAAGATCTAGAGAGAATTATGTGATCAGAGAAGGAGGGTGTAACTATTAAGTTTTTTATGGCTTCTTCAAGTTTTCTTTGTCATCATCTAGCTAATCCAATAAAGGGTAAATTATTAATTTTGAACTTTAATTGCGTTCTTGAATTTTATGGGAAATTGAATTTCTATGGCCAATTTTTAAGGAATTGAATTGCATAAATGGGTTAGTGTATATATAATCTGTTGGTTATCATTTAGAAATAAATTTCAGGGGTTAAAATCAGTGAAATCATGTTATAAATGGAGATTAGTGTTGTTCTTGAGTATAGTGATATATATATATATATATATATATATATATATATAACATGTTTGATTTTAGAGTCACAATTGGTGTTTAATTTATTTGATAATCTATAAATTGATTATTAAACATGTTAGTATGTTGAATTACGAAAAGAACGCGATTTGTATGGTATAATTTGGTTAAGAAACAAAGATTTAGTGATTAAATTCGCTAAACATGTTGGGATATGAAGAAAACTAGTACAAACATGGTTTTGATCCTTTAAAATAACTTGTGTAAGATGTTTATGTTGTTAGAATCTTGATATGCATGCTTAGTGGTATTGTAAGTTAGTTTATAGCTTATGGGTTTGTGAATTTCTGCTTTATTAGAAAAAAAAAATTGGGTTGCTTGGAATGAATTGTGAAGCAAGGTATGCAGTCTACAGTTTCTGTTTGTGTACCAGTGCAGCTGCGCCGGTACCAAACGAAAAAATGGCGTAATTGTGCTTACAGAGCATTCTGGGTATTGAGCACCAAATAGCATTCTTACGCCAGTGGTTAAGGCTTGGGGTGGCGCGATTGCGCCCTCCCCAAAGCGTAAATGCTTGTTTTTTCTTTTTGTTTTCAGACCATGACATGTTAACCTAACCTAGTCTAAGGTGAATTATAATATGTTAAACATGTAATGAGGTTTTATAATTAATTGTAAACATATGTTCAATGATTTCAAATTATAAAGTTACTAAGTTGTGAAAAACTTTAATTTGCTATTTGTTTAAGTCTTGAGATGCGTTTAAAGGCTACATTGTTATGATAGCCTTATGATTTCAGATTGGTGACATTATGTTAATTGAAAAGTCAAAATTTGAATTATGTTAACAAATTGGATTTAAATGAGAACTAAAACATATAGGGTTAATGTTAGTGTAACTAATCGATATTGCGATTCTAATGATATATGTAGGGTTTTGACGAACATGTGTTATAATTGTATAGCTTACGCACGAGGAAAGTTCCTAAATCTTATTTCATTATGTAGCAAGATCTTTACCCTATCTTGTTTATTATTGTTATGCAAGTATCTTGTTTCATGGCTCAAGTTGTTTGTTCATATTGAGCAAGTTTCTAATCATTGTTCTTCTTAATTCAAAGCTTGAGATGTTTATTGTTTCGAGTGAGACCTTCTAATTCCTTTGAAGATAGTTTATTGGACATATAATGCTTTATTTAACTATATATTGTTGTGATTTCATTCTTGATCTTAAACGTTGTTACTCAATACCTGGTTACCTTGTTATTGTATCGAACTTCGAATGGCTAGTGAACCTTTATTGAAATGACTAGAACATAGTTAATAAGCGTTCTAAACTTCTAGAACCACTGTTAAGCTAATCCAAACTAAACTTTCTTTAGTGTGGAAATCCTAAAGTCAAACTGAGATGAACAACCCTAATATAGGGGATTATGTACGTGTTAGCGTTTAGATGTTTGTGCACAATACATGGTACGAAGGGCTGATCCCCCTAAGTATGGAAGAAAAGGTCTGTATAGTCTAACGACTATTAAAGGTTGAGGTAGAAATACTTAGTAACCTTGGAACATAGTTCATGGTCTTAAGACCTTCATATATAAATCTCGAACTTGTTTTCTAATCTCGATTAAAAGAACGAGTTCTTTATTATTCAGTAACCATTGCTTACTCTTATGTTATTTCTATTGTCATTGTTATATTGGTGAACAATTGTTTGCTCACTCTTGCATTTAACATTACAGCTAAAGTTGAGAAAGTTGACGAGCCGTCTACTAGCAAGGGCAAGGGCAAGTTGTCCAAATGATGAAGACTTATTTGATTTTATTTAATAAAATCTATGTTATAAGACTTATTTATTTATGTGATGTTTTCCGAAAACTTATGTAATAGTTTAAGGTTAGATTACATTGGAATTATTTTAAGTTGATGTAACCCTTTAATGGGGAGGATTATTGTTGAAGTTATTTAAGTTACGTATTTATCCTTGATTATGGGTAGTTAGATGTAATTGTTTTGGATAGTGAACACCAAATCTTGTGGGAATGAAGTACCCAAATTTGGGGGTGTCAAAAGTTGGTATCAAAGCTTTAGGTTATGAACCTTAGGTGGGGGAAACCTTAGGAAGTAACCTTTAAGGAGATCCAAAGCATAGTGGTGATAAACTCGTATCGAATTCTAAGGAATGAATTCCCTAATTCATTAAAGATAAATAATAAAAGACTTTATGTGCCTATATGTTTATAACTTATGTGCTCGCAAGTATCGAAGAGTGTCACGTAGTAAATAAAACTTAAGGGATTTTGTTATCAGGATGTCTAATGCTGAAGGATCCAGTCAAGCTATGGAAGAGATACCTCAGGTGCCTAGAAATGAGGAGCCTCGAGATGTCCATGTGGTTCAGGAGCAATTGATCCAGAGGGAGCCTTCTCTGTTAGTCGCTGATGAAGGACAGGGGTATGAGCCTGTGTCTGATCCTGAGGAGGAGGACTCCAAGGAGATAAAGGTGGAGGATGAGGAAGATGATCCTATAAAATTTCCACCAAACTCCATTGCAGCTGGGATGTATGATGAATTATATGACCGTAATATAGAATTATAGGCTAAGGTTGAGGAGCTGAAGGAGCTGGCTGACATACGTCAGGCTACTATAGAGAAAAAGGACGTGGAGATTCAGGATCTCGACATATGTCTTGGAAACACAGAATGGAAACTAGTTCACATAGAGGGTCATCAAGAAGAGCTATTGGCTGAGAATGAAAAGATGAGGACTGAAGTTGAAAAGCTAAAAGATGATTTGAAGGAGGAGTTAGCTAAGCGTGCGAGAGTAGAAGACGCTTGGATGAAGGCTACTCAGCGTGAAGATCGTGATGAAGACAAGGTTCAGACGAAGAAGGCCAAGATGAATGAAATGGATTATGCTTTTTATTCTGCGATTAATAGGGCCCTTAACCGAGTCTTTTATTACCCGGCTTAGTTTGAATACATGCCATGGTATATGATGGATTGTAGAACGATGTTTTGTATCATGGAAAAATAACGTAGAGAAGATTCTCGACATCTTAATATGCCATAATAGGAAGAGTAATAAGTTATGTGATTAAATATGTGTTAAATAAGTTGTAAATCCCATATTTTGAGATAAATAATTGGGTAAGATGAGCATGTATCCTAAAACTTTTCAAGTTCAGGAAAGTTGATGTTGATAGCAGAGATGTTATCCTTACTATGTTTTGGAAGTTATGAATGAATAAGATATCGAAGTTTATTGAAATGTTTTGTGTTAAGCTTTAATCATGGAATGTTTAAGTTAAACCTTAAATACTTAAGAAATTGAGTAGTGATCTAATAAGTGTGTATCACATATAGAAAAAAGTGCCACCTAAAAGAAGACAACCACGCCAACAACCACCCGTTGAGGGGTCTACTAACAACAACAATAACGAGGTCAATGTTAACCCGGTTAAGCAATTGGTGACCTTGTTAACAGAAGTATTTGTGAATCAACCGCAAGCTCAAGTCATGACTTTCAACGACTTCAAAGCGATTGGAGCGCTAGAGTTTCAAGGGTCTATGAATCTAGTTGAAGCCCAAACCTGGATCATGGAAATGGAGAAAGTTTTCGACGTTGCCAGAGTCAATGAGGAACAAAAAACCACCTTTGCAACGTTTATGTTGAAGTCTGAAGCTAGTTATTGGTGGCAGACGAATAAGGTTCGTGGGGGACAGGGAATAATAGCGTGGGATAGGTTCAAAAAAATGTTTTTCGAGATGTACTTTTCAACGAGTTCCAGGAACCAGATGGAAGTTCAATTCTTGGAATTAAAGCAAGGAACCATGTTTGTGCCAGGGTATACAACGAAGTTTAATGAGTTGGCAATGTTTTTTCAGTACCAAGTCAATATAGATGAGCGTAAGGCGAGAAGGTTTTAACATGGGATAAAGCCCTGGCTATATAGCAGGGTTTCAATGTCTCAGTTAAATACGTTTGCAACAGTGCTAGAAAAGGCAATTATTGCGGAAGGTGGAAGCGATGCCTTAACCAAGTATAATCAAGAAAAGAAGAAGAGGAAGAATGAGAGTGAAAAAGGCTGGTGGAAGCAATAATGGAAGTAATAACTAGAAGAAGAAGTGGAATGAAAATTCAAATATGGGAGGACAACAAGGATGTGACACCCCTAAAATAGGTATACATCACCCATCTTGGGTCGCCAAATACATGGTACAAATTCAAATACAACTTAATTATACAACAGTCGTGTAAAATACGACAAAACATAATCTAAGAGTTTTAATAAAAATATTGTCATCCAGACAATATCCACACTCAATGGAGTCCTCATTACATTTATTATCACAATATTTAACATAATAGTGAGGACTACTAATTCTATCATCTGGACCGTCACTCCGTTCCCCGACTAGTCCTGGCTACGTTCTCATTTCCTGAAGAGAACAGTGAAAGAAAGGGTGAGCTCAACTAGCCCAGTAAGAAATATTATGACTACGATAATGCAGAATAAATTATCATTAGCCTTCAATAGTGTTAAACTGATAAAATATAATAAACATCAAGTTTAACTGCAGCAGAACAAGTAATCCATTAGAAGAGTCAAGTAGAGAATAAAATCTACTATCTTCTATGATTTAAAAGGTTTTTCATCACTTTTATCGCTGAGACTGAGCTTAATAAATAAACCACATCATCCCTGCATTACGACCAAGGATATTCATTAGTATCACGACCACAAATTATCCATGCACTACGGGCCAAAGATATTCATGTATTCATCAATTGTCATGATCATGCCAACAACTGTCTATCAATGCACTACGACCAATGAGGACTTTTACCACATCATTTGTAACATTACGGTCATTATTATACCGAATAATCCCTGGTCATAATTATAACAAGTCCATCCATGCACTACAGGCCACATATGACTTTCAACATATTATAAACATGAGGATGATGACAATGATATAAGAATTCAATAAAACAAGTTCAAGGATAAATTTGTAAAGATTTATAATTTAATTTATCCAGAAATCAATAACGTCCAAATTGTCAACATGATATTGCTTTGTGGAGTAAAATTCAAGAATGCTCAGAAGAATATTTCCATGAAAAGATACTGGATGAAGCGCAAATATCAAGGATATTCCACTAATTTTATGGAGTATAGAAGCCAAAACTTTCATCAACTGAGTATAATAGAATATATGAAACCGCAAATGGATTTTTTCCGCCATGCGGTAATCCACGTAGACAGATTATTCCAACAGAATAATAAAGAATGGAATAACAGAAGAATTCACCAGGAGTGCGTAATCCGCACAGACAGGTTATTCCAACTGAATAATAAAGAATGGAACCAGGTCATGCATAATCCGCATAGACATGATGTTCCAACAGAATAATAAAGAATGGAACCAGGTCATGCGTAATCCACACAGACAGAATGTTCCAACAGAATAATAAAGAATTGAACCAGGTCATGCATAATCCGCACAAACAGGATGTTCCAACAGAATAATAAAGAATGGAATAACAATAGAATTCACCAGGAATGCGATAGACCGTACAAACATGTTATTCCAACAAAATAATAAAGAATGGAATAACAGAAGAATTTCACCATGTATGCGGTACTTCGCATAAAAAGGTTATTCCAACATAATAATAAAGAATGGAATAACAACCCTTACGAGTATTGAAAGAAAATAACTCTCTTCATAAATACGAAGGAATAATACCCCTTAACTTAGAAAAACTGGATACTAGAATAGTAAGGTAGCAGACTTCTCTTCTTCTTTCTCTCTATAATAATTGCTTAAAGCTTTTGTGAATTGGTGAGAAATGAAGGAAGAACGAGCTTCTATTTATAGGAAAATATAGTTTCGATAATTGCACGTTTTGGGGCTCAAAATATTACAGTATAATTGTAACATTGCATATTTTTAAATGTAAGTTATAAATATTTATTGATTTATATAAATATTTATTGGATGTGTTTATTATTGAATAAGTAATTTTTTTAATTTGATTGAGTTGATTTAGTTAATTATTTATTTGCTAAATAATTAATGGGATTAGTTAATTATTTATTTGTTAAATAATTAATGTGTTATGTGGATTGAGTTATGCGATTAAGTAATTTATTTAATAAATTGTTATTAAATAAAGTGTGACAAATAACTATATTATAAGAGTTATTAAAATAAATTAAAGTAATATTAATTTAGTTTTTGCCAAACAAGGTATAAGTATATTAATCCTTTAACTTTTAAATGAGTTACCAAACAAAGCCTATGGCTTTTGGATTTCTTTTTAATTTAAATTGTTAAATAAATAAAATGATAATACGAAAATATATATAAGTTATGTAACTGATAATTTAATACAAAATATTAGTGAGCGTCAGTTTTTTTAAAATAATTGAAAAGACGTACGTTGTTTTTTTTTTATTTTAGTATACCTATACTATGAATTGAAGTGTTTATCATTTTACGCTTTGAGTTAACTGATTAACTTAGAGAAGAAAAAGAAAGGAAGTTCATAGAGTTTGAGAGGAAGGAAGCCAAGTGTGTGATTATCCAAAGCAAGTTCTGTTAACAAGTATCTTCTTAAGCAACAAAAAGGTATTTTTCCTATAAACTTAATACTATATAACTATATATGTATTACATTATATAGTTCGTGAATTAGTATATCTCTGTGTTTTTGAATTTCACAGTAGAATAAGTTTTACAAGATTTTCTGTAAACTGAGTTTTATAATTTATGATGATAATGTGTAATTGTAATTGTTATAGCTAGCATGTATATATAGGTGTGTATGTGTTGTATGCTAAATTACCATTGAGAAAAAGAACTCGGTTTTTTACAGTGGAATATATATATATATATATATATATATATACTACGAACATATGATTTCATGATAACAAAAATTGTGAACTAATACGCGAATTGAACTTTGTATATGTTAATTGGACTATATGTTGGTATGCTAGTTTTCCAAAGGTAATAATTTGGTTATAAGCATGGAATACCGTTTACTTTAATTTATATTTATCAACAATGCAGTTTTGTTTTAATAACAGTGTTTCAAAGAATTAGTCTATGATATTATTAATTAGTGGTTGGTAATTGGTATATGGATGATTGTTAACAAGTATGTGTAATTTATATTAGTTATATAGGTTGTTTGGGGCAAATTGTTGTTACAAATTTAAGACAGTAGCTTTGGCTCTGTTCTTTGTTTTAGTTCTCAGGAGTTTCGCGCTTGACAGATCAAAATTCACGCTCAAATGACAAGTTTAGGCTTAGCGCCAAAAATCGGCCTGACCAGACTTCTGCTATTTAGCTAATTGAAATCGAAGTCTTGTTTGATTTCATCATACCAGTGCCGAGTCCCTATATAGGATATTGTGATTTGGATTATAACGGTTTAATCTACGTGCAAGGAAAGTTCTCTAGCTCTATACTCTCATTGAGTTAGTTGTGTTTATACAAGTTTTCTAATCCTAAAGCTTCGTTATGCAAATTTTATATGCTATACTTTATTGAGTAAAGTATTTCCATTAAGCAACTTAATTGTATCCAGTTATTCATGATGATACAAGCATCCCATCTCCACACTTTTGTTGAGATAGTTATTATGATTATGCAAGTTTTTCCTAACTCTAAACTTGTTATATTAGCATGCAAGTATCGTTATTCTGTTAAATCAGTTTATTGTTCAAGTTATTATTTGTTGTGCATGCTTGATAACAAATTTTAAGATATAACCTTAGCTTAATATTGTTCAAAGAAAGGTATGATAGATTATTCAATTGTTATGCTATTAGAATTATTCCTAAAGCATGAACTTAGAACGAAATGTTTATTCAGTCAGGATTATTCAATAACATAGTGTTATTATCTTTTATTCAACTAATCCTTAGTTGATGTCCGTTGAATTCCAAATTGCCTTGAAGTGTATCCAAACCAAACTATCTTTGGGGCGGACTTGTACTCCAAATACTGAGATGAACAACCCTATTTATAGGGGTTACACTTAGTTTTGTACTTTGCGCTGAAATGTTTGTATACAATACATGTACGAAGGGTTGATCCCCCTAAATACCTTAAAGTCATTATGGTCGTATGACCGAAAAAGTTTAAGTTAAAAGATTACTTATAACTGTGGACAAGGTTCGTGGTCATTAGACTCTCAGTGAATGTTTAAAATGTTAATAGAACCTATTCTTCAGTTCTATTGAGCCCCTAAATGGGAAAGGAATGTTAAGATGTTAATAGGACTTATTATTTAGTTCTATTGAGCCCCTGAATGGGCAAGGAATGTTTAAGATGTTAATAGAACCTATTGTTCAGTTCTATTGAGCCCTGAATGGGCATAAAATGTAAAAGTTATTCATTGTTATTTCAAGTGAGCCTTGTTTGCTCACTCTTGCCTGTAAAATCCTTACAGCCAAAGATGGAAAGGGTGACGTACCTAGCACCAGTAAAGGAAAGGGAAAGATGAACAAGTACTGAAGACTTGTAATAGTTTTGATAGTTTTATTATTAGACTTTGGTTTAAAGATTTTAATGAAGTTTATTTAAATTTTCTGCATGAATGATTGTTTGTAAAGATTAGATAACTTGGGAGATATTATTTTATGTAATTCCTGTATGGGCAGGTTTATTATTCAATTTTATTTATGATTGGGTAGTTATAAATGAATATTTTGATTACGTGAACACCAAATCTTGAGGTAATGAAGTACCGAGATTTGCGGGTATCACAAGCTAGTATCAAAGCTTTAGGTTATGAACCTTAGGTTGGGGGGAAAAGCTTTAGGAAGTAACCTTTGAAAATATAGTGGAGATAACTCTTATCGAGTTTGAAGGAAGAAGTAATATGTGCTTATGTGTTTATAACTTATGTGCTCACGAGTGTCGAGTATAATGATTAATAACTAAAACTTTAAAATTTTGTTGTCAGGATGACTAATGTCGGAGATTCTAGTCAGGCTAGGGAGGAGGGACCTCAAATTCCTATAGAGGAGGAGCCTCACGACATTCAGGTTGTTTGGGAACAACTACTGCCACGGGAGTCAGCCCCGTTAGTCATAGTGGTTGAAGATGAGGATGATGATGTTGAGACGGATGAGGAGGATCCCGTGGAGTTGCCACATGAGGATGAGGATAACGAGGACGAGGAGGAAGAGACTTCACTAACCTCGATGGCTGCTCGTATGTATGATGAAGTCTACGACCGTAACGTGGAACTTCGGACACAGAATGAGGAGTTGCAGAGATAGTAGTTTGAACAACGGATCGCAATGAATGACACGTAAGATCGACGGACATCCGTGGATCGAGATGAACGCCTAACTAATGCTAAAGAGAAGTCGATGCGCATCAAGGAGAGAAGGAACAACGATCGAGATGGTCATGGAATCAAGAACAAGCTGAATGAAGAAGCTACCAAAAGGGCGAGAGCTGAAGACGCATACGAGGAAGCTTATCAACGAATCGGAAGAAGCGTAGAGGGACGACAAGCAAAGAGGATGAAGATGGAAGAGATGGATAAAGTATTCAATACCGTGATCAATCGAGCTCAAGATTGGGTCATGGGTTATCCAATTCGATTTGAAACTCGCCATCATACGTGTTAGACCAACACCAACCATGTTTCGAAAGTTATGGAAGAAGAGCGTCAAAAGGCTACGGAGTATCTTAATAAATCATCATAGGAAGTGTACCTATTATACACGTAATAAGTGTTAAATAATGTGTTAATCCCTAGTGTTAAGTAACCATGGGATATGAGAATGATGATGTTTTCCTGTAACTTTTGTAGTTCAGGAAAGGAATGTAAATAGCAGTGATGCTATTGTTTTTATGTTTTCGAAAAGGTGATGAATAAATAAAAGATATTATTTTATTCAAAAGTGTTATGTGGTTGTTTCTTTTATGGAAGCAGGATTAGTTAGAAAGTACTTAAAGAAGTTGGGTAATAGTCTAATAGATATTTTTTTTACCAGAAAATGCCTCCCAGACGTGAACCACCCCGTCAGAGAACAAATACGAGAACTAACAATAATGATGTTGAAGATAATTTCGTCCAACAACTAGTGACATTACTAACAGGAGCGTTGCAACATCAACCTCAGAACTAAAGAACAATGTTTAAGGATTTCAAGGCGGTTGGACCACCTGAATTTCATGGGTCCACGAATCCGGTCGAGGCACAGACCTGTATTATGGAAATAGAGAAAGTATTTGAAGTCGCTAGGGTAGTGGATGAACAGAAGACTGCCTTTGCAACATTTATGTTGAAAGCAGAAGCTAGTTATTGGTGGCAAGCCAATAAAACCCAGGAAGGACCAGGAGTGATAACTTGGGATAGGTTTAAGGAGTTATTCCTCGAGACCTACTTCCCAGAGAGTTCAAAAAGTTAGTTAGAGGTTCAGTTTTTGGAATTGAAGCAGGGAGCGATGACGGTGTCTGAGTATGCCGTGAAATTCAACGAATTGGCGAGGTTTGCGCCATATCAAGTCAGCACAGACGAGCGTAAGGCAAAGAGGTTCGAACAAGGACTAAAGCCCTGGCTGTACAGTAGGGTTTCCCTATTCTAGTTGAAGACATTTGTAGCAGTGATGGAGAAGGCTATACTCGCTGAAGGTGGAGGCGAGGCAGTGACAAAATTCAATCAAGAGCAGAAGAAGAAGAAGAAGAAAAAGAATGAGGTAGAAGTGAAGAATGGTAGCGGAGGCAATGGAAATGGCAACAACAACAACTTGAAGAGGAAGTGGAACGGAAATGGGGGTACTGGAAACCAGCAGGGTAACCAACAGTTTAGGAAGTTTGAAGCATGTGATACATGCAGGAGGTTTCATAAGGGTGTGTGCTTGATGGGGAAATGTGCATGTTTCAACTGTGGCCAGGAGGGTCACATCGCCTCAAATTGCACCCAACCCAAGAAGAATGTCTGTTTCACATGTGGATCCAAGGATCATTTTGCTCGTGAATGCCCTCAAAAGAATGTCGAAGAAACAATGAAGTAGTAAGTGGCAGCAAAGAAGGGAGGTACTTGGGCTATTGGTTGGACCTACAACATCAAACAAACCCACAACCGTAACTTTCAACATGACTGCAAGATGTCTTTGTCAAATCAAAAGATGTGGTGTCGTATTATCTCAATCAACGATATTAATGCTTATGTATTATTTGATTCGGGTGCTACTTGCTCGTTTATATCTGATGAATTTGCTAAGAGGTTAGAATTGCCTTGAGAAGAACTGAATTTCCCTCTAAACATAGAAATTGCGAATAGGGAAGTGATTCATTTAGGTTCATATACAAGAGCTGTAGGGTGAACATAAAAGGGAATATAATGATGGTAGATTTAATTCATTAGACTTTGGGAATTTGATGTAATTTTGGGAATGGATTGGCTATTTAAATATGGAGCAAAGAATTGATTGTCACAAGAAGTGTGTAAACCTTATGACTCCGCCAAAGGTAGTTTTCCATTGTAGCAAATCGCTTAGACAAATGAAATATCCGCGATTATGCAGCGCGAAGTTGTTAAGTAAAGGTCATGTGGGTTATTTGGCTTACATAGTCGATACTCGGAAAGAAGGGTGTGAAATCGAGGAGATACCAAGTGGTTAGAGAATTCAGAGATGTATTTCCGTAAGATTTGCCAGACATCCGCTTCGACGAGAGAGATTGAGTTCAGAATCGACTTAGCGCCAGAATCGCACCGATATCGAAGGCCCCGTCATGTAATGGCTCCGATAGAAATGAAGGAACTGATGGTGCAACTGCAAGAATTGCTGGACAAGAAGTATATTCAACCAAGCGTATCACCGTGGGGAGCGCCGGTATTATTCGTGAAGAAGAAGGACAGATCAATGCGTCTTTGCATTGATTATAGGGAGTTAAACAAGGTCACTATTAAAAATAGGTATCCGTTGCCTAGAATAGATGACTTGTTTGATCAGTTGAAGGGTGTTAAATACTTCTCGAAAATAGATTTGAGAAGTGGGTATCACCAATTAAAGGTAAGAAAGGAGGATATACCTAGAACGGCATTCAGAACTCGGTATAGACATTACGAGTTTTTGGTGATGTCTTTTGGTTTAACAAACGCCCCTGCCGCGTTCATGGATTTGATGAACATGGTATTTAAACCATTCTTAGATAAGTTAGTAGTGGTGTTTATCGACGACATTCTGGTGTATTCCAAAACTTAAGAAGAACACGTGGAACATTTACGTTTGACATTGGAGACACTAAGAAAGGAAAAGTTATATGCGAAATTCTCTAAGTGCGAATTTTGGCTCGATCGTGTACAATTTTTGGGTCATGTGATTGACAAAGATTGGATTTCAGTGGATCCATCAAAAGTAGAAGCTGTAATCAATTGGGAGCAACCAAGGACACCTTCGGAGGTGAGGAGTTTCTTGGGACTGGCCAGTTATTATAGAAGATTTATACAAGATTTTTCCAAGATAGCCACTCCGTTAACAAATTTGACACGAAAAGCTGTGAAATTCGTTTGGACGGAGAAATATGAAGAGAGTTTCCAAGGTTTAAAGAAGAAGCTAAGTGTGGCACCTGTGTTAACACTACCAGATAGTACAGGAAATTTTGTGGTGTATAATGATGCCTCACACAAAGGATTGGGTTGTGTTCTTATGCAAAACGACAAAGTTATTGCCTATGCATCAAGACAACTGAAGGATTATGAGAAAGGTTATCCGACTCATGATTTGGAATTGGCTGCAGTAGTATTTGCTCTCAAGATATGGAGACACTATCTCTATGGAGAGAAATGTGAGATATATACAGACCATAAGAGTCTAAAGTATATTTTCACTCAGAAGGACCTGAACATGCGACAAAGAAGATGGATGGAATTGATAAAGGATTACGATTGTGAGATCTTTTATCATCTGGGCAAAGCAAATGTGGTTGCAGATGCTTTGAGCAGGAAAGGTCAGGAGAAATTGATGCTGATGACAACTCAGGAGAAGCTCATTTCATCAATGACAAAGCTAGAGCTGGAAATTAGGTTTCCACAAGAATCAAGTGAACGATTATTTCAGTTAGAAGCTGGTCCAACTTTACTAGACAAGGTGAAGAACGCTCAGTTACAAGTTGAAGAATGTGGAAAGATAAAAGAGAATGTGGTTGATAATAGCGTTACGAAATACAAGGTCGATACCGAAGGATTACTATGGTACGAGGGAAGAATCTAGGTTCCAGCAACACCAGAACTGAAAGACGAAATCTTGACTGAAGCTCATAGCTTAAGATATTCGATTCATCTAGGAAGCACGAAGATGTATCAAGATTTACGCTAACATTTTGGTGGCCGAATATTAAAAGAGATGTTGTAGAATGCGTGGCTAAATGTTTAACATGTCAAAGAGTAAAAGTCAAACATCAAAGACCCAACGGATTACTTCAACCATTGGAAATACTGGAATGGAAGTGGGAACACATCACGGCGCTACTTAGCAGAATGTTCTGAAATGACTTTTGTCTTGCACAAAAGTCTTAAATTTAAATAATAATACTATAAGACCAAATAAATTATGTTATTATAGTATTGTAATGTGTTGAACGAACATGGTGTTAATACCTAACGAATTTATTATCGTTTAGGAATATGATTTGATTACAAGGTTAGACATTGAAACCATACGTGATGTAGTGTTGATTATGACTAATCATGTCATGTTAACACATGTATATAGGATATTGTGATTTAGATTATAACGGTTTAATCTACATGCAAGGCAAGTTCTCTAACTCCATACTCTCGTTGAGTTAGTTGTGTTTATACAAGTTTTCTAATCCTAAAGCTTCGTTATGCAAATTTAATATGCTATACTTTATTGAATAAAGTATTTCCATTAAGCAACTTAATTGCATACAGTTATTCATGATGATACAAGCTTCCCATCTCCACACTTTCGTTGAGATAGTTATTATGATTATGCAAGTTTTTCCTAACTCTAAACTTGTTATATTAGCATGCAAGTATCGTTATTCTGTTGAATCAGTTTATTGTTCAAGTTATTATTTGTTGTGCATGCTTGATAACAAATTTTAAGATATAACCTTAGCTTAATATTGTTCAAAGCAAGGTATGATAGATTATTCAATTGTTATGCTATTAGAATTATTCCTAAAACATGAACTCAGAACGAAATGTTTATTCAGTCAGGATTATTCAATAACATAGTGTTATTATCTTTTATTCAACTAATCCTTAGTTGATGTCCGTTGAATTCCAAATTGCCTTGAAGTGTATCCAAACCAAACTATCTTTGGGGGCGTATTGTACTCAAAATATCGAGATTAACAACCCTATTTATAGGGGTTACGCTTAGTTTTGTACTTTCATATTTGAAATGTTTGTATACAATACATGTACGAAGGGTTGATCCCCCTAAGTACCTTAAAGTCATTATGGTCATATGACCGTAAAAGTTTAAGTTAAAAGATTACTTATAACTATGGACAAGGTTCGTGGTCATTAGACCCTCAGTTAATGTTTAAAATGTTAATAGAACCTATTGTTCAGTTCTATTGAGCCCCTGAATGGGCAAGGAATGTTAAGATGTTAATAGGACTTATTATTTAGTTCTATTGAGCCCCTGAATGGGCAAGGAATGTTTAAGATTTTAATAGAACGTATTGTTAAGTTCTATTGAGCCCTGAATGGGCAGAGAATGTAAAAGTTATTCATTGTTATTTCAAGTGAGCCTTGTTTGCTCACTCTTGCCTGTAAAATCCTTACAACTAAAGATGGAAAGGGTGACGTACCTAGCACCAGTAAAGGAAAGGGAAAGATGAACAAGTACTGAAGACTTATAATAGTTTTGATAGTTTTATTATCACACTTTGGTTTAAAGATTGTAATGAAGTTTATTTAAATTTTCCGCATGAATGATTGTTTGTAAAGGTTAGATAACCCGGAGATATTATTTTATGTAATTCCCAGATAAGGTGTTTATTATTCAATTTTATTTATGATTGGGTAGTTATAAATGAATGTTTTGATTACGTGAACACCAAATCTTGAGGTAATGAAGTACCGAGATTTGGGGGTGTCACAATAATACCTTCCACTTTGTTCATTTTTAATTTAGTCCTGCAAGTATTATCAAACTTGCACCACCTCCCCTAATAGTAAATAATGTGAATTAATAGTTCATTCATGTGACTCAATAGTATAATCATGTGAAGAAAACTAATTACAGTATAGTACCTTCAACTATACCTCCATTTTTAATTTAGTCATACAAGTATTATCAATCTTGCACCACCTCCCCTAATAGTACATGAATGTGAACAAATATTTATAAGCATGTGAAATAATAGCAATTAATTGCTCATTTATCCGATTAATTACCCGATTGGTCAATAACCTCCAGACATCAATTAGTATCGAAATAAATGTCGATTTCCATTAATACTAATAATCCCAACACAATGGAACTATCAATTTCATCTTTAATCAACACAACTTATTCATCATTAATATTATAACTCACAATATTTAACAACCAGGTCGTTCCCAGGAAAGAGGGGGCTTTCCGATAAGGATTTCTCCTTATTGGCACGCAATTTGGTGACCAAACCTCTCCTTGACAGAACATCTAGACATTGTCAATATTGCAAATAATAATTTGAATAACTTTGTCGTCTCAATTATTTATTTAATAATAATAAATATTATGCAGATGATACTGTAACAATAATTGAATCAATAATATGAGAGTTATGATGCAGCAATTACTGTAGCAATAATTGAGTATAACTGAGTGACTTCTCACGTAAGCATCAATAATCAATACCGTGTGCTACTATGCAACCACGCGTATTACTATACTTTTACTATCAGGTAGTTTAACAGTTTTAACGGTAACACTTTCGTCGTTATTTTTATAAAAAGATAATTCTGTCATTTTCTAGTTACGACAATACTTCTGTTGTGGGGTCCACCAATGATTGTGCCGTCGTATGAATATTCCCTGTTAAAACGAATATTCCCCGACCAATCGAATATTATATAACCACTTGCTTACTTTGAAAAATTTGTAAATATTACCCACAACTATAACATTATATCAAATCCACACCATAATATTCAAAAATATATTTCGAGAAATTTATTTTTTATTTATAAAAGTTGGGGTCTTACAACCTCCCCTTCTTATGAAATTTCATCCTTGAAATTAGGGTACGTACCAGGTATATCGAAGAGGTGAGGATACCTTGATTTTATTTCAGATTCGAACTCCCAGGTCATTTCCTCAACATCGTGGTTTCTCCACAAAACTTTAACTTGAGGTATAACTTTAGAGCGTAGAATATGATCCTTCTTATCCAAGATTTTAACAGGTAACTCTTCATACGTTAAATCTTCCTCTATCTCATCTGGTTCTAATTCAATAATATGGTTCGGGTCTTTCACATATTTATGTAATATTGATATATGAAAAACGTTATGAACACGAGACATACTTGGCGGTAAGGCGAGTCTATAGGCCACCGTTCCTACTCGATCGAGGATTAAAAATGAACCAATGAATCGAGGGTTGAGATTTCCTCTCTTTCCAAATCTCGTAACTCCCTTCCATGGAGCAACACATAACAACACATGATCTCCAATATCGAATTCCACGTGTTTTCGATGAAGACCAGCATAACTCTTTTGTCGATCTTGTGAGGTTTTTATACGTTGTCGGATCGTTTGAATATTTTTCGTAGTCATACGTACCAACTCCGGTCCCAACAACGTTGCTTGACCCACCTCATCCCAGCATACTGGAGAACGACACTTTCTTTTATACAATGCCTCAAATGGAGCCATGCCAATACTTGCTTGATAACTGTTGTTTTAGGAAAACTCCACCAATGGTAAGAACTTATCACATCTTCCTTTGAAGTCAAGACACAGAGTCTTAATAAATCTTCAAGAGTTTGAATAGTCCTCTCCGACTTCCCATCCGTCTGAGGATGATATACCGAGCTAAATTGTAAATCCGTGCCCATAGCTTTTTGCAAACTAACCCAAAATCTTGAAGTGAATCTTGGGTCTCGATCAGAAACTATGGATATCGGCATACCATGCAGTCTTACAATCTCGTTTATATACATACGAGAAAAATGTTTAAGTGTATAAGTTTCTCGTATAGGTAGGAAATGAGCAGACTTGGTCAATCTATCAACAATGACCCAAATTGCATATATGCCTTGAGAAACCTTGGGAAGACCAGTAACAAAATCCATGGTAATGTGCTCCCACTTCCATTCTGGAATTTCAAGTGGTTTTAATGGACCTTTTGGTACTTGATGCTCCACCTTGACTCGTTAACAAGTTAAACACCTTGAGATAAACTCCGCTATCTCTCTCTTCATATTGCTCCTCCAAAATGTATGTCGAAGATCATGATACATTTTGGTACTCCCAGGATGGATTGCAAATAGTGTGTTGTGCGCCTCCATCATGATTTTATACTTTAAATCAGGGTTGTTAGGAACACAAAGTCTGGAGTTGACTCGAAGTATTCCTTCTTCATCGATTCTTGCTTCCTGCATAGCACCTTCTTGTACTTTCTTCCTCATATGCATCAGCTCCAGGTCTATATCTTGAGCAGCTTTAACTTTATCAATTAAAGTCAGTTTTACTCGTATATTCGCCATCATCACATGGGTCCCTGAAGTCTTTAACTCTATCTCCATCCTTTGTAAGTCATATAAAATGGGCCTTTGCGTTGAAAATAATGCACTCGTACTCGCATATGATCTTCTACTCAATGCATCAGCTACTACGTTCGCTTTTTCATGATGGTATTAAAAGGTATGATCGTAATCTTTCAACAACTCAAGCCATCGTCGTTGCCGCATGTTGAGTTCCTTTTGAGTGAAGAAATATTTGAGGCTTTTATGATCCGTATAGATCTCCACCTTCTCTCCATACAGGTATTGCCTCCAAATCTTAAGCGCAAAAACGACTGCTGCCAACTCTAGATCATGAGTAGGATAATTCCTCTAATATTCTTTAAGTTGTCGTGAGGCATAGGCTATGACTTTCCCATCTGGCATGAGAACACATCCTAACCCTTTACCTAAAGCATCACTGTAGATGACAAATCCCTTCGAGCCAGATGGTATTATAAGAACAGGTACTGAAATGAGTGTCCTCATGAGTTCTTGAAAACTCTTCTCACATTCCTCGCTCCAACCGAATTTTTTATCTTTTCGAGTCAGCTGAGTTAATGGAGTAGCGATTTGAGAAAACCCTTCTACGAATCTCTGATAATAACTAGCTAAGCCGAGAAAGCTACGTACTTTGGTCACTGATTTAGGATGCTCACAGCTTTGAATTGCTTCAATCTTTGTCGGGTAAACAGATATCCCATGATTTGATATCACGTGCCCAAGGAATGCAACTTCCTCAAGCCAGAACTCGCATTTCTTCAACTTGGCATATAACTTGTTTTCACAAAGCTTTTGGAGTATCAGCCTCAAGTGTTGCTCATGGTCTTCACGTGTTTTGGTGTATATGAGGATGTCATCAATAAAGACGACCACAAAGTGATCCAAATATTCCTTGAATACTCAGTTCATCATATCCTTGAAGGCAGCATGAGCATTAGTCAACCCAAAAGACATGACTAAGAATTCATAATGCCCGTACCGAGTTCTGAAAGAAGTCTTTGGAATGTCATCAGTTTTAATCTTCAACTGATGATATCCGGAACGAAGATCAATCTTTGAAAAGAATTTGGTGCCTTGCAATCGTCAAACAGTCATCAATGCGAGGCAACGGCACCCTTTTTTTGATGGTGACATGATTCAACTACCGATAATCAATACAAAGTCGCATACTTCCATCTTTCTTCTTCACGAATAGAATAGGAGCACCCCAAGGAGACGTACTAGGACGAATGAAACCGATGTCTAACAATTTCAGTAATTGGGTCTCTAACTCCTTAAGTTCAATAGGAGCCATTTGATATGGGGCTTTGGAAATGGGTTTTGTACCGGGTTCAAGGTCGATAAAAAATTCAATTTCACGCTCTGGGGGTAGGCCAGGAAGTTTTTCAGGGAATACGTCATGAAATTTATTAACAGTAGAAATATCTTTCAAATCTAACGTATTTTTGTTTAAATCTGTGACATGAGCTAAGAGAGCTTGACATCCGTTTTTCAATAAACGAATAGCTTTATGGCTAGAGATGACCGTGATTGATTTTAATGGTTTGGTCACTTGAATTCGCATAATAGGTTGATTAGGAATATGAAAGCTAACAACCTTACAAAAACAATCAATTTTAGCATGATGAGTAGTTAACCAATCAATCCCTTGAATCACGTCAAATTCAAGTATTTTTAAAGAAATAAGATCGATAGGTAACGTGCAGTTACCAATTTGAATCAAATAAGACTTATAAATAGTGGATGTAATGAAGGTTTCTCCCAACAGAGTTTCAACCGATAAGTCAAAGTCTAATTTCTCCGGAGTCAAATTTAAACGTTGAGCACAAGTAGGAGAAATAAAGGAATAGGTAGAACCGGTATCAAATAAGGTATAGACTTTGCTAGAGTTTATGATAAGCTTACCCATGACGACCTCGTTCGGGTTCCTTGCTTTCTGGGAGGTTACGACAAACGCTATCCCTTGAACTACCAGTTTTGACTTTTTTGGGACAGCCTTTGGTGCCTCTATCCCAGCTGAACTTGTCTTTGGTGCATGACAAAATCAGGCTAGGTGACCTTCTCTTCCACAATTATAACACGCTTTGGACTACACCGCGCATTTTGGACTGATATGTCCCTCCCCTCCGCATTTAAAGCATATGATAGGTGGTCGTTCTCCTTCATTTACAACAGGTGTTGATGCTGATGTCTTTCCATCATTGTTGAATCTCCTTTTCTTGAAATGTCCATTTTTACTGTCTTAGCCATGATTACCACCGAAGTGGTTACCATTTTTGGCATGTTGATTCCCTCCACGTTTGTTGTCACCGCTTCAATGACTGCTACCACTGGTATTATCATTTTGCCGGTTGCTTTCTCTTGGTTGAGTTGACTCGTTATCGCGCTCGAATAACTGAGCCCTATTAACAACATCTAAATACAAACACAGTTTGTGAGAAATTAAGTATTGACGTATCTCGGGTTTCAAACCTCTTAGAAACATCCGTGTCATTCTCTCCTCGTTATCAACCAAGTGAGACGCAAACTGGGACAACTTGGCAAACTTAGCTTCGTACTGTGACATTGTCATATTGTTCTGCTCCAACTTGATGAACTCTACCTCTTTCATGTGACGAATACTTCCGGGAAAGTAATTGTCGTTGAATAGTTCTTGGAACTTCTCCCAAGACATTTTCAGTGCTGTAGGTTGAGTACGCTTTATCGATTCCCACCAGTAATCTGCCTCTCTTTGCAACATAAAGGTGGCAAATGGAACCTTTTGCTCCTCGGAGCATCCCAAAATATCAAATATCTTGGTGATCTGCTTTATCCACGCTTCCGCCTTAAGTGGTTTTAGCTCTCCAATAAACTCCGGTGGTCCCAGCTCCTTGAACTGTTTAGCGGTGACCGTCCGAGAGTTTCCAGTGTTTCCACCTACATTTTGGACAGGAGCCTCTCTCGCCTGATGTTGCATGAATTACATAAAGCCTCTGAACATTCCATCGTTCATCAATTGGTCACACTACTACAAAACAGTAAATAGACAACACTTAAACCACAACATTTTTTATAAAAATGTTGTGGTATTTTTTTTTACAACATTTTTAAAAAAACGTTATAGATACATATGCAAAAACATTATCTATTTAAAAGTTTTTTGTATTAATTAGATAACGTTTTTTTTTAAAACGTTGTCATTCGAGTAAAACACGAAGGTTTAAAAAATGACGCTGGAGTGAAAACTTAAATAATAAGTATCACTCTTATGCTAGGGCTCCCAGTCTCAGGCGAGATCTGAAACTTCTCCTCGCGATTGCCTTTCTCCCCCTTTCGACCCTCTTTCTCGGCATACGCCGAAAGCATCGGTTTGGTCGAGCCACCGCTCAGAATCAGTCTCTATCGTATAAACCAACCGATCGAGAGAAGTTTACGACAAGGACACCGCCACGATGAAGATGGCAAACCACCACGGAGCCGGAGACAATTAAGGGTTGGGTGGTGGAAACCTTTGGGTTCGAAATGCGATTTTAGTCTTTTGCAAAATGGAAACAATCATTTCTCTTTGATCTTCTATCGAACTTTGCAATTGCATTTAATTTGCCAGATCGGTTATTTCGATATCAAGCTTTCCTGATTTCGCTCGGCTCTACACCAAATTTTGGATTAAGGTAATACTTTACTTGATAATATGTAGTATTTGATTATTGTAGAGTTTTGATTATTTGAAAATTTTCATTTAGGCTTTGCGGCTGATTCAAAATATAATTTTGTTTCTCTCTTCTATAATATCTTGTTGATTCTTTTGTTCTTTATTTTCTAATTTATTTATGCTCAAAGAATCTAATTTTGTGTTCTACGGTGTCTGATATATCTTATTTCATAGGAAAGGCAAAAGACTTGTTTTATTAGAGCCATTTTCTTAGCTTTATTGTCTTCATTATTGTGCAAAAAATCTTCCTTGCAAAGACATGGCTCCCCTTAATCCTCCCCCCCCTCTTTTTCTCGTTAGGGCACTTTGAAAATTTCACCTTTTTTGTCTATTCTTAGCGTTTCTGTAATCATCCTGGCAATCAACAACCACCTCGCTCTATTTTTGTCAATTTTTGCACTTCCTCTTAATAAGAGATGTTTGCTAATTTCTAAGAATTATACTTTATTAAGGCGCGTCTTATCTAATTATGTTTAGAAGATGACCGGGGTTTTTCTTTCAAGTATATTGCATTGTCATTGTAATGGCCTTCTCATTGTCATATGCCAAGAGATTATTAAATTATTTCTATTGGATTTATTGGTAATGAAGTAAACAAAGAATTTTCCAAAGACATGATAACAAGCGATTGTTTCTCTTTACTACCGTTATTCGTCACCCTTTTCCCCCTAATATTGGTGGTGTTGGCATCTTGTTATAATTATGAGTTAATATTTCATCTCATTACTTTTTGTTGTCGTGTTCTTGCATCTAAGTCGCTTGACTCTATTAGACTTCCACGAGGATCTTGTTAGTCTCGAACCTGCATCAATGGTTGGCATTCTATTCATTTCTCACTACCAAAATCAAACATTGTTGCTAGAAAATGGCTGCTTAAGGGTCTTCTTTGCAGATTCAGTTGATGTCTTTAGCAGAAGAAATGCAAGCCATTCTCAAGGGATTAAAACCGATACGTTTATGAGGGATTAGTATAGTCATGGGATAAAGTAATCCCTTATTTACATGAGGGATTAGAAGATGGGAAGAAGACCTTGTTGTGACAAAGGTGGTGTAAAGAAAGGTGCTTGGACTCCTGAAGAGGACAAGATTCTTGTTGATTACATAACCACACATGGCCATGGTACCTGGCGATCTCTCCCTAAACATGCAGGTATTTTGTCTTAACTCTATTTTTTTGCCCTTATTTATTAACCATTTGGTTTGTCAAAGACTCCATGTAACTAGAGGTAAAACTCTAGTTTTTTTGCCTCTGTTACTAAAGCAAAAGTTTGAGGTTATCAAAAGTACTGACTTGAAGCACAACCTAAACTTAATGAAAGAAAGCTAAAACTTAGCTGAATTGTTGGTACATGTTTTATCTCTGGTTATTGCAGGAACATATGTGGTGTATGCCATTTGCTTGTTCAAGTATGAAGTTGGTAGTGATTTTACCATCTGAAATCTTCTGTGGCCATACTATAGGGATTATTTGATCGGGACTTCTAAGTTCTAACTTTTGAATGAAGTATTAAAAGTAGTACCTTGTTTGATCTAACGCCTTCTAGATCTTATTGAGCTCCTCCTTTACTGATTTGCAATAGGATTTTGAATTCCACAATCTAATGCTTATGCTTTATCATATAATTTGTTACTGGTGCAAAGTTTATAGTCATGTGCGTGATAACTCATCATTATCTTTATATTCATTCAATCTAAAGTTTATTTCCATTCATGTAATGCAGGATGCATGGCAGCATTGGAAGTAGAACATTATCTGCAAGAAATTGGAGCACAAGAGGGTAAGAGTGATTGATCAGCATAAGAAAGTTTCAGAGATCCCAACCCGGAGGAGTAAGGTGAAATAAAATGTTGGAGAATACAGGACTTATGGACCTGCATTAAGTGATACCTTAAGCTTTCTTCATCTCTTAATATTACTTACTATTAGCACCTAAGGATTCATTTAAGTGATACTTAAGCTTTTATTGTTTGTTGCTTCTATATCCTAGCAAGCAATTGGTGGGTACAATTATAGGTAGCATTCTTGCAATTCCTCATTCTTATATATGAACTGTTTGTTCCTTTGATTTATGTGGAAAGTTTGATATGTGCAGGTGAGATGCATTTATGATGGGTTAACCATATGATCACAGTCAAATTAACTGTTATTGCATCTGTCTATCCACATCATTTCAATGTGATTCCTACCTATATTGAATATTCCAAAATGTTGATCTTATTTAATTAATTTTTGTTCACATTTGTTTAAATAGGTGTTCAATGTGAACATGAAGCAAGCAAAGATGGTTTAGTGCGGTCCCATAGGGAACAATGGCAATTTCAAGTTACATTGTTGGGGCAATGTCAAATTTCCTAATTAAATCGGAAAATCTTTAACATTTACCGGAAAATTATGCGGTAACTCTTTAGACTCATGTAAGGAAATTAGTTTGAGATCTATCATGAAGGAAAAACCATAACGTGTCGACTTTTGTCATAAGAACTATATAGTTTTACTTCGTTTTTCCTCCTTTTACGGTGTTAATTGGACCTCTGAACATAGGATCGCCTGCTCTGTTTAGCTCTTTGAAGTGTTTGTTGTTGATCGTAAGGAAGAAAGAATTGGAAAATTTTAGAACAAAACAATTGTTTTTGACATTTTAACCAATTACTTTTTTTTTTTTTTTACATTTAAAGTCATTATGTATCTTTTTTAGCGGTGTGAGAAATAAACAAGAAAATCCAATCGTGTATTCGAGTTAGGGATTCCATGAAAAGGTTTGATGCAAGGAAGGAAGTGGAGTGTCATTACCAACTTCCTCCCGAGATGACTTTTGCCTCAAGAGTGGTCTTACCGATTCTCTCATCTTTTACTATAATGTTGTAAAGGATTTCTCCTTGTTACATTGGGTGTGATCTAATCTAGTAGGAATAAGAGCTTCAACCAAATTGTGTTGTGCAAGCGTATGCAAAAGTAGAATATTATTATAATTGTGTAATTGTAATTGTGCTTTTAGCTATATATCATGGCATTAGCATATTGCAGGTGCATTGATAATATAGGTAAAATACAATATTTTTTTTAATCTACAACATTTTAAAAACATTGTGTGAAAGTGTCTAAACGTTGTCTGATATATTAAACTACAACGTTTTTATTCAGATAACGTTGTGAAATCATACATTCTACAACGTTTTTAAGCATCTGCTAATTTATGGAAAACAAATCTACAACGTTTTTTTCTTAAAAAACGTTGTGGAATGTGCTTAACTACAACATTTTAAAAACGTTGTGTAAGGGTATCAAATAGATGACACCCTTAACCATGACGTTTTTTCTGACTTAAACCACAACGTTTTTTCTGCGTTGTCTATTTACTGTTTTGTAGTAGTGTCAGTGTTGTTGTTTGCATGAGGATTGTCGCCTTCCTGATGCACATTAGCCTTATTATTGATCTATGGAGACTCAACGGTCTCCTGTTCTCCATTGCTATTCTCAACATTCTCGGATGTCATTTTAAAATATTTCCACAAAACAAGGGTTAATTGACATGTCATATATTATCCCTATACTCTGATCGACCAAATAAATACCATATAAACATAGGTAGGTCAAACTAGTGAAGGAATTCCCCGTCTCTCCCCTCCTAGTTCTTGTCTCACATCTCAACTAGGGATCATATCCCTAAGCTTTGATACCAACTGTGATGCCCCCAAAATAGGTATACATCACTCATCTTGAGTCGCCAAATACATGGTACAAAATTCAAATACAACTTAATTATACAATAGTCGTGTAAAATACGACAAAACATAATCTAAGAGTTTTAATAAGAATATTATCATTTAGACTATATCCACACTCAATGGAGTCCTCATTACATTTATTATCACACTATTTAACAGAATAGTGAGGACTACTAATGTTATCATCTGGACCGTCACTCCATTCCCCGACTAGTCCCGACTACATTATCATTTCCTGAAGAGAACAGTGAAAGAAAGGGTGAGCTCAACTAGCCCAGTAAGAAATCTTATGACTAAGATAATGCAGAATAAATTATCATTAGCCTTCAACATTGTTAAACCGATAAAATATAATAAACATCAAGTTTAATCACGGCAATGAACAAGAAATCCATTAGAAGAGTCAAGTAGAGAATAAAATCTACTATCTTCTATGATTTAAAAGGTTTTTCATCACTTTTATCGTTTGAGACTCAACAATAAATAAACCACATCATCCCCAAGACTACTGACCAAGGATATTCATTAGTATCACGACCACAAATTATCCATGAACTACAGGCCAAGGATATTCGTGTATTCATCAATGGTCATGATCAAGCCAACAACTGTCCATCAATGCACTACGGCCAATGAGGACTTTTACCACATCATTTATAACATTACGGTCATGATTATACCGAATAATCCCTTGTCATAATCATACCAAGTCCATCCATGCACTACAGGCCACAGATAACTTTCAACATATTATAAACATGAGGATGATGACAATGATATAAGAATTCAATAAAACAAGTTTAAGGATAAATTTGTAAAGATTTATAATTTAATTTATCCAGAAATCAATAACGTCCAAATTGTCAACATGATACTGCTTTATGGAGTAAAATTCAAGAATGCTCAGAAGAATATTTCCATGAAAAGATACTGGATAAAGCGCAAATATCAAGGATATTCCACTAATTTCATGGAGTACAGAAGCCAAAACTTTAATCAACTGAGTATAATAGAATATATAAAACCACAAATGGATTTTTACCGCCATGCAGAATCCACGTCATGCATTATTCTAACAGAATAATAAAGAATGGAACTGTGTCAATGCGTAATCCGCATGACATGATGTTCCAACAGTAATAATAAAGAATGGAACCAGGTCATGCGTAATCCGCATGCATGTGGATGTTCCAACGTAATAATAAATAATGGAACCGTGTCATGCGTAATCCGCACGCATGTGATGTTCTAACGAGTAATAATAAAGAATGGAATAACAACAAAATTCACTGTGCATGCGATTGAATTGCACGTATAGGTTAATCCAACAGAAAAATAAAGAATTGAATAACAGAAGAATTTCACCATGTATGCGGTACTTCACATAGACATGTTATTCCAACATAATAATAAAGAATGGAATAACAACCCTTACGAGTATTGAAAGAAAATAACTCTCTTCATGAATACGAAAGAATAATACCCCTTACCTTAGAAAAATTGGATACTGGAATAGTGAGGTAGCATACTTCTCTTCTTCTTTCTCTCTATAATTTCTCTCTATAATAATTGCTCTAAAGCTTTTATGAATTGGTGAGAAATGAAGGAAGAATGAGGTTCTATTTATAGGAAAATATTGTTACGATAATTGCACATTTTAATTTAGTCCTGCAAGTATTATCAAACTTGCACCACCTCCCTTAATAGTAAGTAATATGAATCAATAGTTGATTCATGTGACTCAATAGTATAATCATGTGAAAAAACTAATTACAGTATAGTACTTTCAACTATACCTCCATTTTTAATTTAGTCATGCAAGTATTATCAATCTTGCACCACCTCCCCTAATAGTACATGAATGTGAACAAATAGTTATAAGCATGTGAAATAATAGCAATTAATTGCTCATTTATCCGATTAATTACCCGATTGATCAATATAACCTCCAGACATCAATTATTATCAAAATAAATGTCGATTTCCACTAACACTAATAATCCCAACACAATGGAACTATCAATTTCATCTTTAATCAACACAACTTATTCATCATTAATATTATAACTCACAATATTTAACTAGGTCGTTCCTAGGAAAGAGGGGGATTTTCGATAAGAATTTCTCCGTATTGGCGCCCAATTAGGTGACCAAACCTCTCCTTGACAGAACTTCTAAACATTGTCAATATTGTAAATAATAATATGAATAACTTTGTCATCTCAATTATTGATTTAATAATAATTAATATTATGCAGATGATACTGGGACAATAATTGAATCAATAATATGAGAGATATGGTGCAGCAATTACTGTAGCAATAATTGAGTATAACTAAGTGACTTCTCACGTAAGCATTAATAATCAATACCGTGTGCTACTATGCAACCACGCCAGACATCGTACTTTTTACTACCGGGTAGTTCAACAGTTTTAACGGTAACACTTTCACCGTTATTTTTATAAAAAGTTAATTCTGTCATTTTCTAACTACGACAATACTTCCGTTGTGGGGTCCACCAATGACTGTGCCATCGTACGAATATTCCCTGTTAAAACGAATATTCCGCGACCAATCGAATATTATATAACCACTTGCTTACTTTGCAAATTTTGTAAATATTACCCACAACTATAACATTATATCAAATCCACACCATAATATTCAAAAATATATTTCCAAAAAATTATTCTTTATTCATAAAAGTTAGGGTCTTACAAAGGAAGTCAACAAAAGAAGAAGTTTGAAGCTAGTGCTACTTGTGGGAAGAACCACACTGGTGTGTGTCTAAAGGGTAAGCGAGTGTGTTTCAATTGTGGCCAGGAGGGTCACATTGCACCAAATTGTTTTAGCCCGAAGAAAGGAGCTTGTTTCACTTGCAGGTTGAAGGATCACATGGCTCGTGATTGCCCTAGAAAGACAGCCGGAGGTACAAGTGGAGGAAAGGATATGGTGTTAGGTATCATTCTGATCAATTGTATTAATACTTACGTGTTATTTAATTTGGGTACTACTTGCTCATTTATATCTGATGATTTTGCTAGGGAATTTATATTTTCCTCACGAAGAATTAGATTTCCCTTTAAGCATAGGGATCGCGAATAGGGAAGTGATTCTTGGTAGGTTTATATACAAGAATTGTAGGGTAGATATAAAGGGCCACGAGATGATGGTGGATTTGATACCAATTAAACTTGGGGAATTCGATGTTATACTAGGAATGGATTGGTTATTCAATTACGGGGCAATAATTGATTTCCAAAAGAAATGTGTTAACCTTATGACTCCGTCAAAGGTAGTGTTTCATGGTAGCATGTCACCTCGACAAGCAAATTTTCTGACGGTGATGCAAGCCAAGAAGTTACTAAGACAAGGATGTGTAAGATACCTAGCCTACATAGAGAATTATGAATGTATTTACAGTCGATTTGCCTGGACTTCCGCCGGATAGAGAGGTTCAGTTTGTGATTGATCTAGCGCCAGGAATGACCCCGATATCTAAAACCTCATATAGAATGGCTCATGTAGAGATTAAGGAGCTGATGGTACAGTTGCAAGAATGACTAGACAAGAAGTATATCCAGCCGAGCGTATCACCGTGGGGAGCGCCGATGTTATTTGTTAAGAAGAAAGATGGATCAATGCGGCTATGCATTGATTACAGGGAATTGAATAAGGTCATGATTAAAATTAAATATCTGTTACCAAGAATCGATGACTTGTTTGATCAACTGAAGGGAGCTAGGTACTTTTCGAAGATAAATTTAAGAAGCGGATATCATCAGTTTAAGGTAAGGAAAGAGGATGTATCGAAAACGGCATTCAGAACTCGGTATATTCATTACGAGTTTCTGGTTATGTTATTTGGTTTAACCAATGCACCTGCAGCGTTCATGGATTTGATGAACAAGTGTTTAAACTATTCTTAGATAAATTTGTAGTGGTGTTTATTGATGATATATTGGTGTACTCTAAAACTATGGAGGAACACGTTGAACACTTAAGGGTGACGTTAGAGACATTAAGAAGAGAGAAGTTGTACACTAAATTTTTGAAATGAGAGTTTTGGGTAGAACGTGTGCAGTTTCTTGGGCACGTCATTGACAATGACGAAATCTCGGTATATCCATCGAAAGTTGAATTTGTAATAAAATGGGATCAGCCAAAGACACCGTCAGAAGTAAGAAGTTTCTTGTGATTGGAAGGCTACTATAGGCAATTTATTCAAGATTTTTCCAAGATCACAACACCGTTGATGAATTTAACTAGGAAGGTAGTTAAATTTGTTTGGAAGGAGAGGTGTGAGGAGTGTTTCTAAGAATTAAAGAAGAGATTGAGTTCAGCACCAGTGTTGTCATTACCTGATGATACATGGAATTTTGTTGTATATAGTGACGCATCACATAAAGGTCTAGGTTGTGTGATTATGCAAAACGACAGGGTCATTGTGTATGCATCGCGTCAATTGAAGGATTATGAAAAAGGGTATCCGACTCATGACTTGGAGTTGGCTGTGGTAGTGTTTGCTCTGAAGATTTGGAGGCACTATCTGTATGGAAAGAGGCATGAGATATATACAGACCATAAAAGTCTGAAGTATATCTTTACACGGAAGGATTTGCATATGCGACAAAGAAGATGGCTGGAGTTGATTAAAGCCTATGACTGCGAGATTCTTTATCATCCTGACAAGGCAAACGTTGTTGCTGATGCCTTAAGTAAAAAGGGTCGAGAGAAATTAATGATGTTAACTACTCGGGAAAAGCTTGTAGCAGAAATGGCCAAGATGGAGTTGGAAATTAAATATCCGAAAGAATCAGATGAAAAATCGTTCCAGATGGGGAGCAATTCAATTTTGGTGGATAAGGTGAAGAATGCACAACTTCAAGATGAAAACTGTGAAAAGATAAAAATAAAAGTGTCTAAAGGTGAAGAAGACAAATTTAAAGTTGATACAGAAGGGTTACTTCAATTTGAAGGGGGAATTTGGGTTTCGGCCATACCAAAAATTAAACAGGAAATTTTAGGCACGGCTCATAACTCAAAATACTCGATTCCCCTTGGAAGTACGAAAAATGCCCCAGGATGTCAGACATCATTTCTGGTGGTTGAATATGAAAAAGGATGTTTTTGAATGTGTGGCAAAATGCCTAACATGTCAGAAAATTAAAGCTGAACATCAAAGGCCAAGCGAATTATTTGCAATCGTTAGAGATACCGGAATGGAAATGGGAACATATCACAATGGATTTCGTGGTAGGTCTTCCAATGACTCAGTAAGGTTATGATGCGATCTGGGTGATTGTCGATCGATTAACGAATTTGGCACAATTTTTGCCAATTAAGATTAGATTTAACCTAGATCAGTTGGCAAACCTATACGTGAAGGAAATTGTATCAAGACAGGGTGTCCTGGTGTCCATTGTATCGGATAGAAATCCACGTTTCACATCAAATTTCTGGAAATGAATACAAGATTGCTTGGGAACGCAGTTGAGAATGAGCATATAGTATCATCCTCAAACCGACGGACAAAGTAAGAGGACAATCCAGACATTAGAGGATATGCTCAGAGCATGTATTATGGATTTTAAAGGGAATTGGGATGACCATCTACCGTTTGTTGAATTTGCCTATAATAACAGTTGTCACGCAAGTATTGGCATGTCGCCTTACGAAGCGTTATACGACAGGAAGTACAAAACCCCATTGTGCTAGGATAAAGTTGGTGAATGTTAACTATTAGGTTCAGAATTGGTGCAGCAAACCGTTGAGATCATCAAAGTGATTCGGGAAAAATTGATAGATGCACAGGATAGGCAGAAAAAATACGATGATCAACACCGAAAAAATCGGGAATTTGATGTCGGTAGTTTTGTTTTCTTGACGCCACATCACGCCGTCTCAACATTTCAGGCATACATTTCTACACAGCAATGTCCCACAAGAATCAAGGAAAACCAATCCCGAGTGACTATTACGCATGGTAATGTATAGAATTTGAAGCTTGAAGACCGGAGGGTATCGTCCCTTCTTCCTGACTTCGTACAACCTCTAATCCCATGTCATTTCGTAACTCTCGACAATGGTGGTCTGAAATAGGTCTTACATACCTCAGTCAGATGCCTGGATTGCAATTCTAAAAGTTCGAACGGACATCACATTGCATGCGTAGCACGTGATTTCTGATTTAGTGACCATGGCTTCGGGCACCTTTGTAGCTCTCAGTACACTCGGCTCCCCCTCTATAAATAGAGGGCTTAGCGTGGCCATTTTGAAGAGAAAAAGGTGAGGAAGCCCTGTCCAATTTGCTCTGTACACACCCCAAACTGAGTGCTTTCTCATTTTAAACACTTGTAAGCTCATATATAGCTACTTTTTACCAGTGGGAGCCGAGTATTCATCCATTTCAAGTTATTGAAGTCTTCTTTGGCAGCCCACTATAAGCCTTCTCACACATTTTCAAGCCTTTCTCTTCATCTTTGCACACACTATTCTTCACATTGAATACATTCATTTAAAAAAATTCGGGGTCTCATAGATGATGTGGGAACCTTCTTGCCAAAAAGCCACAAGAGTAACCTAAGATAGGTCAGCCTCTGATAAACCAAACGCGGAGGGAAGTCTCTTCATACCTTCCCATATTAATTACTTATAATTTCATTTCCATATCAATCTCAATGTAATGGAAAGAATAAAGGCATATGTGTACATGCATTCCCTTTTATATCAAAACCTGTCATACTATCTTGTCATTTAAACAAGTGACATTCGTTTTGCAGGATAATACTCCTAAAATGGACACACTACATAGCATGAAACATTTCTACATTCCCTAAGACTAAACTACATAGGTCTTTTTGTAGGGAAGCAATTGGTCCGGTAACCTGTTCCAAGTCTAAAAAGGCAAAAAGCCTACAACCAAGCATGGATACATCTTGTCAGCCTAATCCTACTCCCATCTCTCGCGAGGAGTTTGATGGATTTTGCGATCAAATTATAGAGTTAGATGTTCTACTCAAAGAACTACACAAGTCCACTTAGGGTCTACAAATTATAGTGTATATGCCCAGACTTCGATCCGTGGTTTCTTTTCAGTTTGTATATATATATATATATATTATACGTACTAACATCATCGAGTTATGCCTCGATTGAGCCTAGACTTTGGTCTGGAGCGTTTAATGGCTTTTGTATATATATATATATATATATATATATATATATATATATGAATCGTGTGTATCTAACTCGTTCGATGAGCCTGAACTTATATCTCAAAAGCGCTAAATGCTTTTGTGTGTGTATATATATATATATATGAACTGTGTGTCGAACTTTGTTCGATGAGCCTAGATTTTACATCCGGTGTGTTTACTACTTTAATATATATATATATATATATATATATTGTGAGACCCCAAATTTTATGAATAAAGATTTAAATTTCTCGAAATATTTTTTTGAATATTATGTTGTGGTTTTGATATAATGTTATAGTTGTGGGTAATATTTATAAATTTTTCAAAGTAAGCAAGTTGTTATATAATATTCGATTGACCAGGGAATATTCGTACGATGGCACAATCATTGGTGGACCCCACAATGAAATTATTGTCGAATTGAAAATAACGGCAGAAGTTTTACCGTTAACTGTTGAAACACCCGGTGTTAAAAGTATAGTAATACGCGTGGTTGTATAGTAGCACACGGTATTGATTATTGATGCTTACGTGAGAAGTCACTCAGTTTTGTTTAAATATTGCTACAGTAATTGTTGCATAGTATCTCACGTTATTTGATTCAATTATTTTCGATATTTTATATTATTAAATCCATAATTGAGATGACTATTAATATTATTATTTGAAATATTGACGATGTCTAGAAGTTCTGTCAAGGAGAGGTTTGGTCACCTAATTGCGTGCCAATAGGGAGAAATCCTTATTGGAAAGCCCCCTCTTTCCTAGAAACGACCTAGTTGATTAATATTGTGAATTATAATAATGGTGATAAATGTTGTTTTATTATTATTATAAATGTAATAAAACAGAAAACTTTTTATATAAAACAGAATACTTTTTATAAAGTTTTGTTTTATTTGATTATAAATAGAATATATTATATTTTATTATGCATAGTGTTTGCATAGTGCATGCATAGTGTTTGCATAGTAAAAACTTTTTATATAAAACAGAATACTTATTATAAAGTTTTGTTTTATTTGATTATAAATAGAATATATTATATTTTATTATGCATAGTGTTTGAATAGTGCCTGCATAGTGTTTGCATAGTAAAAAGTTTTTATATAAAACAGAATACTTTTTATGAAGTTTTATTTTATTTGATTTTAAATAGAATATATTATATTTTATTGCATAGTGAATCATAGTATCCTTTCCATTCTCTTATAAATAGGATGCTTAGTTAGAATTGAAAATCACACCGTAAATTCGAGAATTCTTCTTCTATAATCTTGGCGTATTTCTTTAGAGTTTAAGAAAGCTTTGAGCGTAGAAAATAGTGCAAGTTTTCTTCATATATCCTACCTACCAATGGAATACTCTTCTTTTTTAAGGTAAGGGGTATTATTCTTTCGTATTCATGAAGAGAGTTATTTTCTTTCAATACTCGTAAGGGTTGTTTTTCCATTCTTTATTATTATGTTGGAAAAACATGTCTATGCGAAGTACCGCATACATGGTGAAATTCTTCAGTTATTCCATTCTATATTATTCTGCTGGAATAACTCATCTGCATGCGGCTTATAAAGATGCTCGGTGAATTTCATTGTTATTCCATTCTTTATTATTCTGTTGGAATATCCTGTCTATGCGGATTACGCATGACCTGGTTCCATTCTTTATTACTCTGTTGGAATAACCTGTCTATGTGGATTACCGCATGCATGGTGAATGATCCTTTGTATTCATTCCTTAGTAACTTGTGGAAATTATCTGTCTACGTGGATTACCGCATGGCGGGCGAAAATCCATTTGCAGTTTCATATATTCTATTATACTCAGTTTGTTAAAGTTTTGGCTTCTATACTCCATGAAATTAGTAAAATATCCTGGATATTTGCGTTTCATCCAGTATCTTTTCATGTAAATATTCTTCTGAGCATTCTTGAATTTTACTCCACAAAGCAGTATCATGTTGACAATTTGGACGTTATTGAGTTCAGGATAAATTAACTTATAAATCTTTAAAAATTTATTCTTGAACTTGTTTTATTGAATTATCATCATCTTCATGCTTATATTATGTTGAAAGTCATATGTGGCATGTAGTGCATAGATGGAATTGGTATGATTATGACCAGGGATTATTCGGTATAATCATGACCGTAATATTATAAATGATATGGAAAAAGTCCTAATTGGCCCGTAGTGCATTGATGGACAGTTTTTGGTATGATTATGGCTATAGATTCTCTTCGGCCAAGGGTTCAAAGATGAATTATTTGATGGCATGATCAGGACCGTTGATGAAAACACGATTATCTTTGGCCCGTAGTGCATGGATAATTCGTGGTCGTGATACTAAAGAATATCTTTGGCCTTTAGTGCAGAGATGATTTAATAATGTGGATTATTTATTAAGCTGAGTCTCAACGATAAAATTTATGATAAATTTTTTAAAATTATAGAAGATAGTAGATTTTATGCTCTACTTGACTCTTCTAATGGATTGCTTATTCCATTGCAGTTGTTGATCTAAAACTTGTTGTCTATTATATTCTATCAGTTGTTATATTGTTGAAGGCTAAGGATAATTTATTCCGCATTATCTTAGTCATAATATTTCTTACTGGGCTAGTTGAGCTCACCCTTTCTTTCAATGTTCTCTTTAGGAAATGAGAATATAGCTGTGACTAGTCGGGGAATGGATTGACGGTCCAGATGGTTGCATTAGTAGTCCTCACTATTCTGTGAAATAGTGTGATAATAAATGTATTGAGGACTTATTTTGAGTTTGAATACCTGCCTGAAGACAATATTTGTATTAAAACTCACATCATTCATGTATATATTTAAGTTTGTATTTGTATTCTGTACCATGTATTTGGCGACTCAGAATGGGTGATGTATACCTATTTTAGGGGTGTCACACACACACACACACACACACATATATATATATATATATATATATATATTTACATTTCGTCCCACCTGGAGTTTACTTCGTGGTGGTGGACCGTTTTTACTTCTTTTTGTACATTTCATCCCGCCTGGAGTTTCATCCGTGGCGGTTGATCGCTTTTACAGCTTTAAATACATTTTTGATCCCCCATGGAGGTGCTTCGTGGTGGTCGATCCTGTCTGTATATATATATTTATAGCTTTTATATATACCTGCTTAAAGCTTTTATATTAACTGCGGCATCATGTGAGCCTAGGAATCATGTGATCACAAATTTAGTCTATTGAATCTAGATTCGGTTCCCGTGATGGACATTTTCAACTGTGAGCATCTTGTAAATTTATTCACTGTGTTTGGATTTCCTCATATGGTTTTCATACCCAGGAGGAGTTCGACACTATTTTGTACATTATTTTCTCGAAGATGCTTCGTATCTCGAAAATAAAAGCAATCAAGCCCAACATTTAATAAAATTGAAGTATCAAAGGCCTCAATTACTATTGAGCACAGGGTTTGAAAAACCTCTTTTATAACATCACTGCTATATCTTGTTAAAACTAAATTTTTATACAAAATTCAATCCCTATGTATATAGGTGCGAACGAGGCACATCACTACTTTCAAATAACAGCACATTAACCCACACACACACATATTCATATAATAGTTTCTTGAAAAGTGGCGGTCAACGTGGCAACACGGATGTCGGGGGGTGCCTAACACCTTCCCTCTGCATAAGCAAGTCCCCGGACCCTAATGAATCTCGGTTTCACAGACCCGTTTAGCAGTGTCACATCACTGGGACAATGTGCAAACTTTTTCTCGGTTGTGTTGGTATAACCAGTTAAAAACCAACTGGCGACTCTTACAGTCCAATCGTCGACATTACACATGTTGGACCTTTTTCATTTGTTTTTTCAAACAAATCTCACCTAAAATGAGAACACAAAAGAACAGGTAACGAAAAGGGACAAATAAAAATCCCGACGTCGACAAGTGGCGACTCTACTGCGAATTCCAATAAGAGGACTTAAGCCGTTATTACAAGCTTTTCAAAACTGTTATATGCTTGTGTGTGGATGTTACATTTAAATTTATGATGAATGTGTACGAATGCATATCTTTACTGCAATTAATGCTTTACACTATAGCTGCCTGTGATAGTAGTGCTTCGTACATGTCATCATTTTCATAAACGGTGAGACACGTTGTATGTGAATGTATGTTGTGTGGTCCCTCCACCAGGAGGCTATCTTGTTGGTGTTTGATTACTGGACTCGTAGGAAGACTAATTCTAACGAGGCTCAGGAAAGGCACCACCCAAATTCGCTCCAGTTGAAAGACCGGATTAACTTCCCGTTGAGTAAATTGCGATGATTTGGGAACCTTCATGCCGAAAAGCTGTGAGAGTAACCTAATATAGGTAAGCCTCTGATAAACCAAACGTGGAAGAAAGTCTCTTCATGCTTTCTCATTTCAAATTACTCGTAAAGTCAATTACTTTTAATTTACATTTCATATTCATCTCCATGTAATGAGAAATAGGAAGAAATATGTGCATATACATATTTAAATTAACATGCTATCATGTATTACGAATAACTAACATCCGTTTTGCAGGACAAAATTCCTAAAACGGACACATCACATAGCATGTTAACGTTTACACCATCCCTAAAACTAAACTATGCCAATTTTATCGCAGGGAAGCATTCAGACCTATTACCCGGTCAAAGTCCAAAAAGGCAGCAGGCCTACAGCCAATCAAGTCTTCATCTGGCCAGTCTAATCCAGTTTCTAGCTAAGAATTTGACAGATTAACTACACAAATTACAGATTTAGTTGTTCTGCTTAAAGAACTACATCAATCTACTCAGGGTCCAAAGATACCCATACATGTTGAATCCTCCACACAAGATGAACTCAAGGTTCTGATAAAGCCATTACAGTACCTGAACTGCAGTTGGATACAACCAACAAAAGTCATGATGCCACCCATCTCACAAGAGATCCAGACACCAGTGACATCAGAAAGAAAGTTCTTCAAATGGAAGAGACCCTTCGCGCTATCAAATGAACTGGAGCACACGGGAGTGTTTCATATGCCGACCTTTGTATATTTCCCGGTGTTCATTATCCAGAAAAGTTCAAAACTCCTGACTTTGAAAAGTATGACGGGTTAGGTAATCCTTATACACATTTGAAGGTTTTCATTGGAGAACTTGGATCTTATACAGAGGACGAGAAGCTCAGAATGCACCTGTTCCAAAAGAGTCTGATTGGAGAAGCCCATTCGTGGTATACCAGATTAGATAACTCAAAGATCCATAGCTGGGAATACCTAGCTCACGCTTTCCTCACACAATACAGCTTCAAGTCTCAAATGGCTCCTGACCGATACCAGATTACCAAGGTCAAGAAACAGTCCAATGAGTCTTTTAGAGAATATGCTCAAAGGTGGAGGGGCCTTGCTGCTCAAGTAACTCCTTCTATGACAGAGTCAGAGATGGTCATGACCTTTATCGGCATACAAGAAGCTCTTTTCTATGAAAGAGTCTTAGCTGGCATCGGTAAACCATTTTCTGAAATGATTAAACATGGAGAAATGGTTGAGATGGGATTAAAGTTAGGAAAGATTCAAGACCTAGCTTCCCTTAAAGCTATTGCTGAACACATCCAATCCGGGAATTATGGGAACAACCCCCGGAGGGTCCATAAAAAGAAAGATGATGATGTTTCCCTAATACTACAAGGTCAAAAATGCAATCAGAACATGCCTATCCAGAGGAGAAAGTACACTCCCTTTTAAGCACAGTCTTCAAACCCTCCAATACCAAAAGGTGGAGAAGTTAAATGCCCTCGAGTGTTCACACCCTTAGGGGACTCACTCGAGAATATTTTCACTCTTCTGACCATGCAGAAGAAAATCACGCATCTTCTTCCACCAGCCAGCCCTAATGGATGAGGTTTTAATGTTGCTCGGAAATGTGCTTATCATACCGGGGCACCTGGACATGATACTTAAGATAGTTGGGCCTTGAAACACAAGATCCAAGATTTAATAGACAACGGTGAGATCGTGGTCACCAAACCAGATCAACCTCACGTGCAAGACAACCCTCTTCCTTCGAACAAAGAGGAAGAGGTCAACATGATTAATTGGAGCACTGAACAAAGTGCCAATTTTAACTGCGAAGCATCCCAGATCATCAAAGGCGGTGTTAACAAATGGGATTATGCAAAGTTCCAGTTTACGATGGAACGAAAGATGAAAGCTCTATGCAAGATAATTAAGCAATTGGTAGAACTGGTGATCTATCAGCATCAAGTCACACGCCAATTAGTCAGCTAGGAACATGCTAGTCTCCTCCCCTTGCTTATGAATATTCCATCATCACCTTCAAAAATGAAACAATGGAGGATAAAGTGACGAAGAGAGCGACTGCCAAAGCCCGTCGGGATTTTTCTAATAGAAGGGAATTTACATACCTAGGCCAACCTATGGAGGAGATACTTCAGATGCTAATCAATAAAGAAAGAATCACTTCCCGCCTACCTCCAATCAATCCCCGTTCAGGACGGTTTAACCCTGATGGAATATGTCAGTATCACTCCCATTCTCGCGGTCACAACACGGAAGAATGCTGGGCATTCCGCCACCTTATTTAGAACTTAATCGATAGCGGTGTCCTACAACTGGCAGAAAATGATATTGTGCTCTTTGAGAGTGAAAATACTTGTCCCACTAAATGGAAGGGACTGGTAGCAGTTATATCCTTTGAGGCTGATGAAACTGTTAAACCACTCACAATTCCACTCAAAGGAATTAACAATCCTTTGAAAGTGGCTGCTCAGAGCCCCTCATTTTTCCATTCAGACCACAATATCCTGTTGTCAGCTTACAGAAAGTTCCCTGGAATTATGGAGAAGCTGAAGGATCCACATGTCATATAACTGCTGCAGTGTCGAAGGAGAATCCACAGTATCTTCCCCAACGGGAGATGAAGCCTACTGTTAAATCAAAGGGGAAAATTCCCATAAAGAAGATTGAAAAATTCCTCCGTGCTATGGGTCATAATGAAGCCAAGGTGGTTTTAAGCTTAAGAGAAACTCCACATCAAATTTCAATATTAGACTTGGTCTTAACTTCTGAAGATCACAGGAAGATTCTACTAAAGGTTTTGGAAGAAGCCTACCTGTCGAAATCAGTGGATATGGAAAAATTTCAACATCTGGTTGATCACATTTTCAACAACAATGTGATCTCTTTCACTGATGATGACATACTGCTCGAAGGGACTGGTCATTGTAAGCCGTTGCACATTGCGGTTTTGTCCTCCGGATACATGTTAGCTGGAGTCTTGTAAGATGGATGTTCGTCTTTGAATATATGTCCTTATGCTACGTTGCTGAAGATGAATGTCAATCTCATGCGAATCCGAAGTAGCCATACGATCATCAAAGCTTTTGATGGATCCCACCGGAATTTAGTCGGAGAGATTGAGCTGCCAATTAAGATTGGTTCTCATACATTTTGTGTGAATTTTCACGTGCTCAAAATAGATACAGGATACAACCTACTTCTAGGGAGACCATGGATTCATATGGCTGGGGCAGTCCCCTCCACTCTTCATCAACAACTTAAATACATTATCAACAATAGCCTAGTTACAGTCAACGCTGAACCGGAATGCCCTCAACAGGGTGACATACCGTTCATCAGTTTCAATTCCGATGTTGAGCCATTCAATTTCCATACTTTGGAAGTAAGTAACCCTCAATATCATGCCATTGGGATATTATTTCCCATACCCAAGATTTCTGCCGAAGTTATGGCAGCTGTAAGACCCCACCTTTTAGAAATAAAGATGAATTTTCTATAAATATTATTTTTGAATATTATGGAGTATTTTTGATATAATGTTATACTTGTGGGTAATATTTATAAATTTTGAAAAGTAAGCAAGTTGTTATAAAATATTCGTTTGGTCGGGGAATATTCTTTTTGTCGGGGAATATTTGTACGATGGCACAATCATTGGTGGACCCCACAACGGAATTATTGTCGGATTGAGAAAACGACAAAAATACTTTATGAAAATAACGGCGGAGGTGTTACCGTTAAAACTATTGAACTACCCGGTAGTAAATGTACAGTAATACACATGGTTGCATAGTAGCACACGGTATTGATTATCGATGCTTACGTGAGAAGTCACTCAGCTATACTCAATTATTACATGATAATTGTTTTGATCATATCTCTTATATTATTGATTCAATTATTGTCACAAAGATCATCTCAGATAATATGTTATATTATTAAATCAATAATTGAGACGACAAGTTATAAATGATTAATAATTGTTGAAAGATTAAATATATGTTGATTAAAAATAAAATGATTTGTGGTAATATTTATTCAATCCTTGATGTATATAAAGAGTCTATTATGACGCTTTGTGGTAAGTTTTGTTATTTTATGGGGGGCCATATGTCATCATCTAAGAGTCTCTTCATCGATAGTAATTACCTTCGTCAATAGTAATTAGCTTCATTCAATAGTAATTACCTTTTACCAGACGTCAAACCACTTGCCGCTTTCATATTACAAAGGTCCGAACCAATTGTCATTTCACATTACGTACGTCAAACCACTTGGTGTTTTCACATTACTGAGCGCCAAACCACTTTTCTTTTCACATCACCATCTCGTCGAGCCACTTGCCTTTTCACATTTCAAGTGCTAAGCTAGAAATCTTCTATAAATAGAGGCCTAGTGCTTCATTATTTTTCACGCAATTCATTCAAGCTATAGAGAGAAAGTATAGAGAGAATAAGAGAAAGAAAAAGAGATTCTGCTACTACACTACTCGCAAAGATTCAATCTCCTACTAATGTAAGGGTGTTATTCTTTCTTATTCATGAAGAGAACTGTTGTTATTCCATTGCTTATTATTCATTGGAATAACTTGTATCACGCTGTTTACCTATACTTGGTGACATTCTTCTATTATTCTGTTGGAACATCCTGCTGCATGTTTTTACACCTTGACTTGGTTCCGCTCTTTATTATTATTACATTGGGAACATCACGTCTGCGAGTGTTTTACACCGACACTGGTTCTCTTTATTATTATTATTCTTGGAACATCACATGCATGTGTTTTACATCGGACTGGTTCCGTCCTTTATTATTATTACGCTGGAACATCACATGCGTGTGTTTTACACAGGACTTCGGTTCCGCTCTTTATTATTCTGTTGGATCATCCCGTTGGTACAAATTTTTCCTGACCTGGTTTCGTTATTATTATTATGTTGGAATAACCTGTCTATGCGAAGTACCGCATGCATGGTGATTTCTTTTGTTATTCCATTCTTTATTATACTCAGTTGGTTAAAGTTTTGATTTCTGTACTCCATGAAATTAGTAGAATATCCTTGATATTTGCACTTCATCCAGTATCTTTTCATGGAAATATTCTTCTAATCATTCTTGAATTTTACTCTACAAAGCAGTATCATGTTGACAATTTGGACATTATTAGTTCCTGGATAAATTAATTCTTGAACTTGCTTTATTGAATTCTTATATCATTGTCATCATCCTCATGTTTATATTATGTTGAAAGTCATATGTGGCCTGTAGTGCATAGATGGACTTGGTATGATTATGACCAGGGATTATTCGGTGTAATCATGACCGTAATGTTACAAATGATGTGGTAAAAGTTATCATTGGCCCGTAGTGCATTGATGGACAGTTGTTGGCATGATCATGACCATTAATGAATACACGAATGTCCTTGGCTATAGTGTATGAATAATTCATGGTTGTGATACTAAAGAATATCCTTGGCCGTAGTACAGGGGTGATTCGATGATGTGGATTATTTATTAAGCTGAGTCCCAACGATAAAAGTCATGAAAAACCTTTTAAATCATAAAAGATAGTAGATTTTATTCTCTACTTGCCTCTTTTAATGGATTGCTTGTTCCGCTGCAGTTAAACTTGATGTTGGTATATTTTATCAGTTTAACACTGTTGAAGGCTAACGATAATTTATTCTGCATTATCTTAGTCATAATATTATTTACTGGGCTAGTTGAGTTCACCCTTTCTTTCACTGTTCTCTTCAGGAAATGAGAACATAGCCGGGACTAGTCGGGGAACGGAGTGACGGTCTAGAGGATAGCATTAGTAGTCCTCACTATTCTATGAAATAAAGTGTTAATAATTGTAATGAGGACTCCTTTTGAGTTTGTATAATCTCTAGTAGACAATAATTGTATTCAAACTCACAGTTATGTTTTGTCGTATTGTACACGACATTTGTATTAGTAAGTTGTATTTGAATTTTGTACCATGTATCTGACGACCCAAGATGGGTGATGTATACCTAATTTTGGGGGCGTCACAGCAGCTACTCAAGAAATGATGTCATTGGGACACCAGCCAGGACAAGGACTGGGAAAAAATCATCAGGGTATTAAGCACCCTATCCAAATGTCCAGTCAAACTGGGACAGCCGGACTAGGCTATACGGCCAGTACCAGTTCCAGGAATCCACATATGCATAAGCAGATTCCTTCCACTTCAGCCGCATGGCTATTATTTCCACATGTACATCCAGAGTCCTCACAATCTCCGGTAAAGGTGCCAGCCAATGTATTGGCTATGTTATTTCCTAAGCCGATACCGGTAAAGGAGAAGGAAGTCTTTGTTCTAGATCCCAAGGTGGAAAAAGAGGAATGGACAATTAAACAATACTTCGTCAGAATGATGTCAGGTGTACGCATCATTTTCCATGATGAACATACGAACAGGTATACCCCAGACGATGATTGCCTAGATGTAATGGTCATCATTCGGGAGAAGGAGGACGATGACAGCCCCTCCATTATTGCAGTCCCCAAGGACTTTGCCCTTGCCAATTGGAGTAGCACTCCTTGCATTGGTCGACAAGGGTAAAATGGGCAGGACTTCTTTCTGCCCTGTAGATATCATAACTGCTTACTTTTCTGTATAGTATTAGCAGTTGTTTTGTCTGTACATGCTAACACTGTGTATGATTAAACAGTTTCATATATATTAAGTGAAAGCATATTTTGTTTCAGGATTCTGAACTTAGATGTGCATGTACTTGCTGATAAAATGCCTCTTCTCCACAAGGATTGTAACTTTGATGAAAAGTTGGACTCAGACTTGTTGGAAATACAAGAGGACATTGAGGTGCCTTTGGAGATCAAAGAATGGGTCAAAGACAAACATAAACCCAACCTTGATCAAACCACCTCCTTTAATCTTGGAACCTTAGAAAACCCTAAGTAAATCCAGATTGGTTCAGACCCTACCCCAAACCAGAGGAATGACATGGTTACGCTACTAACCCAATTCCAGGATGTGTTTTCATGGTCTCATGAAGACATGGTGGGTTTTTCCACCGACATTGTTCTTCATCCCCTTCCTATCAAAGAGGGATTCAAGCCAATCAAGCAGAAACTCAGGCGATTGAAGCCTGAGTGGAGTTTAAAGGTGAAAGAAGAAATTGTAAAACAATTTGAAGCTGGTATTATCATGGTGTCCACATATCCTGATTGGATATCCAACATTGTGCTCGTGCCTAAGCCTGGAGGAAAGGTGCGAGTTTGAATGGATTATCGGGATCTGAATAAAGCTTTCCTTAAACATAGCTTTCCCGTGCCATTTATCCACATTCTCATTGATAATACTGATCAATACGGCATGTACTCCTTCATTGATTGTTTTGCGGGGTACCATCAGATCATGGTTGATGAGGAGGATCGTGAGAAAACTGCTTTCATTACGCCTTGGGGAACCTTTTGCTACAAACATTTGTCTTTTGGCCTCATCAATGCCGGAGCTACTTATCAGAGAGCTATAATGGCTCTTTTCCATGACTTAATGCACAAAGAGACAGAGATCTACGTGGATGACATCATCATCAAGTCCTGGAAGGAGGAGGACTACTTAGACCATCTCAAAAAGCTTTTCAACAGGTTGCATAAGTACAACTTGAAATTGAATTCAGTCAAGTGCGCCTTTGGCGTTAAATCAGGTAAGTTGCTAGAATTTCTAGTCAGCCACAAAGGAATCGAGCTGGATCCTACCAAAATCCAGGCCATTACAGAAATGCCCATTCCTCAGACAGAGAAGAAAATACGGGGATTTTTGGGAAGATTCAACTTCATTAGTAGATTCATTTCTCAACTCACAGCAACTTGTGAGCCTATCTTCAAGCTATTAAGGAAGAACTCCTCCAGGAAATGGAATGATGAGTGCCAGAAGGCCTTCCTTACCATCATAGAGCAGCTAGTCAAAGCTCTTATTTTGGTACCACCTAGGGATGATGTTCCCCTATTCATGAACCTGTTCATAAGTGACAATGCCATGGGCTGCATGCTGGGTCAGAAAGATAATAGAGGCTGAGAACGAGCTATCTATTACCTCAGCAAAAGATTCAGCAGTGGTGAACACCAGTACACTCTGATCGAGAAGACTTGTTGTGCTTTAGCATGGGCTTCCATGAGGTTACAACATTACCTCCATGAGCACACAACCCATCTCATATCCCGTGTGGATCATCTCAAGTATGTGTTCAGTAAACCCATACTAAATTGTCGACTGTCCAGATGACAGTTGATTCTGTAATAATTTGACATTGTTTACGTGACACAAAAGTCCCTTAAAGGTCAAGGAATTACGGATCAACTGGCCGCCGCAGCTTCAGGGGACTTCAAACCCTTGGAAACATTCTTCCCCGATGAAGGGGTAATGACAATTCAGCAACACCATCAGTACGATGCACGTCAAATATGGAATATGTATTTTGATGGAGCTATTAATATGGAAGGTTCTGGAACTGGAGCAGTTCTAGTATCCGGTACAGGGGAGCAGTATCTCGTCGTCATCAAATTGTAGTTTATTAGCACCAACAACACAGCTGAGTATGAAGGCTGTATCATGGGGCTAAAACTTGCCCGTTCAATGGGTATTAGACGGTTAACTGTCTTTGGGGATTCAGAGTTGGTAGTCAAACAATCCACGGGAATCTATCAAACCAAAGAGTTATGTTTGCTGCCTTACCATCGGCAAGTTTTACAGATGGCTTCGGAGTTCGAAAAGATCTCCTTTCTACACATTCCTCGTAATAGGAATGACTTCGCAGATGCATTAGCAACTTTGGCCTCCTTGATTCACATACCTGACAAGGAACACATGCCAAGCGTCACATTTACCTTGTAAAAGGCACCAGCCTATGGGAATTATGTTGGAGAAGTATCAGATGAGCTACCTCCCATCTAACCACCTTGGTATCAGCATATCAAGGAGTACTTGTGAGATGGATCTACACCCGTTAAGGTGAGCCTGACTGAGCAAAGGTGGATTCATCAACTTGCTATGAAATTCTACCTGAGCGGAGATGCACTCTATAAGTGAGATGCAGGACTAGGTCTCCTCAGATGCTGGATAAGGATCAAGCTCAAAGACTCATGGATGAGGTCCATGGTGGAGTATGTGGCCCACACATGAGTGGCCCCTCCTTGTTAAGAAGATCCTTAGGACAAGACATTACTGGCTATCTCTCAATGCTGACTGTAATGACAACGTTAAGAGATGTTATCAATGCCAAATTCATGGGAATGTTATCCATGACCCTCCACGGGAGCTCCACAATATGAGCTCGCCTTGGCCCTTCTCAATGTGGGGAATGGACATGATCGGGCCCATCGATCCCAAAACCAGTAATGGACATCGTTTCATCTTCACCATGATTTACTACTTTACCAAGCCGGTAGAAGCAGCCTCCTTCCCCAGGGTTACCAAAGAAGTCATCATTGCTTTCCTCAGAAATAATGTCATTTGTCGATATGGACAACCAGAGGTAATTGTATCAGACAATGCTAAGAACCTCAACAACAAAATGATGGAGGAGTTATGCAGTAAATTCCACATCAAACACCTTAACTCTGTCATCTACTGTCCAAAGATGAATGGTGCTTTTGAAGCGGCTAACAAAAACATCAAGAAGATCATGCAAAAGATGTTCGCCAACCACAAAGGATGGCCTGACTTATTGCCTCTTACTCTGTTAGCCTACAGAACATCAATGCGCACTTCAACTAGGGAAACCCCCTACACATTAACCTATGGGATGGAAGTAGTACTCCCCATAAAAGTAGAAATGGAATCCCTCAGAGTGTTGATGGATGCTCAGCTGGATGAAGATCAATGGGTACAAGACAGGTATCACCAATTGTCTCTAATAGATGAAAAGTGAATCGCGGCTATCTTCCATGGTCAATTATATCAACAAAGGATCGCCAGATCCTATAACAGAAAAGTCCTGCTACGACAGTTTAAACAACATGACTTGGTTTTGAAGAAGATCCTTGACAACCAAGATCAGTCCAAGGGAAAATTCGCTCCTAACTGGGAAGGCCCATTTATTATCAAAGAGGTATTGACAGGAGGTGCTCTCAGATTGCAGGAAATGGACGACGATGAATTTCCACAGCTTATCAACTGGGACATCGTGAAACAATACTATGTCTGAAGTTACTATCAAGCAAACATCTTGGTATTGGATCATCAGATCACCAGTCATTCTGGTTCTTCAACCCTTCATTACATATAACTCTTTTCCACACTTTGCCCCTCAGGGAAACATACTCTTTAAGCCAAAGAAATTTGGCTTCATCAAGGCTTCTTACAACTTTGGTCATCCCACTAGGGATTGAACCTCTCACGTTTACAGTTTGTCCCCCCAAATATGGGATCAAACTTTTCACACATGCAGTTTATCCTCAACCTAGGATCAAACTTTCTCTTCCCCGCAGTATGACCTGCACATGGGATTAAGCTTTTCAACTCATCCTGAGGGGCGAACTACGTCGACCTGATCTCCTTGATACACGGGAGTACGTAGGCAACCATATTCTATATAGTCCGGTCGCAATAAACAAAAAACAACAAAAACATTTCTACCCTTTTCTATAAAAAAACAAAAAACCACATAAACACTTCTACAATCGTCTTCATCAATAAAGCTTCTACACCCTTTCTGCCACAAACAATGTTGAACCACTTACACCAGGTTTGAACTACGCAGACCTGATCTCCTCTTCAACAGGAGTACGTAGGCAGTCATTCATGGTTCGGTCAAACCCCTACCATAATACAAATAATTGTCAATGGTACTGGGATCATACTTCAATCCACCACATTTCATTGGCTTCAGACCAAAGGGATGGAATTACACCAACTCCTCCTAAATAGGAGATTCTAAGAACCATCTAAGTTGCGGTTGTTTCTCAAAGAGCAACACCAATCCATAAGAGATGGAATTAACTAGGCTCCTCCTAAATAAGGGTACCAGCGACCATCTGTGGTGCGGTCTAACTCAGAGAAGAAAGCCACACTCCTCTCCACATTTCCATACAGAAACCAGTCCCAAGACACCACAGATGGTAGGGATACACACATATCCATGATCTATTCTGAACTATCCAGAGACAACTCAATGTCCATCCAGCAAGGAGGAATTTAGAATACATCAAGATCACAAGCCCTGAAGAAGCAGACAAATATCAAGCAAGTATCAAAGCATATCTAAAAGGGAAGTGATCAAAATATATTTCCCTCCTATATATAATGTTGTTTGATATACACAACGTAAACTGTACATGACAAAATGGCTAAGCTAGTCTGTGCTGGAGAATACAAGCCCATCTACAGATCGGTTGTATATGAAAGCTAACAAGCCCAACATGGCATCCCTCTCCTCAAGAAGGAGGCAAAGTTGTGGTCTCCTCATGCGAGGATATCCACACGACCTAACAGATCTGCGACCATTTGCATGGTGACCATATGCTCATCGATGTAAGTGATCATCTTTGCAAGCATGCCAGTGGTAAGGGACCTCAACTCAAAGATTACTTACGACGGCTATATCCCGCGATATGGCACTATACCACTCAATTATCAATGCATCTCCGTTGATCCGGTCTCATCCCTATGACGACCCCCAAATGAGGTCCCAAATCACTCGCGGATCGTGTTCGATCATTCTATCACTTTTACTATATTTATGACGATATAAACATAAATTGTTTATACATTAAACTTACACATAATCCCCAAGGTCGAGTAACCTTAACTTAATACACATTTCATAACTTACTCGACTTATAATAACATTATATACATTACTATTACAATTCTAACTACAAACATAAACTAAAGTTGAACTGCCTTTTAACCTTCCCTCAGATCCCACGCATTCGCCTTTAATCTATAATGTTTTATCATGATATAGCAAGGGTGAGCATAAGGATTGCCCAGCAAGTTTAAGTTCAATAATATAACGATATATCATGATTGAAAGAGTCTAAATAATAAGCTAGCTATAATTCAACAATATAATTATGAACTAGCAGGAACAAATTTATGACTGAACAAGTATTATACATGAACAAATATATCTGAAACTAACTCGTAATGAAGGTGATCAGCCTTTCATACCTGACTTATACATGCAATATGTACAGAGTACAATTCATGACAACCAACAATGATTAACCATAAGCTTATCCGAATAAAACAACTCTTAGTAGAGTTAAGTAAAACAAAACTTGCCTGAACCGTTGATTACCGCTACATAATTTATAACGCTTTATCCGAAAACCTAATATTAGTAATATAGATCTCCAATATTAGAATAATATCATCACAATATAATACTATTATATATATATACATAGAATAACCTAAACACATAGAATATAACCCTATCTCGCTATTCAATGTATAAAACTTAACATCAAGTCGACTATTTAAGTCCGAGTTGAATCGACAAAATTCTAACATCCCGACGATTACCTAATGGGACAATTGACGAAGTTTAAGTTCAATTAAACTCGCAAAACACTTAACAAAGATCTTAGACAATTTTCTAAGCAAAATAAAATAATTTTCATAGGCTTGTAATAATTTTAAATATTTATTATCATTTATTATAATTTTTCAATCATTAAACCCGTATTTAAATGAATTAAATACCACATAATTCCTTTATCATTAATATTTATTTATTATCAAATATTAATGAAATACATGTCATAATATTATAATATATTTATAATATCACAAAGTATTTTAATACTTTAAAATCACCTTTATATAATTTTTAAACAATTACATTCATTATCCGATAATTACTTTTAATATTAAAATATTAATATTTTCATGACAAAATATGAAAAGTTATATTTTATAACTTCAAATATTTTTCTAACAATTAAATCATTTTAATATGATTTATAAAACATTAATTATATTTTTCCTTAATTTATTTAATATAGTTATTAAATAAACTAATTATCTATAATATTGATTAATTAATGAAATTCATCACAAAATATTAAAAGTCACTAAAAATAACTTAAAATATTTTCTTATATCAAAATAATATTTTTCATGATTTTTCATGTATTAAAATCATTTTTAAATCATTTATTTTATATTATAATTAAATAAATTAAATACCATTTATATTCCAAAAATATTAAATATTTATGAAATATACTCAAAATAATTAAAAACTATTTTTCAGAATTTAAAATAATTTTTCAGAATTTATTTTATATTTTTAATAATTAAAAACTATTTTTATCTATTTATTAATTAATTTCTGAAAAATCAGAAAATAAATTAACAAAAAACCATCGCTAAAGGGCCTTATATCGACAGACCCGTCGCTATAGGTGTTCTTAGTGTTCTTGGGCCAAGCCCAAATCTTCAAGCACTGCTAACAGGGTATGAGGTTTGACCGGTTCCAGATTGTGTATGTTTAGATTTTCTGGCCAGATAATGTGTTATTATTGTAGTATATGTGTAATAGTACCATTATCAATCGAGTTCATAGCGAAAATACATGATCACAGCAAGATCTAACCATCAGAAAAACATGTCGTAGTCGTTTTTTGAGTTTCTTGGTTTTCCACGAAACTCAAATAAAGGCGAAGGTGCCTACTTGGTAGCCTTATATCTTTGATTCTAGGAATGATTTATGTGATCTATGAATTCATAGGTATAGTAGAGGTGTCCAGGTATAATATCATAACTTTAGATCCATCTTAAAACCTAACATATGAACGATTAAATTTGGTCAAAGTAGTGTTCATGAACCGGGTCTTGAATTTTCCGGGTTTTCCGTAAAAGTTCTTAAATCGATCGGTCCACAACATAGTTTGACCATAAATATTTACGATTCTCGATAAGGATACGAGTGAACTAAAGACATATGTTAGTAGTTCATATACCAGTCTATAACATATGCGACCAACAACAAGACAAAAAACATAAAACATAAGCAAGATCCTGGAGGCTGTAACATCTTGTCGAGACATCATTGGGAAATCTGGGTTACCCAGATTCACATTTTCGTGGTCGGTCAACTTCTTTTGACCGCACATATCTTTCAATATACTAATGATCTGACCTTGTTTCTTGTTGTAGATCATAGTCCTCATGACAAAGAACATATTTATAACACAAAACAACTAATATAAAAAACACAGAAAGATCTAGGGCCTCTGACATATGACTGTCAGGCCACTTTTTGAACTTTTTCCAAATTTGTTTAAAACTTTATTTTGAGCATATAAATGATATGGATTTAAGTTTTGGCAACCCGGATCATCAAGTGACACCCTCTAACACATATCTAAACAACAAATTACAACATCCAACATAAGATCCAAGGGTTTTGAAATTTAGGGTTTGTATACCTTTTAAGCTTGGATCTTGATTTCTGACTTTTGATTCATGTTATTGGATTGCTAAAGCTTGATCATGGTTTGGTTTCTCACACTTTCTCAATCCAACTCCCGAATTTCTAGAGAGAGAAGGTCTTGGTAGAAAATGAAAATGAAATTGAAAGTGTACATGTTTCTCTCTCTTTAATCTAAAAATGTAATAATGCAATGTTATGTGGCTGTCAAATTCGGCTGGTATAATAGATAATAGTCACATGCTAGATATTGTTTGGTCACCCACTCCAAATTATGTCTAGATTTGCAAGTTTCCTTCAATTATTCAACAAAGGGTATTATGGACATTTCAATTTCTAATTTAATGGCATTTTTGTCAAATGGCCAAACCCTTAGGGTTTAGGGTTTGGAACCCTTAGGGTTTAGTGTTTGGACCCTTTAGGGTTTAGGGTTTGAAATTTTTTATTTTAGAATTTCCAAATTAGGTTTCCAAAAATAGAAAATTAATATTTCTAAATAATAATTAGAAATTTCTAATTGTATTAAAATTTATTAATCACAATTAAATCTTTCTAATTAGGATTAACATTTCCTAATTAAAATCGTTAATTTAACAATTAGGGTCAAAATGGTCATAGGGTTTATAGACCACTAATTAGGGTTTCTAATAGAAAAATAAATTTTCTAATTTAGAAATTAAATTTTCGTAATTAGATTAGGGTTTTCTAATTACTTAACTTGAAAATTAGAATTAATATATCCTAATTAACATTAAAAGTATTAAATTAACACTTTCGTTTTCCCTAATTATAAATTAGGGTTTCAAATCCTGAAGTTAGGATTATCTAAATTTGAAATTAGAGTTTGCTAATTAATTAAGCTTTACCCTAATTAAAATTATAATTAATAGCACTTAAGCAATATAATAATCATTTAAATTCCCGAATTAGGTTTTTATACATCGAATTAGGGTTTCAAATTCCCAAAATTGAAAGTAGGGTTTCTAGAACCAGTTTCTAGGATTTCATGTTAATCGTTAGGGTTTTCTAACCGAACGTTGACGTTCTTAATATATACCTAGGGTTTGTACATATATCGTTTATCTGGTCAACCCTTGACCTTTAACCATATACTGTACACACATATACACAGAACATAATCACATAAACACTTATTCCTGAATAATTCACCTAAATCCTTCACAAAATTTCGAAATCCTCAAAATTCTATCTTAAAAATATCAAACGCATACATTAATTTTGGGTTGAACCTTAAATCAATTAATTAAAATTTTAAAAAATTTCAAAATTTCCGGGTTGTCACATTCACCCCTTCTTCTAAAAATTTCATCCTCGAAATTTACCTTACACCTTACACCATACATTCTTATCATCACATGCTACCCAATACACCTCTCACAAGAGTGAAAATTTTCAAATTTTGCTGAGGAGTCATATAGACTATTTATTCCATTATTTTCGCAAAGGTTTTATGGAAATTCATCCAAAAACCGTCATTACTTATAGACACAAAGGATGATTAGCCCGATATGCCTGTCTTGATCAAGTAGTGCTTGGTTGGAACAATTTGTTCCTCTTAGTAGCATTAGTAGCGATAAACTTTACCTCGGTCTTATTGGATTCCGCACTTTTAACAATTTGGTTCGGAAATTTCTTTCAATTAACACTTAGAGTTTTCATAACATTAGTCTAGTCAAATCAAATAACATAGACTCATATCAATAATTCAATTTAATCGAATTATTTAGATGTAGCCAAACCAGCTTGGCAAATTAAAATTTTTGAAAATATTTTTGAGAATGACGTCATGATGTCGTACTGTATTAACAATCCGTTTGAGGATGTCGTCATTGTATGACTTTGTCATAACACATCATACAATAGTGGAACAACGATTTTAGATCAAATTCACAATAAGTATTCATGTATTTACAACTCCATCAACGTTTTATCATCTCCTTTTGAAAGTTACATGGTAGATAAGTGATAAATAAAATATATTTTTGATATTTCAAATCATTTTTGTCTAGCTGAAATAAGTAGCATAGACTATACTTTAAACCGTTTCAAAAATGATTATGAGTCTACATTTTTTTTAAAGCACATAGTGCGTATTTAGCTTGATGTCAACATTTCAAAGTCTAGCATAGCTAGGAGTTTCGGAAAACTTATGTCTCCACTAATAATCAGTTGCTTAACAATCTATCTGTTCCTACTATCTTTAATACTCCATTCACACTCAACTATGCCCAGTTCGTAAAACCACACTTATGAGTCCATAAATTGCCACAATCATGTGAGTTTAAGAACTTATCCTAGTCCCGACCTTTTCACGTCCGTCACGAGGGGTTCATAAACATTTCATATAACTATGAGTCAAGTATGTCACATAAGTATGAGTTTTAAGAACTCATACTTAACCTTATATCCTCTACCTATGACATATCTATCTGTTGTACACATGAGAAAGGAATCACCCTCTTAACACGCATATAGCAAATAGCGCGACACAAACATGTCAATGATTATCATTGCTAGAAACTAAGTGGTTTTTACACCATGTACAATTCAGCTCCCATACGAAGAATCATACAACTCAGCTGCTGACACGAGTCCTCAATTGAATCCCCACCTACCACTAACACCCTTCTCAATACGAATTTCATTTTATCCGTATTCATAATCCATAACTCTTTCATGAGTTTTCATAGTACAATTTCATAGTATAACCGCCACCACAAAGTTAATCTTTTGTCAGAAACTGCTCAATCATTAGATTGATTCTTCTCCCTGCTATCACCTTATCTCTGATCACGGGGTGATCTTATCGCATATATTACGATTTATTTCTATGTCTTGATCGTTTTGTTTTACGATCTTCTATCACTACACTTTTAGTCTTTTAGACTCTATTTATTTCTCACAACTATTCAACTTTATTATCAGAGTTAGGGAACTCTGTATCTTATAACTCATCGAGATTCGTCTTTGAATCTGATAAGTGGATTTTATATACACGAATCGATTTCATAGTTATTTTCATGTTTTGTGTTCGTTTTTACTCGTTTCATTATATTTTATGTGTAGGGTGGCCATTGATGAATGGGTAGTATACCCATAAATTGGATATATTTACACTTAAATTATTGCATTCTTAAAGTATTTAGTAGCATTTTTATTGTGTTTATATATTGTTTTGCAGATCTGGAAGCTGGAGGGGCAATTATGGGAAATTCAAGCATTTAATGGCAATTTGGTAATTTTAAAGAAGTCCAAATACTGGGTACTGAAATCTAGATTACCTACAACGGGCTACCGAGCCCTCACCGGCTTTTTAACCTGGATTAAGCGCGTTTGACTTCCTGTTGGACTTAATTTGTCTATTTGGGGCTAATGTAAAACCTATTTGGATGAGGATTGGGGAGGCTATAAAAGAAACTAATTGTTGAAATAAAAAGGAATTGGATTTATTATTCTTAGAGGATTCAAGGAGTTCTTCAATTTAAGGTTACACAAGATCACTTGGAGATTCGTGATTGGCTCTGAGTTTCTTCTTTTCTCCTTATTTTCAATTTGTAATTCTTTAAGGATGATTTGTCAACAATTAATGGTTCTTATTTCCGTGATGAACTAATTCTTTAATTAAGATTTCAATTGAACCTTTTATGATTATAATTTAGTTATTCTTTCATTCTAATTATTTCTGTTGAAGTGGATTGTTTATCATGTTTTGATTCTATTGATTAATTATTTGGCCAATAATTACCGTGTTACTCTGTAAGAATTGGGAAAGGACTTCTAGGGTTAGAACTAGACATGATAACATGTGACTTAGTTATTTGCACGGTGAATAATTAGGTTTGTGAATTGAATGGAAATATTTGTTCACCGCATGTAACATATAAGGAATTGGGAGTGGAAAGAGTTTAATTCAATTGTTTTGCATAGGAATATAGCAAGATTAATCTAGATTAAATAGAAGTCAATCGATCACTTGGAAGAGGGCTTTTGACATTTGAGAATTCCTGTTAACAATCCAGTCGACATAATAATTGGGATGATTAGATAACTGATTTATAGTTCATAATTGTAATAACTCGAGATTTTCTATATAAAATAAATAAGAAATTTTGCGTATAAATTTTTTTTTTATTTAATGACGAGACTAAGTGTCAAGTAAAGTGAACGATAAATGCGAATACATTTATTACTTGAAAAATTAGAAATAATTTTGGAATTATTAATTACCACAGATTATATGGTAATAAATTTACGTAGTTTCTAAATGTTTTTATTAATTATTTTCCATGAAAACATGATTGGAAATAATATATGAAGTGATAATTAGATTTATATAATAAATATTTTATTATATGAATTGTTCGTAATATTTAAGTTAATTATTTTAACTTGATTATTGATCTTTGTGTCTAAGAATAAGTCGTATATGAGATCCAAACCACGAATTGGGATTGTGATCAAGAGATGAGAATAATAATATTATATTATTTATATAATGATTTTACAATTACCATAATTATGTAATCGGGTATATGCGATGACGAGATAATATTAAGCAATGACGGTCAATTAGGTCATAGCATATTACCGTCTTTGTGAAACCCCTAATTATTAAACTCCGCTTATGGGATATTTACGAGTAGTATTTGTATATATGAAGTTACCGTGAATAAGAATATCGGTAATTAGAAGAAACCCTAATTATCATTTATGCGTCGATAATTAGGACAAACCCTAATTATTATAACCCTAACCTATTGAAATTAGAAATCAGAACGAATCGTGTTAGTAACATACACGGATAATTAAAGAACCACTAATGGTTAATTAGAAACCCTAATTGATGACGTTGAGAAACCCTAATTTTAATTACCGGGTTTAATTTCGATGTTATTGTATAAGTGTTTTAATTTATCAAAGGATAGAAGTTAATTGGTAAATTATAAGAATTAAATCTAGTGATTAAATATTACATTTAATTGCCTTGTACAAGATTGCCCATACACTCTTAAACAACGCCCAACCATCACCCATAACAAATCAGAAGCAAGAATCAAGAATTTTTGGCAAAAAGGGTATAAGAACACTAAACCTAGAAATCCTTTAATTCGATGTTATTTGATGCAATTGATTGTTTAAAGTTGTGTAATAGAATGTTAATTGATGATATGGGTTGATAAATCAAAGACCCATAACATCAAAGTGCACGAATTTGAAGATTTAAGCAAGTTGGAAAAAACCGAATTCTGTTATTTTTCACCAAATGTCAGAGGTCATAACTCTTTGCTCGATCATGAGTTTTGTTCTTCAAAAGTTGTTATGTGTAGCCTGATATGTGGTCTTTAATCTGCAAAAGAATCAAGTCCATATCATGTATAGAGTAGAAGTTATAGATGGTCAAACATGGTTGACCGATCATGATAAACTATTTTTGGGCGATCCAGTAATGGGGCATTCTCGTCCATTTTTGTGCTTTAAAAGGTCTGGGATTTTGATATGTTGTAGTGCACTGAGTTAGGAAGCCATAGGCTTTGGAATGACCTCATTCCGACCTCGGATGAGGGAATTACTTGATTGGAAGGAAATGTGTCAAATTTCTCAAAAGCGAAAGTCAGCAGCGGGATGTGCTATTCGGGACACTTGTTTCAATCAGTTAATGTTTCCAAAACCTTATGGGCTTTTGGTATGTTATAGTACACCTAATAAGCTTTCCATAGACTCAAAAGCGGACTAAATCCGATATCGGAGGAGAGAGTTATGACATTTCAAAGTAGTAGTGTCAAAACTTCCCAACAAGTGCGGTGCAGTCCATTGAACGGAATTTCTGGGCTGATGTGTTTCAAATGGTCAAAGAATAAAAGTTGTAGCCCCAGGTTAGCTTGGCGTGGGCTCAAGAATCGCTCAAAATGTTTTAAAATGAAAGAGTTATGACTGTTTTAGCGAAGAGAGTAAAGCTGAAACGAGATTGAAAACTGTTATGAACGCCCATTTTTGACGACTTGCTTTGGGTTACCTAATGAACCCGAATTGGGTAATTCGTATTTTTAAAAATAGTCTTACATACCATGTATAACATATCCAAAAATCAGATTAATCCAGAGTTATGAGCAATGCGTTAGAAAATCGCAAAGTGAGCTATTAAAAATTAGTATAAACCAAGTCCCACATCTTAAATTGAAACTTCACCATTTTCTAAACTTATAAATAGAAGGGTTTGACCTTTGTTTCATTCACCAACAATAAGGCCTCCAATTTTTGAGAAAGACTTTGTTGTGGGGAGAACTTTTATAAAGATCTCCTTAGTTAAATTTTAGCGTGGAAGTGCGGATGCACAGGAATTTGTGACGCCCCAAATCCGTGTTCTCTAACCTCGATTCAAAGGCTCACGATCCTATCATCATCATAAGCATTCTATAACTATTTCAAAATAATAAACATACATTGTTCATTATACAAAAGTCTCAAAACATGGTCCCAAGGTCTCTAACCTTAACTTTAAATACACCATTTATAATACAAATAGTTTACTCAAGAAACTCCATTAGATAATAACTAATTTAACATTCATTCTAAAATTACTCCTGGATCTTGCCCTTGCCCTTGTCCTTCGCATTAGATCCTTCTAGCTTAATCAAAATAGAGGTCATGATATAGCAAGAGTAAGAAACTAATTTGCTTCACAAGTTTAAAAGACAAAGGAGATATATCATGACTTAGAAAGAAATATTGCCTTCAATGTTCAACAATAATATAAGATTGTGAAGGAACATGAATTAATAATCAACAATTGAATATTCGATAATTGAATAACATGAATCGAGTGGTTTTGAATAACCATGAACATTTGCCAAGGTGCTCAAAGTGATTTAAATGGACCTTTTAATAAGTTTTGGTATTCAAGGATCACCTTTCATACCCCGTGATTTATGCATAAACACTTAATAATCCGACATTGATATCATGCCTTAATCAAATTTGTTCATTTCTCACCAAGAGTTCTTACCATATCAATTAATAAGAACAGCTTATTTAAAATCCATTTGATTTAACAAATTTAGACATGCTTGATCTAAATGATACAATTAGCATAGATCTATCCCATAAACAGCTCATAAATGAAGAACTTTAATTTAATTCACGATTCAATGGCAAGAGAATCGAATTCAATTGCACAAAGTGCTAATTTCAATAATCAATAAAGACGTGAATAATCATCAATAATTATTCACTAATATGCTTTGAAAATAATAACTCAAGTTGAGTTAGGAAACTTGCCTCGATCGTAGGTTACAGCCTCTTAAATAAATTTCTATCCACTATGTAGTTAAATTATCTTCCTTTGAGAGACCTATAATTAGCCTTTCAATTAGTCATTGCATAACATCGATTATGTAATTACATAGATATCATACATTACAATAAGTTCTTATAAACATTATCATGTCTAGATAAGTATTATTAATTAACGACTACCTTTAATTCACATAATATTATTAACTTAGATAATATTAATTCACCTTCTAGTATTATTGGTTCACTAATAATACTTTAAATCATTTACCAATATTTTATTCACTTACTAATATTATTAATCATTTAATAATATTTTATCCCTTTAATATTTATATTATTAATCATTTAATAATATTTTATTCACTTACTAATATTATTAATCATTTAATAATATTTTATTTAATCTCGAATATTATTATTTAATAATAATACTCTAATCTAATATTTTTATTTACATAAAAACATCATATTATAATATTATTAGTATTATAATAATATATTCCAATGATTTATTAAATTAATAAACAATTTATTCTAATTGTTCATCCTTTAATAACCTCTTATTTAATATCCATAAAAGGTCATAAGTAATATTTATTATTATAAATTACCAAAATGCCCTAAGATAGTCATGATATAATATATTATGAGCATTCAAGTATAAAAATCATATTTTTCTCATTAAAGACATCATTTAACTATTTATTTCCTTTTATTTACAACCTAATCATTTTTAGGAAAATAGCAAACTAATTCCAAAAATTCTCAGCTTCTGGATTTTAATAGAATATGAACCAACAATGATCCTCTAATTTTTCTAGAATTTTAGAAAATGATTTACTATTTTTAATGTGCTCAAAACACTCGGATCTTGCTCTATTTTTTAAAAATTGAGTTTTGCTCAGAAAAATCTGACATTTTCGTGGTATGCTCTCTTAACATATATGAAGCTACTGTAAAAAAGTTTGGAATTTTCCAAAGGTATACACAAAGTGAGATATTCGTAGGATAATATTTATGGAGTCCTTTACGGAAATAGTCATTACGCACAATATATAACTCAAACGTGTCCGCTTCTTTTTCCTACGCGTAGATAACTTCATAAGGTACCTCTGTAATATTTTTCCAGATTTTTACAAGATAAGGAACTAGCCAAAACAGCCTCATGAAAAACAAGTCAAGAGCTGATTTTGGATTTCAAGGCTTTAGCATATAAAGTGGACTGTTTTTGTAAAAAAAATCTCAAAGGTTTCAAAACATGCTAGATTTGTGATCTACCACTTGGGTTTACTAGATAACTCATGTATCTAGCACCCCTTCGACGGATCATAATTCCAAGTTGTAGAACTTGAGTTACACAAGATTTAGTGGAAGAAAAATAAGAGTTTTCACCCTTGGAGAACATATGCTCATTTTCTTCCTCTAAGTCTTTGATCTAACACTCAAGATACTTAGTTCCATGCATGATGGTATGTATAACTAGTGTATCTTGAGTAGTTGTACATAACCCCATCAAAACTCAAGCTATCAAAACAAGGTAAGAGAAGAAGATGAAGGTACATTATACCTTGACTTAGTGGCTACCTTCCTTGATTTTCCAAAGTAACTAATAAACTTAGGGGCATAAACCACTAGAACTCCTATAATTCTTCTTCCTATGGCTGAAATTCTCTTTCTTTCTCTCTTTGAAGTTGGCTAGCTTGGGAGCAAGAGGTAGAAGAAGAAGATGAAGAAGATGGAGAGAAAATGAGATGTTGGAAGAATGAATTGTGTTTACAAAATGAAATGGCCAATTCATTAATAATTCTCCCACAATTATTTTGTTGCCCATTAGGTAAAAACTTTTGTATTATTACTTACCTTAGGTTAAACATGATTAAATGTGCATAATGGAGTGGCAACCAATGGGAGCCTTACCACATTGTCCTTATGTTTATTCATGTCTACTAATGGACAAGCTAGATTAATTATTCCACTTAGGATCCTCATAATATCCACCATTTAGCTTTTATTTTAAATGCCCAATTTTGATTAATCAAATGTCTAGAATACCCCCAATCAAGTGGGCTAAGTATTGGATTACATTTTATTTTCCTTGGGCTTTTCTTTTTAATTGATTTGGGCTAGATAAAAACATAGTCCAACAATTTTAATAATGTTACCCAATTTGATAATTTAGGGCTTTCATCTCCAATCATATGAAGTTTAATTACTTATACATATGATTTTATCTCATAACCTAATTAGATTTACAAGAATTAGGTTTAAAATTATCAGTCACTTGAAATACTAAGTTTACCCACTTAAGTTAGTATAATGTATAAAATACTAACTTTTTCGTGTTACCATAACCCTTAGGTTATTTAAAATCCTTACCTAATGTATAATTAGGTCACAAGGCTTTCATTTTAATGAAATCCATAAATGTATGTAACCATATATATAATACAAAGTTTTAAAAAATGTACATACATACATGGTGACTTAAGATTCACTTGTTATTACATCCTCCCCCCTTATAAGAATTCCGCCCCCTAATTACATATAAGGTTACTCAAAAAGGTGTGGGTAATTTTCTCTTATCCTTTCTTCAAGTTCCCACGTAGCTTCTTCAACATTGTGGTTCCTCCAAAGAACTTTTACGTAATGTATAACCTTATTTCGCAATTTCGCTTCCTTTCATCTAAAACTTCGAATCGAATTTCCTCGTATGATAAATCTTTTTCGACACGAATTGGCTCGTGCGATATCACATGCTTGTAATCAGCTTATATGGTCGTGTAGACGACATAATGAAACACATTATGAATATGTTCCAGTTCAGAGGTAGAGCTACCTCGTGACGCCACTTCGCTTATCTATCTTCTTCAAGATCTCAAAAGGTCCAATAAATCTCTTGACTCACCTTACCTTTCTTTCCAAACCTTATCTTTCCTTTCCAAGGAGATACTTTCAAAAATGCATGAATTCCCACCTCAAAATCTCGCTTACAGCGATGTAAAGTCAGATACTTCTTCCCGGCGATCTTGAGTCGCTACCACCGGGCTCTAATCACCTTAATGGTCTCTACTATCTCCTTGCACCAGCTTCGGTCCCAACAATTGACGTTCACCCACTTCATCCCAAAGATACTGGTAGCGTTTCTACATTTCCTCCCATACAAAGGTAACTTCATGCGGCGGCATTCCGATCTAGCGTGGTAGCTATTGTTGTATGCGAACTCTACCAATGGAAGATGATCCTCCCAACTACCCTTGAAGTCCATCACACAAGCTCTGAGCATGTCTTCAAGTGTTTGAATCGTTCTCTCGCTTTGCCCATCGGCTCATGGATGATACGCTGCTCATCCGTAGTCAAGCGTCCCCATTCTTTCCTGAAGACTCTTCCAGAAGTTTGACGTGAATCGCGGATCCCTATCCGACATAATAGATACTGGTACGCCATGTCTCGATATAATTTCTTTGATGTATAGTTTGGCTAGCTGGTCCAGACTATACCTGATCTTGATCGGCAAAAAGTGAGCCGACTTCGTAAGACGATCTACGATCACCCATATGGCATCGTGTCCCTTTTGCGTTGCTGGAAGTCCCACCACAAAATCCATCGTGATGTGCTCCCATTTCCACTCTGGAATCTCTAAAGGTCGTAATAGTCCACTTTGGTCGTTGATGTTCGCCTTGACTCTCTCGACAAGTTAGACATCTCTTCGACACATTCTCGCAACATCTCTCTTCATGTTTGGCCACCAAAAGTGTTAACGTAAGTCTTGATACATTTTGTGCTTCACAGGTGTATCGAGTACCTCGACATGTTCTTCTTGCGTAATCTCTTCTCTTAGTTCGTATTAATCTTGGTACCCAAATTCGTCCCTTCAAATCTTAGCGATCCGGTACATCAATCTTGTATTTCAATTCATCCCTTCATTCCTAACTCTTCTTGATGTTTGTCGCAATCTTCGTCCTTCTCTTGAGCCTCTTTAACCTTATCTAATAAAGTAGGGCTCATCACGCCACAATAAATAATTTCTCATTGACCTCAGTCATTACTTAACCTCTAAGTCAAGTCGTTCAAATCCTTCACCAATTCCTCTTGAATGGTTAACTTCAATAACTTCTCTCTCGCTTTTTTACTTGCTCGGGGCATCACCACTACATTTGCTTTGCTTCGGATGGTACGAATCTCACAATCATAATCCTTGATCAATTCTAGCCATCAGTACGCCTCATATTTAGCTCCTTCCGGGTGAAGATATACTTTAGACTCTTATGATCCGTATATATCTCTCACACTTCTCTCCATACAAATAGTGCCTTCCAAATTTTCAAGGCAAAAACTATCGCCGCTAACTCCGTGTCATGAGTCTGGATAACCCTTCTCATAGTCCTTTAGGCGACGTGAAGCGTCTGTGATGACCTTGCCATCTTTGCATCGATCAAGACACGTACCAAGACCCTTGTGTGACGCATCACTATACACTACAAATCCTCCCATGTTGTCCCAAGAAAGCCAACACAAAAAGCTTGATCGAGCCTCTTCTTCAATTCCATGAAACTCGTTTCACATTTTTCCGTCCCAAACGAACTTCACCGCTTTTCTAGTAAGGTTGGTCAATGGCGATGCTACCTTTGAAAAATCTTGGATGAATCTTCGATAGTATCCTCGCTAATCCCAAGAAACTCCTAATTTACATTGTTGTCTTTGGTCGTTCCCGATTGATAACCGCTTCTACTTTTGGTCTTTGGATCTATTGAAACACCATCTTTGTCGATAACGTGACCCAAAAATTGCACTCTCCGCAACCAAAATTCACACTTGGAGAACTTTGCATACAACTTCTCCCTCCTTAACGCCTCCAACACTTTCCTTAGATGTTCAAATTGATCTTCCTCTCGTCTCGGAATATACCGTAATGTCGTCGATGAACACAACAACAAACTTATCCAAATATCGCTTAAACACTCTATTCATCAAATCCATGAATGTCACCGGTGCATTAGTTAACCCAAAAGACATTACCGTAAACTCAAAGTGTCCATACCGAGTTCAATGCCGCCTTTGGAACATCCTCATGTCTCACCTTCAGTTGGTGATAACCATCCTCAAGTCAATTTTTGAAAAGTATTTTGCCCCTTCAACCGATCAAACAAATCGTCGATCCCGGGCAATGGGTATTTATTCTTAATGGTGACCTTGTTTAACTCTCGGAGTCGTCGATACAAAGTCTTAATGACCCATCCTTCTTCTTTACGAATAAGACCGGTGCTCCCCATGGTGATACGCTTGGTCGAATGTATCCCTTATCTAACAACTCTTGTAGTTGAACCATCGCCTTCATTTCTCAGGAGCCATACGACACGGCGCTTTGGATACCAAGTGATGTCCTCGTGCCAAATCGATAACAAACTCTATCTCTCTATCCGGTGGCAATCCTTAATTTCATCCGGAAAACGCTAACGAATTCCCTTATAATAGGTATTTGACCCAGCCACCCTCGATTCTCATGGGTATCCACAACGTGAGCCAAATAACCTATACAACCCTTCCTAAGCAACTTCCTTGCTTGCATCATCGTCGACAACAAGATTGTCTTGGCGATTTACTGCCATAAAATACCACCTTTGACTTATTAGGAGTCTTTAGGTGTACGCACTTTTTCTTACAAATCAATGACCGCCCATGACTTGATAACCAATCCATCCCAAGGATTACATCAAACTCTCCAAGACGAATCCAGATCAAATCCACGTTAAGCTTAAACCCTCTTAAATTAGCACAACAGCTTCCTATAGATGTAGTCTACAAGGATAATTTCTTTGTTTGCTACTTCTACATTCATAGGGTGTTCTAATAGTTCATGAGGTAAACTTAATCTTTGAGCAAATTCATCAGATACAAAAGAACATGAAGCTCCCGAATCGAATAACACATAGGCATTTATATCATTGATCTAATTATACCGACACCACCTCCCGGATGCCACAAAGATTCTTGCACTTTCATATTGAATGTCCGTCTTTGTTGGGTTTTTTTTGGTCAAATTGGTCCTCCACCGTTGTCTTTGTGTTATTGCCCTTCACCGCCATTTCCGCCATCCATGCTTTTCTTCTTCTGGCAATCCTTGATCCGATGTCCCACTTCACCACAATTAAAGCAACCTCCTTTCTTCACCTTAGTACAATTGGGTGAGGTATGCCCTTCTTGCCCACATGTATAACATATCATTTTTCCTTTCCAAAGACTTCCCCGAGTGACCCTTTCCACAGCTTCCACACACCGATCTTCTTTTGTTGCACGCTTCCTTCTCGCTGCATCTCCAGATTACTACCCCCACTGCTCCATTTCCGCTTCTTATTGTTACTACCGCCAATGCTGACATTTTGATTCCCACCTTCGGATTTCTCCTTATCTTCTCCCGATTGTATCTTGAGACCGCTTCGCCTCCTTCTTCGCTATAAGAGCTTTTTCCAACAGAGTTGAGAATGATGCGATTTGTAAAACTGCTACCTTACTATAAATCCACGGCTTTAGTCCATTTTCAAACCTTCTTGCTTTCCTCGCCTCTGTGTCCACCTGATGTGGAGCGAATCTGGCCAATTCATTGAATTTCGCAAAGATACTCGACAATCGACATATTCTCTTATTTCGGCCCAAGAACTTGATCTCCATTCTTGCTTGAATACTCGGGAAGTAGTTCTCGAAGAACAACTTCTTGAATGCTTCCCAAGTCACGATTCCAGCTCCGGCTTTGTTCGGTTGGCATCCCACCAATAGCTAGCCTCCCCTTCATTAAGTAGGTAACAAAATGGTCTTCTGTTCTTCCGCTATCTCTAGCAATAACGAAGGCCTTCTCAATCTCCTTTACCCACATTTGGGCTTCTATCGGGTCTCTGTTGTTCCTCTGAACTCAAGGTCCCACCGCCTTGAAGTCCTTAAAGTTTACTTTTGGGTGCTCGCTCGATTTCCTGCAGTTGAGCTTGATTCCTCATGGCTTCAACCATCATGTTAATAAAATCTTGCATTGGGTTTTGTTGAGATCCCGCCGCATTATTAACTCGACTCTTCAATATCTTGGTTCCTGAGTCCACGCCTGCGGCGCCATTATCTAGTGAAACAAAATTCTAACACGTTACTCAATTTATTATCATATGATTACTTAGTATGTAATCGCTATTTATTTAAACAATCGGATGATCATTATGTGAGAGTTTTAAGTTACCGAGATTTGGAAGTCTTTCTCCCTACTTAGTGGGTTAAGTTTGTTTTAAAGAACATTTTCCAAATCGGTCCATCGGATTCACATAACATTAAATAGAAAATTTACTATTTAAAATTTTATAACACATATCATAATAATATCGCATTTATATTCATACATCAATCTTCAAAGTGACTTACACGATTAATACGGTATATATTTTATAAATGCTACTATCCCATTTTAACACAAAAGATGGGATTAACTCATAATGATACCTCCCTACAAACACAATTAGGGAAAGTACATAACCATTTACTACCTCACACCTCGCCGAGGTTTACATCAACATAAAACCTTATTACACAACAAGAAAGGTACTAATGCATCTATTTACAATCTGGCCATCACATCATCACCACTGGTGGCCTGCGCGAAAGTCACCTTGACATGCTCCTAGGGAAGCAACTATCGCAGGACTCTCACGTCGAACGGATCGATTAGACTCTCCTATCTCGAGTGGACCCTCCTAGCCCCTCTCAACTGCCCTCATATCGCATCAAGGGCCAGTCCTAAAGTTTCTACTCTGACCTTTACGGCCTGCAGTTCGATCTTTAATTGGCCCACCAGCTCATCCGACTCATGGAGTTCCTCTTCCACCCGTATCTTATCGGCAATTTCTACGTCAAACTCAAATTTCGCATCTCCAGGATGCTTCATGCTCACTCTCTCCAAACTTTGCCTTTTCATTCTCTAGCTGTACCATCAGTATCCCAACTTGCAACTGGGACTCATCAAATTTTTCCTTCTGTTCGACTTTCTCCATCTGGGCTTGATGAGCCTCATCCTTGTATTGTTCTTCAGTAAATTGGAGGGTGTGGTTTTCTACTTCTAATTCCTCCACTCGCCTCTAATTGGTGATTCTCCTCAACAAGTCCCCTACCGGAGGACCATGAGGGACATCTTGGGTGGCCTCACGCTCAATGGGTTCTCGCTCAACCGAGTAACTACCTTGGCGCTTCGTCGACATCCTACAAACACCATAAAGTCAACGTCAAGATTACCATAATAAAATATATTCATTGATGAAATGAAATAATATTTTATTAAGTACAACACAAACTTGATGAATTTCCATAATCCATCTCCTAACATACTCCATAAGAGTTTTCTACTAAGGTTATAACCTAGGTTTCGCATTCCTAAAGTTTATAACCTACAACTTTGATACCAACCTGTGACGCCCCCAAATCCAGGTTCTCTAACCTCAGATTCAGTGCTCACGATCCTATCATCATCATAAGCATTCTATAACTATTTCGAAATAATAAACATACATTGTTCATTATACAAAAGTCTCAAAACATGGTCCCAAGGTCTCTCTAACCTTAACTTTAAATACACCATTTATAATACAAATATTTTACTCAAGAAACTCCATTAGATAATAACTAATTTAACATTCATTCTAAAATTACTCTTGGATCTTGCCCTTGCCCTTGTCCTTCGCATTAGATCCTTCTGCTTAATCGAAAATAGAGGTCATGATATAGCAAGAGTAAAAGAAACTAATTTTTGCTTCACAAGTTTAAAAAAGACAAAGGAGATATATCATGACTTAGAAAGAAATATTGCCTTCAATGTTCAACAATAATATAAGATTGTGAAGGAACATGAATTAATAATCAACAATTGAATATTCGATAATTGAATAACATGAATCGAGTGGTTTTGAATAACCATGAACATTTGCCAAGGTGCTCGAGATTTAAACTGGACCTTTTAATAAGTTTTGGTATTCAAGGATCACCTTTTCATACCCCGTGATTTATGCATAAACACTTAATAATCCGACATTGATATCATGCCTTAATCAAATTTGTTCATTTCTCACCAAGAGTTCTTACCATATCAATTAATAAGAACAGCTTATTTAAAATCCATTTGATTTAACAAATTTAGACATGCTTGATCTAACTCGATACAATTAGCATAGATCTATCCCATAAACAGTTCATAAATGAAGAACTTTAATTTAATTCACAAACCATTCGATGGCAAGGTAGAATCGAATTCAATTGCACAAAGTCGCAATTTCAATAATCAATAAAGACGTGAATAATCATCAATAATTATTCACTAATATGCTTTGAAAATAATAACTCAAGTTGAGTTAGGAAACTTGCCTCGATCGTAGGTTACAAACTACGAAATAAATTTCTATCCACTATGTAGTTAAATTATCTTCCTTTGAGAGACCTATAATTAGCCTTTCAATTAGTCAATGCATAACATCGATTATGTAATCACATAGATATCATACATTACAATAAGTTTTTATAAACATTATCATGCCTAGATAGTGTTTATTAACGACTACCTTTAATTCACATAATATTATTAACTTAGATAATATTAATTCACCTTCTAGTATTATTGGTTCACTAATAATATTTTAAATTATTTACCAACATTTTATTCACTTACTAATATTATTAATCATTTAATAATATTTTATCCCTTTACTAATATTATTAATCATTTAATAATATTTTATTCACTTACTAATATTATTAATCATTTAATAATTCACTTTTAATTATTAATCTTTAATATTATTAATTTAATATTATTTAATAATAATCTAATCTAATATTTTTATTTACATAACAACATCATATTATAATATTATTAGTAGTATTATAATAATATTCCAATGATTTATTAAATTAATAAACAATTTATTCTAATTGTTCATCCTTTAATAACCTCTTATTTAATATCCATAAAAGGTCATAAGTAATATTTATTATTATAAATTACCAAAATGCCCTAAGATAGTCATGATATAATATATTATGAGCATTCAAGCATAAAATCATGTTTTTCTCATTAAAGACATCATTTAACTATTTATTTCCTTTTATTTACAACCTAATCATTTTTAGGAAAAATAGCAAACTGATTCCAAAAATTCTCAGCTTCTGGATTTTAATATAATATGAACCAACAATGATCCTCTAATTTTTCTAGAATTTTAGAAAATGATTTACCATTTTAAAGTGCTCAAAACACTCGGATCTTGCTCTATTTTTAAAAATTGAGTTTTACTCAGAAATATCTGACATTTTCAGGGTATGCTCTCTTAACATATATGAAGCTACTGTAAAAATTTTGGAATTTTCCAGTGTATACACAGTGAGATATTCGTAGGATAATATTTATGGAGTCCTTTACTGAAATAGTCATTACGCACAATATATAACTTTCGAAACGTGTCCGTTCTTTTTCCCTACGCGTAGATAACTTCATAAGGTACCTCTGTAATATTTTTCCAGATTTTTACAAGACAAGGAACTAGCCGAAACAGCCTCATGAAAAACAAGTCAGTAGCTGATTTTGGATTTCAAGGCTTTAGCATATAAAGTGGACTGTTTTTGTAAAAAAATCTCAAAGGTTTCAAAACATGCTAGATTTGTGATCTACCACTTGGGTTTACTAGATAACTCATGTATCTAGCACCCCCCTTCGACGGATCATAATTCCAAGTTGTAGAACTTGAGTTACACAAGATTTAGTGGAAGAAAAACAAGAGTTTTCACCCTTGGAGAACATATGCTCATTTTCTTCCTCTAAGTCTTTGATCTAACACTCAAGATACTTAGTTCCATGCATGATGGTATGTATAACTAGTGTATCTTGAGTAGTTGTACATAACCCCATCAAAACTCAAGCTATCAAAACAAGGTAAGAGAAGAAGATGAAGGTACATTATACCTTGACTTAGTGGCTACCTTCCTTGATTTTCCAAAGTAACTAATAAACTTAGGGGCATAAACCACTAGAACTCCTATAATTCTTCTTCCTATGGCTGAAATTCTCTCTTTCTTTTCTCTCTTTGAAGTTGGCTAGCTTGGGGAGCAAGAGGTAGAAGAAGAAGATGAAGAAGATGGAGAGAAATGAGATGTTGGAAGAATGAATTGTGTTTTCAAAATGAAATGGCCAATTCATTAATAATTCTCCCACAATTATTTTGTTGCCCATTAGGTAAAACTTTGTTTATTACTTACCTTAGGTTAAACATGATTAAATGTGCATAATGGAGTGGCAACCAATGGGAGCCTTACCACATTGTCCTTATGTTTATTCATGTCTACTAATGGACAAGCTAGATTAATTATTCCACTTAGGATCCTCATAATATCCACCATTTAGCTTTTATTTTAAATACCCAATTTTGATTAATCAAATGTCTAGAATACCCCCAATCAAGTGGGCTAAGTATTGGATTACATTTTATTTTCCTTGGGCTTTTCTTTTAATTGATTTGGGCTAGATAAAACATAGTCCAACAATTTTAATAATGTTACCCAATTTGATAATTTAGGGCTTTCATCTCCAATCATATGAAGTTTAATTACTTATACATATGATTTTATCTCATAACCTAATTAGATTTACAAGAATTAGGTTTAAAATTATCAGTCACTTGAAATACTAAGTTTACCCACTTAAGTTAGTATAATGATAAAATACTAACTTTTTCGTGTTACCATAACCCTTAGGTTATTTAATATCCTTACCTAATGTATAATTAGGTCACAAGGCTTTCATTTTTAATGAAATCCATAAATGTATGTAACAAAGAATAAAAGTTGTAGCCCAGTTAGTTATATAATACAAAGTTTTAAAAAAATGTACATTGAAAAGCATACAATGGTGACTACCAAGATTCATGAGCAATGCTTATTAGTATAAACCAAGTCCCACATCGAAATTGAGAACTTCATTTTTAAACCTATAAATTTCTTTTCATTTAATTTTTTGTAATGTTATTATTTTTTAATTGTTAGTTAAAGTTTGAATTTTATTTAATTTTTGTAATGTTATTATTTTTAATTGAAGTTTAATTTTTGAAGTTAGTTAGTGTGTTAATAAACTAGTTAGTTTACTATGTTTATTTTGGCTTGGAATTGATTATGTAAATGAGTTATTTGTGATGACTTTTAATATTTTGTGATGAATTTCATTAATTAATAATTATTAATGATATTAAAGTTATTTAATGATTATATTAAATAATTTAGTTTAAAAATGATTTTAATATTATAAAAATCATTTTAAATGAAAATAAGGTATTTAAAAATATTTTAAGTTATAAAATATAACTTTTAATATTTAAATGATAATTTCATTAATAATTAAATATTAATGATATTAAGATAATATTAATGATATTTAGTTTATTTAATGATTAATATTAAATAAATAGTTTAAAAATGGTTTTACTTATTTAAAACCATTTAAAGAGGATATTAAGGATTTAAAAATATTTTAAGTTATAATTAATGACTTTTAATATTTGGATAAATAGTACATTAATATTTAAATATTAATGGTAATTATTTGGGGTAATATAAATGTTTTAAAAAATAGTTTGAGTTATTATAAATAACTTTTATATTTTAGCAATGGTTTCATTAATAGTTTAGTATTAATTAAACTATTAATAATAATGAAATTGTTTAATGTTTAAATCATTTAATTATGATTCCGATATTTGAAAGTTATAAATTTAACAAACTAGTCGACTTGAGAACCGATTATGAAGTTCTCGAATTTGAAGAAGAACACCTATAGTAATGCTTATATCACTATAGGCCCTTTAGTGACAGATTTGAATTATTTAAAATTTTTCAATTTCGAAAATTGCAAAATGATTAAAAATAAGATGTCCGATATTTACAGATGTTGAGGTATAGAATAAGAGTCTTAGACTCAAGATTTACCCGATAAAAAAGCTTGTCATTACGGCAAACAAATGTCGACCTTATAAAAGAAAGAAAAAGACTCTTCAGTAAGAGCATGGATGAGATATTTGAAAATGTATAAAATATTTCAAGTATAGAATAGGAACTAAAAGTATGATCACTTTGATTATGTGATTGGACTATGTCTTGACTATAATAGATGATTATATATGTGTTAAGATATATTGTTCTAATCGAATCTAATGATCCGATTATTGATAGGTTGTGATAAAGAGATAAAACCTAAGTTGAGATTTGTAATCGTGAATCGAAGCAAGTATCCTACCTTTGCATTTTCTTTATGCAATGGACATGAGTAAGAAGTTTGAGAATTATTCTATTCCTGCATGTGCATTATGTACGCTTTGATTATCAACATGTTAGCTCGGATATATATTACATTAAGTTGATTTCTAAATGGTTATACAAGTGTCCCCACTTAGATAATCATGGCATTTATTCACATGTTGATATACCTTTGTCAATTACCCGTATATATATGTTGAATTACATATTATTGTTGAGCAAGATTAAAACCTTCTGGTTTGGAACCGAGCATGTATGAACATCCCTATATGGGAAGATTTTTACGCAAAGTGCGGATAGAGTGAGAGATGAATTTCGCTCAAGTTATGTAGTATTGATCAATATAGGGTACAATGAGGGTGATCACCCTCCGTGCTGTAAGTTATGACTAGTTCGAGGATAGAATTCCGCTAAACCTTTTCAAAATGAAAAGAATGTTCATAGTATGTTTCTTAAACCCTATTCAAGGGTAGAGCCAGAGCCAAATTTAAAGAATTTGAAAGAGAGTTGTTATGTGAATTTTTATCAAGATGATTACTTCACAACTTTCAATTCGTTGTAGAAGTGTTATGTAAAGAGAATACTTATATTCTTTCAAATTATATATAATTGCTATTACTTGTTGGGCACTTAAATGCTCATCCTTGCTTAAATTAAATGTTTTCAGTTATGTATGAGCAACCTGAAGGCTCAGGCACGAACAAAGGAAAAAGGAAAGCTGATTGAATAAGTGTGTATTATGAGTTAATGGTTATAGTTGTATTGGTATCTATTCAAGTATTGTAAGGAATGTATTTGAAGGTCGCGTACCTGGGGAAGTAAACTTTGATGTATGTAAATTAAGTTCGAATGTATTATTATTTAGTATTATTCAAAGTTAAAGAAATGGTATCGTGGGAACCGAAGTTTCAAGTACTGGATTTGGGGTTTCAAGGTACAAAGCCATAAGCATGAATTTGCAAAAGCCCGAGCCCTTTATCTGATTTGGGGTCACCTACCGCAGGTTGGTATCAAAGTCAGGTGCTTGGTTATGAAGCTTAGGTAGGAATAGAATACCGAGACTAATAACCGCAATGATTAGGATAAATATTAACTCATATAGAGTTAGTTGGTCGATAAGATTTAAAGATGAATCTCGAAAGTGTAAAGACATAGAGTTCCCTAACTCGATTATAAAGTTAAATAGTAGTGGGGAATAGATTGAGTCTAAAAAGATGAAAGTGTAATTATGAGAGATCGTAAAATAAAACGATCAAGATATAGAACTAAATCGTATAATATATCGATGAGATCACCCAAGTGATCTCGATAAGGCTATAATGACGGTAAGGAATTAATCGATGATCGGAAAGTTTACAGCAAGATTGCTGCGTATGAATTGTACTATCAATTGGTACAGATCCAGAAGAGAATTATAAATATGAATTAAATTCGTATGGAGAATGGGGTTAGTGTTAGATGGGGATTCAATTGAGGACTCATGTCGGCAAAATTGAGTTGTATGATTCTTCGTATGGGAGCCGAATTGTACTTGGTGTAAAAACCACTTAGTTTACGCATGATAATCATTGAAATGTCTCGTGTCGCTATTATTTGTTATATGCACATTAAGAGGATGACTCCATTCTTAGGTGTATAATGTAGATAGGTCATAGATAGAGAATATAAGATTAAGTTCGAGTTCTTAAAACTCATACCTATGAGACATTCTTGACTCATAATTATATGAAATGTTTATAAACCCCTCAGCGAATGGACGCCAAAGGTCTGACTAGGATAAGTTCTTAAACTCATATGATTGTGGCAATTTATGAACTCATAAGTGTGGTTTGATGAACTGGGTATAGTTTTGTGTGAATGGAGTGTTATGGATTACGAGAACAGATAGATTGTTAAGTAAATGATTTTTAGTGAAGGTGTTAGGTTTTCCTAAACTCCTAGCTATGCTAAACTTTAAAATTTTTGACATCAAGCTAAATACGCACTATGTGCTTTTGAAAACAAAAATGTAGACTCGTAATAATTTTTGAAACGGTTTAAAGTACTGTTATGCTACTGATTTTTTGGCTAGACGCAAATGATTTGAAATATCAAAATTTGTTTTTAATTATCACTCATGTACCATATAACCTGGTGCAGAGATGATAAAAATGTGATGGAGTTGTAAATACAGGAATACTTAGTGTGAATTTGACCTGAAGTCGTTGTTCCACTATTATATGATGTGTTATGACAAAGTCATACAATGACGGCATCCTCAACGGATTGTTAATACAGTACGACATCATGACGTCATTCTCGAAAATGTTTTCAAAAAGTTTAATTTGCCAACGGGGTTTGGCTACATCTAAATAATTTGATTGAATTGAATTATTGATATGAGTCTATGCTATTTGAATCAGCTAGACTAATGTTAATGAAAACTCTAAGTGTTCATTGAAAGAAATTTCCCGAACCAAATTGTTTGGTGCGGAATCCTATGATAAAACTGAGGTGAACAATGTTGTTTGGATAAATGATCCAATCTAATGGCGTAAATATTCGCTAGGTATGATTAATACATTATGCATGACGTAGGGGTACAATAGGCTAATCACCTAAAGTACTATTAATGGTAGTTTACCTTCTTTGTGATTGTAAACATACCGGTAATGTTTTGTTTTGGCGGTATGAATACTAGTTAAAACTATGTGTTCATGGTCTATATGACCCCTCAAAGACAAATTTGAAAACTTTTACTCTTGTGAGAGGTGTATTGGGTAGCATGTGATGATATGTGTGAATGTTGTAAGCCTGAGATAGAGTTAATGAAGAGTTATGAGGGAGGTTGGAGCAGAGGGAGATATTCGGATAAGATAGTTGAAGGTTGAAATAGAAGCCAAAGACACCGATATATACCTTGGACCAGCTTTAGTCATCACCTTCATGTGATTCGATGCAGAGTGGATGGAGCGCCTTTCGGCGAGAGATAGGCGTTGATGAGAATTGAATAAATTTATCGTCAATCAAAATAAGAGACAACGATATATAGAACTCTTGATTGCCGTGTATATATACTATATGTTAATCGGGGTAACTTATGTATGTAGATGTACGGTGAGAAAGATATGTGGAATAAGAAGGATCATATTCACACCCCAGCTAATATCGAGGCCAACAGATGAAATAGAAGCTCACTAGAACCCAAATCGGACGAGGTGGCTATCATGGAAAAAAACGAGCATCGGATCCGTAAATGTTGGATTTGACAGAGATAGTGATTCGACACTAAAGTTGAAGTTGCTCAAGCATCAACGGAGGTGCGGATTTGGAGAACAAGGTTTCTTCATTGGAAAGGTTGTGGGAGATAGAAAAATTGATGCTCGAGCGTTAATGGAAACAATGGAAGAAGCAGGATAAGCTCAAAATCCAAATTGACCGGATGGAGCCTCAAGCGACACATCCGTGAAGGACACACCTCTCCTCGTTGCCCAAACTATAAGAAAGGTGGATGTTTTAATTGTGGGATGGAAGGACATCGAAATAATGAATGTCCAAGAAAAAGGCTTGGTAAATAAGTATTATGGGTTATGTATGTAATATGTGTGATAAGTAATGAACTATTTTTAACTTTTATGTTGGTTAAGATTTTAAATCCCGACTTTCGTAGTCACAAAGGGATAGTTGTTGATTAAAGCGGATGTCTTTGTGTAAATATTCGATAAATGAATATGAATCTAAGTTTGAGAAATCAAACGAGTTTAATACATTAATCTTATGCAATAAGGTTTAAAATGTAAGGGTATAATTTGTGGTTTTATTTAACCAGATAATGTCGCCAAGACGTCAAACTCGAAACCAAAGGATAGAAGAATCTAGTAATGCTTTGGGGAACGATAAATTAAATCGATGCAAAACTTTGCAAACATGGTAGTTCAGGCTATGCAGCAGGGAACACCAGTTGCGGGAAACCAGTCAGACAATCGCTTGACAAAATTCAAAGACTTCAAAGCCGTAGGACCACCAGAATTCAGAGGATCAGCTGACCCTATAGAAGCCCAGACTTGGGTGAACGAGATAGAGAAGGAGTTCGTAATCACTAAAGTAGATGAGGGGAAAAAGACCGCTTTTTCCACTTATATGATGAAAGGGGAAGCTAACTTTTGGTGGGAGGCAAATAAGACTCGGGCAGGAGAAGAAGTAATTACTTGGGATATGTTTAAGGATTTATTTTTCGAAAACTATCTCTCTGTTAGTATGCAGTTTAGAATGGAGGTGAGATTCCTGGAGTTAAAGCAGGATAACATGACTGTTGCGGAGTATGCAGCAAAATTTAATGAGTTGGCTAGGTTTGCTCCACATCAAGTGGATACAGAGGCTAGGAAGGCAAGGAGATTTGAGCTAGGCTTAAAACCCTGGCTCTACAATAAGGTGTCGATCTTCGCAAATCAATACTTTTGCAAAGACTCATGGAGAAGGCTATCATTCTTTGAATAGGAAGTGAGGCCATGAGCCTCTACCATAAGGAGAAAGAAGAACAAAAGCAAGTCGAGGAACAGAAAAGATAGAAAGTAGTAGTGGGAATAGGGGTGAGAAAAGAATGAGGAATTTTTCTGAGAAAATGCAAGTAAAGCAGGAAGGTATAAAGAAGCGGTAGTGCGGTTGCAAGAATCATGGAAGAATCACTCTAGCGAAAGTGTCTCAAGGGCAAGTTTGTATGCTACAAGTGCGAAGCAAGAGGGTCATATCTCTCCCAATCGCCTAACTCAAGGATGATCAATGGATGCTTCATATGTGGATCGACCGAGCATAAGGTGAGGAACCGTCCCACGAGAGGGAATGGAGGCGAGGAACGTAACCACGTGGAGAAGCGGTGGGGACGTTAGCAATTTCGAGACCAAACTCAACCAAGAACTCCAACGAAAGCAACTCCGAGGGTTTACAACATGACGGTCCAGATACTGATCGCAAATTGAAATGTAACTCCGTGCTATTTGAATAATTTATATATCTTATATTTCGCTTAATCGGATGAGACAAGTGTTATGATGAATAACTAAAGATCGGTTCGATCAAGTATGATCGAGATCTACGTCTGAATTATTATATGCTATGTACCCTTACTCGCATATGAGTTTTTAAAGCGGTGATTCCTGGGGACGGAATCCTTATAAGGGAGGGTGAATGTAATAACCCGAGATTTTCTATATAAAATAAATAAGAAATTTTATGTGATAATTTTTTTTTATTTAATGATGAGACTAAGTGTCAAGTAAAGTGAACGATAAATGCGAATACATTTATTACTTGAAAAATTAGAAATAATTTTGGAATTATTAATTACCACAAATTATATGGTAATAAATTTCACGTAGTTTAAATGTTTTTATTAATTATTTTCCATGAAAACATGATTGGAAATAATATATGAAGTGATAATTAGATTTATATAATAAATATTTTATTATATGAATTGTTCGTAATATTTAAGTTAATTATTTTAACTTGATTATTGATGTTGTGTACGAAGAATAAGTCGGACATGAGATCCAAACTCGGATTGGGATTGTGATCAAGAGATGAGAATAATAATATTATATTATTTATATAATGATTTTACAATTACCATAATTATGTAATTGGGTATGTAAGTGACAGATAATATTGAAGCAATGACGGTCAAAGGTCATAGATATTACCGTCTTGTGAAACCCTAATTATTAAACTCGCTTATGGGATATTTCGAGTAGTGACCGTGTATATGAAGTTACCGTGAATAAGAATATCTTGTAATTAGAAGAAACCCTAATTATCATTAGATGCGTCGATAATTAGGACAAACCCTAATTATTATAACCCTAACCAGTTGAAATTAGAAACTGTAACGACTGTGTTATATAATACACAGATAATTAAAGAACCACTAATGGTCAATTAGAAACCCTAATTGATGACGTTGAGAAACCCTAATTTTAATTACCGGGTTTAATTTCGATGTTATTGTATAAGTGTTTTAATTTATCAAAGGATAGAAGTTAATTGGTAAATTATAAGAATTAAATCTAGTGATTAAATATTACATTTAATTGCCTTGTACAAGATTGCCCATACACTCTTAAACAACGCCCAACCATCACCCATAACAAATCAGAAGCAAGAATCAAGAATTTTTGGCAAAAAGGGTATAAGAACACTAAACCTAGAAATCCTTTAATTCGATGTTATTTGATACAATTGATTGTTTAAAGTTGTGTAATAGAATGTTAATTGATGATATGGGTTGATAAATCAAAGACCCATAACATCAAAGTGCACGAATTTGAAGATTTAAGCAAGTTGGAAAAAACCGAATTCTGTTATTTTTTCACCAAATGTCAGAGGTCATAACTCTTTGCTCGATCATGAGTTTTGTTCTTCAAAAGTTGTTATGTGTAGCCTAATATGTGGTCTTTAATCTGCAAAAAGAATAAAGTCCATATCATGTATAGATTAGAAGTTATAGATGGTCAAACATGGTTGACCGATCATGATAAACTATTTTTGGGCGGTCTGTAAATGGGGGCATTCTCGTCCATTTTGTGCTTTAAAAGGTCTGGGCTTTTGATATGTTGTAGTGCACTGAGTTAGGAAGCCATAGGCTTTGGAATGACCTCATTCCGACCTCGGATGAGGGAATTACGGTGATTGGAAGGAAATGTGTCAAATTTCTCAAAACTGAAAGTCAGAAGCGGGATGTGATATTCAGGACACTGTTTCGATCAGTTAATGTTTCCAAAACCTTCTAGGCTTTTGGTATGTTATAGTACACCGAATAAGCTTTCCATAGACTCTGAAACGGACTAAATCCGATATCGGAGGAGAGAGTTATGACATTTCAAAGTAGTAGTGTCAAAACTTCCCAACAAGTGCGGTGCAGTCCATTTGAACAGAATTTCTGGGCTGATGTGTTCAGAATTTGGAAATGGTCAAAGAATAAAAGTTGTAGCCCCGTGGTTAGCTTCAAGGTGGGCTCAAGAATCGCCTCAAAATGTTTTAAAATGAAAGAGTTATGACTGTTTTAGCGAAAGAGGGTAAAGCTGAAACGAGATTGAAAAATCATGCTATGAACGCCCATTTTGACCTTACCGCTTTGGGCTACCTAATGAACCCGAATTGGGTAATTCGTATTTTTAAAAAAATAGTCTTACATACCATGTATAACATATCCAAAAATCAGATTAATCGGAGTTATGAGCAATGCGTTAGAAAATCGCATAAAGTGAGCTATTGAAAAATTAGTATAAACCAAGTCCCACATCGACTAAATTGAGAACTTCACCATTTTCTAAACCTATAAATAGAAGGGTTTGACCTTTGTTTCATTCACCAACAATAAGGCCTCCAATTTTGAAGAAAGGTTTTGTTGTGGGAGAACTTTTATAAAGATCTCCTTAGTTAAATTTTAGGCGTGGAAGTCACGTATTCATTCGTGGGAATTCGTATTTAGGGTATGTTTCTTATTTAATTTTTGTAATGTTATTATTTTTAATTGTTAGTTAAAGTTTGAATTTTTGAAGTTTAGTTAGTGTTGTTAATAAACTAGTTAGTTTACTATGTTTATTTTGGCTTGGAATTGATTATGTAAATGAGTTATTTGTGATGACTTTTAATATTTTGTGATGAATTTCATTAATTAATAATTATTAATGATATTAAAGTTATTTAATGATTATATTAAATAATTTAGTTTAAAAATAATTTTAATATTATAAAAATCATTTTAAATGAAAATAAGGTATTTAAAAATATTTTAAGTTATAAAATATAACTTTTAATATTTAAATGATAATTTCATTAATAATTAAAAATTAATGATATTAAGATAATATTAATGATATTTAGTTTATTTAATGATTAATATTAAATAAATAGTTTAAAATGGTTTTACTTATTTAAAACCATTTAAAGAGGATATTAAGGATTTAAAAATATTTTAAGTTATAATTAATGACTTTTAATATTTGGATAAATAGTACATTAATATTTAAATATTAATGGTAATTATTTGGGTAATATAAATGTTTTAAAATAGTTTTGAGTTATTATAAATAACTTTTATATTTTGGCAATGGTTTCATTAATAGTTTAGTATTAATTAAACTATTAATAATAATGGAATTGTTTAATGTTTAAATCATTTAATTATGATTCGATATTTGAAAGTTATAAATTACCAAACTAGTGACTTGAGAACCAATTATGAAGTTCGAATTTGAAGAAGAACACCTATAATAATGCTTATATCACTATAGGCCCTTTAGTGATGATTTGAATTATTTTAAATTTTTCAATTTCTCGAAATTAAGAAAATGATTAAAAATAAGATGTCCGATATTTACGAGATGTTGAGGTATAGAATAAAAGTCTTAGACTCAAGATTTACCCGATAAAGTCAGCTTGCAGCACGAACAAATGTCGACACTTATAAAAGAAAGAAAAGGCTACCAGAAGAGCATGGATGAGATATTTGAAAAATGTATAAAAATATTTCAAGTATAGAATAGAACTAAAAGTATGATCACTTTGATTATGTGATTAGACTGTGTCTTTGTTCGTAATAGACGAAAGTATATATGTTAAGATATATTGTTCTAATCGAACGAATGATCTGATTATTGATAGGTTGTGATAAAGAGATAAAACCTAAGTTGAGATTTGTAATCAGCGAATCAGGCAAGTATCCTACCTTTGCATTTTCTTTATGCAATGGACATGAGTAAGAAGTTTCAGAATTATTCTATTCTTGTACAGATTATGTACGCTTTGATTATCAACATGTTAGCTCAGATATATATTCTGTTAAGTTGATTTCTAAATGGTTATACAAGTGTCCCCACTTGGATAATCATGGCATTTATTCACATGTTGATATACCTTTGTCAATTACCCGTATATATATGTTGAATTACATATTATTGTTGAGCAAGATTAAAAACCTTCGGGTTTGGAACCAGGCATGTATGAACATCCCTATATGGGAAGATTTTTGCGCAAGGCGGATAGAGTGAGCGATGAATTTCGCTTCAAGTTATGTAGTATTGATCAATATAGGTACAATGAAATTTGATCACCCTCCGTGCCCGTAAGTTATGACGGCTTGAGGATAGAATTCCGCTAAACCTTTTCGAAAATGAAAAGAATGTTCATAGTATGTTTCTTAAACCCTATTCAAGGGTAGAGCCAGAGCCAAATTTAAAGAATTTGAAAGAGAGTTGTTATGTGAATTTTTTATCAAGATGATTACTTCACAACTTTCAATTCATTGTAGAAGTGTTATGTAAAGAGAATACTTATATTCTTTCAAATTATATATAATTGCTATTACTTGTTCAAGCACTTAAATGCTCATCCTTGCTTAAATTAAATGTTTTCATTATGATGAGCAACCTCAAGGCTCGTACACGAACAAAGGAAAAAGGAAAGTCGATTGAATAAGTGTGTATTATGAGTTAATGGTTATAGTTGTATTGGTATCTATTCAAGTATTGTAAGGAATGTATTTGAAGGTCGCGTACCTGGGGAAGTAAACTTTGATGTATGTAAATTAAGTTCAAATGTATTATTATTTAGTATTATTCAGCTTAAAGAAATGGTATCGTGGGGAACCGAGTTCGGGTTTCAAGTACCTGGATTTGGGGTCGTCACAATAATTGGGGATATTGAAGTCTTAATATTTACCTAACGGAAGTCATTCACTCAAGTAGTAGCTTAGTTATTCGCTTATCTTAGTACAGTATCTTTAAGTGTTTTATTTTGAGTTAATAATTCAGAAAATCATAATTTATCATTGTTTGAATAAAATTGAATTGATATAGTAATAGTAGTTGGGATTTATTACTTAGAATTCCCTGTGGGAACGATACTCAACTTATCACTTTATTACTTGTTGACCACATATACTTGCGTGCTATGTGTAACTAGATTTTACTCAACAAGTTTTTGGCATGCCGTTGCCATGTCTTGCCGGGGAAATTTTATTAATATTAATTTCATATTAGTTATAATCAATTCGGTTTTAATTTGAACGCTACTTAATCTTTCTTCTTGGATTGGCAGGAATTCGTGTATGCACACTAGATCGAAAGCTAGAAAGGAACTTCTTACGATACGAGCACAACCTTGAGAAGAAGTTCCGCATAAAGGCAAATTGAATAGTGAGGTTATACATTTGGAAGAAGAACCGACAACCCAAGAATTACTCGTGAACATGGCAGAAGAACGAATGTAAATCACTTAGGGATTACGCCCGCCAAATGTTACTGATTCTGAAATAAGTATTAAGAGACCGTGCAATCAATGCGAATAGCTTTAGATAAAACCGGATCAATTCGGATCTTTCGTATCACATGCCGCTTTGGGGGTAATTCGATGAGACGATCCTAATGAACATATCTTGAGTTTCTTGGAAGTTTGCGATACCTTCAAATTTAACAAAGTATCGGAAGACGCTATAAGGTTGAGGATGTTCCCATTTACTTTAAAAAGATAAAGCACGGTCAAGTTACACTCCTTGCCTCCCGTTCAATCACCACATGGGATGACTTAGCTCAAAAATTTTAGCTAAGTTCTTCCCACCAGCGAAGTCGGCAAAACTATGGAACGACATTTATACTTTCGCACAACTTGAGTCAGAATCGTTATATGAGGCGTGGGAAAGGTTTAAGGATATGCTCTCGTAAGTGCCCTCATCATGGAATCCGCAGCTGGATGCAATTAGGGATATTTTGTGATGGTTTGCACGCATCCACGAGGTCTAGTATTGATGCAAAGCAATGGAGGAGCGATTATGTCCAAAAGTTTTGATGAGGCGTATCAATTGTTAGAAACAATGGCCACCAACAACTATCGAAGGCCCATGACGAGGACCAACCATCCAAAATCATCGTGAAAATATGAAGTGGACGCGCTAAACAAAGATTAATAAAGACAAGTGATCGCAATAGCTAAGCATATAGAAATATGGCGTCCACAAGCCACACAGTAGGTAGCGATGGTTTGTGAGTTGTGTGCTGGGGGTCATGCTACGGATCAATGTGCCATAAATTAGGAATCAACACAGTTCGTAGGAAATTATAATCGCTCAACTCAACCGTATCCGACTCAAAATGCTTATAATCCAGGTTGGAAGAATCATCCAGGGTTCTCACGGAGTAACAATTAAGCTGTAGCTCAACCACCTAGACAACAACACACCTCCGGATTCCAAAATCAACCTCAACAACCAGAGAGGGTATCAAGTTGGGAAGCAGCCTTGGAAAAATTTATTAGAGCCTCTGACAAAAAGAACGAGGAACAAGACAAGAAATTGAATCAATTAGATATGACTTTGCAAAGCCATGGGGTATCGTTAAAGAATCTGGAAAATCAATTGGGGCAAATAGCACATGCATTGAATACTCGTCCACTAGGAACGCCCCCAGTGATACGAAAATAAATCGCGGCGAAATGAGCACTGCAAAGTAGTAATCTTCTGAAGTGAGAAGGAGTTGCAAACAGTTAAGGATAAGGACAAGGGGGATAACGCAACAACCAAAATGTAAGAAGTTGTGAAAACCGGGAAAGATAAAGAGGAAATAGGAGAGGAAAATACACCGGGGTCATCTACAACAATGCCACCCATACCATATCCGCAGAGATTTCAGAAATCCAAGTTAGATAAGCAATTTTTAAGATTTTTGGATATTTTTAAAAATTGCATATCAACATCCCATTCATTAAGCGTTAGAACAAATGTCGAAGTTACGCTAAGTTCATGAAGGATGTGCTATCAAAGAAAAGGAAATCGGATTTTGAAATAGTGGCGCTAATCAAGAATGTAGCGCAATTATTCGTAATGTTACCTCCTAAGTTGAAAGATCCGGTAGCTTTTCTATTCCATGCGACATTGGTAATCGGTTTTTGAAAGCACTGTGTGTGATTTGGGGGCGATATTAATTTGATGCCATTATCGATCTACCATCAATTCGCTCCAAGCACCAAAACCGACAAATATCGGCCATCGTTAGCGAGGAATCGATCGATTACATATCCACGAGGTATCGTTGAAGACGATTAGTAAGGGTGGATAAATTCATCTTTCCAAAGAGACTTCGTTATCTTGGATTGTGAAGCGATACTGAACTTCCCATCATTCTCTGACGACCATTCTTAGCAATTCGAGAAACGTTAATCGACGTCAAAAAGGAGAATTGACGATGAGAGTTGACGATCAACAAATTCACTTTTAATGTGTTTAAAGCAATGTCTTATCCGAAGGAAAAAGGTGAGTGTTTGTGGGTGGATTTAATGGAGAAGATAGTTAATCACAAGATTTGCGGTAAATACTCGTGAGGATCCGATAGAATTCATGATGGTTAGAATGCACAACGATAATGCCGATGCGCATAATGAGCGGTGTCAAATGGCTAGACACACCATCATTCTACCTAAAAGTAAACAACCATTCGACACCCTTGATAGGCCCAAAACGGAAGGTAAAAAGTGCAAACCCTCGATAGAAGAGCCACCGGTGTTTGAATTAAAGCCACTCCCCTCTCATCTTGAATATGCTTACCTAGGGAAAGACTCGACTCTACCGGTTATTATTTCGACAACGTTAATCGACACCCAAAAAAGAAAAATTGCTACGAGTTCTCACTATGAGTTCAAAAATGACTATTGGGTGGACTATAGCGGACATTCGAGGTATTAGCCCATCTTTCAGATGCATAAGATTTTAATGGAAGAGGATCAAAACCAACCATTGAGATGCAACGAAGGTTAAATCCCATTATGAAAGAGGTGGTGAAGAAGGAAATTATAAAATGGTTGGATGCCGGTATTATCTACCCAATCTCAGACAGTTCATGGGTAAGTCCTGTACAGTGTGTACCGAAAAAAGGAGGCATGACTGTGGTAAAAAACGAAGTGCATGAGCTCATCCCGACTAGAATCATACAATAGCCGAGAGTATGTATGGATTACCGCAAGTTGAATAAAGCCACCCGCAAGGATCACTTTCCCTTGCCGTTCATTGATCAGATGTTGGACAGGTTAGCGGGACATCAATTCTACTGTCTGTTAGATGGATATTCTGGGTACAATCAAATTGCCATAGCGCCGGAAGATCAAGAAAAGACCACGTTCACATGTCCATACGGTACGTTTGCATTCCGGCGTATGTCCTTTGGTTTATGTAATGCCAAAGAACCTTTCAACGTTGTATGATGGCAATCTTCTCCGATATGGTCGAACAGAATTTAGAGGTGTTCATGGATGATTTCTCCGTGTTCGGAGATAGTTTTGACTCGTGTTTGAAGAATCTGATCTTGGTGTTAAAAAGATGTGTGGAGACTAACCTGGTGCTTAACTGGGAAAAATGTCATTTTATGGTACAAGAAGGGGTTATTCTGGGCCATAAGGTTTCCGCATCCGGATTGGAGGTGGATAGAGCGAAGATTGATACAATTGAGAAACTGCCTCCTCCTTCATCTGTAAAAGGCATTCGGAGCTTCTTGGGACATGCAGGGTTCTATAGACGCTTTATTAAAGATTTTTCAAAGATCTCGAAACCCCTATGCTCACTCTTGGAGAAAGATGTACCGTTTAAGATGGATCAGGCATGCATCGAGGCATTTGAGGTATTAAAGAAGAAATTGGTCTCTGCACCAATCATTGTAGCGCCGATTAGTTTTTTACCGCTCAATTGATGTCTTGACGCCAAAGATTGATTACGCAGTGAGCCGTATTGGGACAACGTCATGATAAGATTTTTCATACTATCTACTACTATAGTAAGACATTGACGGATGCCCAAATGAACTACACAACAACCGAAAAGGAATTACTTGCGGTGGTGTTTGCTTTTGACAAATTCGAGCTTATCTCCCCAAGACTAAGGTAATTGTTCACACCGATCATTCATTATTAAATATCCGATTGAGAAGAAAGATGCTAAACCACGATTAATACGGTGGTACATTGTTACAAGAATTTGATCCGAGATCCGGATGTAAAAGGTACGAGAAAATCAAGTGGCGGATCATCCATCTCATTGGAAAATAAAAAGAAATGTAAAGAAGACAACTCGGTGATTAATGAAAAATTTTTTCGGATGAGCAACTGTTCCGGGTAACTACCATATTTCCTTGGTATGCTGACTATGTCAACTATGTGGTTGCCAAGGTGTTACCACCGGATTTGACCTCACAACAACGAAAAGAAGTTTCTCCACGATGTGAAGCAATACTTTTAGGATGAACCATTTCGCTTTTAAAAGCATGTGCAGATCAAATGATAAGACGTTGTGTACCTCACGAAGAAATGGATAGTATATTAGGCCACTGTCACTCCTCAGATTACGGAGGACATTATTCCAGTGATCGAACAGCAGCCAAAGTACTACAATCGGGATTTTTCTGGCCTTCTTTATTCAAAGATGCTTATCTCTTTGTGCTGAAATGAGATCGATGCCAACGCGTAGGTAATATCTCCAAGCGCAATGAAATGCCACTTAACACAATTCTAGAGGTGGAACTATTCGACGTGTGGGGTATCGACTTTATGGGACCATTTCCATCTTCGCTTAATAATCATTACATCTTATTAGCAGTCGATTATGTTTCCAAATGGGTAGAAGCCGCAGCGTTACCCACGAATGATGCCAACGTTGTCACCCGATTTTTAAAGAAGTACATTTTTACCAGATTTTGGACACCGAGGACTATAATAAGTGATGAGGGAACTCACTTCTGTAACAAGCAGTTCACTAAATTGCTTGTAAAGTATGGAGTTCGTCACAAAATTGCAGCTGCATATCACCCACAAACCAATGGCCAAGCAGAGGTGTCGAATCGGGAAGTTAAGAGGATCCTGGAAAAAGTAGTCAATCCGTCACGAAAAGATTGGGCATTGCGTCTTGACGACGCTCTATGGGCTTATCGAACAAACAGACAAAAAATCCGATCGGCATGTCCCCGTACAGAATGGTATTTGGAAAGGCGTGTCATCTCCCGGTCGAGCTAGAACACAGTGCACACTGGGCCATTCGGAAATTAAACTTTGATCTAGAAGCAGCAGGTGAAAAACGGTTACTGCAGTTGAACGAGATGGATGAATTCAGGTTCAACGCCTACGAAAACGCTAAGCTCTACAAGGAGAAAGTCAAAGCTTGGCACGATAAAAAAATTCTCGATAGAACATTTGCACCGGGCCATCAAGTACTCTCTGCTCAACTCACGCCATATGTCTATTTCCGGAAAATTGAAATCCGGTGGTCCAGACCATTTGTAGTTATATCTGTCACTCCACATGGAAACATTGAGGTTGAGGAACCGAACTCAAAGCGTACATTCAAGGTCAATGGTCAACGTCTGAAACATTATTGGAGCAGACCAATCGAACGTCAAGCTACGGCCCAGTACCTCTCTGACCCAGTGGACAACTGAACAACACTTACACCAGCTTCTACACCCTTTCTGCCACAAACAACGTTGAACCACTTACACCAGGTTTGAACTACGCAGACCTGATCTCCTCTTCAATAGGAGTACGTAGGTAGTCATTCATGGTTCGGTCTAACCCCTTACCATAATACAAATAATTGTCAATGGTACTGGGATCATACTTCAATCCACCACATTTCATTGGCTTCAGACCAAAGGGATGGAATTACCTGAACTCCTCCTAAATAGGAGATTCGGCGACCATCTAAGTTGCGGTTGTTTCTCAAAGAGCAACACCAATCCATAAGAGATGGAATTAACTAGGCTCCTCCTAAATAAGGGTACCAGCGACCATCTGTGGTGCGGTCTATCTCAGAGAAAAAAGCCACACTCCTCTCCACATTTCCATACAGAAACCAGTCCCAAGACACCACAGATAGTAGGGATACACACATATCCATGATCTATTCTGAACTATCCAGAGACAACTCAATGTCCATCCAGCAAGGAGGAATTTAGAATACATCAAGATCACAAGCCCTGAAGAAGCAGACAAATATCAAGCAAGTATCAAAGCATTTCTAAAAGGGAAGTGATCAAAATATATTTCCCTCCTATATATAATGTTGTTTGATATACACAACGTAAACTGTACATGACAAAATGGCTAAGCTAGTCTGTGCTGGAGAATACAAGCCCATCTACAGATCGGTGTATATGCGAGCTAACAAGCCCAACATGGCATCCCTCTCCGAAGAAGGAGGCAAAGTTGTGGTCTCCTGTACGAGGATATCCACACGACCTAACAGATCTGCAGCCATTTGCATGGTGACCATATGCTCATCGATGTAAGTGATCATCTTTGCAAGCATGCCAGTGGTAAGGGACCTCACTGCAGTACTATTTGTGACGGCTATATCCCGGGCAGATATGGCACTATACCACTCAATTATCAATGCATCTCTGGCTGATCTGGTCTCATCCCTATGACGACCCCCAAATCTGAGGTCCCAAATCACTGCGGATCAGGTTCGATCATTCTATCACTTTTACTATATTTGCGGACGATATAAACATAAATTGTTTATACATTAAACTTACACATAATCCCCAAGGTCGAGTAACCTTAACTTAATACACATTTCATAACTTACTTGACTTACAATAACATTATATAAATTACTATTACAATTCTAACTACAAACATAAACTAAAGTTGGAACTGTCTTTAACCTTCCCTTGTATCCGACGCATTCGTCTTAATCTATAATGTTTTATCATGATATAGCAAGGGTGAGCATAAGGATTGCCCAACAAGTTTAAGTTCAATAATATAACGATATATCATGATTGAAAGAGTCTAAATAATAAGCTAGCTATAATTCAACAATATAATTATGAACTAGCAGGAACAAATTTATGACTGAACAAGTATTATACATGAACAAATATATCTGAAACTAACTCGTAATGAAGGTGATCAGCCTTTCATACCTGACTTATACATGCAATATGTACAGAGTACAATTCATGACAACCAACAATGATTAACCATAAGCTTATCCGAATAAAACAACTCTTAGTAGAGTTAAGTAAAACAAAACTTGCCTGAACCGTTGATTACCGCTACATAATTTATAACGCTTTATCCGAAAACCTAATATTAGTAATATAGATCTCCAATATTAGAATAATATCATCACAATATAATACTATTATATATATATACATAGAATAACCTAAACACATAGAACATAACCCTATCTGTCTATTCAACAGATAAAACTTAACATCAAGTCAGACTATTTAAGTCCGAGTTGAATCTGACAAAATTCTAACATCCCGACGGTCTAGTCGGACAATTGACGAGTTTAAGTTCAATTAAACTCTGGCAAAACACTTAACAGTATCTTGGACAATTTTCTAAGCAGTCAAAATAATTTTCATAGGCTTGTAATAATTTTTAAATATTTATTATCATTTATTATAATTTTTCAATCATTAAACCCGTATTTAAATGAATTAAATACCACATAATTCCTTTATCATTAATATTTATTTATTATCAAATATTAATGAAATACATGTCATAATATTATAATATATTTATAATATCACAAAGTATTTTTAATACTTTAAAATCACCTTTATATAATTTTTAAACAATTAAATTCATTATCCGATAATTATTTTTAATATTAAAATATTAATATTTTCATGACAAAATGTCAAAAGTTATATTTTATAACTTCAAATATTTTTCTAACAATTAAATCATTTTAATATGATTTATAAAACATTAATTATATTTTTCCTTAATTTATTTAATATAGTTATTAAATAAACTAATTATCTATAATATTGATTAATTAATGAAATTTATCACAAAATATTAAAAGTCACTAAAAATAACTTAAAATATTTTCTTATATCAAAATAATATTTTTCATGATTTTTCATGTATTAAAATCATTTTAAATCATTTATTTTATATTATAATTAAATAAATTAAATACCATTTATATTCCAAAAATATTAAATATTTATGAAATATACTCAAAATAATTAAAAACTATTTTTCGTAATTTAAAATAACTTTTCGTAATTTATTTTGTATTTTTAATAATTAAAAACTATTTTTATCTATTTATTAATTAATTTCTGAAAAATCAGAAAATAAATTAATAAAAAACCATCGCTAAAGGGCCCTATATCGACAGACCCGTCGCTATAGGTGTTCTTAGTGTTCTTGGGCCAAGCCCAGATCTTCAAGCACTGCTAATGTGGTATGAGGTTCAATTTGCCCAGTTGTGTATGTTTAGATTTTCTGGCCAGATAATGTGTTATTATTGTAGTATATGTGTAATAGTACCATTATCAATCGAGTTCATAACGAAAATACTTTGATCACAACAAGATCTAACCATCAGAAAAACATGTCGAGTCGTTTCGAAGTTTCGGGTTTTCCGAAACTCAAACAAAGTCTTGAAGGTGCCTACTTGGTAGCCTTATATCTTTGATTCTAGGAATGATTTATGTGATCTATGAATTCATAGGTATAGTAGAGGTGTCCATGTATAATATCATAACTTTAGATCCATCTTAAAACCTAACATATGAACGATTAAATCTGGTCAAAGTAGTGTTCATGAACCGGGTCTTGAATTTTCTAGGTTTTCCAGAAAGTTCTTAAGGATGATCGGTCAACATAGTTTGACCATAAATATTTACGATTCTGATAAGGATACAAGTGAACTAAAGACATATGTTAGTAGTTCATATACCAGTCTATAACATACGACCAACAACAAGACAAAAAACATAAAACATAAGCAAGATCCGGAGGCTAGAACATCTTGTCAGACACTGTTGGGAAATCTGGGTTACCCAGATTCACATTTTCGTGGTCGGTCAACTTCTTTTGACCGCACATATCTTTCAATATACTAATGATCTGGCCTTGTTTCTTGTTGTAGATCATAGTCCTCATGACAAAGAACATATTTATAACACAAAACAACTAATATAAAAAACACAGAAAGATCTAGGGCCTCTGACATATGACTGTCAGGCCACTTTTTGAACTTTTTCCAAATTTGTTTAAAACTTTATTTTGAGCTTATAAATGATATGGATTTAAGTTTTGGCAACCCGGATCATCAAGTGACACCCTCTAACACATATCTAAACAACAAATTACAACATCCAACATAAGATCCAAGGATTTTGAAATTTAGGGTTTGTATACCTTTTAAGCTTGGATCTTGATTTCTGACTTTTGATTCATGTTATTGGATTGCTAAAGCTTGATCATGGTTTGGTTTCTCACACTTTCTCAATCCAACTCCCGAATTTCTATAGAGAGAAGGTCTTGGTAGAAAATGAAAATAAAATGAAAGTGTACATGTCTCTCTCTCTTTAATCTAAAAATGTAATAATGCAATGTTATGTGGCTGTCAAATTCGGCTGGTATAATAGATAATAGTCACATGCTAGATATTGTTTGGTCACCCACTCCAAATTATGTCTAGATTTGCAAGTTTCCTTTAATTATTCAACAAAGGGTATTATGGACATTTCAATTTCTAATTTAATGGCATTTTTGTCAAATGGCCAAACCCTTAGGGTTTAGGGTTTGGAACCCTTAGGGTTTAGTGTTTGGACCCTTTAGGGTTTAGGGTTTGAAATTTTTGATTTTAGAATTTCCAAATTAGGTTTCCAAAAATAGAAAATTAATATTTCTAAATAATAATTAGAAATTTCTAATTATATTAAAATTTATTAATCACAATTAAATCTTTCTAATTAGGATTAAAATTTCCTAATTAAAATCGTTAATTTAACAATTAGGGTCAAAATGGTCATAGGGTTTATAGACCACTAATTAGGGTTTCTAATAGAAAATAAATTTTCTAATTTAGAAATTAAATTTTAAGTAATTAGATTAGGGTTTTCTAATTACTTAACTTGAAAATTAGAATTAATATATCCTAATTAACATTAAAAGTATTAAATTAACACTTTCGTTTTCCCTAATTATAAATTAGGGTTTCAAATCCTGAAGTTAGGATTATCTAAATTTGAAATTAGGGTTTGCTAATTAATTAAGCTTTACCCTAATTAAAATTATAATTAATAGCACTTAAGCAATATAATAATCATTTAAATTCCCGAATTAGGTTTTTATACATCGAATTAGGGTTTCAAATTCCCAAAATTGAAAGTAGGGTTTCTAGAACCAGTTTCTAGGGTTTCATGTTAATCGTTAGGGTTTTCTAACCGAACGTTGACGTTCTTAATATATACCTAGGGTTTGTACATATATCGTTTATCTGGTCAACCCTTGACCTTTAACCACATACTGTACACACATATACACAGAACATAATCACATAAACACTTAATCCTGAATAATTCACCTAAATCCTTCACAAAATTTCGAAATCCTCAAAATTCTATCTTAAAAATATCAAACGCATACACTAATTTTGGGTTGAACCTTAAATCAATTAATTAAAATTTTAAAAAATTTCAAAATTCCCGGGTTGTCACATTCACCCCTTCTTCTAAAAATTTCATCCTCGAAATTTACCTTACACCTTACACCATACATTCTTATCATCACATGCTACCCAATACACCTCTCACAAGAGTGAAAATTTTCAAATTTTGCTGAGGAGTCATATAGACTATTTGTCTGTTATTTTCGCAAAGGTTTTATGGAAATTCATCCGCAAACCGTCATTACTTATAGACACAAAGGATGATTAGCCCGATATGCCCTGTACTGATCAAGTAGTGCTTGGTTGGAACAATTTGTTCCTCTTAGCCGCATTGGGCGCATAAACTTTTACCTCAGTCTTATTGGATTCCGCACCAAAACAATTTGGTTCGGGAAATTTCTTTCAATTAACACTTAGAGTTTTCATAACATTAGTCTAGCTGAATCGAATAACATAGACTCATATCAATAATTCAATTCAATCGAATTATTTAGATGTAGCTGAAACCTCGTTGGCAAATTAAAATTTTGAAAATATTTTTTGAGAATGACGCCATGATGTCGCATCAGATTAACAATCCATTTGAGGATGCCGTCATTGTATGACTTTGTCATAACACATCATACAATAGTGGAACAACGATTTTAGATCAAATTCACAATAAGTATTCATGTATTTACAACTCCATCAACTTTTTATCATCTCTGCACCAGGTTACATGGTAGATAAGTGATAAATAAAATATATTTTTGATATTTCAAATCATTTTTGTCTAGCTGAAATAAGTAGCATAGACTATACTTTAAACCGTTTCAAAAATGATTACGAGTCTAGATTTTTTTTAAAGCACATAGTGCGTATTTAGCTTGATGTCAACATTTCAAAGTCTAGCATAGCTAGGAGTTTCGGAAAACTTATGTCTCCACTAATAATCAGTTGCTTAACAATCTATCTGTTCCTATTATCTTTAATACTCCATTCACACTCAACTATGCCCAGTTCGTAAAACCACACTTATGAGTCCATAAATTGCCACAATCATGTGAGTTTAAGAACTTATCCTAGTCTGACCTTTGGCGTCCGTTCGCTGAGGGGTTCATAAACATTTCATATAACTATGAGTCAAGTATGTCACATAAGTATGAGTTTTAAGAACTCATACTTAACCTTATATCCTCTACCTATGACCTAGCTATCTGTTATACACATGAGAAAGGAATCACCCTCTTAACACGCATATAGCAAATAGCGCGACACAAACATGTCAATGATTATCATTGCTAGAAACTAAGTGGTTTTTACACCATGTACAATTCAGCTCCCATACGAAGAATCATACAACTCAGCTGCTGACACGAGTCCTCAATTGAATCCCCACCTACCACTAACACCCTTCTCAATACGAATTTCATTTAATCCGTATTCATAATCCATAACTCTTTCATGAGTTTTCATAGTACAATTTCATAGTACAACTGCCACACAACAATCTTGCTGTAAACTGTTCAATCATTAGATTGATTCTTCTCCCTGCTATCACCTTATCTGATCACGGGGTGATCTTATCGCATATATTACGATTTATTTCTATGTCTTGATCGTTTTGTTTTACGATCTTCTATCACTACACTTTTAGTCTTTTAGACTCTATTTATTTCTCACAACTATTCAACTTTATTATCAGAGTTAGGGAACTCTGTATCTTATAACTCGTCGAGATTCGTCTTTGAATCTGATAAGTGGATTTTATATACACGAATCGATTTCATAGTTATTTTCATGTTTTGTGTTCGTTTTTACTCGTTTCATTATATTTTATGTGTAGGGTGGCTATGGATGCAATTGGTATAGAAAGGCGGTCTTTTTGGAGCAAAACTTAAAAAAAATTGGATCCTTGGAATTTTGAAGTCAGTGGCCATGCACGTAAGGTGAGCCTTTTTGTACTGTATTTCACGTAGGCGGGTCCCGCTTCAAAGAACTTTCCGCTTGGTTTCAACTTCATTGGGGCTCAATTTTGTGGGTTTTGGTCAAAAGTGCGTTTGGACTCTAATAAAGGATCATCTAACACGCCAAGTGTGAGGGCTTGCTTCTACTTAGAACAACAACAATCTTATAACAAAAAAAAGGTAGAATTCAAGAGCGATTTCAAGGATTGAAGAGCGAACGTTGGAGGAGTAATTTTCAGAGATTGTCACTACGGCTGCAAATCGAGGCTACGTGAAGGGGGTTTCCATAATTCTTCTTCTATTTCATCTATTTGTAATTGGGATGATGTTTTCAACAAATTATTCAGTTTTTAATTCATTCGTTATAAAATAATTTACTTATTAGACTTGTGATGGATCTTTGGGCGTAACGATGATTCTGTAACTTTGATTTCTAATTCAATAAGATATTTTCAGTTTATCTATGTTAATTTATGCGTGAATTTATGAATTACCTGATCAACAGTTCTTAGTGGATTTGAAAGGATTCGAGAGAGGAGATTGAATCTGCACTCCTAGTTAAGATAGCATGTGTCATGAATTATGTCAATAGCATATTTGTGATTATTGTTAAGGTAGAGATACGCTTGACATCGCATGTAATCGTATAGAGAGCTTAAACTTCAACCTTTTTTATTGCAGTTCACATAGAGATATAGTGAGTTGGTTAATTTAGGTGTTTAACATATTTCTATCTTAATTGTGGATTGATGTTAATATGTTATTAGTGCATCGAGAGGTGGCTCTTACTACGTTCGTGTTCTTGATTAATAAACTGGAATATTGAATTGAGTTGGAATAAAGGTTTGAAAATCAGAGTGAAGCTCAGGGTGAAATCATAAGTCTAATTCTCCATTAATTGTTTGAAATTCCGGATTTCGTTATTGGTGACTGTTTTGTGATAATTTAATGATTTATTCATTTATTTTTTTTATTTTTTTTAAACCATCGAATTGATTAGTTTAATAAAATTAGGGTTAATACAAAATTGATAATTATGAAGTTAAGATTCTTGATATTTCGTCCTCGTGGGAACGATACTTTATTCACTACTATATTACTTGTTGACCACGTGCACTTGCGTGTTTTTAAGCGTATTGATTTAAACCAACAAGTTTTTGGCACCGTTGCCGAGGAACAATTTAGCCGAGATTTTAATATTTTTTTTTACAATATCAGTTTAATTAGTCTAGTTTTACTTAAACATTTTTATTTTTGTTTTCTCTATTTTAGGTTTTCGACATTGGTTTATGCAAACACGATCTAAACATCCAGACTTGCTACCTTTTGAGGATGACATTGACAGACGATTTCAAAAGTTGAGTAAGTGGATTGAGGAAACGAGGAATGAATTCAAAAATTCTGATAAGGAAGAAACGATGGCTGCCGAAGACCAGAAAGCGTTGAGGGATTTTGCCACACCTAGGTTGACTGATCTGCAGTTGAGCATTACTAGGCCTGCAATAGCCGCGAACACTTTTGAAATAAAGCCTGGGACTATTCAGATGATGCTTGTCAGTTTGGGGGAATGGCAAACGACGATCCGAATGAGCATTTGATCAGTTTTCTGGAAATGTGCGACACGTTCAAGTACAATGGGGTGTCGGATGAGGCAGTGAGACTTCGCTTGTTCCCATTCACTTTACGGGACAAGGCGAAGAGTTGGTTACACTCTCTACCATCGGGTTCGATCACTACGTGGGAGGATTTGGCTCAAAAATTTCTTGCCAAATTTTTCCCATAGACGGTTATTTCAACAGAATAATAATAATGGAACCAGTGTCGTGAAATTCACAAGCGAGGATGTTCAAATGTAATAATAAATGCGAATAATAAATGATGGAACCATGTCCCAGATATAGCATGCATGTGGATATTCGGCTGTAATAATAAAGACGGAATAATAAAAAATGGAACCAGTCCCACAGATAACACATATAGGATATTCCGGCGTAATAATAGAAGAATGCCACCAAGTATAGGGTAGCTCACAGATACAAAAGTTATTCCAATGTAACAATAAAGAAATTGAATAACAGAAGTTCTCTTCTTAAATACAAAAGAATAATATCCCTTACCGTAAAATAATACTTGATATAAGAGTAGTGAAGTAGCAGAAAACTTTTGTTATGTCTCTCTATAGTCTATTTGTATAGTTTCTCTCTCTAGAGTTTAGTGAATTCGTAAGAAAATAATGAAGGAATGAGCTTCTATTTATAGGAAAATGGAATGCATAGTAACTAATCCATGAACGGTCCAGATTGATTTACTTTATTCTGACGGTCCATATTTAAAGAAAAATCTTTTAAATAAAATATAATATATTCTATTTATATAAAAAGATTTTTATTATGAAAATACTATGCGGGCACTATGCAAACACTATGCATAATAAAATATAATATATTCTATTTATAGAACAACTTTAATAAAGTATTTTGTTTTATATAAAAAGATGTTTCTATTTTATTATGTGAATAAAATAAAACTTCTAAATCAACAATAATAGACTCAAATAATGTGAGATACTATGCAGCAACTATTGTAGCAATAATTGAACAAAACTGAGTGACTTCTCACATAAATATCAATAATCAATACCGTGTGCTACTATGCAAAAATGCGTATTACTGTACTTTTACTACCGAGTAGTTCAACAGTATCAATGGTAAAACTTCTGCCGTTATTTTCAATAAAGTATTTTTTATCGTTTTCTCAATCCGACAATAATTCCGTTATGGGGTCCACCAATGATTGTGTTGTACGAATATTCCCTGTTAAAACGAATATTCCTCGACCAATCGAATATTATATAACAACTTGCGTACTTTGCAAAATTTATAAATATTACCCACAACTATAACATTATCTCAAATTCACACCATAATATAAAAAACAAATTGAGAAAATTAATTCTTTATTCATAAAATCTGGGGTTTCAAAAATCATGTCATGTTAACACATGTATATAGGATATTGTGATTTGGATTATAACGGTTTAATCTATGTGCAAGGCAAGTTTTCTAACTCCATACTCTCGTTGGGTTAGTTGTGTTTATACAAGTTTTCTAATCCTAAAGCTTCGTTATGCAAATTTCATATGCTATACTTTATTGAGTAAAGTATTTCCATTAAGCAACTTTATTGTATCCAGTTATTCATTATGATACAAGCTTCCCATCTCCACACTTTCGTTGAGATAGTTATTATGATTATGCAAGTTTTTCCTAACTCTAAACTTGTTATATTAGCATGCAAGTATCGTTATTCTGTTGAATCAGTTTATTGTTCAAGTTATTATTTGTTGTGCATGCTTGATAACAAATTTTAAGATATAACCTTAGCTTAATATTGTTCAAAGCAAGGTATGATAGATTATTCAATTGTTATGATATAGAATTATTCCTAAAGCATGAACTCGTAATCTAAATGTTTATTCAACAGATTATTCAATAACATAGTGTTATTATCTTTTATTTAACTAATCCTTAGTTGATGTCCGTCAATTCAAATTGCCTTGAAGTGTATCCAAACCAAACTATCTTTGGGGCGAACTTGTACTCAAAATACTGAGATGAACAACCCTATTTATAGGGGTTACACTTAGTTTTGCACTTTGCGCTGAAATGTTTGTATACAATACATGTACGAAGGGTTGATCCCCCTAAGTACCTTAAAGTCATTATGGTCGTATGACCATAAAAGTTTAAGTTGAAAGATTACTTATAACTGTGGAAAAGGTTCGTGGTCATTAGACCCTCAGTGAATGTTTAAAATGTTAATAGAACCTATTGTTCAGTTCTATTGAGCCCCTGAATGGGCAAGGAATGTTAAGATGTTAATAGGACTTATTATTTAGTTCTATTGAGCCCATGAATGGGCAAGGAATGTTTAAGATGTTAATAGAACCTATTGTTCAGTTCTATTGAGCCCTGAATGGGCAGAGAATGTAAAAGTTATTCATTGTTATTTCAAGTGAGCCTTGTTTACTCACTCTTGCCTGTAAAATCCTTACAGCTAAAGATGGAAAGGGTGACGTACCTAGCACGAGTAAAGGAAAGGGAAAGATGAACAAGTACTGAAGACTTGTAATAGTTTTGATAGTTTTATTATTAGACTTTGGTTTAAAGATTGTAATGATTGTTTGTAAAGGTTAGATAACCTGGGAGATATTATTTTATGTAATTCCTGTATGGGCAGGTTTATTATTCAATTTTATTTATGATTGGGTAGTTATAAATGAATGTATGGATTACGTGAACACCAAATCTTGAGGTAATGAAGTCCAGAGATTTGGGGGTGTCACAATTTTGGGGGCACCACAAAGGGTGATCATAAGGATTGCCCAACAAGTTTAAGTTCAATAATATAACGATATATCATGATTGAAAGAGTTTGAATAATAAGCTGGCTATAATTCAACAATATAATTGTGAACTAGCAGGAACAAATTTATGACTGAACAAGTATTAAACATGAACAAATATATCTAAAACCAACTGGTAATGAATGTGATCAGCCTTTCATACTTGACTTATGCATGCAATATGTACAGAGTACAATTCATGGCAACCAGCAATGATTAACCATAAGCTTATCCGAATAAAACAACTCTTAGTAGAGTTAAGTAAAACAAAACTTGCCTGAACCGTTGATTATGGCTACGCAATTTATAACGCTTTATCCGAAGACCTATAATATTAGTAATATAGATCTCTAATATTAGAATAATATCATCACAATATAATAATATTATATATATACATAGAATAACCTAAACACATAGCACATAACCCTATCTGTCTATTCAACACATAAAACTTAACATCAGGTCAGACTATTTAAGTCCGAGTTGAATCTGATAAAATTCTAACATCCTGACGGTCTAGTCGGACAATTGACGAAGTTTAAGTTCAATTAAACTCGCAAAACACTTAACAATATCTTGAATAATTTTCTAAGCAATCAAAATAATTTTCATAGAAGCTTGTAATACTTTTTAAATATTTATTATCATTTATTATAATTTTCAATCATTAAACTCAGTATTTAAATGAATTAAATACCACATAATTCCTTTATTATTAATTTTTTATTATCAAATATTAATGAAATACATGTCATAATATTATAATATATATTTATAATATCACAAAGTATTTTTAATACTTTAAAATCACCTTTATATAATTTTAAACTATTAAATTCATTATCCGATAATTACTTTTAATATTAAAATATTAATATTTTCATGACAAAATATCAAAAGTTATATTTTATAACTTAAAATATTTTTCTAACACTTAAATCATTTTAATATGATTTATAAAACATTAATTATATTTTTCCTTAATTTATTTAATATAGTTATTAAATAAACTAATTATCATTAATATTGATTAATTAATAAAATTCATCACAAAATATTAAAAGTCACTAAAAATAACTTAAAATATTTTCTTATATCATAATATTATGTTTCATGATTTTTCATGTATTAAAATCATTTTAAATCATTTATTTAATATTGAAATTAAATAAATTAAATACCATTTATATTCCAAAAATATTAAATATTTATGAAATATATTCAAAATAATTAAAAACTATTTTTCAGAATTTAAAATAATTTTGCAAAATTTATTTTGTATTTTTAATAATTAAAAACCATTTTTATCTATTTATTAATTAATTTCTAAAAAATCAGAAAATAAATTTATAAGAAACCGTCGCTAAAGGGCCCTATAGCGACAGTCCCGTCGCTATAGGTGTTCTTGGTGTTCTTGGGCCAAGCCCAGATCTTCAAGCACTGCTAACAGGGTATGAGGTTTGACCGGTTCCAGATTGTGTGTGTTTAGATTTTCTGGCCAGATAATGTGTCATTTTTGTAGTATATGTGTAATAGTACAATTATCAATCGAGTTCATAGCCAAAATACATGATCACAACAAGATCTAACCATCAGAAAAACATCTCAGAGCTGTTCTTGAGTTTCTGGGTTTTCCAAAAACTCAAACAGTGCGAAGGTGCCTACTTGGTAGCCTTATATCTTTGATTCCAGAAATGATTTATGTGATCTATGAATTCACAGGTGTAGTAGAGGTGTCCATGAATAATATCATAACTTTAGATCCATCTTAAAACCTAACATATGAACGATTAAATCTGGTCAAAGTAGTGTTCACGAACCGGGTCTTGAATTTTCTAGGTTTTCCAGAAAGTACTTAAGGCTGATCGGTCAACATAATTTGACCATAAATATTTATGATTCTGATAAGGATACGAGTGAAATAAAGACATATGTTAGTAGTTCATATACCAGTCTATAACATACGACCAACAACAAGACCAAAAACATAAAATACAAGCAAGATCCGAAGGCTAGAACATCTTGTCAGACACTGTTGGGAAATCTGGGTTACCCAGATTCACATTTTCGTAGTCGGTCAACTTCTTTTGACCGCTCATATCTTTCAATATACTAATGATCTGGCCTTGTTTCTTGTTGTAGATCATAGTCCTCATGACAAAGAACATATTTATAACATAAAACAACTAATATCAAAAACACAGAAAGATCTAGGGCCTCTGACATATGACTGTCAGGCCACTTTTTGAACTTTTTTCAGATTTGTTTAAAACTTTATTTCGAGCATCTAAATGATATGGATCTAAGTTTTGGCATCCCAAATCATCAAGTGACACCCTCTAACACATATCTAAACAACAAATTACAACATCCAACATAAGATCCAAGGATTTCGAAATTTAGGGTTTTTTATACCTTTTAAGCTTGGATCTTGATTTCTGACTTTTGATTCATGTTATTGGATTGCTAAAGCTGATCATGGTTTGGTTTCTCACACTTTCTCACTCTAACTCCCGAATTTCTAGATAGAGAAGGTCTTGGTAGAAAATGAAAATGAAAGTGTGCATGTCTCTCTCTCTTTAATCTAAAAATGTAATAATGCACTGCTATGTTGTGACGCCCCCAAAAATAGGTCCACACGACCATTCTGACTCGCCATATATCACATTATAAAAATCAAATACAAACTTCATTTATACAACTGTTGAACTGTCGTGCAGAGTACGACAATAGTTAACTGTGAATTTTAATACAATATTGTCTCGTAGACCATCCAAACTCAAATTATTACAATGCCATATATAATACAAAGAAGAATAACGCTTCCAAAGTCCAAGTTCACTTCACCCTATTATAGTTCACCAGAATTAAATATTACGTGACGTATAAAATATGACAACCACATCTTAGGTCCTCAATACAATTATATATTGTATGTCTTGCCATTTTATAATGTATTGAGAAACTTCGACAGTCTCGAACCATCTCACTATTTCCTCATATCCCCGCCGACCCAAATTACACTCTTATTACCTGAAAGGAATTGTGAAGCAAAAGGGTGAGCACAACTAGCCCAGTAAAGAATATCATGACTAAAGATAACTACATTATCAATAGTTCTCATCAATAATAAATCAGATATTTATAACATATGGTAGATAATAAAACTTTTCAACCATAATTACAACGGAATCAACAATCCATTAGAAGAGTCAAGTAGAACATAATGTCTACTATCTCCTCCAAATTAAAAGTCCATCGTTAATATTTCATTCCTGTAATACTCATCAACAGTTCTTCATTGTACCCAAGATAAAGAGAACTTTCATCACCTGCCTTCACCTGAACCACTAAAGATTATAATTAAGTTCAATATTCATATTTACAATCATGTAAATCAACAGTTTCTCCTTGCCACAAAATATTAATAGGATGTTTACTCAATATCCTTACCCCAAAGGCTGAAGATATTCAAATGTAACAACAATGATCATACCAATCAGTTGTCTATCTTTGCACTATGGGCCAAAGATATTCAACTATAAAATCAATGGTCATGATCATATCAATCAATTGCCTGTCAGTGCACTACGACCAAAGACATTCAACTGTTAACTAATGGTTATGATCCTACCCATCACATCATTGAATTATCCATGCACTACGGCCAAAGATATTCGTTAGTATCACTAGTGGTAATGATCATGTCATACACCTGTCCATCTTTGCACTATGGGTCAAAGCTATCAAATAACAGATCATCTTTGCACTACATGCCAAAGATATTCAACAACATATCATCTTTGCACTACATGCCAAGGACATACAACTGTAAAACCAATAACTAACAGTATAATAAAGAATATATGAAACTGCAAATGGATTTTCACCCGCCATGCGGTAATCCACGTATACAGATCATTTCCACAATTTAATAAGGAATGAATATAAAGGATCATTCACCATGCATGTGGTAATCTACATAGACAGGTTATTCTAACAGAATAATAAAGAATGGAATAACAAAAGACATCACCATGCATGCGATAGAGACCGCATAGACATGTTATTCCCAATAGAATAATAAATGCAGAATAATAATTAATGGAACCAGGTCCAACGTAAAACGCATGCATGTGATATTCATTCCGCGAATAATAAATGCGGAATAATAAAAGAAGATCACCAAGTATTGGGTAAACCGCATATACAGTCATTCCACCAAGTATAGGTAAACCACAGATACAAAAGTTATTCCAATGTAATAATAAATAATTGAATAACAATAGACTTCACCGTATACTGATGAATCACAGATACAAGTTATTCCAATGTAATAATAAAGAATGGAATAACAATAGACTTCACCAGTATACTAGAATCAGATATATGTTATTCCAATGTAATAATAAATAATTGAATAACAATAGACTTCACCAGGTGTGACAACCCGAAAAATTTCTAAAATCTTAAATGATTAGAATAAAGGTTAAAGAATAAAACCTAGATGGGAATTTGAGGATTTATTTAAATTTTTCAAGTAAAACCTATATGGTTTGATATTCGAATGAGAATAGAGAAAATATGGGTTATAAAATTTCTAAACCCTAGAAATGAATTAATATGTACTTGAAGGAATATCAAGAATAAGGTATTATGATACCTGTAAATTCGATATGAATGGAATAGTCTAAGAAATGTTTTATAAGTACATATGGAAATTTTATTATTGGAGATAAGATTTCACATGAAGAGATGCTATGAGGTTAAACGAAGATGAGTATATGTATAGAAATATATATACTTAGTAAGGTGCTATATATTTTAGCAAGAAGAATGATGAATTAAGTTAATGATATAATGATCAAGATAAAACTATGTTAGTAATTAACATAGCTTGAGTGTTGGCCTTGATCGGAAAATAAGAATTTGAAGAAGTATAAAGTCGTTAGTTAATACGATTAATAATGAGAAATGAGTAATTTAAAACTCAAAATTTGAGTTAGAGATAGAATTTTGAAGCATGGATCGCTTTCGCCAAGGTCCTAACGCCGAGTTTAGTCGAATGGACAAGAAACACAATGTGTAAAGGTTGACTTTTGGTTAAAGTCAACAGCTTGACTTTATGGAAAAAATCAAAATTAGTGTGAGAAGTGAAATATGTTATGATTATGTGAATTATGTGTATGATTAAATAAATATACATTATATAATGTGAATACATTTATTTTGTATATAAAAGTGAAGTAAGAATTAAGCTATGTAACCTAATATATATATTAGGTGTGATAATTAAATAACCTAAATGGTTATCGTTATTTAGTGGTCCTAATATTTTATTTTATACTAGTGACCTAATTTAAGAGAATTGTGGATCATGTCACAATTTATTAAATTATTTTGTTCGAATATGTGAGTAAAGGAATATGAAGATTATGTGATGATTTATATTTGTTTAATTATATAAACAAATAAAATAAACTAATGTGATCCTAATTATATATTAGGAATGAAGAATTTAATAACTTAAGGGTTATGAGATGAGAGAATTATGGTATTTAGAATATATACCAATTATAAGAGATTTATTTTATACATCTCGCTTAATTAATTTTATAGCCTAATTATAGCAAGTCTAATTAGGTTAAGAAATTAAATGTACTTAAGTAAGAATTTTATTTCACTTGAGTGCATGTAAACCCTAATTTAATGATAAGGGTAGAATGGAATAGAATTAAAAGCAATGAGCTATAATAATATCATAGCCCAATAATTTATTTAGAGTCCAAAAGAATTTGATTTAATGGACTAAAGGGGTAATATTGTTTAAACGAGTCCAATTAATTTATTTAAGCATGTGACTTGTAGATAATATGGTTTAAGGGCGATTAAATTATTAATCTAGCTCATTATATTTTGTGTGGGACAAGAATTATAATGGCCCAATTTAATTTGTAGAGGAAGGCTAATGTTATTTTGTTAGTAAGCAAAATAAAATAACAAGTCCAATGGAATTAATTAAATGTCCAAGTGTTGGCCCAATTATGGAAGGACTTTTTAGTCATTTGAAGAGTAATTAGCAATTAAAATAAAAGCAATTTGATTAAGCCAACTTGGAAGATTTTAAGGCCTAAGGGCCGGTTATTGATAAAAAAAAAAAAAGAAGAGAAGAGAAGATAAGGAAGAGAAAGAGAAAAGAAAGAAAGAGAAAAGAAGAAAGGAAAAGAAAAAGGGAAAGGGAGAAGAACGGCAAAAGCCAAGAGAGAAGAAGAGAGCATGGGAGAGAAGAACCGTGAGAGAGAAAGGGAGAAGAGAGGGCGGCTGCCCTTGAGGAAGAAGAAGATGGAGAAGAAAATCACCATGGAAGAAAGAAGAAAGAAGAAGCAAAGGTATAACTTTTCTCTCTCTAATCTCTTTCTATGGAATTTTTATGAAAGGGGTTTTTGATTTGGGTGTATAAAACCCTAAGATATATGTGTTTTTCTTTGATTCTAGCATGGATCCACCCATGATGGGTGTTGATATGGTTGGAAACCAAAAGGAAAAGAAAAATAAATTTTCTAGTTTTGAAAATCGAAATTTCTATGTACTTCGAATGTTTACCGTTTTAAATCTATAATTTTTTTCTGATCCGTCAAAAGTATTGCTAGATGTATGTGTTGGCTAGTAAACCCAAGTGGTAGAACTCAAAAATCACGCTTCTAAAAGTCGTGGTGTTGATTTATGTGAAAACAAATTCCGCTTTTAGGGACAGCTTTGGATCAGTCAATGGCAGGGGCAATTTCGTCCAGTTTTTTGTGCTTTAAAACTTTTAGGCTTTTGATATGTTGTAGTACACTGATTAAGCTTTCCATAGACTCTGAACGGACTAATTCACCCGGATGAGGTAGTTATGATGTTCTAAGGAGCATAATAAAACCGCCCAACCAATCCCGAATGACCTCCTTTGTTTAACTTTTGGACTGATGTGTTCGGATTTTAGAAACACATCGTGAGACAAAAGTTGTAGCCCTGGAAGTTATCTTCACGTGGGCTCAAGAATCGCTCAAAAATGTTTTGAAACGAAGAAGTTATGACTGCTTTTAGCGCTTAACAGGTCAAGCTGGAAAACTATTAAAAATCATATGACAGAAAGCATTTTTGGAGCTTTGTTTGGACCGCTTTAAAGTTTCAAATGGGTGGGTATACAACCTATATAATATTCAAACTTTCAACATAAACGAATCAAAGTTACGAGGAATGAGAAGCTATCAAAACAAGAGCTAAGAAATAGGGTCACATTTATCAGTAGCAAAAATAAATGCTGCTATAGAAGTGTTTGGTGAGCCATTTTTAAGCCAGGATGCATTTTGATTATTTACCCATAAATTTTGGGTTATTATTTCTAAATAAATGAGTGTATAAGATCTATAACATAGTTACAATGTAATATAATTGAATCTACAAGCTAAAAGCTAAGCTTGAATGCTTGAGCCAAGTTTGGTTGCTATTATTTTATGGGGTTGTTTAGTATTGCTTGGAAACATGATGGGTTAAAAATAATAATAATAATAATAATAAAATTGATTGTGTGGTCAATGGGAATATTTAAAATATAACTGCATGTTATATGGCATGTTTATTGTGGTTAATACGCTCATATATAGTGAAAATACAACTATTTGCAAAAAGAAAAGTAAAGCGAAAAGTGTTAATGGGATAAAATACAATAATTCGAGTTGACTCATGAATGTAAAATAATTATATAAAAATTATTTATATTAAAGGAATAATATAGTAAATTGAATTTTACTATAAAAGCTATTTATTAGTTGTTTAAGTCCTGAATTAATGAGTAAAGACATAAGATATTCCTGAAGCGGAATATAAGTGATTGAATCTTCAAAGTGTAAAATATTTATATAATCAAATGTGAGGGACCTTTATTTGGTTTAGAAAGGTTAAAATGAATTAAGTTTCTAATAAACTAATATTCATTTTGAGTAAGAATAAGTAATATTAGTTTGTATAAAACTAATAATTGTTATTGATGAATATACATGCATGTTTTGTAACATATTCGATTATCTAATATGTGTGTGCATGTAAATATAATTTTGTAGGAATTGTGGAGAAACTCTAAGTTAAATTTTGTGGTAATCTCCAATCAAGGCAAGTTTTTCGGTTCTATGATGTTTGTGGATTAAATGTGGTTATGTGGTGAGTTACATACCATACTTTATGAATTGTTAAAGTCAAAATATGACTAAGTTAATTGGGTTATGGAACTCAATTTATATGTGATATGTGATAGCACGTGTTGTATAATGTAACTCGATAAATTAGAAATGTATAATGCATGAATGTATGCTTTGTAAGGAATTATTGTTGCATGTAGGATATGCATAGTAAAGAATACATGTTGCAGTGTATATGCATAATAAAGGAAATATAGTGCATATGGAATTGTGTGTTATATGAAACATGTTAGATCGTTAAATTTGTCAATTCGAGCTCAATCTTGCAAACACAAACTTTTTTGGAGTTAATGAATGATGTTAGGCAATATTACTTGCTATTACGGATGATGAAGATTGAACGATGTGCAAAAGTGAATACATTTCCATGAATTAGAAATGGTATAAATCTATGATTGATAATTTTTTCAAATATAATTGGCAGCTATGTACGGTTTGAAATGTTGAATGAATAAAGAATGTTTATTCTGAAATGAGAATAGCTATGATTCTAAAATAAATGAATCATCGATAGAAAAGATATGAAGTATTGAGACTTAAGCTTTTAATACATTTACACAGATTATACAAATCATATAATAAATATGTTTCTAGTATAAAGAAGAATTATAAAGGTTGCGATTCAAGGAATGAATGAATGGAAGAAAAGAAAAAAAAAATTTATTCCGCATTTTTAGCTATTGTCACATTAAATAATGTTTTAAAGCTAGAATAAGATAATATTAACGCACAAGATCAGGGAGAAAAATTGTCCCGATTTTGGGGGCGTTACACTGTGTATACTGAATCCAGAGATACAAAGTTATTCCAGAATAATAAATAAATAATTGAATAACAATAGACTTCACCAGTATACTACATGAATCACATATACAAAGTTATTCCAACAGAATAATAAAGAATGGAATAACAGAAGTTCTCTTCATGAATAAGAAAGAATAACACCCCTTACGGGTACAACAAATAATATCCCTTACTATAATAATATCCCTTTACCTTTCAAAGAAGAGTATTCCGACTAGTAGGGCGAGGATATACTCGAAGGAAACTTATACTACGCTCAAAGCTTTCTTAAACTCTAAAGAAATACTCTCAAGATTATAGAAGAAGAATTCTCTCTATAGTTTCTCTCTCTAGAGTTTCAATGAATTCGTAAGAAAATAATGAAGGAATGAGCTTCTATTTATAAGCTTGGTAGAGTAAGGGTAAAATAGTCTTTTTGCCATAATTTATGACATCATCGCTTACATCATCGATCATATGACATCATTGCTTACATCATCGATCAAATGACATCATTGCTTACATCATCCTTCTGATGACATCATTGCTTACCTCATCGTTCCGATGACATCATCGCTTACATCATCAGAATTCAAATTCAAATTATTCTCTTTCACCTCATTTTACTTTTATACCATGAATTTACTATAATAATGTTACCATTCAAATTATAAAAAAAAACATACTATCATATAATCACATTATACTACTATAATATAATATTATAATAATATATTTAAATGAATTATTGATTTACTAATATAATTTCAACCAACAGTCTGAAAAATTAGCACATCTCCTCATGGAATAATATAGTACCCAAAAATGATTTGGACAGAAAATAAATATTTTGCTCGGGTGAATAGTAACTCATGAATAGTAACTCGTAAATAGTAACTCCTGAAAATCAACTCATGAATAGTAACTCGTAAATAGTACTCCGACACAAAAAGTGTCCCAAATACTCGAGTGAATAATACTAAAGTGAATAGTAATTTGGGTGAATAGTAACCCGTGAATAGTAACTCGTGAATAGTAATTCTGATACAAAAAGTGTCCCAAATACTCGAGTGAACAATACTAGAGTTAATAGTAATTTGGGTGAATAGTAACCCGTGAATAGTAACTCGTGAATAGTAGTCCAACACGAAAAGTGTTCCAAATACCCGAGTGAATAATACTAGAGTGAATAGTAACTGGGTATTTTATGACAACTTGTCTACTTTAAAAAATTTTCAAATATGACCCTTAACTTTAAACTTTTATCAATTTAACTATTTACCAAAATAGAAAAATTGAATACTTTTATTTCATAAAATTTGGGGTCTCACATATGTGGCTGTCAAATTCGGCTGGTATAATAGATAATAGTTACATGCTAGATATTGTTTGGTCACCCACTACAAATTATGGCTAGATTTGCAAGTTTCCTTCAATTATTCAACAAAGGGTATTATGGACATTTCAATTTCTAATTTAATGGCATTTTTGTTAAATGGCCAAACCCTTAGGGTTTAGAACCCTCAGGGTTTAGGGTTTGGATCCTATAGGGTTTAGGGTTTGAAAATTTTGATTTTAGAATTTCCAAAAATTAGGTTTCCAAAAATAGAAAATTAAAATTAGGTTTTCTAACCGAACGTTGACGTTCTTAATATATACCTAGGGTTTTTACAAATATCGTTTATCTGGTCAACCCTTGACCCTTAACCACATAATGTATACATATACACAGAACATAATCACATAAACACATAATCCTGAATAAATCACCTAAATAATTCACAGAATTTTGAAATCCTCAAAATTCTATCTTAAAAATATCAAACGCATACACTAATTTTCTATATAGGTTCTAATTTTGAACCTTAAATCAATTAATTAAAATTTTCAAAATTCTCGGGTTGTCACAATCCCGCTCAACAACAAAGGCATCTCTACGAGCTAATGCCTCGTCCCTCTCTAACAAGGTTGCGTCTCTCCCATCAAGAGTTGTCAACATCAGGGATCTATCCTGATCTCTCTCAAAGGTCATCAGATGAAGACTCCGCTCAAAGTAATGTGCTGAATGTTGAATCACGACAGTGCTAGTACTAGGAGAATCTAAAGGAAATACTAGTAACCCAGTAGATGGCTCCTCCTTGGTGAGAGAATCAATGTCCTCCATGGGCTCTCCACCATCTGAATCAATACTCGACAATATGGATACTACCTCAGCCGGTGTAGTCTCTGTCTCCATCCATTTGGAATACTCTGCAGACAACATGGATGACTAATGGAGAAAGAAGCTATCTCGCGCTGATCCCAACATGCATACACACGGGATCGGTCCTCTGCTGAAAGATAGCGAGAAGTTGAACGCTGGCCCAGCGCCCCCTCGAAAGGATGAAAATCCTGAAACTGGTTAAACTACGACATCACAGCCAGTGGATGGTAAGTAGTCATGCCCCTCAAACCAGCCAAAGGGATGTAATCCATGCCCGGAGCATGAGTAATAAAGCTTTAAGGTGAGCTGAGCCCTGAGCACGACAGTATACTAAACGGATCTTTGGTATCCGCCAAGAACATATACCAAGACATAGCGTTTGTATACTCCGCAGGCTGAAAGGAGTATGACATGGCTATATCATGGGTGAAACAATACCCATGCCTTCTAAAAGTGCCCATCGGTCTCAAGTGTGAAATAAACCACATGTGCAAACTTGACCGAAATGCCTGAAATACTCTGCTTGATATAGTGTAGCGAAGATGTAGTCAACCTCAATGTCTCGACTATAATCTTCGGTATGATGGTACGACCCTCCCTGAGAGCTCTCACCGACATGATAACTCCTATGTCCAACTCATCCATATACCGTGGCATGTAGACATATGATAGTATGCACAATAACAGTACATCCACCCTTGCCAGACACCAATGAGCCTCCGGTGTGGTGAAATCCCCGGAATGTAGTTTATAACTATCCTCAGAGCCAAATCTGTCAAACAGAAAACACTGGGATATAACATGGCCAGATGTAAGCTCATCCTGTACCACCCTTCACCTTAATCCAGTGAGGGTCATGAACCGTCGACTCATGTCCCCCAAAGCCATATGCACGCAAGGTCTGTCCAGTGGCAGCATCGTCAATCGTGCATACTCCTCCAAAGTGGGAGTCAACTCCTGGATCCCAAACCGGAAAACATGTCTCTCCGGTATCCAGTGCTCCAACATGCCCTCCACAAATCCTGTGGGAACTTGAAACATCAAAAGGGTCATGGTATGCTGCAATAGCTGATCTACGGTCACCATATCCGAGGGTGACATACTATCATACCAATATCTCAGACGGGATGCCACCAATAATGGTGGGGTGTGATCTGTGAGGCTGACTGTCGAAGAAGAAATTTGTATGGGCCGTATCATAATATCATCCAGGGGTCAATGCTAAATATCTCTGGACATACATAAATATGCATAACATGATACATGCATAATAGATAATAGATGGCAATATGATATAGGGATTGGAAAAACGGTACATACATTCCTAAGTATATCATCATCTAATATAACATCTCTGTACAACTAAAATTACAGGGAAATGGGGCACAGACGCCCTACTACTAATAGAGGCCTATCAAAAGATATAGCGAGAATGGGGCACATCCACCCAATAGCTAACAAAGGCCTATCAAAAGAGATAACGAGAATACACATTAGGAAAAGACAATGGTGTCAATATCTACACCATCAATCATGTCCACCTGATGTAACTCCTCCGGAGTCACTGGATCTCTATCAACAGGGATGTCAGGCCTATACAAAGGAGGATTTGTGTCGGCAAAGCCAAATGGGTCATCTAAGGGTCCAGCTCCTGAGCTGGAAGGATCAAACGAATCTGCCTCTGCCGGATCTCTGCCCAAATGCTAGATAAAGAAATGTGTCCGGTCCAGTCGCTAGGTCAAGCTGTCAATTTGTGTCACATGAGTCGGATCTCGGACACATGCTAGCCAATTCGTCATCATCACGGATCCTGGAACCATATCCCCCATGAACTGAGTGGCGCGAGTCTGGACTCCAATAGTACGAGGGATCCACCAATGCCGGAATACATCCTAAGTGCAAGGACCCTCTGATAATGTAAAACCATTAATACCCAATAATGGGATATCAATGACGAGTGACTGCGACACATGCCAATAACGCCTGGTAGGAGGTAGGATTGGTATACGGACCTCTCCTGTGGTGCTCCTAATACCACGCTCTCCTAAATAGAGCTCCCATCCTCCATATGTGAAGAGAGGAACCCTACGGGTGGAAATCACATACTCGACACCAGTCGGGTACCCATCCTCAAATCCAACGGCCAAATGCTACCCAGAATATGGAATCAATGTGATGACATCCGCTATCAACAACTCCAATTTTAGGCGACAATGAGTGAAACCCTCAGCTACAGGGACCTCTTCCAGTATGGAATGATGTCATCGCCGTCATAGGCAACTCCAATTTTAGTACACTCGTTGGATGTAGACATGGGAGCCTCTCATAGGCCCAAAACTACCAACACAAAGGCAAACATCTACTGTCAGTTAATACTTTTAGCCTATACATGGTAAATGACAAGAGAAATACTTACTAGTAGAAATGGGTAAAATCGTAACCAAGCCTCGGTCAATCCCTACGAGCGCATACGCATGCCTTTGAGGAAATAGGCAAAGGTGTAGGAGCCCCAATCGTAGTCTCCTATACGGCCCACATGTCTAGTGGCGCTAATCACAGCGAACGACACCATAGAAGATTTATCTACTATGAACCAGCCCCTAATGATCATCAGGAAAAATCGCCGAAGAATGCGATCCCTGACTCTGACATCGTCTAGTATGGGGTCACTCAATAGCCCACTCATAGCATCTACGCTCAAAGGACCCGCACGGACAGTCCTGCCCTTGAGCGCCTCTGCCAGAACTCCTAACAAGGATCTGACAATAGTCGGGGTAATATCAGCCATGTAAGGTATTGGCGCGCCCTCCAAAGTCCATACCTATGATAAACTACCAATCCATCAGCGTCTTCATCACCTCACACTCCAGTAAATGGAGAGACTGGGTCTAGTGAAACCAGCGCTCAGACAATGCCCTGAGGTAACCCCAGGGACAACGACGAGGAAGGATGCAAAAAATGCTCCAAATCCCCAGTCATGCACAATCGCTCTATAGTCAGGATGAAGCGCTTGGTATATGGAGTGAATACTGAACCAGTTTCCTCAAGGATGTGTAAAGTCGAGAACCTGCAAGATTTAGATCGACATTAGAATCCTTTACTCATCATCAATAGGAAAGAAGGAAGATTAAGATCTAATGTTATACCTCATTGGCGTGCAAATACATCGAGGGATGTCTGCTCAAATCACCCAGAAGCTCTGGGTTTGCCACCTGAATACTCGGGAGGTCCCTACGGGGAACATTTGCAGCAGGAGCGGGGTCCGCAACCAGAACATCCTCCTCCTAGTCCTCGACGTCAGGTACATCAACCCGGACTGGAAGTATCACCGCCTCCACCAACCGACGAGGCTGTCTAATGGAATGGGGTCGAGGCACTTCAGAAGCCCTCCTTCGTACACCAGAAGTGGTCATGCGGGAACTACTCGGCTGATCCGGATCCATAATATCTGGACAACAAATCTCCAAATCACCTCAAAAAGGGTGTGTTATTTTCTAACCTGGAGCTTTTCAAAATGCATTTAATGACTATATGCATGCATGCATCATTTTAACATACATCTAGAGTAAAGTTAAAAATGCATGACTACTCAATGCCTACATTTCGGAATTTTTTTTACCATAGTTTCCTCTATAAATAGGACTATCCACATGCACATAGGCATGATTAGGTGACCATTCAGTAGCACACCTGCCCACAGTCACATAAATCCTATTTGCCTCAAAAAATCAAAGTCATCAATCCATAAGGGTAACCTAATTACCAGGATTACTTTGCTTTTTTGTAAGACCCCAACTTTTATGAATAAATAATAATTTTCTCGAAATATATTTTTGAATATTATGGTGTGGATTTGATATAATGTTATAGTTGTTGGTAATATTTACAAAATTTTGCAAAGTAAGCAAGTGGTTATATAATATTCTATTGTTCGGGGAATATTCGTTTTAACATGGAATATTCGTACGATGGCACAATCATTGGTGGACCCCACGAAGTATTATCGTAGTTAGAAAACGACATAATTATCTTTTATAAAAATAACGGCGGAAGTGTTACCGTAAAAACTGTTGAACTACCTGGTAATAAAGTACATTAATACGCGTGGTTGCATAGTAGCACACGGTATTGATTATTGATGCTTACGTGAGAAGTCACTCAGTTATACTAAATTATTGCTACAAAGAATTCTTTGCATCATATCTCTCATATTATTGATTCAATTATTGTCACAGTATCATCTGCATAATATTTATTATTATTAAATCAATAATTGAGATGACAAAGTTATTCATATTATTATTTGCAATATTGACAATGTCTAGAAGGTATGTCAAGTATAGGTTTGGTCACCTAATTGCGCGCCAATAAGGAGAAATCCTTATCGGAATGCCCCCTCTTTCTTGGGAACGACCTGGTTGTTAAATATTGTGAGTTATAATATTAATGATGAATAAGTTGTGTTGATTAAAGATGAATTTGATAGTTCCATTGTGTTGGGATTATTAGTGTTAGTGGAAATCAACATTTATTTCGATAATAATTGATGTATGGGGGTTATATTGACCAATCGGGTAATTAATCGGATAAATGAGCAATTAATTCCTATTATTTCACATGCTTATAACTATTTGTTCACATGTGTGTACTATTGATTCACATTCATGTACTATTAGGGGAGGTGGTGCAAGATTGATAATACTTGCATGACTAAATTAAAAATAGAGGTATAGTTGAAGGTACTATACTGTAATTAGTTTTTTTCACATGATTATACTATTGAGTCACATGAATGAACTATTAATTCACATTATTTACTATTAGGGGAGGTGGTGCAAGTTTGATAATACTTGCAGGACTAATTTAAAAATGAAGAAAAAGCGGAAGGTATTATACTGTAATATTTCGAGCCCCAAAACGTGCAATTATCGAAACTATATTTTCCTATAAATAGAAGCTCATTCTTCCTTCATTTCTCACCAATTCGCAAAAGCTTTAGAGCAATTATTATAGAGAGAAATTATACAGAGAAATAAGAAGAAAAATTTGCTACCTCACTATTCCAGTATCCAGTTTTTCTAAGGTAAGGAGTATTATTTCTATCTTATTCATGAAGAGAACTTCTTTTATTCCATTCTTTATTATTATGTTGGAATAACCTATCTATGCGAAGTACCGCATACATGGTGAAATTCTTCTGTTATTCCATTCTTTATTATTCTGTTGGAACATCATGTCTGTGCGTTTACGCGTGACCTAGTTCCGTTATTTATTATTCTCTTGGAACATTGTCGACGTCGGGATTTTTAGATGTCCCTTTCCGTTACTTGTTCTTTGGTGTTCTCATTTTAGGTGAGATTTGTTTGAAAAAACAAGTGAAAAAGGTCCGACATGTATAATGTCGATGATGGACTGTTAAGAGTCGCCAGTTGGTTTTCTAAATGGTTGTACCAACACAACTGAGAAAAGGTTTATTCATTGACCCGGATGATGTGACAACTAAACTAATTGAAAAACCGAGATTCATTAGGTCCGGGACTTTGTTATGCCGAGGGAAGGTGTTAGGCACCCCCCGACATCCGTGTTGCCACGGTGACCGCCTCTTTTCAAGAAACTATTATCTGAATGTGTGTGTGTGTGGGTCACTGTGCTGTTATTTGGAAGTAGTGCGAGGCCTCATTCTAACCTATCTACACCAGGTTTGAATTTATGTAAAAATCAAGTTTTTAGTACGATATAGCAATGATATTTTATAAAAAGGTTTTTCAAACCCTGATGCTCAATAGTAATTGAGACCTTTTACACTCTCATTTTATTAAGTGTTCAACTTGATTGATTTTATTTTACGAAGGCGAGGCATCCGTACGAAAATAATTTACAAAAGTAAAGCCGACTTCCTTATGGGTATGGAAACCATCTGAGGAAATTCAGACACCGCAAAATAATTTACAAGTTGCTTACAGCTGAAAATATCCATCACGAGAACCGAATCTAGATTCAATAGGCTGAATCTGTGATCACATGATTCCTAGGCGCACAAGATACTGTAATTTATATAAAAGCAGTAAGCAGGTATATATATAAAAGTCAGAAATATATATATACGATGTGATCACCAACCACGAAGCACCTCAATGGGGGATAAAAAAAGTAAATAAAGCTTTAAAAGCTATCAACCGCCACGGAGGAAACTCCTGGCGGGACAAAATGTAAATGAAGTCAGAATACTACCAACCGCTACGAAGGAAACTCCAAAGTGACGAAAATGTAAATAAAGTCAGAAAAAGCGATCAATTGCCACGAAGGAAACTCCAGTAGAAATATATATATATATATATATATATATATATATATATATATATATATATATATATATATATATATATACACACACACACACACAAAAAAGCAATAAACGCACTGATGTAAAATCCAAAGTTCATCAAACAGAGTTCGATTAATAGTTCATATCAATATATATATATATATATATATATATATATATATATATATATATATATATATATATATATATACACAAAAGTCGAGTAAACGCACTGTATGTAAAATTCAGTGCTCATCGAATGTAGTCCCACCATAGTTCATATATATAAATATATATACAAAAATAGAGTAAACGTACCAGATGTAAAATCCAGGCTCATAGAACAGAGTCCGACCATAGTTCATATATATATATATATATATTAACGCAAATAAATGCTCCATACCGAAGTCTAGGCTCAATCGAGGCATAACTCGATAATGTTAGTCAATATATATATATATATATATATATATATATATATATATATATATATATATATACAAGTTGAAACAAAACCACGGACCAAAGTCCAGGCAAATGCGTGCAACACGACTCTCAACGTGAAGAAGGGTGTGTGCAAAGATGAAGAGAAAGACTCTAAAGTGTGTGAGAAGGCTTATAGTTTACTGCCAAAGAAGACTTCTATATCTTTAGAAACACTAGCTTTTGTAGGTACAAAAGGGCTATATATGAGCTCACAGGTGTTTAAAATGAGAAAGTACAATGCATGGGGTGAGTGTAGAGAAAATTGGGCAGGTGTTGGGTAAAATCTAGTTACGAACAACACGCAAGTATACGTGGTCAACAAGTAATAAAGTGAAAGTAGAGTATCGTTCCCACGAGGAATTGTTAAATAAAAATCACCAAGTACTAACCCGTAACCAACTCAATCTTATTTAAACGAATAAATTTCAAATTATATAATTAAACTACTATTAAATTACACTAGTTAAATTAAGATAACGGAGATTTAAGATCACAACTTCACTTATTTCTTCATTTAAGTTAACACACTTCTTATCAATTATTCTCTATCCTGAATTGTTAATCAAGAACACTAAAGCAGATAAAACCACCTCTCGATGCATAATACCCATATTAACGTCAATCCACAATTAAGATAGAAATCTGTTAAACACCTTAATCAACTAACCCACTATGTCTCCATGTGAATTATAATTGAAGAAGGTTTAAGAATAAGTTCTCTATCAGATTACATGCGATGTCAAGCATATCTCTACCTTAACAATAATCAAAAATCTACTATTGACAAAATTCATGACACATGCTATAATGATAAGATCTAAATCAATATTTCATCTCTCGAGTTCATATAGATTATCACGGTAATTGATGGCCAATCAATTAAACAATTAAGTCCAAATCAAAATAGACAATCCTCACAGTAGAACATAATAATTGATAGCGAAGCATATAAAAATAAACTACACAATAAGATCCATTGTAATCTCAAACAAAGAATTAGTTCATTAAATTAAAACTAAGAATCCACACTTGAATAATCATTAAAAGATAAAAATAAGAGTAGAGTAAAGAATAAATCTGTTGTCAGCAAATCTCCATCTTCCTCAAGCTCCTACTCTTGATCTTCAATGGTCTCCAAGTTACTTCAATCTCCCAATCCCATAAGAACTAGGGTTTTGATCTAATTTACTCTAATCTAATCTAATTGAATCCTCCAAAACTAATATAGATCTTCCCTCTTTTATGTCTCTCATCATGTATTTATAGTTCTAATGGATACCCAAGCAAGTTAGGCAACTAAGAATCCTATTCTAGCTCAAATTGGACACCAAATAACCCAATTCAATTTGTCTTTATGCCACTTAGTGCTACCAAATATTGTCCCCAAGCCATTTTAAAAGGCGGCGCTCCCGCCATCAGAGAGTAGAGGACTGATGGACTAGCCTAAGCGCCTTCTAGCGATCCGCGCTACTATGTTTACTGCTACGACGTCCTTTGGTAAAACAGGCATAACCTTTGATCCGCTTGGAGTTGTGAGGCCTTCCACCTATCATATCGAAGATATCGACGAGATCTACAACTTTCATATTTTAAGAATTGACAGATTCGGGCTGGAACAAGGCGGAAATCAAGCTTGAAGTAGATGCTGTGTAAATGGCAAGCATGACAACTCTTAGCTTTGATCTTTGTTGATAAAAAGGCCATAACTCTCGCATTCGAACTTCGATTGGGAGGATTCAAGATGTTCCGGAAAGTTAAGAAGTAGATCTACAATAAATTCCAAATTCCCAAACATGCATCCAACTTAAAAGTCCTTCAATATTCCTTTCTTGCATTTGTTTGCGTATTTTAGTCCAAAAGATGTCCGAATTCCTTTCCTTGCTTCTTCATGCCAATGTTGTGTCATCGCCTACAAAATAACATAAATGTATGAAAAGTAACTAGAAACATGAGATTAAGCAAATAATTCAAGTAATAGAAGGGATAAGTTTATAAAACCTAAATCAAATAATGCTTAAACCTCAAGCAAAAACACAAAACAATAATAATGCTATGCAACTAATCTACATGCCTACGAATCCAAAGTGATATTGATGTAAATAAGTCTATTCAACCGACCTTAGAAAAATCAAGTAAACACGATAATACATCATATCGAAAATCAATAATTTCTTAATCAATCATTAAATCTTAGACTGTTATCACTAATATAGTGCGTGTGTGCTCCACAACAATGTTAACCGATATAAAATCAAATTTAACACATAACAAGTCTCTTCGAAGGCATCATACAATGTAAACTCAAGAAATCTAAAAACAAGCTAGATCCAACTAAAATTAAACAATCACCAATATTGCGGGTCAACATGGGACACTTATGCTTCATTTTTCATCTACGGGTGCTTTTTGCTCTTATTTACCGTTTTATTCATTTTTTCTCTTCTTTGGTTGATGGATAGTGAGTGCGTTTTACGCTCCATCTCACGCCTGTGTTTATGGGGAGTGCATTTCACGCTTCTTCTCTACCCACCATAGGACTCAGTTTATTCAACTCAATATCTTTTTTTACATTTTTTTAAGCTTATATACCCCACTTTTCCCCCAAACTTAGGTTCTTGCCTAATTCTTACGCCTTCACCGCCTATCTTTGTCATTCTCTTATTTAAACTAGCGGTATCCTTTTAGAGATCCTTTATGTATCAATTTAAACTCAATCATTCAACAAGTTGTTTTTACTTGTCTTATCCTTATTATACCGGTTTCAAAGCAAAAAAGACTCGATTCATAACAAGAAATCACATCAAAGCTCTAATAGTCGATTACTATACTTGTCTACCCAATTCCAATCTCATCATTGGCCAAAATAAACTTAAACTATCAAGCAATTTGGACTCAGACTAGATGAACATATGTAATATAAACTATTATTTTTTATTTTTTTTTCCATTTTTTTTTTTTTTTCAAGAATGCAAAAACTAAATGTAACTATATGAACTACAATGTAAATAACTAATTATATGCAATACGACACTAAAATGCCCCCAAACTTAAACTAGACATTGTCCTCAATGGCTAAGATAGGAAAAATAAAAGAGAGGACTTCCTTGAAAATCTGACATTTTCCTCCTTATGCGCTAAGTCCGGAGAATAGGTCGGACACATTGGAATAAATTGGAACCACACTTGAGTTGGACTTGACTAAAATTGCAATTAAACCACTTCTAACGCCTGGGATTTTCGAGTGGTGGCGCGACGCCTGCCATGGATATCACATGAGATAAGCGCCCCCTTATATGAGGTCGAGGAGATTCTTAAGCGTAGTAGCGCGCCCGCATACCGCGCTATATATTTTGTAGCGGCGATCGCCGCTAGGAGTTTAGATAGCATGGTGTAGCATTGGCGCGCCTACTCCATTATACATTGGATATAGTGCGCCTGCTATGCTGTTGGATAAAGCGAATTGGCGCCGATCCGTGCTGGGCATGTCGATAAGTTACTGGGTAATAGCGCCCCACCTGCTATATCTATCTTGCTTTGTGTAGCGTGGTCCGCGCTATGGGGGCAGTAGCTTGGTGACTCTCTTTTTCTTGCCTTACCTACGAGCATACCATTATGGAGTCATTATTCTTTGAAAACTAAATATTTGAGCTAGACTATAAACTAAAATATAAAGAATAAATAAGGAAAAAAAGGTTTAGAACTTGGGTTGCCTCCCAATAAGCGCTTGATTTATAGTCCTTCAGCCAGACTTTGTCTGGTCAATGCTATCCAATTCCTCTTCAAAAGTTGAGGAATCCTCCATCCATTAGAAATAATATAGCTTTTGGTAGGTTCCCATTTGTGATGGCCAATGCATCAAAGTCACCCAGCATGCTCTGATTTGGTATGCTCTTAATCGAGAACGTCCCACGACTAGGTGTTTTCTCCATTATGTTTGTGATAATATTTGGGCATGGAAGTGTCAAATCTGATGGGCTCTTCGTCTATCTTCTCATTCTCTTCCCACCACGGCTTCATTATTTCACTCGCTCTTATGTCATAAAGAGCTTTGCCGACGACATGACTACCAAGTGGGTACGATTTTTCAAATCTAACTGGACCCTTGATCTTTAACGGAGAAGGAACTTGGGGAACTAATAACATCGGCTCATCCTCGTTGGTACTCACAGTTAGTTCTTCACCGACCTTGTTTTCATTATCCCCACTTGTCTCCTCTTTTTCAACATCTCATGTCTCATCCAGTTGTAGATTTGGCTCGGTCACTTCATCAACCTTGGAATCCTCATCATAACACCAATTGTTTCGAGGAAGGTTGCTTATGGCTTTGAGCATTTGATCTATCTGGTTCTGCAAATTGTGACGTGATATCTCTTGATTTATCCTCCTCTCCTCATTTGATGCTATGAACTTGGACAACAATTCCTCCAACTTTGACTTTTCTTCTTTTAATGGAGGTTGATATGAGAAATATGGTGTGTCTATTGGATCTGGAATAGAGTATTGGTCTTGATAGTTGTAGCTCCATGAAGAATTCGGGTGATACCCCCAAACTTGATCATAATTATCATATGCATACTGATTGAGGGTGTTAACACCATACTATACCGGCCCAAGATTGATGGTGCATTGATTACTCGGGTGATTGCCAGAACAATAGTCATAAATAACTGCAATCCTTCGAATCCATTGGGCTGCAAAAACATCCAACTTCCTCGAAAGTTCTTCAATCTGTGCTGACATTGCGGAAAGGGTTGCGAGTCTGTCAATCTCCGCTCCCCTTGGCTGAGTCATTCTTGCCATCCTTCGACGCCGTTGGGCTCGAATAACCTCCAATGTCTTTGAAGTTGCCTCAATTTGTATTGGCTCTATAGAAGATGTATTAAGTCCATCAATCCATGTTTCCCTTGGTTGAGTCATGTTCGTGTATGGCCATTGATACGCAAAGTCATCCATGGAACCTGAAAAGAGAGAAATATAGGAAGAGAATTAAAAATAAAAATAAAAATGTTTAAATTAAGACTAATTTGATTGAAATTAATATTGGCAAAGAGATATTAAACTAATTCCCCGGCAACGGCGCCAAAAACTTGTTAGGTAAAATCTAGTTACACACAACACGCAAGTATACGTGCTCAACAAGTAATAAAGTGAAAGTAGAGTATCGTTCCCACAAGGAATTGTTAAATAAAAATCACCAAGTACTAACCTGTAACCAACTCAATCTTATTTAAACAAATATATTTCAAATTATATAATTAAACTACTATTAAATTACACTAGTTAAATTAAGATAACGTAGATTTAAGATCACAACTTCACTTATTGCTTCATTTAAGTTAACACATTTCTCATCAATTATTCTTTATCCTGAATTGTTAATCAAGAACACTAAAGCAGATAAAACCACCTCTCGATTCATACTACCCATATTAACGTCAATCCACAATTAAGATAGAAATCCGTTAAACACCTTAATCAACTAACCCACTATATCTCTATGTGAATTACAATTGAAGAAGGTTTAAGAATAAGTTTCTAACAGATAACATGTGATCTCAAGCATATCTCTACCTTAACAATAATCAAAAATCTGTTATTGACAAAATTCATGACACATGCTATAATGATAAGATCTAAATCAATACTTCATCTCTCGAGTTCATATAGATTATCACGATAATTGATGGCCAATCAATTAAACAATTAAGTCCAAATCAAAATAGACAATCCTCACAGTAGAACATAATAATTGATAGCGAAGCATATTAAAATTAACTACACAATAAGATCCATTGTAATCTCAAACAAAGATTTAGTACATTAAATTAAAACTAAGAATCCACACTTGAATAATCATTAAAAGATAAAAATAAGAGTAGAGTAAAGAATAAATCTGTGTCAGCAAATCTACATCTTCCTCAAGCTCCTGCTCTTGATCTTCAATGGTCTCCAAGTTGCTTCAATCTCCCAATCCCATAAGAACTAGGGTTTTGATCTAATTTACTCTAATCTAATCTAATTGAATCCTCTAAAACTAATCTAGATCTTCTCTCTTTTATGTCTCTCATCATGTATTTATAGTTCTAATGGATACCCAAGCAAGTTAGGCAACTAAGAATCCTATTCTAGCTCAAATTGGACACTAAAAAACCCAATTCAATTTGTCTTTTCTCGCCTAGCGCGCCCCTTGTGTCCCCAAGCCATTAAAGGCGCTGCCAACGCTCATGTGCGAGAGGGATACGATGGACTAGCGCGCCTTAGCGCGGTCCGCTACCACTGTTTCTCTTTGCGGCGTCCTTTTTTTGTAAAATAGGCATAACTTTTGATCCGCTTGGAGTTACGAGATGTTCTACCTATCAAATCGAAGATATCGACGAGCTCTACAACTTTCATTCTTTAAGAATTGACAGATTCGGGCTGGAACTAGGCGGAAATCAATCTTGAAGTAGATGTTATGTAAATGACAAGCATGACAACTCTTAGCTTTGATCTTTGTTGATAAAAAGGCCATAACTCTCGCATTCCAACTCTGATTGGGAAGATTCACGATGTTCCGGAAAGCTAAGAAGTAGATCTACAATAAATTTGAAATTCCAACTTGGTGTTAAAAGTCCTTCAATATTCCCTTCCTGCATTTGATTGCGTATTTTAGTCCAAAAGATGTTCGAATTGCTTTCCATTGCTTCTTCATGCCAATGTCGTGTCATCGCCTACAAAATAACATAAAATGTATGAAAAGTAACTAGGAAACATGAGATTAAGCAAATAATTCAAGTAATAGATACCGGATAAGTAGGTATAAAATGGCTTCCTTGCCATTTTCTCTTGCAAAATGGGCAGCCCAAGCCCTCTATTTATAGGCAATTTAGCCACAGGTGTACCTGCGGCTGAGCCGCAGGTGTACCAGAGGCAACCCGGGTAGGCTCGGGTTTATCGGGTCAGGTCGTCTTGAAGTATGTGCACTCAGGCACTGTAATGTCCACTCGAACTTTAAGAAGTGCAATATGGGCATCCGTTTGAGGTATACATGACCTATTTCGGACCGCCATTGTCGAGGGTTGTATGATGGCATAGGATCAGAGTTTGTACGAAGTCATTAAAGATGGGACGGTGCCCTCCGGTCTTCAAGCTTCAACTTTCTTCCGTTACCTCGCACAATAGTCACTCGGGATTGGTTAGTCTTGTGGGACATCGTTGCGTAGAGATGTTGAGACGATGTGGCATGGCATTGCGTTGGCTAGATGACGATGTTGCCCCTCACTGGTGTTATCACGGATTAATGATAAAGTCAGACGCTTACTCAGCTTCACCGAGATTGACCGCCAGAATTGTTGAAGGTCCTTATTGTCATCTTTGAGGTGTGCCTGTCTTCCCAATGTTATCGTCGGGTTGGTATAGTGTATCTCGTTGTGAGCACTGAGATTGAAGCTGGTCGCATTTGAAACAAGCATTTCTGTGGTTATCACCAAAACTGCATTCCTTGTGGTTATCACCAAGGTTGGTGGCTATTCCCATGGATGGGACTTAGACTGGATACCTCGGGGTTATCTTCGAGATTAGTTGGTCTTCTCCGATGTGTGTTCCGGTATTGGATCTGCACGCCTCGGGGTTATCTCCGAGGTTGGAATTTTTACTCCCAGAGTGTGATCCGGGGTTGATGCTGAACTTCCGGTAGTATCCAGTATGGATATGGATTATCTTTCAAGGTTCTATCTTAAAAGACAAATATGTCCTCCTGCAATGTTAGTGAAAGTAGTACAGAAAATTTCGAGTGTCTACAGATGCCCCTCTTTATCATACTCATGCATTGCAATGCATGGGTAGGATAAAGAATCCTAGACACTTTAAACGCAACAAGAAAAACATGGTACTATGGTTAGCAAAATGATGCAAATGTATGATGCCTGTGCACGGGGTTGTAGCCCAACATGCTGGGGATGATTGTTGGATCCCTATTGCTTCAACTGGGGATTGGCAATGCTGACCAGATTTGATGTGTAAGCCAAATCTGTTAGGATGTTGATGTTGGAGTTATCACCAAATTCATGTGTTCTTGATAACGACTTGATCTTGACGAGGTACCTCTTATGTGCAAGAGATCTGTGGGGATAAAGCTTGGTCTGTTTGAGGATGTGTATAACATATTCCATCATCTATCCTATTTGATAACATTAACCTTTCCTGGTTGGTATTGCCAGGACATGTCAAGATTCTGTTGATTTCATCGCCAACATCAAATGTTTGTCGCCGGGATGCCTCGACCTTCGTTGACGTGTATTTCACCGACATGTGAATCAACAGTTGAAAAAAATCTCATAGGATATCATCGTCAAGGTCGCTTGACCTTCGCTGACGTGACTCAATGGCTGAGACTCTGTGAGTAAATTGTCAAGGTTGCTTGACCTTCGCTGACGTGTGAATCAACCGAACATTGCATTGTGACTCCTGCCGGGGATCCGCTGGGGGAATATGAGTAATCGAGCATGAAATCCTCGAATAGCTATAGAGCTCTGATAGGTTTAATTGCTATCGGTTGAGGTAACGTCAAGGCTGCTTGACCTCCACTGATATATGTGTTAACATCTTAAATGTACGTTGTAATCCCCTACTGGGGCTTCACGTTGTAACCCATGTCGGGGACATACATTATAACCATCGCTGATGTGGTGACTAGTCATCGGATGGTTTTCTAGGCTCTGTTGGGTTTGCTTCCAACGATTATCATGATGTCAAGGCTGCTTAACCTTCGCTGATTTGTGTGTCAACGGATGAGCACGCGTTGTAACCCCCGTCGGGGCTTCACGTTGTAACCCCCATCGGGGACTCACGTTGTAACCCCCGTCGGGGACTCATTTAGGGTAATGACCCAGAGTTGGCGGCATCGGACTTGTATAAGGTATTACCGGATGTGGTTTGTAACAAATGAGATCATTGGCAGAGTACACCTCGTGTTCGGGTGACTACCAATGAGTGATGTGCAGACTCAAGGTTTTACCTGAGAAGGCCAGGATTGTATGCCGCTTTGCTCAATCGCGTGGCATTTTTATTCTCGATTTGACCTTTCTTGTCCGTAAGAACTCCTTTGCAACTCGAACTGGACCGGGCCGGAGGGGTGGGACCCACATAGGGGTGTCGCAGTGCACACCTTTTCACATACCGCAGGTGAGCTCTCGCTACCAACCCCGTATGGATGATAAAATCCAAAGAGTTGGTCTCACAAGTCATTTTCACTTTGTGCGCTAAGAGAAATCCGTGAGCCTCCTTCAGATCTCGCTTTGAGTTCGCTATTTTCGCAAAATTGCCACCGTACAAGTGTTCTACACTATCCTGGTAACGTATGCATGTATGCTTTCTAGTTTTTATCTGTTGGATTTTGAGTTAGCGCACGAAATGCATCTAAACACATAGTAGTGATTATGTATGCACAAATGACTTGATAAAAAATATTTAAGATAGTAAATGTTAGTATTAAACTATGCTGAACATAATGATGTGAAAAAATTTGACTTTTGAGACAGTCAAATTGGCACCTTTTTCTGCTATTTTTTGTCCTATTTGAGGTCCAATGAGCAAAGGTAGAAAGGCAAAGTGCTCCTGCTATTGAGGTTAACCTTATGCATGTATGATTTTGATTTTTAATGCACATATTATGTATATGACTTTGGGGCAGGTGTGCTACTGAATAGCCACCTAGACATGCCTATGTGTATGTGGATAGTCCTATTTTCAAAGGGGACTATGGCAAAAAAATGTCAAATGTAGGCATTGGGTAGTCATGCATTTTAACTCTATTGTATGTTAAAGTAAATGCATGCATGCATATAGTCATAAATGCTTTTTAGAAAGCTCTAGGCAAGGAAATACCACACCCTTTTTGAGGTGATTTGGAGACTTGTTACCCAAATATTTATGTATCCGGATCAATCGAAAGGGGCTCCCCACAGGACCACTTCAGGCGTCATTTACGAGGGCTTCAAAGTACCTCGTCCCAGATTGCTCACGACAAAGATCGCTTCGGTTGGTGGAGGCCGTGATACGTCCTATCCGGGTAGATGTGCCAAACGTTGAGGACGAGGAGGCGAATATTCTGATTGAGGATCCCGTTCCTGCTACACATGTCCCTCGTAGGGAGCTCCCGAGTATTCAGGTGGCAAACCCAGAGCTGCTGGGTGATTTGAGCAGACATCCATTAATGTATGGCGTTAGACTTTGATCTTCCTTCTTTCCTATTGATGAGGAACAAAGGGTTTTGATGTTGATCTGCATTTCATGCAGGTTCCGGGTTTTACACAGCCTCGAGGGAATTGGTTCAGTATTCACTCCATGTACCAGGTGCTTCATCCTGACTATAGAGCGGTAATGCATGAGTGGGGATTTGGGGCATTCTTCTACATCCTTCCCCGTCGTTGTCCCTGGGGTTACCTCACGGCATTGTCTGAGCGATGGTTTCATCAGACTCAGTAACTCTATCTGATGGATTGCGAGGTGATGATGACGCCTATGGATTGGCGATTTATCACAAGTATGGAGTTTGGAGGGGAGCCAGTGCCTTGCATGGCGAATATTACCCCTACTGCCATTCGATTCTTGTTAGGAGTTCCAGCGGAGGCGCTCAAAGGCAGGACTGTCCATTCAGGTCCTTTGAGCATAGATGCTATGAGCGGGCTTTTGAGTGAGCCCATACCTGATGATGTCAGAATCAGGGATTGCGTTCTGTGCCGCTTGTTCTTGATGATCATTCGAGGCTGCTTTATAGTAGATAACTCTTCTACGGTGTCTTTCGCTTTGATCAGTGCCACACGTGATGTGGATCGTATTGGAGAGTATGATTGGAGCACATATACCTTTGCCTATTTCCTCAGGGGCATGCGCATGCGCTCACAGGGTTTGACCGAGGCTTGGCTAAGCTTTTACCCATTTCTGCTGGTGAGTATTTCTCTTGTCATTTCCCATTTAGAGATTAAGAGTGTTTACTCTTAGCATATATTTTGCCATTGTGTTGGCAGTTTTGGGCCTATGAGAGGCTCCCATGCTTGCGTCCTGTGAGTGTGTTAGGTTTAGATACCTATCCACGAGGACGACGATGGCACCATTCTATCTGCCAGAGGTCCCTGTAGCTGAGGGCTTCACTCACTGCCGTATGCAGCTGGAGTTGCTGATAGCTGACACCATCACATGGATTCCCTATTCAATGGAACACTTGACCATCGACTTTGAGGATGGGTACCCGATTGGAGTCGAGTACGTGATTTCCACTAGGAGAGTTCCTCTCTTCACAGATGGAGGCTGTGAGCTCTATTTAGGAGAGCGTGCTATTAGGAGCACCACAGGGGAGATCCGTATGCCGATCTTCTTGGCCCGCCAAAGCGCCATTGGCTCAGATCATAGTCACCCGTCACTGATATCCCATTGTTGGGGGTTGACGATTTTGCATTGTCAGAGGGTCCATGTACCCAGGAGACGTTCCAGTGGTGGTGGTCCCGTCGCACTATTGGAGCCCAGATCCCCGCCCACACGCTTTATGGGGATATAGTTCCGTGATCCTTAATGATGACGGATTGATAGCTTGTATGCCGAGATCCGACTCATATGACCCAGATTGATAGTTTGACGGCGGTTGGACCAGCACATATATTTATCCCAGATTTGGGCGTAGATCCAACAGAGGCGGATTCGTTTGTTCCTCTCAGCTCGGTAGCGGCCCCTCGAGATGACCCATTCGGCCACTTGGCCGCAGATCCTCCTTTGTATAGGCCCCGACATCCCTGTTGATAGAGATCCGGTGACTCAGGAGGAGTTACATCAGGTGGACAAGATTGATGATGTGGACATCGACACCTTGGTCTTCTTCTGATGTGTATTCTCGTTATATCTTTTGATAGGCCTCTATTAGATATTGGGTGGCTGTGCCCCATTCTCGCTATATCTTTTGATAGGCCTCTCATTAGTAGTAGGGCGTCTGCGTGCCCCATTTCCCCGTGTTTGTAGTTGTACGAGATGATGTATTAGATGATGATATACTTAGGAATGTATGCACAATTTTTTCATTCCCTATATCATATTGCCATCCATTATCTGTTATGCATGTATCATGTTATGCATATGTATGTATGTCCAGAGATATTCGGCATTGACCCCTGGATGATCTTATGACATGGCTCGCATGTATGTCTTCTTCGACAGTTAGCCGTATAGATCATACCCCACCATCATTGGTGGCATTGGGTATGAAATCATGGTATGATAGCTTGTCACCACCAGACAGGGTGACTGTAGATCATTTGATGCAGCATACCATGACCTTATTGACGTTTCAGGTTCCCGTAGGGTTTGTAGACGGGATGCTAGAGCATTGGATACCGGATAGGCAGGTTTTCCGATTCGGGACCCACGAGTTGACTCCTACTCTATAGAGTATGCATGATTGACGATGCTGCCTTTAGACAGACCTTGCGTGCACCTGGCTTTGGGAGACATGAGTAGACGATTCATGACTCTCACTGGATTGCGGCGCAGAGTAGTACAAGATAAGCTGACATCTAGCCACGTGATATCCTAGCATTTTCTGTACGACAGATTTGGCTCGGAGGATAGCCATTCACAATATTTCGGGGATTTTACCACACCGAAGGATCATTGGTGCTTGGCCAGGGTTGATGTACTGCTGCTATGCATACTGTCATATGTCTATATGCCACGATATATAGATGAGATAGACATATGTGTCATCAAGGCTGTGAGAGCTCTTAGAGAGGGTCGTACCATTGTACCTATGATTGTAGCAGAGACCTTGCGGTCAGTATCCTATTATTGCACTTATCCTACAGGAATGTTCACTGGGAGTTCGGTCATGCTGTACATGTGGTTTATGTCACACTTGAGACCGATTGGTACCCTTAGACGGTGTGGATATTACTTCAGCCATGATGTAGCTATGTCATACTCCTTTCAGCCATCGGAGTGCATAGATGCTCTATCCTGGTCCACATTTTTGGCAGATATCAGAGATCCTTTTAGTATATTACAATGTTCGGGGCTTAGCTCATCATACAGCTTCATTACTCACGCTCCGGGCATGGACTACCTCCCTCTGGCTGGTTTGAGAGGTGTGACTACTTATCACCCATTGGCCGTGATGTCACAGTTTGACCAGTTCCAGGACTTTCATCCTTTTTAGGGGGCAATAGGTCAGCGTTCAGCTTCTCGATATCTCTCAGCAGAGGACCGATCCCGCGTGTATGCTTATTGGGATTAGCGTAAGATAGCTTCTTTTTTTGTCAGACATCCGGGTTGTTCTACAGAGTATTCCGTATGGATGGAGACAGAGATTTTATCGGTTGCGGTAGTGTCCCCAGTACCGGATAGTGAGTCAGATGATGTAGAGCCCATGGAGGACATCGATTCCTACATCGAGGAGGAGCCTGCTGTTGGGTTGCCAGCATTTCTTCCCAATTCTCCTAGTACCAGTATTGTTGTGATTCATCACTCGGCACAGTACCTAGAGCAGAGTCTTCATCTGATGACCTTTGAGAGAGATCAGGCTCGATTTATGATGTTAACTGCCCTTGATGGGAGGGACGCATCTCTATTAGAGAGAGACGAGACATTAGCTCGTAGAGATGCTGCTGTTGTTGAGCGGGAGGAGACCATATCAGCCAGAGATGCAGTGATAGTCGAGCGGGATAGTGCTATATCTGCCCGGGATGTGGCCGTCACAGGTAGTACTGCCGTGAGGTCCCTTACCACTAGCATGATCGCAGAGATGAACACATATATTGATGATCATATGGTCACCATGCAGATGGCTGCAGATCTGTTGGGTCATGTGGATATTCTCATACAGGAGACCACAGCTTCACCTCCATCCTCTAAGAGGGACGCCATATTGGGCTTGTTAGCTTGCATATACACTGACTTGTAGATGAGCTTGTATTTTCCTGCACAGACTAGCCTAGCCATTTTGTCATGTACAGTTTATATTGTATACATCAAACAACATTATATATATGACAGGGAAATATATATTTGGATCACTTCCCTTTTAGATATGCATTGTTATTTGCTTGATATTTTGCCAGCGGCTTCAGGGCTTCTGGTCTTGATGTATTCTGAATTCCTCCTGGGTGGATGGACATTGAGTTGTCTCTGGATAGTTCAGAATGTATCATCAATCTCTGTGTATTCGTACCATCTTTGGTGTCTTGGGACTAGTTTCTGGATGAAAATGTGGAGAGGAGTGTGGCTTTCATCTCTGAGATTGACCGCACCACAGATGGTCGCCAGTACTTCTATTTAGGAGAAGCCTAGTTAATTCCATCTCTTATGGATTGGTGTTACTCTTCAAGGTATGACCGCATCTCCTATTTGGGAGGAGTTCAGGTAATTCCATCCCTTTGGTCTGAAGCCGAATGTAATGTAGTGGATTGAAGGATGATCCCAATACCAGTTAACAATGGTTTATGTTTTGGTAGGGGGTGAGACCGAACCATGAATGGCTGCCTACGTACTCCTATTGAAGAGGAGATCAGGTCTGCGTAGTTCAAACCTAGTGTAGGAGGTTCAACACTGTGTATGGCAGAAATGGTGTAGGAATGTTTTTGTTGTTTTTTTTTTTGTAAGGGTAAAAATGTTTTTGTTGTTTCTGTTTTATTGCGACTGGGCCATGTGAAATGGTTGCCTACGTACTCCTATTGAAGAGGAGATCAGGTCGACGTAGTTCGCTCCTCAGGGCGAGACGAAAAGCGTAATCCCATGTGCAGGTCAGAGTGCGGGGAGGAGAAAGTTTAATCCTAGGTTGAGGATAAACTGCAGGTACGAGAAGTTTGATCCCATGTATGGGTAGCCAAACTGCAAACGCGAGAGGTTCAATCTGTAGTGGGATGACCTAAGTCGTAGGAATGCAAAGGAGAGCCAGGCTACTGGCTTAAAATGTATGTTTCCCTGAGGGGCAAAGTGTAGGAAAGTTGTAGGTGGTAAAGGGTTAAAGAACTGGATGACTGGTGACCTGATGGTTCCGCATCTGGATGTTTATGAATTACTTCAGACATAGTACCGTTTCACGGCGTCTGAGTTAATGAGTTTTGGAAATTCATCGCCGTCCATTTCTTGTGATCTGATAGCGCCCCCTGTCAATACTTCTTTGACAACAAATGGGCCTTCCCAGTTAGGAGCTAATTTTCCCTTAGATTAATCTTGGTTGTCAAGAATCTTCTTCAAAACCAATTCATGTTGTTTAAACTTCTATAGCCGGACTTTTTTGTTGTAGGATCTGGCGATCCTTTGTTGATATAACTGACAATAGAAGATAGTCGCGGTTCGCCTTTCGTCTATTAGAGACAATTGGTGATACATGTCTTGTACCCATTGGTCTTCATCTAGCTGAGCGTCTATCAACACTCTGAGGGATTCCATTTTAACTTCTATGGAGAATACTTGTGAGACCCCAGATTTTATGAATAAATATTTAATTTTCTAGAAATAATTTTTTTTAATATTATGGTGTGGATTTGATATAATGTTATAGGTGTGTATAGTATTTATAAATTTTGCAAAGTATGCAAGTTGTCATATTATATTCGATTGGTCAGGGAATATTCTTTTTGTCGGGGAATATCCGTACGACGGTACAATCATTGGTGGACCCCACAACGGAATTATTGTTTGATTGAGAAAATGACAAAAATATTTTTATAAAAATAACGGCGGAAGTTTTACCGTTAACTGTTGAAACACCCAGTGTTAAAAGTACAGTAATACGCGTGGTTGCATAGTAGCACACAGTTTTGATTATTGATGCTTACGTGAGAAGTCACTCAGTTTTGTTCAATTATTGCCACAATATTTGTTTTAAAGTTTGGCGTATTATTTGGACCCCCATTTACCCATTTTTCAAATAATCGGAAGGAAGTTATAATGTATATATATATATATATATATATTTGACATGTATATATGTGTGCATGTGAAGAAGTGGGTGTGGGTAAAAGTGTGTCGTAGAAATAAGGGATAATGAAAAGGGAGGGAGAAAATGTGGTGGTAGTGATGTTGTATTAATATTATATATATATTTGTATAAAAATGTGGGTGGGTGGTGGTGAGATTGATGGATGAATTTGGCCGGTTATGGGAGGATTTTTCAAAGCTTAGACATTATTGCCAAACTTTTCCAAACATGCAGTATTAGCTTGTAAAGTAGGGTGCTTCCTAATTGGTCGAGCTGTTATATTGGCATGTGTTCATTTTTCTAATTGGTCAACTCTTTGAAAATGAATACTGATATGTTGGAACCGTGAAGCTGTGATGTTCCGTCTGTGAATTTTTAAAAAAATAAATGTTGCGTCCGTTTCTTAACAGTACCCCTTCCATTCTCCTATAAATAGGATGCTTAGTTAGAATTGAAATCACACCAGAAATTAAGAGAAATTCTCTTCTATAATCTTGAGCACCTTTCTGTAGCGTTTAAGAAAGATTTGAGCATAGTGCAAGTTTCTTCAAGTATATCCCCGCCCTACCGTCGGAGTACTCTTCTTTATAAGGTAAGGGATATTATTTATTTCATATTCTGAAGAGATATTCGTATAAATATTATTTCCGTTCAATATTCGTAAAGATAATCATTTTTGTTTAATATTCATAACGAATATTATTTTCGTTTAATATTCGTAACGAATATTATTTTCGTTTAATATTCGTAACGAATATTATTTTCGTTTAATATTCGTAAGAGATATTATTTATTTCATATTCTGAAGAGATATTTGTATGAATATTATTTCCGCTCAATATTCGTAAAGATAATCATTTTCGTTTAATATTCATAACGAATATTATTTTCGTTTAATATTCGTAACGAATATTATTTTCGTTTAATATTCGTAAGGGATATTATTTGTTATACTCGTAAGGGGTATTGTTTCTTTTGTATTCATGAAGAGAACTTCTGTTATTCCATTCTTTATTATTCTTTTGGAATAACCTGTATACGCGGGATACCCTATACTTAGTGAAATTCTTCTGTTATTCCATTCTTTATTATTATGTTGGAATAATCTGTTTATGTGAAGTACCGCATACATGGTGAAATTCTTCTATTATTTTATTCTTTATTATTCTATCGGAATATCCTGTTGGTGTGTATTACGCCTGACCTGGTTCCATTAATTATTTTGTTGGAATAACCTATCTATGCGGTCTATCGCATGTATGGTGATTTCTGTTGTTATTATATTCATTATTATTACAGCCGAATATCATGTGCATGCGTTCTGCCGGGACCGGTTCCATTATTTATTATTCTGCTGGGGAATAACTTGTTTGTGCAGTCTATTGCACGCATGGTGAATCCTTATGTTATTCCATTCTTTATTATTTTGTTGGAATAACCTGTCTATATGGATTACCACATGTATGGTGAATGATCCTTCGTATTTATCCCTTATTAAATTGTGGAAATGATCTGTCTACGTGGATTACCTTATGGCGGGCGAAAATCCATTTGCAGTTTCATATATTCTATTATACTCAGTTGGTTAAAGTTTTGACTTCTATACTCCATGAAATTAGTGGAATATCCTTGATATTTGCGCTTCATCCAGTATCTTTTCATGGAAATATTCTTCTGAGCATTCTTGAATTTTACTATACAAAGAAGTATCTTGTTGACAATGACGTTATTAGTTCCTGGATAAATTAATTCTTGAACTTGTTTTATTGAATTATTATGTCATTGTCATCATCCTCATGTTTATATTTTTGAAAGTCATATGTGGCCTGTAGTGCATAGATGGACTTGGTATGATTATGACCAAGGATTATTCGGTATAATCATGACCGTAATATTATAAATGATGTGGTAAAAGTCTTCTTTGGCCCGTAGTGCCTTGATGGACAGTTGTTGGCATGATCATGACCATTAATGGATACACAAATATTCTTGGCCCGTAGTGCATGGATAATTGTGGTCGTGATACTAAAGAATATCCTTGGTCGAGTAGTCTTGGGGGTGATTCAATGATGTGGATTATTTATTAAAGTGAGTCTCGTGATAGAAGTCATGAAAAACCTTTTAAATCATAGAAGATAGTAGATTTTATTCTCTACTTGACTCTTCTAATGGATTACTTGTTCCGCTGCAGTTAAACTTGATGTTAGTTATATTGTATCAGTTTAACACTGTTTAAGGCTAATGATAATTTATTCTGCATTATCTTAGTCATAATATTTCTTATTGGGCTAGTTGAGCTCACCCTTTCTTTCACTGTTCTCTTCAGGAAATGAGAATATAAATTTGACGACGCCGGGAATGGAGTGATGGATCAGATGATAGTATTAGTAGTCCTCACTATTCTGTTAAATAGTGTGACAATAAATGTAGTGAGGACTTATTCTAAGAGTGGATATTGTCTAGAAGATAGTATTTGTATTGAAACTCACAGCTCTTGTGACGCCCCCAAATCCGGGTATCTTCCAACCCGACAGATGGTGCTCCACGATACTACAATACATACAATCATTCCACTGAGATAACAACCAAATGAATGTAATTACTATCTTTGTATTACATTTGTAATAAATCCTTTCCCAGGTTCATAACTGAATACATTCGTTGTTCTTCATAAGTATATTACATATAAATATACTAGTCTATTACAGGACGATTAATTGTCAATCTTAGCCTTGCCTTTATCTCTCTTAGAACTCTCCGTTCGTTCGGCTTTAGCTGCACACATATGGTTCAAGAAAGAATGAGCATAACTAGCTCAACAAGTCTTAACAACGAATCATATGAACACCACCTCAACAAACACATGCTTTAATTCTATATCTGAACAATTATCTATGAAGCATTATTAACATTTTACTAATACTTCTCATACAGAAATTCCATAGCATAAATAATAGCTTAGGAATGATGAACCGGTCAATAGACCATGAACATACTCTTTTCGTTTTCATACTTGAAAAGGATATTCGGCACTAAGGCCATCCATCCATCTTTGCTTATGAGCACTTCTAGGTGATCAGCCTATTGTACTATATGTTGATCAACACTCTTAAGTTAAACGTATTTATGTTTAACATTTGGAAACCTCGCGTGCCCATCGAATAATCGATGAAAAATACTTTTGTTTGTACATAGACAAACTTACCTTCTCATCCGTACCAAATACTTGACATAAGATAGCGTTAACAGTTCTATATCAACAGACTTGTAAACAATTCAATCTATCCTTCAATACTTGTCTAGCCCGGATAAAACAGGCATCGACTCTTTTTATATTTACCATTCATGCATTGTATATCATGTATCACGTAAAAAAAAAACTTGGCTAACACGAAGGTCAGACAAGTGTTAAGAAAGACTTGCCTTCAAGCGTCTTTGAATATATATTCCAACTATTCTCAGTCTTTACAGGATCTACATAAGATATTCACATAGCACACTGTAACTAGTTATCATATACACTATCTTTACGGTTCTAACCAACTTCTTTCACTTTTATGTCTACTTGGTTTAACTTCTTTATTAAAGTCGATTTGACTTTCTATACCTCGTTACGTTTCATTAACGTTCTTACGTCCTTACCCGACATTCGATCATTAATGGTTAATTACCAACGTTGAACGTGGTTCATGGTTCACTCATTACGTATTTGTGTTCTTCGTTTAATCCATTAAACCTTACTCGTTCTTCTTATATTAACATCTTTTAAGTGTTTTAAAGTAAGTCTTATAATGTACATTAAGTACCTTCAATATCTTACAGTAAGTCTTCATTCAAAATAGAACAAAAACTAACTTGGTCAACCTTTTTCTACTGCCGGCGTTGCGGCGCAACATCCTATGCATTCTAGTGGCGCTACGGCGCCACTCTCTAGAGGTTTTGCCCGGACTTGGCACTACGGTGCGAGTCCATGTACAAACTTCATATTAAGCCAAGTGATGACAGATAACATTGGGTTTTGGCTGGCTGCGGCACCTAAACTCAATGCACTGTTAATAAAACAGTTTAGTTTCTTAACGAAACTCCCGGCTTCCTAATTTGTTCATTTTACATCCGAATTGACTCATTCGAATTCCTACAAGTCAGGAATGACATCCTTTACGTGTTCATATAAGAATTTCATATTTCTGAATTCATTAACTCAGAATTAACCTTTAAATTCATTTTTAAGCGTTCGTTTAACGTTTTCGCCCGTTCAATACTCGTTTTCTTCGTTATAAGTCGGAATGCGACGATTCCTTCGCCAACGGCTCTTAATTACCTTATCTCACGTGTTGACATTGGAAACCGACGTTTTCAAGTCACACGGTAACTTTTGGCCCTTAATCAGGACTTTATACGTTTTCGACGTTTAACGTCTATTTCCGTAAAATCTATCATAACTTCGTTACTAATGTTTTCTAAGGCAAATCACATGGAATACTCCATGGACTTCATATCTACACCCTAACCAAATCAAGATGCTCATACCTTAGCTACAACAATTTCCAAAACGTTCAATTATAACTAAGTCCACGTTCAAGACTTTCTACATTTTCTACTTCAATAAACACTTACGATTTCTATTTGGTCATGTCCTATCCATGATTTGGTCATTGATAGGCATTCTTATACCTTCTCAATAAACGCTCTCCACTCATCTACGATTCTTCTATGAGAAAGAAAACAAAAAGGATGAAGATTACGGTTTATAGGAATTTACATTTGAAGTAGTTAACGTTCTTGATAAATGTCTATTGGTTTGCTTGGAAGTAGAAGAATATAGTGTTTCTAGCTCTTTCTCTCTATTAATATATGTTGGTCAATCTTTGTAAAACCACAAAAGCTCAACCTACGCCTTGTATTTATAGAAAATACAATGAGGGGCAAAATGGTCCAATTCCCCACCTCCTCACTTATTTATAACTTTGTCACCAAGCAAAATACTTGGTGACCAAGTGACACTTGCCTTGCAAACCAAGTGGCCAACCCACCTTGCACATGGGTCATCCCCATGGGTTGCCCCATGGGTTTTACCCATCCCTTGACCCACTGGTTTGACCCGCGGTTTACTTTTTGGATTGGGCTTGACATAAAAACATTGGGCTTTAACCAATCTAATATTGGGCCTTGACTTGAGCTTGTATAATTAATTCATTGGGCTTGTTTATTAATCCAAGTCCAATTGGATTGGATAAAATCCTTAGCTCATACTTGAATAATACAATTCGTATTCTACGCGTATTATTCACGTATTCTCTTCGTATAATATTCATATAATACTCATATTATACGTCGTACTATTCTTCATATCTTACTCGTATACATACTAGTATAATACTCATATTCCTTACGTATAATAATCGAAACGACTATACGCATTCCATTTTTCTTTCGAAAACCTCTTCCACAAACCCTTAGGTTTTAAGTCCGCAGGCGAAAACTTCGTTTGCCATAACGGTAATGTTATTGGATTTTCTATAATATCGTCATATTCTAACATTACGCGTTTCTCAGAATTTCAAACCCTAGCTCCGAACGTCATCGGATGAATAGTGTTTTTACGCAAACAATCTCAGAAAACCTTCGTTCTCGTCTTGATAATTCACAACAATTAATTCTAGCACAAAGCCAGAATACTAACCACATCTACACATTCTAGGTCTTAGAACGACCTTCAAACATCTTACTCACATAATAACTCAATTAAATTCATTTAATCCATATAATCTGTGACAACCCGAGAAATTAGAAAATTATTAAAATCTTAAATGATTGGTTTAAGGTCAAATAATAGACCTAAACAGAGAATAAGTGTATGTGTTTGATGTTTTCAAAAAGGAATTTTGAGGATTTAAAATTTCTTTTAGTGAATTATTCAGGATTAAGGGTATGTGTGTATATATTCTGTGATTACGGTATTATGTGTACAGAATGTGGTTAAGGGTCAAGTGTTGACCAGATAAATTATATCTGTGTCAAACCCTAATATTATTAGAACGTCAACGTTCAGTTATAAAATTATTACGATTTATAAGAAAACCTAGAAATCGGTTACGAAACCCTATTTTCGAAGAGAATCCAAAATCCTAATTCAGTATTTGAAACCCTAATTTGGGAAGTCAAAGGCTAAATATAATGGCTTAAGTATTTGTGATTATATATTAGGGATAACCCTAATTGTTAAATTAGAAATCCTAATGTTTTGTATAAAACCCTAAGGGATTAAAAGTTATGTGTGTAATGAATATGAATTATGTGTATGATTAAATAAATATAATGTTATATAATGTGAATACATTTATTTTGTATATAAAAGTGAAGTAAGAATTGAATTATGTAACCTAATATATATATATTAGGTGTGATAATTAAATAACCTAAATGGTTATCGTTATTTAGTGGTCCTAATATTTTATTTTTATATTAGTGACCTAATTTAAGAGAATTGTGGAACATGTCACAATTTATTAAATTATTTTGTTCGAATAGGTGAGTAAAGGAATATGAAGATTATGTGATGGTTTATATTGTTTATTATATAAACAAATAAAAGAAACTAATGTGATCCTAATTATATATTAGGAATGAAGAATTTAATAACTTAAGGGTTATGAGATGAGAAAATTATGGTATTTAGAATATATACCAATTATGAGAGATTTATTTTATACATCTCAGTTAATTAATTTTATAATCTAATTTTAGCAAGTCTAATTGGGTTAAGGAAATAAATGTGCATGAGTAAGGATTTAAGTTATAATTGAGGAAAATGAAAACCCTAATTAAATGATTTGGGTTGGATAAGAATTAAGAGTGTTGGACTATGTTAATTTACATGGCCCAAAGAATTAAATTTTAAGTCCAATATATTATTTATTGATAGCCCAAAAGATGGAAATGGTGACCCAAATTTAAGCCCAAATAAGGAGGGACATATTGGACATTTGGTATAATAAATAAGAATTAAAAAGAAATCATTTATTAATGTGGAAATTACTAGTATACCCTTTTGTTTTATTAGTGTATTATTAGTAACATTGTTGATAAGAATCTTCAATTATGCTAGCTAATCAATTGCTTCTAGAAGTCACTCATGTTACTATGCTATTACACCTCAATTATCAAGCAAACTAATGTCTAGATACATTTCTTACATTATTACACTAAACAAAAATCATATTCTTCACTTTTCTCATCTTATTTTTCCAACATAACTAAGAAAGAAAGAGAGACAAGAGAGAGAGGAGAGGGAGTTAGGAAACTCCAAGAAAGAAGGAGAAGAGATTTTGATTTTCATTCCATCCAAGATCCATCACATAGTCGGAAGAAAAAGATATGTCATGAAGCTAAAGGTAAAAATTTCCTAAACTCAAAACTCTTGTTAGTTTAAAGTGTTATGTTATGGTGTTTTAGATTAAGTGTTGAACTTATGATTTTGAACCATAAGTTTAAGATCTTGAACATGAGAAGTATAGATCTACATGATAAATGATATTTTATGGTTAGATCTTGCCATTTTTAGGGTTGATAGGCTTGAACAAAGAAGAATAACCAAAACAGTTTTTTTTTGTTTTAAATGAGTTAGTGGACTGCTGCCCTAAAACAGAAAATTTCGGATTTGTTAGAGTGCTCTAAAAATTCTGGACTTGTGATATGTTATAGTACACTCAATAAGCTTTCCATAGACTCCAAAACGGACTAAATCGACATCGGAGGAGGGAGTTATGGGATTTCTCCCAAACTACACAAAGTTAAGAAAACTGTGAAAAGGACAGTTTTGGAACAGTCACTTCCGGGCTAAATTCCGAGAGCTAAACATATCCAAATATGGATTGTGATATATGAAAACTGTAGTTTGGAAAGATACTGAATCCAACAAAATTGACGGATCATTAATCGGAGTTACAGATTTCGTTTTATTTAAGTTTTGGTAAAGGACTCCAAAACTGCCAAAGTGCAAAAGTTTCTGGCCAAAATTTTCCGAGGGCTGTTTTGGACATTTAGTTAATGAGAAAAATTACAGGCTTTTGGGAAATGAAAATATATGGTAATATGTAGCTCATGTCCAAAAATGAGCTAATTAAAGCTTAAAACGACCGAGTTATGACCATTTCAATTTTTGTGATTTTCCGACGGAATCGCTATAACCGAGTTCTACAACTCCGATTGCCACTGAAATTTAAAATGGAGCATCATGTTAACATATATAAGGTTATGTCAAAAGATGGGCATCTTTGGAGTTAAGCACGAGGTAGCTAATTTTCTTAAGTCACGCACTATTTATGATTTTTGAAAATAGTAAAAGAAATTGAAAAATTACGGAAAAATATTTTTATGTATGAAATGCATGTATATATGTTTGACCAAAGGATAAAAAATAATAAGTTGATTTGGTATTTTTCGTGAAAAGAATAGTGATTTCTGGATACTAAAATAAAATCCGCTCTTCTTTGAAATGGTATTTCGGTTTACTAAGATGTTATCTAATTTACTAGGATAACATATAAAAATGAATAACTTAAAAGTACAAGTTATGATGTGATTAAAAGAATATCAAAGTGTAATAATAATATTAAGACTTAAAACTAATGTCTAATACTTAACTATATGTTATGACTAGCAACCTAAAAGATCTATTATAGGTTTTATATGTCAGATAGACCGATAGGATTATGTGTTTAAGTTATTTTATAACGGTGATGATATTATTCTAATATTGAGATCTATATTATTAATATTAGGTCTTGAGGAGAAGCTTATTATATTATGCGTTACGGAATCAATGGTTCGTGAAAGTTTTTCAAGTTCTTTTTACTTAAACTCTTTTAAGAGTGGTTTCAGCATGTATATGCTTATGAATTGTACTACTGTACATATTGCATGTATTCATCGGTATGAAAAGGTCGATCACCTTCATTACCATTCAGCCTCGAGATATAATTGTTATGTTCATTTTCAATGTTCATTCGACTTTTGAAATTTTGTTCATGCTAATTCACAACTACATTGTGAAGGATAGCCAACTTATTATTCAAACTCTTTCAATCATGATATATCTTTACCTTGTTTTTTTAAACTTGCTGGGCAACTTTCATGCTCACCCTTGCTATATCATGATAAAACATTGCAGATAAGGCGAATACGGCCAGATATAGGAAAAGGATAATGCCAAGTTCACTTTTGGGATAAAATGTGAGTTAAGTTGTAAAGTATATTGAAGAATAGTATTGTCATGTGTTAGGCAGATTCACGATTGTGTATTAGTTAAGGTTACTCGATTTTGGGAATAGTGTGTAAGTTTAATGTATAAACAATTTATGTTTATATCTTCCATGATGATTGTAGAAATAGCAAACCGGATCCGCGGCGATTCGGGACCCGGATCTGGGGATGCTACATAATCAAATAAAAAATTAATTCATTGAAAATTCGAAATTCTTGGGCGTTACATTCTTCCCTCCTTATAAGGATTCTGTCCCCAGAATCTCGTTACTCTTACATAAACAAATGAGGAAACTTTTCCTTCATTTTACTTTCGAGCTCCCACATTTCTTCTTCAGCGTCGTGGTTACTCTAAATTACCTTTACTGAAGGTATTACTTTATTTCTCAAGACTTGTTCCTTCCTATCAATAATCTAAATCGGAAGTTCTTCATACGTTAAGTCTTTTTCTACTTGAATAGACTCGTACTCTATTACATGCTTATAGTCCGGTTTATAAGGACGCAACACAGACAAGTGAAACACATTGTGTATTCTTTCCATTTCTGGAGGTAAGGCTACTTCATAAGCTACCTCTCATATCCTTCTTAAAATCTCAAAAGGTCCTACAAACCTCGGACTTAACTTCCCTTTCTTTCCAAAATGTATCTTTCCTTTCCAAGGTGATACTTTTAGAAAGACATAAGACCCTACTTCAAACTCCCTCTTCTCTCGATGAGGATCTGCATACTTTCGTTGTCTATCTTTAGCCGCTACTAATCGAGCTCTTATCAGCTTTACCATGTCTGCCGTTTGTTGTACCATCTCAGGTCCCAACATTCGACGTTCACCTACTTCATCCCAACAAAGTGGTGTTCTACACTTCCTTCTATACAACGCTTTGTAAGGCGGCATGCCTATACTACCGTGAAAACTATTGTTGTAAGCGAATTCTACCAACGGTAGATGTTCGTCCCAACTCCCCTTGAAATCCATAACGCAAGATCTTAACATATCTTCTAGCGTTTGAATTGTCCGTTCGCTTTTCCCATCCGTCTGTAGATGATATGCCGTACTCAATCTCAACTGTGTTCCCATTTGCTCTTGCAAACTCCTCCAAAAGTTCGACGTGAATCGTGGATCACGATCGGACACAATCGAAACAGGTACTCCATGTCTAGAAATGATTTCTTTGACATAAAGCTTAGCTAACTGTTCTAGGTTATACCTAACTCCTATTGGTAAAAAATGAGCCAATTTAGTTAACCGATCCACTATTACCCAAATAGCATCCTATCCTTTTCAAGTCGTTGGAAGTCCCACCACAAAGTCCATGGTGATATGCTCCTATTTCCACTCCGGAATCTCCAGTGGTTGTATCAGTCCACTCGGTCTTTGGTGTTCAGCCTTAACTTTCTGACAAGTTAGGCACTTACTAACATATTCTATAATCTCCCTCTTCATGTTCGGCCACCAAAGGTTTTGACGAAGGTCATGATACATCTTAGTACTACCAGGATGTATCTAGTACCTCGAACTATGGGCCTCAAACATAATCTCTTCCTTCAACTCGGAATTATTTGGAACCCAAATTCTTCCTTCAAAACAAAGTAAACCTTCTTTATCAAGGTTATACTTAGTCTTCACGTCATCCTTCACTATCTTCTTCATTCGTTCGCATTCTTCAGTACTCAACTGTACTTCCTTCACCCGTTCCACTATCGTTGGTCGAGTTTCTATTGCAAATAACATCTCCCTCATTTCCCTTGGTAACTTAACTTCTAATTCCATCCTCGCCATCTCTGTTATTAACTCATTCTGAGTCGTTAACATTGATAGTTTCTCTCTACCCTTCCGACTCAACGCGTCTACTACTACATTCGCCTTTCCCGGATGATATAAGATATCACAATCATAATCTTTTATTAATTCTAACCACCTTCTCTGCCTCATGTTCAACTCCTTCTGTGTGAAGATATATTTCAGACTTTTATGGTCTGTGTATATCTCACACTTCTCCCCGTATAAGTAATGTCTCCATATTTTTAACAGAAACACCACAGCTGCCAGTTCTAGGTCGTGAGTATGATAAACCTTCTCATAATCTTTTAACTGACGTGACGCATACGCAATGACCTTGCCATGCTGCATAAGCACGCAACCTAGTCCTCTATGCGAAGCATCGCTATAAACTACAAAATTCCCCGTATCATCTGATAAGGATAATACCCGTGCCTCACTCAACCTCCTTTTTAGTTCTCGAAAACTATGCTCACACTTTTCTGTCCACTCATACTTCACCGGCTTCCTTGTCAGATTTTTCAGCGGAGTAGCTAATTTAGAAAAGTCCTGAATGAACCTTCTATAGTATCCTGCTAACCCCAGAAAACTCCTAACCTCGGTTGGCATTTTCGATTGCTCCCACTCATTCACCGCTTCTACCTTCGCTGGATCTACAGATATGCCATCTTTGTCTATAACATGTCCTAGAAACTGTACTTTTTCGAGCCAAAATTCACACTTAGTGAATTTCGCATACAACTTCTCCCTCCGTAGGGTTTCTAACACTATTCTTAGATGTTCAGCATGATCTTCTAGCGTCTTGGAATAGACTAGAATATCATCAATGAAAACTACGACGAACTGGTCCAAATACTGTTTGAACACTCTGTTCATCATATCCATGAATGCGGCTGGAGCATTCGTCAACCCAAATGACATAACCAAAAACTCGTAATGCCCATAACGAGTTCTGAACGCCGTCTTAGGTATATCTTCCTTCCTCACCTTTAGTTGATGATACCCCGTGCGCAAATCTATCTTAGAAAAATACTTTGCCCCTTTCGACTGATCAAATAGATCATCGATCCTGGGCAACAAGTATTTATTCTTAATCGTTAACTTGTTCAACTCCCGATAGTCGACACAAAGTCGTAACGATCCGTCCTTTTTCTTTACAAACAACACCGGTGCTCCCCACGGTGACACACTTGGTTAAATGTACCTTCTATCTAATAGTTCCTGTAACTAAACCATTAACTCCTTCATCTCAACTGGCACCATCCTATATGGTTCCATTGAAACCGGTGCCGTTCCCGGCAACAAATCAATTACAAATTCTACATCCCTATCTGGAGGAATACCAGGTAACTCCTCCAGAAATACATCCGCAAATTCTTGAACCACTACTATCTGTTGCAATGATGTTCCCACTCTTTGGGTATCCACCACGTGACACAGATAACCCTTACACCCCTTCTTCAGCATCTTCCTAGCTTGTGTCATGGTTAGACAACAAGAACGTCCCGATGATTTATTTCCATAAAACACCACCCCAGGTTTCTTAGGAAGCCTTAGGTTCACACTCTTTCTATGACAATCTATTATTGCTTTATGGTTAATTAACCAATCCATACCGAGAATCACATCGAATTCTCTTAACCTTATCGGTAAAAGATCTATCGATAATCTATTACCCCTGATATCTACGAAACAATTCCTATGAATGTGTTCAATGGGAATTATCTCCTCATTTGCTACCTTAACGTCTAAAGGTATTTCTAACTTTTCAGGATTTAATCCCAATTGTTGAGCAAACCCACATGCTATATTACATACAAATATATTAGTCTATTACAGGATGATTAATTGTCCATCTTAGCCTTGCCTTTATCTCTCTTAGAACTCTCCGTTCGTTCGGCTTTAGCTGCACACATATGGTTCAAGCAAGAATGAACAAAACTAGCTTAGCAAGTCTTAACAACGAATCATATGAACACCACCTCAACAAACACATGCTTTAATTCTATATCTGAACAATTATCTATGAAGCATTATTAACATTTTACTAATACTTCTCATACAGAAATTCCATAGCATAAATAATAGCTTAGGAATGATGAACCGGTCAATAGACCATGAACATACTCTTTTCGTTTTCATACTTAAAAAGGATATCCAGCACTAAGGCCATCCACCCGTCTTTACTTACGAGCACTTCTAGGTGATCAGCCTATTGTACTCTATGTTGATCAACACTCTTACGTTAAATGTATTTACGTTTAACATTTAGCAACCTCGCGTGCCCATCGAATAATCGATGAAAAATACTTTTGTTTGTACATAGACAAACTTACCTTCTCATCCGTACCAAATACTTGGCATAGGATAGCGTTAACAGTTCTATATCAACAGACTTGTAAACAATTCAATCTATCCTTCAATACTTGTCTAGCCCGGATAAAACAGGCATCGACTCTTTTTATATTTACCATTCATGCATTGTATATCATGCATCACGTAAAAAAAACTTGGCTAACACGAAGGTCAGACAAGCGTTAAGAAAGACTTGCATTCAAGCGTCTTTGAATATATATTCCAACTATTCACAGTCTTTACAGGATCTACATGAGATATTCACATAGCACACTGTAATTAGTTATCACATACACTGTCTTTACGGTTCTAACCAACTTCTTTCTCTTCTATGCCTTACTTGGTTTAACTTCGTTATTAAAATTGATTTGACTTTCTATACCTCGTTCCGTTTCATTAACGTTCTTACGTCCTTAGTCGACATTCGATCATTAATTGTTAATTACCAACGTTGAACGTCGTTCACGGTTCACTCATTACGTATTTGTGTTCTTCGTTTAATCCATTAAACCTTACCCGCTCTTCTTACATTAACATCTTTTAAGTGTTTTAAAGTAAGTCTTATAATGTACATTAAGTACCTTCAATATCTTACATTAAGTCTTCATTCAAAATAGAACAAAAACTAACTTGGTCAACCTTTTTCTACTACCGGCGCCGCGGCGCGACATCCTATGCATTCTAGTGGCGCTGCGGCGGCACTCTCTAGAGGTTTTGCTCGGACTTGGCGCAACAGCACTAGTCTACGTACAAAATTTCGCGCTTCTGATGCAGTCTTGAGACCTTTTATTTTCTCCCTACCATAATCAAGGCTGCGGCGCATGATGATTAACACAGGGGCTTAGTGACTGCTTGCTACAAACCTATGCACCAGTTGGCCAAAATAGTTTGGATTCTTAACGAAACTCCCGGCTTCCTAATTTGTTCGTTTTACATCCGAATTGACCCATTCGAATTCCTACAAGTCAGGAATTACATCCTTTCCGTGTTCATATAAGAATTTCATATTTCCGAATTCGTTAACTCGGAATTCACCTTTAAGTTCATTTTTAAGCGTTCGTTTAACGTTTTTGCCCGTTCAATACTCGTTCTCTTCGTTATAAGTCGGAATGTGACGATTCCTTCACCAACGACTCTTAATTACCTTATCTCATGTGTTGACATTAGAAACCGACGTTGGAAATTGACGTTTTCAAGTCACACGACAACTTTTGACCTTTAATCCGGACCTTATACGTTTTCGACGTTTAACATCTATTTTCGCAAAATCCTTCATAACTTCGTTACTAATGTTTTCTAAGCTAAATCACATGGAATACTCCATGGACTTTATATCTACACCCTAACCAAATCAAGATGCACATACCTTAGCTACAATGATTTCCAAAACGTTCAATTATAACTAAGTCCACGTTCAAGACTTTCTACATTTTCTACTTCTCTAAAAACTTACGATTTCTATTTGGTCATGTCCTATCCATGATTTGGTCATTGATAGGCATTCTTATACCTTCTCAATAAACGCTCTCCACTCATCTACGATTCTTCTATGAGAAAGAAATCGAAAAGGATCAAGATTACTGTAACGCCCCCAAAATTAGGTATACGTCACCCATCTTGAGTCGCCAGATACATGGTATAGAATTCAAATGCAACTTAATAATACAACTGTCGTGTACAATACGACAAAACATTAACTGTGAGTTTGAATACAAATATTGTCTACTAGAGAGTATAAAAACTCAAAAGGAGTCCTCATTACAATTATTATCACACTATTTCATAGAATAGTGAGGACTACTAATGCACCATCTAGGACCATCACTCTGTTCCCCCACTAGTCTCAGCTACGTTCTCATTTCCTGAAGAGAACATTGAAAGAAAGGGTGAGCTCAACTAGCCTAGTAAGAAATATTATGACTAAGATAATGCAGAATAATTTATCGTTAGCCTTCAACAATGTTAAACTGATAAAATATAATAACTATCAAGTTTAACTGCAGCGGAACAAGCAATCAATTAGAAGAGTCAAGTAGAAAATAAAATCTACTATCTTTTATGATTAAAAAGGTTTTTCATCACTGTTATCGCTGAGACTCAACTTAATAAATAATCCACATCATCGAATCACCCCTGCACTATGGCCAAGGATATTCTTTAGTATCACGACCACAATTATCCATGCAGCTAAAGATAATCATGTTTTCATCAACGGTCCTGATCATGTCATAAAACAATTCATCTTTGCACCCTTGGCCGAAGAGAATCCATAGCCATAATCATACAAAAAACTGACCATCAATGCACTACGGGCCAATGAGGACTTTTTCCACATCATTTGTAACATTACGGTCATTATTACACCGAATAATCCCTGGTCATAATCATACCAAGTCCATCTATGCACTACAGGCCACAGATGACTTTCAACATAATATATACATGAGGATGATGACAATGATATAAGAATTCAATAAAACAAGTTCAAGAATTAATTTATCCAGGAACTAATAACGTCTAAATTGTCAACATGATACTGCTTTGTAGAGTAAAATTCAAGAATGCTCAGAAGAATATTTCCATGAAAAGATACTGGATGAAGCGCAAATATCAATGATATTCCACTAATTTCATGGAGTATGGAAGTCAAAGTTTTAACCAACTTAGTATAATAAAGAATGGAATAACAAAAGAAATCACCATGCATGTGGTACTTTTCTTCTTTCTCTCTATAATTTCTCTCTATAATAATTGCTCTATAGCTTTAGTGAATTGGTGAGAAATGAAGAAAGAATGAGCTTCTATTTATAGGAAAATATAGTTTTGATAATTGCACGTTTTGGGGCTCGAAATATTAGAGTATAATACCTTCCTCTTTTTTTTCACTTTTAATTTAGTCCTGCAAGTATTATCAAACTTACACCAACTCCCCTAATAGTAAATAATGTGAATCAATAGTAAATCATGTGACTCAATAGTTCTAATCATGTGATATAAACAATTACAGTATAGTACCTCCATCTATACCTCCATTTTTAACTTAGTCATGCAAGTATTATCAATCTTGCACCACCACCCCTAATAGTATAAGAATGTGAATCAATAGTACCCCGTGAATAGTAACTCATGAATAGTAACTCGTGAATAGTAACTCATGAATAGTACTCCAACATGAAAAGTGCTTCGAATACCCGAGTGAACAATATAACCTCCAGACATCAATTATCATCGAAATAAATGTCAATTTCCACTAACACTAATAATCCCAATACAATGGAATAATCAATTTCATCTTTAATCAACACAACTTATTCATCATTAATATTATAACTCACAATATTTAACAACCAGGTCGTTCCCAGAAAAGATGTGGCTTTCCGATAAGGATTTCTCCTTATTGGCGCGCAATTAGGTGACCAAACCTCTCCTTGACAGAACTTCTAGACATTGTCAATATTGCAAATAATAATATGAATAACTTTGTCGTCTCAATTATTGATTTCATAATAATAAATATTATCACGGATGATCTTTGTGACAATAATTAAATCAATAATATGAGAGATATGATCGCAATTAATTATTATAGCAATAATTGAGTATAACCGAGTGACTTCTCACATAAGCATCAATAATCAATCTGGTGTGCTACTATGCAACCACGCCAGTATAATTGTACTTTTAACACCGGGTGTTTCAACGATTAACGGTAAAACTTCCGCCAGTTATTTTCATAAAGTATTTTTGTCGTTTTCTCGATCCGGCAATAATTCCGTTAGGGGTCCACCAATGATTGTACCGCAGTCGTGCGGATATTCCCCATATAAAAAGAATATTCCCCAACCAATCGAATATTATATAACAACTTGCGTACTTTGCAAAATTTATAAATATTACCCACAACTATGACATTATATCAAATCCATACCATAATATTTTAGAAAATTATTTCGAGAAAATTAAATCTTTATTCATAAAATCTGGGGTCTTACAATCTCCCCTCATGAAATTTCGCCCTCAAAATTTACGTACGTACCTGGTATGCCGAACAGGTGAGGATAACTTGACCTCACTTCAAATTCTAACCATTGAGGTATAACCTTTGAGTGTCGAATATAATCCTTCTTATCCAAGATTTTAACATGTATCTCCTCATACGTTAAATCATCCGCTATGTCGTCCGGTTCTAAATTAATAATGTGGTTCGGGTCATCCCCATATTTACGTAACGTCGATACATTAAAAATGTTATGAACACGCGACATACTTGCCGGTAAAACGAGTCTATAATCCACAGTTCCTACTTTATCAAGGATTTCAAATGGGCCAATTAAATCGAGGGTTGAGATTTCTTCTCTTCGTCGATTCTTGCTTCTAGAATAACGCCCTCTTGAACCTTCTTAATTCTTCACATTCATCAGCTCTAGGTGTGTAGCTTGAGCGACTTTAACTTTATCGATTAAAGTCGATTCTAATTGTATATTCGTTATCTTCACGGGGGTTCGTATATTCGCACTTGTAAATGCATACAATCTTCAACTCAACCCGTCAGCTACCACGTTTGATTTTCCACGATGGTATTGAATGATATGATCGTAATCTTCAACAGCTTGAGCCAACGTCATTGGAACATGTTACGTTCGTTTTAGATGAAGAAAATATTTGAGGGTTTAAGAAATGGGTTCTGTACTGGGGTCAATACAAAATTCGATTTCACGCTCTAGGGTAGGCTAAGAAGTCTTCAAGAATACGTCAGAAAATTTATTAACAATAGAAATATCATTTAAAACTGTTACTTATGGCTTGATATGACCATGATTGACTTTAGTGATTTGGTTGCTTGAATTCGCATAACAGGTTGGTTAGGAATATGAAAGCTAACAACCTTACGAAGAGCATGATGAGTAGTTAACAAATCGATTCCTAAAATCACATCAAAGGCAAGTATTTTCAAAGAGATACGATTGACAGGTAACGTGAAAGTGTTGATTTGAACAAGATTTATAAATAGTGGAGGTAATGAAGGTTTCTCCCAACTGAGTTTCAACAGATAAATCAAAATCTAACTTCTCTGGAGTTAAATTCAAACATTGAACACAACTAGGTGAAATAAAAGAGTGAGTAGAACCGGTATCTAACACGGTATAGACTTCACAAGAGTTTATGACTAACATACCTATGATAATTTTATTCAGGTTCCTTGTCACAAAAAAAAATGTTCTGTCTTAAACTACCGGCTTTGACTTTTCTGGGACGGCCTTTGGTGCCTCCATCCTAGCTGAACTTGTCTTCGGTGAATGACATAATCGGGCTAAGTGACATTCTCTTCCACAATTATAAAATTCTTTGGACGGCATAACGCAGTTTGGACTGATGTGTCCCTCCCCTCCGCATTTGAAGCATATGATAGGTGGTTGTTCTCCTTCCTTAACAACGGGTCTTTGGTCTTTGACGTCTTTCCATCATTGTTGAATCTCCTCTTCTTGAAATGTCCATTCTTATTGTTTTGACCATGATTACCACCGAAGTGGTTACCATTTCTGGCATGTTGATTCCCTCCATGCTTATTGTCACCGCTTTGATGACTGTTATCACTGGTATTATCATTTTGTCGGCTGCTCTCTTTTGGTTGCGTTGACTCATTATCGCGCTCCACTAACTAATCCCTATTTACAACATCTAAATACAAACACAGTTTATAAGAAATAAGATATTGGCGTATCTCTGGCTTCAAACCTCTTAAAAACATTCGCGTCATTCGCTCCTCATTATCGACCAAATGGGATGCAAATTGGGATAACTCCGCAAATTTAGCCTCGTATTACGACACGGTCATATTGTTTTGTTCCAACTGGATAAACTCAACCTCCTTCATGTGACGAATACTTTCGGGAAAGTACTTGTCATTGAACAGCTCTTGGAACTTCTCCCAAGACATCTTGAGTCGCCAGTCGGGTACGAGTGCGTTTCTGATTCCCACCAGTGATCTGCCTCTTCACGCAACATAAAGGTGGCAAAGGGAACCTTTTGCTCCTCGGAGCGTCCCAAGACATCAAATATCTTGGTGACCTGCTTTAACCACGTCTCTGCCTTAAGTGGTTCTGGCTTTTCCAAAAACTCTGGTGGTCCCAGCTCCTTGAATTGCTTAGCGGTGACCAACCGTGGGTTGCCATTGTTTCCTCCTGTATTATGAATAGGAGTGGCCTTCGCCTGATGTTGCATGAATTCTAAAAAGTTCCTAAACGCACCGTCGTTCGTCAATTGATCAGTGTTGGTGTTTACAAGAGGATTATCGCCATCCTGTTGCACATTGTCCTGATTATTGATCTGTGGAGACTCAATGGTCTCCTGTGCTCCATTGCTATTCTCAACATTCTCGGATGTCATTTTCAAATACTGCCACAAAACAAGGGTTAATTAACATCACATATTATCCCTATACTCTGACCGACCAATTAAATATCAAATAAACTTAGGTAGGTCATACTAGCGAAGGAATTCCCCGTCTCTCCCCTCCTAGTTCTAGTCTCAAATCTTAGCCGGGGATCATATCCTAAGCTTTGATACCAATCTGTGGCGCCCCCCAAAATAGGTATACATCACCCATCTTGAGTCGCCGGATACATGGTACGAATACAAATACAAACTAATTATACAACGAAATAAGTGTAAAATACGACAAAACATATGCTGTGAATTTTAATACAAACAATGTCCTCTAGAGAGTATACAAACTCAATGGAGTCCTCATTACATTTATTATCACACTATTTCACAGAATAGTGAGGACTACTAATGCACCATCTAGGACCATCACCTTGTTCCCACTAGTCCCTCGCGTTCTTATTTCTGAAGAGAACAGTGAAAGAAAGGGTGAGCTCAACTAGCCCAGTAAGAAATATTATGACTAAGATAATGCAGAATAATTTATCGTTAGCCTTCAACGATGTTAAACTTATAAAATATAATAACTATCAAGTTTAAGCTGCGGAATGAGCAATCCATTAGAAGAGTCAAGTAGGGAATAAAATCTACTATCTTCTATGATTTAAAAGGTTTTTCATCACTTTTATCATTTGGGGACTCGACAATAAATAATCCACATCATCGAATCACCCCTGCAATACGGCCAAGGATATTCTTTAGTATGACGACCACAATTATCAATGCACTACGGCTAAAGATAATCATGTTTTCATCAATGGTCCTGATTATGCCATAAAATAATTTATCTTTGCACCCATGGCCGAATAGAATCCATAGCCATAATCATACCAAAAATTGTCCATCAATGCAGTACGGGCCAATGAGGACCTTTTCCACATCATTTGTAACATTACGGTCATGATTACACCGAATAATCCCTGGTCATAATAATACCAAGTCCATCTATGCACTACAGGCCACAGATGACTTTAAACATAATATATACATGAGGATGATGACAATTGTGACGCCCCCAAAATTAGGTATACATCACCCATCTTGGGTCGCCAGATACATGGTACAGAATTCAAATACAACTTACTAATACAACTGTCGTGTACAATATGACAAAACATAAACTGTGAGTTTGAATACAAATATTATCTGCTAGAGATTATACAAACTCAAAAGGAGTCCTCATTACAATTATTATCACACTATTTCACGGAATAGTGAGGACTACTAATGCTATCCTCTGGACCATCACTCCGCTCCCAGACTAAATCCCAAATATATTCTCATTTCACAAGAAAAAAAAGCAGTGAAAGAAAGGGTGAGCTCAACTAGCCTAGTAAGAAATATTATGACTAAGATAATGCAGAATAATTTATCGTTAGCCTTCAACAATGTTAAACTGATAAAATATAATAACTATCAAGTTTAACTGCAGCGGAACAAGCAATCCATTAGAAGAGTCAAGTAGAAAATAAAATCTACTATCTTTTATGATTAAAAAGGTTTTTCATCACTGTTATCGCTGAGACTCAACTTAATAAATATTCCACATCATCGAATCACCCCTACACTACGACCAAGGATATTCTTTAGTATCACGACAACAATTATCCATGCACTACGGGTCAAGAATATTTATGTATTCATTAAAGGTCATGATCATGCCAACAACTGTCCATCAATGCACTACGGACCAATAAGGACTTTTACCACATCATTTGTAACATTACGGTTATGATGACACCAAATAATCCCTGGTCATAATCATACCAAGTCCATCTATGCACTACAGGCCACAGATGACTTTCAACATAATATAAACATGAGGATGATGACAATGATATAAGAATTCAATAAAATAAGTTCAAGAATTAATTTGTCCAAGAACTACAAATGTCCAAATTGTCAACATGATACTGCTTTGTAGAGTAAAATTCAAGAATGATCAGAAGAATATTTCCATGAAAAGATACTGAATGAAGCGCAAATATCATGGATATTCTACTAATTTTGTGGAGTATAGAAGTCAAAACTTTAACCAACTAAGTATAATAAAGAATGGAATTACAAAAGAAATCACCATGCATGCGGTACTTCGCATAGACAGGTTATTCCAACAGAATACTAAATAACGGAACCGTGTCGAATTTAAATTACATGCCGGCGGATGTTCCAGCGAGAATAAAAAAGAATGGAATAGAAACAAAATCACCATGCATGCGGTGCCGCGCAGATGCAGTTATTCCAACAGATACTAATAAGGATTTTAATCGTCCCAAGTAAAACGCGCATGTACATGATATTCCAATGAAATTATAATAAATACGGAACCGAATCCTACAGAAAACGCATATACATGATATTCCAATGTAATAATAAAGACCGAATCAGTCCTACGAAAATGCATGACAAGATATTCCAGCAAAATAATAATAAGCAATGGAATAACAACAGTTCTCTTCATGAATAAGAAAGAATAACACCCCTTACGAGTACAACAAATAATATTCCCTACCTTAAGAAGAAGAATACTGGATATATAAGTAGTGAAGTAGCAGAATACTTTCTTCTTTCTCTCTATAGTTTATCTCTCTAGAGTTCAGTGAATTCGTAAGGAAAATAATGAAGGAATGAGCTTCTATTTATAGAAAAATGGACTGCATAGTAACTAACTCATGAACGGTCCAGATTGATTTACTTTAATCTGACGGTCCATATTTAAAGCAAAACTTTTAAATAAAATATAATATATTCTATTTATAATCTAATAAAATGAATAACTTTATAAAAGATTTTACTATGCAAACACTATGCAGGCACTATGCAAATACTATGCATAATAAAATATAATATATTCTAATTATTGTCTAATAAAACATATAGCTTTATAAAAGTATTCTGTTTTATATAAAAAGATTTTACTATGCAAAACACTATACAGACACTATGCAACACTATGCATAATAGAATATAATATATGCTATTTATAGAATAAATTTATAAAAGTATTCTGTTTTATATAAAAAGATTTTACTATGCAAAACACTATGCAGACACTATGCATAATATAATATAATATATTCTATTTATAGAATAACTTTATAAAAGTATTATATTTTATATAAAAGATTTTTTCGCTTATTACATTAATAATACCAACAAAATCGAGTGACTTATCACGTAAGCATCAATAATTAATACCAGTGCTACTACTATGGAACCACGCCAGATTATCGTACTTTTTAACACCGGTGTTTCAACAGTTAACGGTAAAACTTTCGTAAGTTACTTTCATAAAGTATTTTTGTCATTTTCTCAATCCGACAATAAATCCGTTATGGGTCCACTAATGATTGTATGTAAATCAGTATGGATATTCTCCGACAAAAGAATATTCCCCAAACCAATCGAATATTATATAACAACTTGCGTACTTTGTAAAATTTATAAATACTACCCACAACTATAACATTATATCAAATCCACACCATAATATTCAAAAAAATATTTTGAGAAAATAAAATCTTTATTCATAAAATCTGGGGTCTCACAATCTCCCTCCTTATGGAATTTCGCCTCGAAATTTACGTGACGATACACAGTATCTTTGAATAGGTGAGGATACCTCGACTTCATTTCAAATTCTAACTCTTAAGGTATAACCTTTGAGTGTTGAATACGATTCTTCTTATCCATGATTTTAACACGTATCTCCTCAAACGTTAAATCATCCGCTATCTCGTCCGGTTCTAAATTAATAATATGGTTCGGGCCGCCCACATATTTACGTAACATCGATACGTTAAAAACGTTATGAACACGCGACATACTTGGCGGTAAAACAAGTCTATAGGCTACAGTTCCTACTTTATCGAGGATTTCAAATGGGCCAATTAAATCGAGGGTTGAGATTTCCTCTCTTCGTCGATTCTTGCTTCTAGAATAACGCCCTCTTGAACCTTTTTCTTCACATTCATCTGCTCCGGGTGTGTATCTTGAACGTCTTTAACATTATCAATTAAAGTCGATTCTACTCGTATATTCGTTATCTTCACGTGGGTTCCTAGAGTCTTTAACTCTATCTTCATCATTTGCAAGTCATACGAAATGGGTCTTTGTGTTAACAACATCGCACTCATAAACGCATACGATCTTCTACTCAACGCGTCAGCTATCACATTTGCTTTCCCACGATGGTATTGAATGGTACGATCGTAATCTTCAACAGCTCGAGCCAACGTCTTTGGCGCATGTTACGTTCGATTTAGTTGAAGAAATATTTAAGGGTTTATGAAATAGGTTTTGTACTGGGGTCAATACAAAATTTGATTTCACGGTCTAGGGGTAGGCTAATAAGTCTTCTAGAATACGTCAGGAAATTATTAACAATAGAAATATCATTCAAAACTGTGACCCTCATCCAAGACTTGGATAGTACGTCACATCGATACCTATCAACTTGCCATCGTCATTCGCGACATCGCCTACAGAAAGTCTGGCTTCGGTGCATTCTATACAAGTAAGTCAACAACAAAAGGACCGGGGCAATTTACTTATGGCTTGATATGACAATGATTGACTTTAGTGGTTTGGTTGCTTGAATTCGAATAACAGGTTGGTTAGGAATATGAAAACTAACAACCTTACGAAAAGCATGATGAGTAGTTAACCAATCGATTCCTAAAACCGCATCAAAGGCAAGTATTTTCAAAGAGACAAGATCAACACGTAACGTGAAAGTGTTCATCTGAACAAGATTTATAAATAGTGGAGGTAACGAAGGTTTCTCCCAACTGAGTTTAAACAGATATATCAAAGTCTAACTTCTCCGGAGTTAACTTCAAACATTAAACACAACTAGGTGAAATAAAAGAGTGAGTAGAACCGGTATCTAACACGGTATAGACTTTGCAAGAGTTTATGACTAACATACCCGTGATAATTTTATTCAAGTTCCTCATCATGAAAAAAAATGCTCTCTCTTAAACTACCGGCTTTGGCTTGTCTGGGACATCCTTTGGCATCACAATCCCAGCTGGAATTGACTTCACCATACGATAAAATCGAGCTAAGTGACCTTCTCTTCCACAATTAAAACACGCTTTTGGATTCTTACGTCACAGATTCATGACGGATGTGTCCCTCCCCGTCGCATTTGAAACATACTGACCGGTGGTCGTTCTTCTTCCTTTAAAATGGGTGCTGGTGCCGACGTCTTTACATCATTGTTGAACTTTCTCTTCTTGAAATGTCCATTCTTATTGTTTTGGCCATGATTACCACCGAAGTGGCTACCATTTCTGACATGTTGATTCCCTCCATGCTTACTGTGACCGTTTTGATGACTGTTATCACCGGTATTATCATTTTGCCGGCTGCTCTCTTTTAGTTGCGTTGACTTGTTACCACGCTCCAATAACTGAGCCCTATTTACAACATCTGAGTACAAACACATTTTATGAGAAATAAGATATTGACGTATCTCCGGTTTCAAACCTCTTAAAAACATTCGCATCATTCGCTCCTCATTATAGACCAAATGGGATGCAAAACGGGATAACTCCGCAAATTTAGCCTCATATTGCGACACGGTCATATTGTTTTGTTCCAATTTGATAAACTCCACTTCTTTCACGTGCCGAATGCTTTTGAGAAAGTACTTGTCATTTAACAGCTCTTGGAACTTCTCCCAAGACAAATTGAGTGCGTCAGGCTGGGTACGTTTTACAGATTTCCACCAGTAATCTGCCTCTTCACACAACATAAAGGTGGCAAAGGGAACCTTGTGCTCCTCGGAGCATCCAAAGACATCAAATATCTTGGTGATCTGTTTTAACCACGTCTTCGCCTTAAGTGATTCTGGCTTTCCCAAAAACTCCGGTGGTCCCAGCTCCTTGAATTGCTTAGCGGTGACCAACCGTGGGTTGCCATTGTTTCCTCCTGCATTATGAACAGGAGCCGCCTTCGCCTGATGTTGTATGAATTCTAAAAATCTCTTAAACGTACCATCGTTCGTTAATTGATCATTGTTGTTGTTTACAGGAGGATTATCGCCATCCTGTTGCACATTTTCCTGATTATTGATCTGTGGAGAATCAATAGTCTCATGTGCTCCATTGCTTATCTCAACATTTTCAGATGCCATTTTCCAATACTGCCACAAAACAAGGGTTAATTAACATATCACATATTATCTCTATACTCTGACTGACCAATTAAATATCAAATAAACTTAGGTAGGTCATACTAGCGAAGGAATTCCTCGTCTCTCCCCTCCTAGTTCTATTCTCACATCCTAGCCAGGGATCATATCCCTAAGCTTTGATACCAACTGTGACGCCCCCAAAATTAGGTATACATCACCTATCTTGGGTCGCCAGATACATGGTACATAATTCAAATACAACTGTCGTGTACAATACAACAAAATATAAACTGTGAGTTTGAATACAAATATTATCTACTAGAGATTATACAAACTCAAAAGGAGTCCTCATTACAATTATTATCACACTATTTCACATAATAGTGAGGACTACTAATGCTATCCTCTCGGACCATCACTCCGCTCCCCACTCATCACACCTATATTCTCATTTCATGAAGAAAACAGTGAAAAGAAAGGGTGAGCTCAACTAGCCCAAGAAGAAAAATTATGACTAAGATAATGCATAATAATTTATCGTTAGCCTTCAACATGTTAAACCGATAAAATATAATAACTATCAAGTTTAACTGCAATGAACAAGCAATCCATTAGAAGAGTCAAGTAGAAAATAAAATCTACTATCTTTTATGATTAAAAGGTTTTTCATCATCATTATTCTTTGAGACTCAAATTAATAAATATTCCACATCATCGAATCACCCTCTTTTCTACTACCAAGGATATTCTTTAGTATCACGACCGAATTATCCATGCACTACTGAACTAAGAATATTTGTGTATTCATTAATGGTCATGATCATGCCAACAACTCTACATCAATGCACTCACGGACCAATGAGGACTTTTACCACATCATTTGTAACATTACTACTCATGATTACAATCAATAATCCTCGGTCATAATCATACCAAGTCCATATATCTACAGGCCACAGATGACTTTCAACATAATATAAACATGAGGATGATGACAATGATATAAGAATTCAATAAAACATGTTCAAGAATTAATTTGTCCAAGAACTACTAATGTCCAAATTGTCAACATGATACTGCTTTGTAGAGTAAAATTCAAGAATGATCAAAAGAATATTTCCATGAAAAGATACTGGATGAAGCGCAAATATCAAGGATATTCTACTAATTTCATGGAGTATAGAAATCAAAACTTTAACCAACTGAGTATAATAAAGAATGGAATAACAAAAGAAATCACCATGCATGCGGTACTTCGCATAGACAGGTTATTCCAACAGAATACTAAATAACAGAACCAGGTCAGACGAAATTCTCACCGACATGATGTTCCAATAGAATAATAAAGAATGGAATCGCAACAGAAATCACCATGCATGCGGTACTTCACATAAACAAAGTTATTCCAATGTAATACTAATAAGACTTTAATCAGTCCTGTAAAAGCATACGATGATGTGATATTCCAATGTAATAATAATAAAAACGGAACCAGTCCCAAGTAAAATGCACAGATAGGATATTCCAACAAAATAATAAAGACGTAATCAAGTCTGGCGTAAAACGCACAGACAGGATATTCCAACAGAATAATAATAAGCAATGGAATAACAACAGTTCTCTTCATGAATAAGAAAGAATAACACCCCTTACGAGTACAACAAATAATATTCCCTACCTTAAGAAGAAAAGTCTTTTGGATATATAAGTAGTGAAGTAAAGGGAATACTTTCTTCTTTCTCTCTATAGTTTATCTCTCTAGAGTTCAAATGAATTAAATAAGAAAATAATGAAGGAATGAGCTTATATTTATAGAAAAATGGATCATAGTAACTAACTCATGAACAAATCCAGATTGATTTACTTTAATCTGACGGTCCATATTTAAAGAAAAACTTTTAAATAAAATATAATTTCTATTTATAATCTAATAAAACGAATAACTTTATAAAAGATTTTACTATGCAGGCACTATGCAAACACTATGCATAATAAAATATAATATATTCTAATTATTGTCTAATAAAATGTAGATAGCTTTATAAAAGTATTCATTTTTTATATAAAAAGATTTTACTATATGCAAAACATTATGCGTATTCTATGCATAATATAATATAATATATTATATTTATAGAATAACTTTATAAAAGTATTTTGTTTTATATAAAAAGATTTTACTATGCAAAATACTATGTAGACACTATGCATAATAGAATGTAATATATTATATTTATAAAATAACTTTATAAAAGTATTCTATTTTATATAAAAAGATTTTCTGTATTATTACATTAATAATACCAACAAAACTGAGTGACTTATCACGTAAGCATCAATAATTAATACCGTGTTGCTACTATGCAACCACGCCATATTCTTATTTCTTTAACACCGGTGTTTCAACGATTAACTGTAAAACTTCCGCCGTTATTTTCATAAAGTATTTTTGTCATTTTCTCAATCCGACAATAATTCCGTTGCGGGGTCCACTAATGATTGTACCATCGTACGGATATTCCCCGATAAAAAGAATATTCCCCGACCAATCGAATATTATATAACAACTTGCGTACTTTGCAAAGTTTATAAATACTACCCACAACTATAACATTATATCAAATCCACACCATAATATTCAAAAAAAATATTTCGAGAAAATTAAATCTTTATTCATAAAATTTGGGGTCTCACAACAATGATATAAGAATTCAATAAAACAAGTTCAAGAATTAATTTATCCATGAACTAATAACGTCCAAATTGTCAACATGATCTTTGCTTTTGTAGAGTAAAATTCAAGAATGCTCGGAAGAATATTTGCATGAAAAGATCTTTGGATGAAGCGCAAATATCAATGATATTCCACTAATCAAATCCGGGTTCTCTAACCTCGAGTTAGGTGCTCACGATCCTATCATCATCATAAAGCATTCTATAACTATTTGAAATAATAAACATACATTGTTCATTATACAAAGTCTCAAAACATGGTCCCAAGGTCTCTCTAACCTTAACTTTAAATACACCATTTATAATACAAATAGTTTACTCGAGAAATTCCATTAGATAATAACTAATTTAACATTCATTCTAAAATTACTCACGGATCTTGCCCTTGCCCTTGTCCTTGCATTAGATCCTTGAACTTAGCGAAAATAGAGGTCATGATATAGCAAGAGTAAGCAACTAATTTGCTTCACAAGTTTATAAAGACAAAGGATATATATCATGACTTAGAAAGAAATATTGCCTTGATGTTCAACAATAATATAAGATTGTGAAGGAACATGAATTAATAATCAACAATTGAATATTCGATAATTGAATAACATGGGCGAGTGGTTTTGAATAACCATGAACATTTGCCAAGAGTGCTTTCGATGATTTAAAGCTGGACCTTTTAAAAAGTTTTGGTATTCAGGGATCGACCTTTCATACCCGTGATTTATGCATAAACACTTAATAATCAAACATTGATATCATGCCTTAATCAAATTTGTTCATTTCTCGATCAAGAGTTCTTACCATATCAATTAATAAAACGATTATTTAAAATCCATTTGATTTAACAAATTTAGACATGCTTGATCTAGGCGATACAATTAGCATAGATCTATCCATAAGCAGTTCATAAATGAAGAACTTTAATTTAATTCACGAGTTCGATGGCGGTTAGAAGCGAATTCAATTGCACAAAAAGTCACAATTTCAATAATCAATAAAGGCGTGAATAATCATCAATAATTATTCACTAATATGCTTTGAAAATAATAACTCAAGTTGAGTTAGGAAACTTGCCTCGATCGTGGAGTTCTGACTCTGAAATAAATTTCTATCCTTTGTGTAGTTAAATTATCTTCCTTTGAGAGACCTATAATTAGTCTTTCAATTAGTCGATGCATAACATCAGTTATGTAATCACATAGATATCATACATTACAATAAGTTCTTATAAACATTATCATGCCTAGATAGTGTTATTATTAATTAACGACTACCTTTAATTCACATAATATTATTAACTTAGATAATATTAATTCACCTTCTAGTATTATTGGTTCACTAATAATACTTTAAATCATTACCAACATTTTATTCACTTACTAATATTATTAATCATTTAATAATATTTTATCCCTTCTAATATTATTATTAATCATTTAATAATATTTTATTCACTACTAATATTATTAATCATTTAATAATATTTTATTCACTTACTAATATTATTAATCATTTAATAATATTTTATTTAATCTCGAATATTATTATTTAATAATAATACTCTAATCTAATATTTTTATTTACATAACAACATCATATTATAATATTATTAGTATTATAATAATATTCCAATGATTTATTAAATTAATAAACAATTTATTCTAATTGTTCATCCTTTAATAACCTCTTATTTAATATCCATAAAAGGTCATAAGTAATATTTATTATTATAAATTACCAAAATGCCCTAAGATAGTCATGATATAATATATTATGAGCATTCAAGCATAAAAATCATATTTTTTTCTCATTAAAGGCATCATTTAACTATTTATTTCCTTTTATTCATAACCTAATCATTTTTAGGAAAAATAGCAAACTGATTCCAAAAATTCTCAGCTTCTGGATTTTAACAGAATATGAACCAACAATGATCCTCTAATTTTTCTAGAATTTTAGAAAATGATTTACTATTTTTAGAGTGTCCAAAACACTCGGATCTTGCTCTATTTTTCATAAATTGAGTTTTACTCAGAAAAATCTGAAATTTTCAGGGTATGCTCTCTTAACATATATGAAGCTACTGTAAAAATTTTGGAATTTTCCGATGTGTATACACAGATGAGAGATATTCGTAGGATAATATTTATGGAGTCCTTCTGGAAATAGTCATTCGCACAATATATAACTTTCGAAAGCGTGTCCGTTCTTTTTTTCTCTGTAGAGATAACTTCATAAGGTACCTCTGTAATATTTTTCCAGATTTTTTAAGACAAGGAACTGACCAAAACAGCCTCATGAAAAACAAGTCAGTAGCTGATTTAGAGTTTCAAAGCTTTAGCATATAAAATGGGTTGTTTTGGGAAAAATAATCTTAAAGGTTTCAAAACTTACTAGATTTGTGATCTACCACTTGGGTTTACTAGATAACTCATGTATCTAGCACCCCCTTTGACGGATCATAATTCCAAGTTGTAGAACTTGAGTTACACAAGATTTAGTGGAAGAAAAACAAGAGTTTTCACCCTTGGAGAACATATGCTCATTTTCTTCCTCTAAGCCTTAGATCAACACTCAAGATACTTAGTTCCATGCATGATGGTATGTATAACTAGTGTATCTTGAGTAGTTGTATATAACCCCATCAAAACTCAAGCTATCAAAACAAGGTAAGAGAAGAAGATGAAGGTACATTATACCTTGACTTAGTGGCTACCTTCCTTGATTTTCCAAAGTAACTAATAAACTTAGGGGCATAAACAACTAGCACTCCTATATTTTTTTTCTTTCTATGGATGAAATTCTCTCTTTCTTTTCTCTCTTTGAAGTTGGCTAGCTTGGGAGCAAGAGATAGAAGAAGAAGATGAAGAAGATGGAGAGAAAATGAAATGTTGGAATCTGAATGAAGTGTTGGAAGAATGAGATGTGCATTCAAAATGTAATGGGCAATTCATTATTAATTCTCCCACAATCATTTTGTTGCCCATTAGGTAAAACACTTTGTATTATTACTTACCTTAGGTTAAACATGATTAAATGTGCATAATGGAGTGGCAACCAATGGGAGCCTTACAACATTGTCCTTATGTTTAATCATGTCTACTAATGGACAAGCTAGATTAATTAATCCACTTAGGATCCTCATAATATCCACCATTTAGCTTTTATTTTAAATGCCCAATTTTGATTAATCAAATGTCTAGAATACCCCCAATCAAGTGGGCTAAGTATTGGATTACATTTTATTTTCCTTGGGCTTTTCTTTTAATTGATTTGGGCTAGATAAAAACATAGTCCAACAATTTTAATAATGTTACCCAATTTGATAATTTAGGGCTTTCATCTCCAATCATATGAAGTTTAATTACTTATACATATGATTTTATCTCTCATAACCTAATTAGATTTACAAATTAGGTTTAAAATTATTAGTCACTTGAAATACTAAGTTTACCCACTTAAGTTAGTATACATATAAAATACTAACTTTTTAGTATTACCATAACCCTTAGGTTATTTAATATCCTTACCTAATGTATAATTAGGTCACAAGGCTTTCATTTTAATGAAATCCATAAATGTATGTATCCATATATAACACAAAGTAAAAAAATGTACATACATATGGTGACTTAAAATTCACGGTTATTACATCCTCCCCCCTTATAAAAATTCCGTCCCCGAATTACATATAAGGTTACTCAAAAAAGGTGTGGGTAATTTTCTCTTATCCTTTCTTCAAGTTCCCGTAGCTTCTTGACATTGTGGTTCCTCGAAAGAACTTTTACGAATGTATAACCTTATTTACGCAATTTACATTTCCTTTCTATCTAAAACTTATTTGGAATTTCCTCGTCGATAAATCTTTTTAGACTGAATTGGCTCGTGCGATATCACATGCTTGTAATCGAGGCTTATATGGTGTGTAGCGACGACATGAAACACATTATGAATATGTTCGATTCGGGAGGTAGAGCTACCTCGTCGCCCACTTAACCTATCTTCTTCAAGATCTCAAAAGGTCCATAAATCTAGGACTCGACTTACCTTTCTTTCCAAACCTTATCTTTCCTTTCCAGGAGATACTTTCAAAAATGCATGGCTTCCCACCTCAAAATCTAAACTTACAGCGATGTAAGTCTGCATACTTCTTACAGCGATCTTGGTTGCTACCGGTCGGACTCTAATCACCTTAATGGTCTCTCTGATTACTGCTTTGCACGATTCTGGTCCCCAGCGGTTGGCGTTCACCCACTTCATCCCGGCATCTGGGCGTTCTATTTTCCTCCCATCTGATTGCTTAAATCTGGCGGCATTAAATCTTTGGCGTGGTAGCTATTGTTGTATCACGAACTCTACCAATGGAAGATGATCCTCCCAACTACCCTTGAAGTCCATCACACAAGACTACGAGCATGTCTTCAAGTGTTTGAATCGTTCTCTCACTTTGCCCATCGATTACTGCGGATGATCGCGGTGCTCATCCGTAAATTGCGTCCCCATTCTTTCTTGAAGACTCTTCCGGAAGTTTGGCGTGAAAGCAGCGGATCCCTATCCAGCACAATGAATCTTGATGCGCCATGTCTCGATATAATTTCTTTGATGTATAGTTTGGCTAGTGGTCCGGACTATACACGATCTTAATCGGCAAAAAAGTGGCCGACTTAACTTAAATAAGGCGATCTCGATCACCCATATGGCATCGTGTCCCTTTTGCGTTCTTTGAAGTCCCACCACAAAATCCATCGTGATGTGCTCCCATTTCCACTCTGGAATCTCTAAAAGGCGTAATAGTCCACTCGATTAGTTGATGTTACGCCTTGACTCTCGACAAGTTAGACATTCTTGACACATTCTGCAACATCTCTCTTCATGTTTGGCCACCAAAAGTGTTGGCGTAAGTCTTGATACATTTTGTGCTTCACAGGTGTGTCGAGTACCTCGTATTATGTGCTTCTTGCGGAATCTCTTCTCTTAGTTACGGTATTAGCAATGGTACCCAAATTAGTCCTTCAAATCTTAGCGATCCGGTGCCATCAATCTTGTATTTCAATTCATCCCCTTGATTGCTTAGCTTCTTGATCTTTGTCATGATCTTAAATCCTTCTCTTGAGCCTCTTTAACCTTATCTAATAAAGTAGGGCTCATTTGCCCACGATAAATAATTTCTCATTGACCTCCAGTGGGTGCTTAACCTCTAAGTCAAGAGTCGTTCGAAATCCTTCACCAATTCCTCTTGAATGGTTAACTTCAATAACTTCTCTCTGCCTTTTACGCTTTCGGGGCATCGGCCACTACATTTGCTTTGCACGGATGAGTGCAGAATCTCACAATCATAATCCTTGATCAATTCTAGCCATCGGTATTGCCTCATATTTAGCTCATTACGGGTGAAGATATACTTTAGACTCTTATGATCATTATATATCTCACACTTCTCTCCATACAAATAGTGCCTCCAAATTTTCAAGGCAAAAACTCTGCTTTAACTCCGGTCATGAGTCGGATAACCCTTCTCATAGTCCTTTAGGCGGCGTGAAGCGTCTGTGATGACCTTGCCATCTTTGCATCGATTACCTGACCAAGACCCTTGTGTGACGCATCACTATATACACTAAAATCCTCCGTGTTGTCGGTAAAAAGCCAACCACGGTGCTTGGCCCGAGCCTCTTCTTCAATTCCATGAAACTCTGTTCACATTTTTCCGTCCAAAGCGAACTTCTTTGCCTTTCTAGTAAGGTTGGTCAATGGCGATGCTACCTTTGAAAAATCTTGGATGAATCTTGATAGTATCCTGCTAATCCCAAAAACTCCTAATTTACATCGGGTGTCTTTGGCATTTCCCGATTGATAACAACTTCTACTTTTCTTTGGATCTCTGAAAACACCATCTTTATCGATAACGTGACCCAAAAATTGCACTCTCATGACCAAAATTCACACTTGGAGAACTTTGCATACAACTTCTCCCTCCTTAACGTCTCAACACTTTCCTTAGATGTTGAGGCGTGATCTTCCTCATCTCGGAATATACGAATGTAAATCGATGAACACGACAACAAACTTATCCAAATCTTTGCTTAAACACTCTGTTCATCAAATCCATGAATCTTTCTTTGGTGCATTAGTTAACCCAAAAGACATTACGAAAACTCAAAGTGTCCATCTGGAGTTACGAATCTTAGTCTTTGGAACATCCTCATGTCTCACCTTGATTGGTGATAACCGGTCCTCAAGTCGATTTTGAAAAGTATTTTGCCCCCTTGTTGATCAAACAAATCGTCGATCTGGGCAATGGGTATTTATTCTTAATGGTGACCTTGTTTAACTCTCGGTAGTCGATCTGAAAGTCTTAATGACCCATCCTTCTTCTTCTTTTCTGAATAAAATTTGGTGCTCCCCCATGGTGATCGCTTGGTGAATGTATCCCTTATCTAACAACTCTTGTAGTTGAACCATCAGTTCCTTCATTTCTCTGAGGAGCCATACGATCTGGCGCTTTGGATCTGGGTGATGTCCACAGTGCCAAATCGATAACAAACTCTATCTCTCTCTGGTGGCAATCCGAATTTCATCAGGGAAAAGCGTCAGCGAATTCCCTTTCAATAGGTATTTGACCCGATTCACCCTCGATTCTGCGGGTATCCTGGCGTGAGCCAAATAACCTATACAACCCTTCTAAGCAACTTCCTTGCTTGCATCATCGTCGAACAACAAGATTGTCTTGGCGATTCTTGCCGTAAAATACCACCTTTGACTTATTGGTCTTTGGGTGTGCGCACTTTTCTTCTGATCGATGGCCGCTCCATGACTTGATAACCAATCCATCCCAAGGATTACATCAAACTCTCCAAGGCGAATCGGTATCAAATCCACGTTAAGCTTAAAACCTCTTACATTAGCTGCAGCAGTTCCTATAGATGTAGTCTACGGGGATAATTTCTTTGTTTGCTACTTCTACATTCATTGGGTGTTCTAATAGTTCATGAGGTAAACTTAATCTTTGAGCAAATTCATCCAGATACAAAAAACATGAAGCTCCGAATCGAATAACACATAGGCATTTATATCATTGATCGAATTATACGACACCACCTCCTGGATGCCACGACATCTTGCCTTTGTCATATTGAATGTCGTCTCTTTGTTGGCTTTGTTGTTTAATTTGGTTTGGTCCTCCTTTGGTTGTCTTTGTGTTATTGCCCTGTTGCCATTTCATCCATCCATGCTTTTCTTCTTGGGCAATCCTTGATCCGATGTCCCACTTCACCACAATTAAAGCAACCTCCTTTCTTCACCTTAGTACAATTGGGTGAGGTATGCCCTTCTTGCCCACATGTATAACATATCATTTTCCTTTCAAGCACTCCCCAGTGACCCTTTCCACAGTTCCCACACAGACTTCTTTTGTTGCCGCTTCCTTGCTTTGCATCTCGATTCTACCCCCCCTGCTCCATTTCCGCTTCTTATTGTTGCCACCTTGCTTCTTGACATTTTGATTCCCACCTTACCTTTCTTCTTGTTCTTCTCCCGATTGTATCTTGAGGCCAACAGCTTCCTCCTTACTTACGCTATAAGAGCTTTTTCCAGCGAGTTGAGAATGATGTGATTTGTAAAACCGCTACCTTACTATAAATCCACGGCTTTAGTCCATTTTCAAACCTTCTCGCTTTCCTCGCCTCTGTGTCCACGATGTGGGCGAATCGGCGATTCATTGAATTTATGACATACTACGTCTTGACATATTCTCTGTTTGATTCCAGAACTTGATCTCCATTCTTGCTTGAACACTCTCGGGGAAGTAGTTCTCAAAGAACAACTTCTTGAATGCTTCCCAATCACGATTCGATTCGGCTTTGTTACGGTTGGCATCCCACCAATAGCTAGCCTCCCCTTCATTAAGTAGGTAGCAAAAATTGTCTTACATTCTTACTTTACTCTAGCAATAACGAAGGCCTTCTCAATCTCCTTTACCCACATTTGGGCTTCTATCGATGTTGTTCCTCTGAACTCTGGCGGTCCTCTTGCCTTGAAGTCCTTAAAGTTTACTATTTGGGTGCTGCTTGATTTCCTGCGAGTTGAGCTTGATTCCTCATGGCTTCAACCATCATGTTAATAAAATCTTGCATTGGGTTTTGTTGAGATCATTGCATTATTAAGCGACTCTTCAATATCTTGGTTCTGAGTCCACGTCTGCGGCGCCATTATCTAGTGAAACAAAAATTCTAACACGTTACTCGGTTTATTATCATATGATTACTTAGTATGTAATCTGCTATTTATTTAAACAATCGGATGATCATTATGTGAGAGTTTTAAATTCTGAGAGATTTGGAAGTCTTTCTCCACCTTAGTGGGTTAAGTTTGTTTTTAAAGAACATTTTCCAAATCGATCTCTTGAATTCACATAACATTAAATAGAAAATTTACTATTTAAAATTTTCTAACACATATCATAATAATCTTGCATTTATATTCATACACCAATCTTGATGACTTACGATTAATACGGTATATTTTATAAATGCTACTATCCCATTTAACACAAAAGATGGGATTAACTCATAATGATACCTCCTACAAACACAATTAGGGAAAGTACCTAACCATTTACTACCTCACACTGTTGAGGTTTACATCAACATAAAACCTTATTACACAACAAGAAAGGTACTAATGCATCTATTTACAATGGCCATCACATCATCACCACTTTGGTGGCCTGCCGGTCCCACTGCCTTGCGGGGCTCTGAGGGAAGCAACTACTCCGAACTCTCGTCGAGCGGATCGACTAGACTCTCCTATCTCGAGTGGACCCTCCTAGCCCCCTTTCTGCCCCCCTCATCTGCTTGACGTCTAATGCCGATCCTAAAGTCTCCTCTCGACCTTCATGGCATCCGATGCCATCTCTAATAGAGTCCACTGTTTGGCCGACTTATGAAATGCTTCTTCCACACATTATCTTATCTGCAATCTCTCGTCAAACTCACTCTGCATGCCGGATGCTCTACTCTCAATCTTTGCGAACTTTGCCTTCTCACTGCTCTATTGGACTCGTATCTCTGCTAGCTCCATACATGCACGATAAGCGGCATCCTTATCTTTCTTTGCTCAGTGTGTTGATGGTTCATATTCTCGCCTCAAGCTGCAAAATCCTTTGCTCCACGAGCATGGTTTTTTCTAACGAGTTACTAATCATCACATCCTTGAGGTGTCAGACACTCCTGCAGGACGACCTCCTCTGGTCTCTGAGAATGGCTCCCCGACTATCACACGGCATCCTATAAAACAAGGATACAACATCGATTACTACAATAAAATATATCCATTGATGAAATGAAATAATATTTTATTAAATACAACACATACTCGATGAATTTCCACAATCCATCTCTAACATACTCAAGTAAGAGTTTTCTACTAAGGTTATAACCTAGGTTTACGCATTCTAATGTTTATAACCTCGACTTTGATACCAACTTTGTGGCGCCCCCAAATCCGGGTTCTCTAACCTCGAGTTAGTGCTCTCACGATCCTATCATCATCATAAGCATTCTATAACTATTTGAAATAATAAACATACATTGTTCATTATACAAAAGTCTCAAAACATGGTCCCAAGGTCTCTCAACCTTAACTTTAAATACACCATTTATAATACAAATAGTTTACTCGAAAATTCCATTAGATAATAACTAATTTAACATTCATTCTAAAATTACTCCACGGATCTTGCCCTTGCCCTTGTCCTTCGCATTAGATCCTTGAACTTAGCGAAAATAGAGGTCATGATATAGCAAGAGTAAGCAACTAATTTGCTTCACAAGTTTATAAAGACAAAGGATATATATCATGACTTAGAAAGAAATATTGCCTTGATGTTCAACAATAATATAAGATTGTGAAGGAACATGAATTAATAATCAACAATTGAATATTCGATAATTGAATAACATGGGCGAGTGGTTTTGAATAACCATGAACATTTGCCAAGAGTGCTCGATGATTTAAAGCTGGACCTTTTAAAAAGTTTTGGTATTCAGGGATCGACCTTTCATACCCGTGATTTATGCATAAACACTTAATAATCAAACATTGATATCATGCCTTAATCAAATTTGTTCATTTCTCGATCGAGAGTTCTTACCATATCAATTAATAAAACGATTATTTAAAATCCATTTGATTTAACAAATTTAGACATGCTTGATCTAGGCGATACAATTAGCATAGATCTATCCATAAGCAGTTCATAAATGAAGAACTTTAATTTAATTCACGATTCGATGGCGGTAGAAGCGAATTCAATTGCACAAAGTCACAATTTCAATAATCAATAAAGGCGTGAATAATCATCAATAATTATTCACTAATATGCTTTGAAAATAATAACTCAAGTTGAGTTAGGAAACTTGCCTCGATCGTGGAGTTCTGACTCTGAAATAAATTTCTATCCTTTATGTAGTTAAATTATCTTCCTTTGAGAGACCTATAATTAGTCTTTCAATTAGTCGATGCATAACATCAGTTATGTAATCACATAGATATCATACATTACAATAAGTTCTTATAAACATTATCATGCCTGGATAGTGTTATTATTAATTAACGACTACCTTTAATTCACATAATATTATTAACTTAGATAATATTAATTCACCTTCTAGTATTATTGGTTCACTAATAATACTTTAAATCATTACCAACATTTTATTCACTTACTAATATTATTAATCATTTAATAATATTTTATCCCTTCTAATATTATTAATCATTTAATAATATTTTATTCACTTACTAATATTATTAATCATTTAATAATATTTTATTCACTTACTAATATTATTAATCATTTAATAATATTTTATTTAATCTCGAATATTATTATTTAATAATAATACTCTAATCTAATATTTTATTTACATAACAACATCATATTATAATATTATTAGTATTATAATAATATTCCAATGATTTATTAAATTAATAAACAATTTATTCTAATTGTTCATCCTTTAATAACCTCTTATTTAATATCCATAAAAGGTCATAAGTAATATTTATTATTATAAATTACCAAAATGCCCTAAGATAGTCATGATATAATATATTATGAGCATTCAAGCATAAAAATCATATTTTTTTTTCTCATTAAAGGCATCATTTAACTATTTATTTCCTTTTATTCATAACCTAATCATTTTTTAGGAAAAATAGCAAACTGATTCCAAAAATTCTCAGCTTCTGGATTTTAACAGAATATGAACCAACAATGATCCTCTAATTTTTCTAGAATTTTAGAAAATGATTTACTATTTTTAGAGTGTCCAAAACACTCGGATCTTGCTCTATTTTTCATAAATTGAGTTTTACTCAGAAAAATCTGAAATTTTCAGGGTATGCTCTCTTAACATATATGAAGCTACTGTAAAAATTTTGGAATTTTCCAGTGTATACACAGTGAGATATTCGTAGGATAATATTTATGGAGTCCTTTACGGAAATAGTCATTCGCGCACAATATATAACTTTCGAAAGCGTGTCCGTTCTTTTTCCTCTGGCGTAGATAACTTCATAAGGTACCTCTGTAATATTTTTCCAGATTTTTTACAAGACAAGGAACTGACCGAAACAGCCTCATGAAAAACAAGTCAGTAGCTGATTTAGAGTTTCAAAGCTTTAGCATATAAAATTGGACTGTTTTGGAAAAAATAATCTTAAAGGTTTCAAAACTTACTAGATTTGTGATCTACCACTTGGGTTTACTAGATAACTCATGTATCTAGCACCCCCCTTGACGGATCATAATTCCAAGTTGTAGAACTTGAGTTACACAAGATTTAGTGGAAGAAAAACAAGAGTTTTCACCCTTGGAGAACATATGCTCATTTTCTTCCTCTAAGCCTTAGATCCAACACTCAAGATACTTAGTTCCATGCATGATGGTATGTATAACTAGTGTATCTTGAGTAGTTGTACTATAACCCATCAAAACTCAAGCTATCAAAACAAGGTAAGAGAAGAAGATGAAGGTACATTATACCTTGACTTAGTGGCTACCTTCCTTGATTTTCCAAAGTAACTAATAAACTTAGGGGCATAAACAACTAGCACTCCTATATTTTTTTTTCTATGGATGAAATTCTCTCTTTCTTTTCTCTTTTGAAGTTGGCTAGCTTGGGAGCAAGAGATAGAAGAAGAAGATGAAGAAGATGGAGAGAAAATGAAATGTTGGAATCTGAATGAAGTGTTGGAAGAATGAGATGTGCATTCAAAATGTAATGGGCAATTCATTATTAATTCTCCCACAATCATTTTGTTGCCCATTAGGTAAAACACTTTGTATTATTACTTACCTTAGGTTAAACATGATTAAATGTGCATAATGGAGTGGCAACCAATGGGAGCCTTACAACATTGTCCTTATGTTTAATCATGTCTACTAATGGACAAGCTAGATTAATTAATCCACTTAGGATCCTCATAATATCCACCATTTAGCTTTTATTTTAAATGCCCAATTTTGATTAATCAAATGTCTAGAATACCCCCAATCAAGTGGGCTAAGTATTGGATTACATTTTATTTTCCTTGGGCTTTTCTTTTAATTGATTTGGGCTAGATAAAAACATAGTCCAACAATTTTAATAATGTTACCCAATTTGATAATTTAGGGCTTTCATCTCCAATCATATGAAGTTTAATTACTTATACATATGATTTTATCTCATAACCTAATTAGATTTACAAAATTAGGTTTAAAATTATTAGTCACTTGAAATACTAAGTTTACCCACTTAAGTTAGTATACATATAAAATACTAACTTTTAGTATTACCATAACCCTTAGGTTATTTAATATCCTTACCTAATGTATAATTAGGTCACAAGGCTTTCATTTTAATAATGAAATCCATAAATGTATGTATCCATATATAACACAAAGTAAAAAAAAATGTACATACATACATGGGTGACTTAAAATTTAAATGTCAATTTCCACTAACACTAATAATCCCAATACAATGGAACAATCAATTTCATCTTTAATCAACACAACTTTATTCATCATTAATATTATAACTCACAATATTTAACAACCGTGTCGTTCCCGGTGAAAGAGGGGCTTTCCGATAAGGATTTCTCCTTATTGGCGCCGCAATTAGGTGACCAAACCTCTCCTCGACAGTAACTTCTAGACATTGTCAATATTGCAAATAATAATATGAATAACTTTGTCGTCTCAATTATTGATTCAATAATAATAAATATTATGCAGATGATACTGTGACCATAATTGAATCAATAATATGAGAGATATGATGCAACAATTACTGTAGAAATAATTGAGTATAACTGAGTGACTTCTCACGTAAGCATCAATAATCAATACCGTGTGCTACTATACAACCACACGTATTAATGTACTTTTAACACCGGGTGTTTCAACAATTAACGGTAAAACTTCCGCCGTTATTTTCATAAAGTATTTTTTTCGTTTTCTCAATCCGACAATTATTTCGTTGTGGGGTCAACTAATGATTGTACCATCGTACGGATATTCCCCGACCAATCGAATATTATATAACAACTTGCGTACTTTGCAAAATTTATAAATATTACCGACAACTATAACATTATATCAAATCCACACCATAATATTTAAAAAAATTATTTCGAGAAAATTAAATCTTTATTCATAAAATTTGGGGTCTCACAATTACGGTTTATAGGAATTTACCTTTGAAGTAGTTAACGTTCTTGATAAACGTCTATTGGTTTACTTGGAAGTAGAAGAATATAGTGTTTCTAGCTCTTTCTCTCTCTCAATATATGTTGGTCAATCTTTGTAAAACCACAAAAGCTCAACCTAAGCCTTGTATTTTTAGAAAATACAATGAGGGGCAAAATGGTCCAATTCCCCACCTCCTCACTTATTTACAACTTTGTCACCAAGCAAAATACTTGGTGACCAAGTGACACTTGCCTTGCACACAAAGTGGCCGACCCACCTTGCACATGGGTCATCCCCATGGATTGTCCCATGGGTTTTACCCATCCCTTGACCCACCGGTTCGACCCGCAGTTTACTTTTTGGATTGGATTTGACATAAAAACATTGGGCTTTAACCAATCTAATATTGGGCCTTGACTTGGGCTTGTATAATTAATTCACTGGGCTTGTTTATTAATCCAAGTCCAATTGGATTGGATAAAATCCTTAGCTAATACTCTAATAATACAATTCGTATTCTACGCGTATTATTCACGTATTCTCTTCGTATAATATTCATATAATACTCAGTATACGTCGTCAGACTATTCTTCATATCTTACTCAGATACATACTAGTATAATACTCATATTCCTTACGTATAATAATCAAACGACTATACGCATTATTACATTTCTCTTTCGAAAACCTCTTCCACAAACCCTTAGGTTTTAAGTCCGCAGGCAAAAACTTAGTTTGCCATAACGGTAATATTATTGGATTTTCCATAATATCGTCATATTCTAACATTACGCGTTTCTCAAAATTTCAAACCCTAGCTCTGAACGTCATCGGATAAATAGTGTTTTTACGCAAACAATCTCAGAAAACCTTCGTTCTCGTCTTGATAATTCACAACAATTAATTCTAGCTCAAAGCCAGAATACTAACCACATCTACACATTCTAGGTCTTAGAACGACCTTCGAACATCTTACTCACATAATAACTCAATTAAATTCATTTAATCCATATAATCAAATAAAAATTTAATTCATTGAAAATTCGAAATTCTTGGGCGTTACAGCTCTTTTGTTGTATATTAAAGATTGTATTTGTATTCTGTAACATGTATTTGGCGACTCAGAATAGGTGATGTATACCTGTTTTGGGGGCGTCATAGTTGGTATCAAAGCTTAGGGATATGATCCCTGGCTAAAATGTGAGATAAGAACTATAGGAGGGGAGAGACGAGGAATTCTTTCGCTAGTTTGACCTACCTAAGTTTATTTGTTATTTAATTGGTTGGTCAGAGTATATTGATAATATGTGACATGTTAATTAACCCTTATTTTGTGGCAGTATTTGAAAATGGCAGCTGAAAATGTCAACAATGGAGTGAATGAGACCGTGGAGACACCTCTAATCACCAACCAGGATAATGTAATATCAGGCGAAGAAGGAATTAGAGATATCCATGTGGTGAGAGAAGAATTAATAGTTACACCCGAGCTAGTCGTAGAGGTAGCAGCTGAGAGTGAGGAAGAAGAGGAACCTGAGGAGAATTTATTATAAGAATTCTTTGATCAAAATTTAGAATTGCAAAATCATGTTCATGAGTTAGAAGAGCAGGCTGAAGAACGGCAAGCGGTCATGGAACAAAAGGATGCAACAATTCAAACTTGTGTTACCCGATATGTGATGCTTGAACAAAATCACTCTTTGGAAGAGTGTAAGATATTAAAGTTGGAATCTGAGAATTCGAATATTAAGGATCAGCTGAAAGAAGAAATAACTGAACGAGTGAGAATGAAGGATGCGTGGGCAAAAGCCGCACGACGTGTTGATATTGTAGAAAGAGACGTCCGATCCAAAAAAGGCTAAAATATATGATGTACATTTCTCTTTTTGGACAGCAATTGGGAGAACCCAACATCGAGTTTTAAATTACTCTGTACACAACGGTCAATCTCAATTCGATATGGATCGAAGATTGATGATTTAGATCATGAACCAGGAGTACGATGAAGTAGTTGAGGGTGGAATATACCCCATAGAAAAGTCAATTCCAACGATAGTGATGACACAAAATGCTACCCCAGATAAGTAGAAGCCGAGTAGTTCAAAGGAGAGCAGTTGTCATGACTTCCCAACAAGTGAGGAACCCAAATGAAGTTATCACGAGTAAGCTTATCATAAACTCTAAGCGAAGCTTCATGCACTGCAGTGTTAGATACCGCCTACTCACTCTTTTATTTCACGTGAGTTGTGTTCAATGTTTGAATTTAACTCTGGAGAAGTTAGACTTTGATATATCTGTTTAAACTCAGTTGGGAGAAACCTTCGTTACCTCCACTATTTATAAATCTTGTTCAAATCGACACTTTCACGTTACCTGTCGATCTTATCTCTTTGAAAATACTTGCATTGATGTGATTTTTGGAAACGATTGGTTAACTGCTCATCATGCTTTTCGTAAGGTTGTTAGCTTTCATAATCCTAACCAACCTATTATGTGAATTCAAGCAACCAAACAACTAAAGTTAATCACTGTCATATCAAGCCATAAGTAAAGAGCCCCGAGCCTTTCGCTGATGACTTCCTTATGTGGAATACAATCTTTTACTTTCCAGAGCGGCGTCGTGAATGATGATGACAAGTTGATAGGTATCAATGTGACGTGCTATCCAAGTCTTGGATGAGGGTCACAGTTTTGAATGATATTTTTATCGTTAATAAATTTCTTGATGTATTCCTGAAGACTTCTTAGCCTACCTTAGAGCGTGAAATCAAATTTTGTATTGACCCCAGTACAAAATCCATTTCTTAAACCCTCAAATATTTTTTCAACTAAAATGAACGTATCATGCGCCAAAGACGTTGGCTCGAGTTGTTGAAGATTACAATCGTACCATTCAATATCATCGTGGAAGAGCGAACGTGGTAGCTGACGTGTTGAGTAGAAGATCGTATGCGTTTACGAGTGCGATGTTGTTAACATAATGACTCATTTCATATAACTTACAAATGATGAAGATAGAGTTAAAGACTTTAGGGACCCACATGAAGATAACGAATATACGAGTAGAATCAACTTTAATCGATAAAGTTAAAGTCGTGCAAGCTACAGATCCGGAGCTGATGAATACTAAGAAGAAGGTTTAAGAGGGCGTTATTTTAAAACCAAGAGTTGCTGAAGAGAGGAAATCTCAACCCTCGATTTAATTGGCCCATTTGAAATCCTCGATTAAGTAGGAGCTGTGGCTTATAGACTCGTTTTACCGCCAAGTATGTCGCGTGCTCATAACGTTTTTAACATATCGATGTTACGACCGAACCACATTATTAATTTAGAACCGGACGAGATAGCGGATGATTTAACGTTTGAGGAGATACATGTTAAATCTTGGATAAGAAGAATCGTATTCAACACTCAAAGGTTTTACCTCAAGAGTTAGAATCTGAAATGAAGTCAAGGTATCCTCACCTATTCTAAGATACCGTGTAATGTGACGTAAATTTTGAGGGAGAAATTCCATAAGGAGGGGAGATTGTTAGACCTCAGATTTTATGAATAAATATTTAATTTTCTCGAAATAATTTTTTTTAATATTATGTTGTGGATTTGATATAATGTTATAGTTGTGGGTAGTATTTATAAATTTTGCAAAGTATGCAATTTGTCATATTATATTCGATTGGTCAGGGAATATTCTTTTTGTTGGGGAATATCCGTACAACGGTACAATCATTGATGGACCCCACAACAGAATTATTGTTGGATTGAGAAAATGACAAAATCATTTTTATAAAAATAACGGTGGAAGTTTTATCGTTAACTGTTGAAACACCCAGTGTTAAAAGTACAGTAATACGCGTGGTTGCATAGTAGCACACGGTTTTGATTATTGATGCTTACGTGAGAAGTCACTTAGTTTTGTTCAATTATTGTCACAATATTTGTTTTAAAGTTTGGCTTATTATTTGGACCCCCATTTACCCATTTTTCAAATAATCGGAAGGAAGTTATAATGTGTATATATATATATATATATATATATATTTTTTTACATGTATATATGTGTGCATGTGAAGTAGTGGGTGTGGGTAAAAGTGTGCCGTAGAAATAAAGGATAATGAAAAGGGAGTGAGAAATGTTGTAATAGTGACGTTGTATTAATATTATATATATATTTGTATAAAAATGTGGGTGGGTCGTGGTGAGATTGATGGATGAATTTGGCCAGTTATGGGAGGATTTTTCAAAGCTTAGACATTATTGCCAAACTTTTCCAAACATGCATTATTAGCTTGTAAAGTAGGGTGCTTCCTAATTGGTCGAGCTGTTATATTGGCATGTGTTCATTTTCCTAATTGGTCAACTCTTTGAAAATGAATACTGATATGTTGGAACCGTGAAGCTGTGATGTTTCATCTGTGAATTTTTAAAAAAATAAATGTTGCGTCCGTTTCTTAACAATACCCCTTCCATTCTCCTATAAATAGGATGCTTAGTTAGAATTGAAATCACACCAGAAATTAAGAGAAATTCTCTTCTATAATCTTGAGCGTCTTTCTTTAGCATTTAACAAAGCTTTGAGCGTAGTGCAAGTTTCTTCAAGTATATCCCCGCCCTACCGTCGGAGTACTCTTCTTTATAAGGTAAGGGATATTATTTATTTCATATTCTGAAGAGATATTCGTATGAATATTATTTCCGTTCAATATTCGTAAAGATAATCATTTTTCGTTTAATATTCATAATGAATATTATTTTCGTTTAATATTCATAATGAATATTATTTTTGTTTAATATTCGTAACGAATATTATTTTCGTTTAATATTCGTAAGGGATATTATTTATTTCATATTCTGAAGAGATATTCGTATGAATATTATTTCTGTTTAATATTCGTAAAGATAATCATTTTCGTTTAATATTCATAACGAATATTATTTTCGTTTAATATTCATAACGAATATTATTTTCGTTTAATATTCGTAATGAATATTATTTTCGTTTAATATTCGTAAGGGATATTATTTGTTGTACTCGTAAGGGGTATTATTTCTTTTGTATTCATGAAGAGAACTTCTGTTATTCTATTCTTTATTACTCTGTTGGAATAACCTGTATACGCGGGATACCCTATACTTGGTAAAATTCTTCTGTTATTCCATTCTTAATTATTATGTTGAATAACTTTGCTTATGCAATCACCGCATACATGGTGAAATTCTTCTATTATTTCGTTTTTTATTATTATGTTTTAATATCCTGCTTTCATGCGTATTACGCTTTGACTCGGTTCCATTAATTATTCTGTTGGAATAACCTGTATGTGCGGTCTATCGCATGCATGGTTATTTCTGTTGTTATTCCATTCTTTATTATTCTGTCAGAATATCCTGTCTATGCGTTTACGCCGGCCCTGGTTCCATTATTTATTATTCTGTTGGGAATAACTTGTTTGTGCAGTCTATTGCACGCATGGTGAATCCTTATGTTATTCCATTCTTTATTATTCTGTTGGAATAACCTGTCTATGTGGATTACCACATGCATGGTGAATGATCCTTCGTATTTATCCCTTATTAAATTGTGGAAATGATCTGCTCACGTGGATTACCGTAGTATGGCGATGCGAAAATCCATTTGCAGTTTCATATATTCTATTATACTCAGTTGGTTAAAGTTTTGACTTCTATACTCCATGAAATTAGTGGAATATCCTTGATATTTGCGCTTCATCCAGTATCTTTTTATGGAAATATTCTTCTGAGCATTCTTGAATTTTACTCTACAAAGAAGTATCATGTTTACAATTTGGACGTTATTAGTTCCTGGATAAATTAATTCTTGAACTTGTTTTATTGAATTATTATGTCAATGTCATCATCCTCATGTTTATATTTTTGAAAGTCATCTGTGGCCTGTAGTGCATAGATGGACTTGGTATGATTATGACCAGGGATTATTCGGTATAATCATGACCGTAATATTACAAATGATGTGGTAAAAGTCTTCTTTGGCCCGTAGTGCCTTGATGGACAGTTGTTGGCATGATCATGACCATTAATGAATACACAAATATTCTTGGCCCGTAGTGCATGGATAATTGTGGTCGTGATACTAAAGAATATCCTTGGCCGCAGTGCAAGGGTGATTCGATGATGTGGATTATTTATTAAGCTGAGTCTCAGCGATAAAAGTCATGAAAAACCTTTTAAATCATAGAAGATAGTAGATTTTATTCTCTACTTGACTCTTCTAATGGATTGTTTGTTCCGCTGCAGTTAAACTTGATGTTTGTTATATTGTATCAATTTAACACTATTTAAGGCTAATGATAATTTATTCTTCATTATCTTAGTCATAATATTTCTTACTGGGCTAGTTGAGCGCACCCTTTTTTTCACTATTTTCTTCAGGAAATGAGAATATAGCTGGGACGAGTCGGGGAATAGAGTGATGGATCAGATGATAGTATTAGTAGTCCTCACTATTCTGTTAAATAGTGTGACAATAAATGTAATGAGGACTTATTCTGAGAGTGGATATTGTCTAGAAGACAGTATTTGTATTAAAACTCATAGCTCTCTTGTTGTGTTTTAAAGATTGTATTTGTATTCTATACCATGTATTTGGCGACTCAGAATAGGTGATGCATACCTATTTTAGGGGCGTCACAGTACTGCTTCCATCCCATAGGTTAATGCATAGGGGGTTGCCCCAGTGGAAGTGCGCATTGAGGTTCTGTAGGCTAACAGAGTAAGAGGCAATAGGTCAGGCCAATCTTTGTGGTTGGCGGACATCTTTTGCATAATCTTCTTGATGTTTTTTGTTAGCAGCTTCAAAGACCGCTTCATCTTCTGGACGATAGATGAGCAGAGTTAAGATGTTTGATGTGGAATTTACTACATAATTCCTCCATCATTTTGTTGTTGATGTTCTTGGCATTGTATGCGACACAATCACCTCGATTGTCTCAGACGACAAACCGACATTGTTTCTGATGAAAACAATGATGACTTCTTTAGTAACCTTGGGGAAGGAGGCTGCTTCTACCCACTTGGTGAAGTAGTCGATCATGGTGAACATAAATCGATGACCATTACTGCTTTAGGCTTAATGGGCCCAATCACGTCCATTCCCCACATCGCGAAGGGCCAAGGCAAACTCATATTACGGAGTTCCCGTGGAGGGGCGTGTATAGCATTCCCATGAATCTGGCACTAATAGCATCTCTTGACATGGTTATTGCAATCAGCTTTGAGAGATAGCCAATAATGTCCCGTCTTGAGGAGTTTCTTGACAAGGAGGGGGCCACTCATGTGGGGACCAAAGACTCCGCCATGGATTTCATCCATAAGCCTTTGGGCTTGATCTTTGTCTAAACATCTGAGGAGACCTAGTCCTGCATCTCTTTTGTAGAGCACGTAAAATTTCATAGCAAGTCGATGGATCCTCCTTTTTTTCAGTCAGGCTCGCCTCAGTGGGTATAGATCCATCTCGTAGATATTCCTTGATATGCTGATACCAAGGATGTTGGATGGGAGGTAGCTCATCCGATACTTCTCCAATGTAATTCCCATAGGCTGGGGCCTTTTGCAGGGAAATCGTGACGCTTGGCAAGTGTTCCTTATTTGATATGCGAATCAAGGAGGCCAAAGTTGCTAATGAGTCTGCAAAGTCATTCCTATTACGAGGAATGTGTAGAAAGGAGATTTCTTCGAACTCCAAAGCCATCTTCAAAACCTACCATGGTAGAGCAAAGAAATGTAGTTCTTTGGTTTGATAGATTACGGTGGATTGTTCGATTACCAACTCAATCTCCAAAGACAATTAATCAGCGATGCCCATTGAATGGGCAAGTTTTAGCCATGAGATGACCTTTCACTCAATGCTAGTATTTTGGTCCCGACAAACTATAATTTGATGGCAATGAGATATTACTCCCGTGCTGGATACTAGAATTGCTCCATCGTAACCTTCCATATTAATGCTCCATCAAAATACATCTTCCATGATTGGCGCGTATCGTACTGATGATATCGTTGCACTGTCATTACTCCTTCATCGAAGAAATATGTTTCCAAGGGTTTGAAATCTCCTAATGGTGCGGCGGCCAGTTGATCCGCAATTCCTTGACCTTTAATGGACTTTTGAGTCACATATACGATGTCAAATTATTGTAGGATCAACTGCCATCTGGACAGCCGACAATTTAACTTGGGTTTGTTGAACACGTATTTGAGAGGATCCACGTGGGATATGAGATGGATTGTGTGACCATGGAGGTAATGTTGTAACCTCATGGAAGCCCATACTAAAGCACAACACGTCTTTTTGATCAGAGTGTACTTGTGTTCACTGCTGTTGAACCTTTTGCTGAGGTAAAAGATAGCTCATTCTTGGCCTCTATCGTCCTTCTGTCCCGGCATGCAGCCCGTGGCATTGTCACTTATGGACAGGTACATAAACAGGGGAACATCATCCCTAGGTGGTACCAAAACGGGAGCTTTGACTAGCTGTTGCTTGATTGTAAGGAAGGCCTTCTGACACTCATCATTCCATTTCATGGAGGAGTTCTTCCTTAAGAGCTTGAAGATTGGCTCACAGGTTGCTTTGAGTTGGGAGATAAACCTGCTAATGAAGTTGATTCTTCCCAAAAATCCCCATATTTCCTTCTCTGTCTGAGGAATGGGCATTTCCGTGATGGCTTGGATTTTGGCAGGATCCAACTCAATCCCTTTGTGGCTGACTAGAAATCCTAGCAACTTGCCTGATTTAACACCAAAGGCGCATTTAGCTGGATTCAACTTCAAGTTGTACTTACGCAACCTATTGAACAACTTCCTGAGATGGTCTATATGGTCATCCTCCTTCCGGGACTTGACAATGATGTCATCCACATAGATCTCGATCTCTTTATGCATTAAGTCGTGGAAAAGAGCCATCATAGCTAGTTAACAGGTGGCTCCGGTATTGATGAGGCCGAATGACAACCGTCTATAGTAAAAGGTTCCCCAAGGCGTGATGTGATAAGTGGATTTTATATACACGAATCGCTATTCATTTTAAGTTTAAATTCGTAGTTATCTTCATGTTTTGTGTTCGTTTTTACTTGTTTCATGTTACTTTATGTGTAGGGTGGTCATGGATGCAATTGGTGAGGAAAGGCGGTCTTTTTGGAGCAAAAGTGGAAAAAAGCGGAAGTAAGAAAATCTTGAAGTCAGAGTCCCTAGCCAGCGATGCCACAGGCTTGTTTATCTATACCCATTTGGTGGGGTCCCATTTTTTGCAAATTGCATTTTGGTTTTGACTTCTGTTAGAGCTCGGTTTGTGGGATTGGGATGATGCGTTTAGACTATAATAAAAGAAGAATTCGGCCAGAAGAGAGGAGAGCTTGCTATTACATAGAAAAACAACAATCTTACAACATATTACAAGAATGCCACTTATCGGCATACGGTGGACATTACGGGAGTGAGCGCACCGCGGCAAAAGTGCTTCAATCTGGGTTTTATTGGCCTACAGTGTTCAAAGACGCCCACCAATTTTTGAAAACATGTGATAGATGCCAAAGGGTGGGAAACATATTGAAACAAAATGAGATGCCCCTACAAACAATTCTTGAAGTGGAAATCTTTGATGTATGGGGCATCAATTTCATGGGACCATTCCCGTCGTCTTTGAGTAATTAGTATATTCTGCTCACGGTGGATTACGTCTCGAAATGGATTGAAGCTGCAGCGTTACCATCTAATGATGCCAAGGTGGTCCTCAAGTTTCTACAGAAAAACATTTTCATGAGGTTTGGCACGCCAAGATCAATAATTAGTGATGAAGGCAGTCACTTCTGCAATAAGTCGTTTACTGCTCTTTTGGCTAAGTATGGGGTAAACCACAAGGTGGCTACATCGTATCACCCTCAAACTAATGGGCATGAGGAGGTTTCGAACAGAGAAGTTAAGAAATTCTGGAGAAAGTCGTAAATCTGAGTCGGAAAGATTAGTCACTTCGATTGGACGACGCATTATGGGCGATGTCGGATTTGTATACAAAATGCCAATCGGGATGTCACCTTATCAACTCTTATGCGGAAGGCATGTCACTTACTGGGTGGAGCTACTGACCTGAGGCCTATTAAGGCAATACAAAATTGAATTTTGATCAAGTCGTGGTAGGAGAAAAGAGTCTACTTCAACTAAATGAGCTTCGAAATTCCGACTCAAAGCCTCACGAAAGCCAAGCTATACAAAGAAAGGTTAAAAGATGGCACGACCCGTAAAATTGTGCAACGAACATTCAATGCCCCGGGCCAATCGGTCCTCTTGTTCAACTCACGATCGCGATTATTTCCGTGAAAGCTTGAGTCGAGATGGTCGTGACCATTTACTATAAAACGAGTATTTCTCGTCATGCGCCATTGAACTCTCTGACCTGTGAATCCGATAGAAACGTTCAAGGTCAACGATCAACGGATAAAGCATTACTGGGGTGGTGAGTCAAACTGGGACGCCGATAACATTACCCTCGTCGATACACAGTAAAACAGGGAGTAGTCAGGCTGAACGACTTAAAATTAAGCGCTAATTGGGAGGCAACCCAATTTTTCTTTATTTTTCATAGTTCATGTTTAATTTGTTAGGATGTAGTTTATGAAGCAGTAGTTAGGACTTGTCAATTATAAGTTTTGCTAAAAATCTCTAAAAAGTACTAAAAATCTCATTAAAACTCCAAGTCGTCAATAATATAACGTATTGCATGTTTTTGGTTTCAGGAGAGGTCCAACGTGAGTCAGAGCAACAACGACTACGAAATGGAGGAAAATCAGAAAATTTGCATCTCCACAATTTTTGGCCAAAATATTTTAACAGTGGGCATGATCACAGAAGGAGCCTCTTTACCCTAGCACTTTTGGTCGAGGCGGGGTCCTAAATCTCAAGCGATATCGCCTATTTTAAAACGCATGCCCCTTCCTTCTCTCCCTCATACATACACCTGGTGCTATCTCAGCTTTCTTTCTTAAACCCACGTCTGACATCAAATGCTCATTCCCCACTACTACCAATACCTAAATCCATAACACCCACATCCTACCCCACAAATTCCATCACTCTCACAATTTCCTCTCTCCCACATCCCTCCTATATAAACCCTATCTTATACTTCCCATATTCAACACCATTAAATTCGAATTCTTTAAGAAATTGGGATACCCACACTTGAGAGTAGGTTGATATAGTGTCAAGTTTTCATCTTTTCTCAACTCCATAGAACCAACCTATGTTTGGGGATCCAGACAAAGTCATGCACACCAAGTGTTTGATGATTGACTGAACCAAGTTTTCGGGAGAGGAAGTGGTTACTAGCAAGAGTTCACTGTTGAAACTCAATGGCATCTCAACCAACACCCAAATGCCAACGGGGGGCGAGTTCAAGAGCCGCTCCACCGCCAACCACTTATGATCGTAGAAAATTTAAAGTGTCATGGCCAATCACCGCTTGTGAGTACATGCAATCTAAGGCACTTATGCCAGAGCGTGGTTTGGCCCCCGAGGGGAACGACGGGGAGATGATGTCCCAAATTCACCAAAAAGGGTGGATCAAATTCACTGAACATCCGACACCCACCGTGGTTAATATTATCAAGGAATTCTATGCAAACGCCGAAGACAAAGCTCCTTTCAAAGAGTTTGTGCGGGGTCGAATGGTTCCATTTAGTGATGATGCAATCAACGCTTACTATCAGTTATAGGTGCCACGCCATTGTCAGTATGTCCAAATGAGAGATTTTTACCCGGATTATGAGGAGGTTGTTAAAAATTAGACAAAGTCGGGCACATCTTGGACCAAAGGTAAGAAGGGAGGAACAATGTTCAATAGCAAGGACTTAAGCCGGTATGGAAAGATATGGTACGCATTTTTATGTGCAAAATTTCTTCCGTCCCAACACACTTCGGACGTCACCAAAGAGAAGGCGTTACTGTTATACGCCATTGTGCAAGATTTCATTATCGACGTCGGGGCCATCATCAGTTTCTCCATCCGCCGGTGCTTACGTGGAAATTTTTCGGGCGGTTTTCCACACCCTTCACTTATATGTGCGTTGTGCCACAACGCCGGGGTGCGTTATTCTGATGATGAGCCAACTCAACCGCTGCTTGCTTTGCTTGATTCACGAATGATTGTGCGGTATTCAGTGTGGGGTGGAGGAGAATCACATCCACGGGGTTTAGGTTTTATTTTTCCATCGATGTCGAAAGACAAAGTCGATGCCGAAGATACCTCGGGGGATGAGGATGAAACAATGGGAGATTAAGGAACCGAGCAGGTTCTGCAGACTGAGGCATTTTCTAGTACTCAGTTCCTTGAGTTCCAAAATCAAATGAATGCGCATAATAGGGCAGCATGCCGGGAAATGCGGCGATTGGCGATGCGCCAAGATCACATGTTTGATGCCATGAACGTATCTTTCACCTCATTCAACACAACGCTTTAAAGTTTTAACCCGGCGGCTCAATTTCCATATCAACAACCCGGTCCTTTACCTTGATTTCCTCCTAGTGATTCCGATGAGGAAGAGCACCAACCACCGCCCCATACTTTGACGATTCCAGGGAAGTCCTATTGCACTTTATTGCTATCCAATGAGGGCATTGTCTTATTTAAGTTTGGGGGAGTAATTTGTTTAGTTGCATACATGCATTTTTAACTTTTTGTTGTCATATCTAGTTTTGCATTATAGAATAGGTTTTTGCATAGTAGTTAGGATTTTGCATTGTTTTCATTTATCTAAAAAAAATTAAAAAAAATATATAAAAAAAATAAAAAAAATTGTTAAATAGTGTGTTTGCATATGTCCACCGGTGTCGCATTTTTCATGTTATTTTTGTGGGCCAATGATGAGATTGTGAACAAGTTAACCAATATAGTATGGATTATTAGAACTATGATATAATTTTTGTTATGAATCGATTCTTGGACTTGTTTGAAACTGTTATCAAAGGGGTAGCACTAATAACATCTTTGTTGACCGGTTAGTTCAAATTAATACATAAAAAGTTACTAAAGGGTACCTAGGGTGAACTAGAAAATGACAAGGATAGGCAGTGAAGGCTTAACTTAGGCACAAACCTAAGTTTGGGGGAATACATGTGGGATATATAAGCTTGTTTTAAAAAAAAGAAAAGAAAAAGAAAAGAAAATATGTTGAGTCTTGTGGTGGGTTGAGGAGAAACACTCCCCATAAACACAAGAGAGAGATGGAGCGTAAAACGCACTCACCAACCATCTATTAGAAGAAAAAGAAAAGGGAAGTAATCACGGGAAAAGAACAAAAAGCCCCCGTGTAAAAAAAAGAGAAGGAAGAAAAGAAAGTATAAGTATCCTGCATGTACCCTTGAATTTGGTTGAGTTTAATTTTAGTTGAATCGTGCCTATCTTTGAGATTTTTGAGTTTGCACTGTATGATTCCTTCTAAGAAGTTTTTTATGTATTGAATTTGGGTCCGTATTAGTTATCTTAGATGTTGATCACACACGCACGCTATACCAGTAATAGTTGTTCAAGAATTAAGAATTAATACGTAATTGTGGATTAGTTTTGATAATTTGTTTTGTTAAGTTGCTTGTTTTCTCTAAGGCCTATGGGATAAGTCAGTTTATGCGATGTTGTTGGATTTTTAGGCATTTAGATTGTTATTGCATTTCATTGCATTGCATAGCATGTAGTTTGTTTTGTGCTCGAGGACTAGCACGGTTTAAGTTTGGGGGAATTTGATAAGTGGATTTTATATACACGAATTGCTATTCATTTCAAGTTTAAATTCGTAGTTATCTTCGTGTTTTGTGTTCATTTTTAATTATTCCATGTTATTTTATGTGTAGGGTGTCATAGATGCAATTGGTGAGGAAAGGTGGTCTTCTTGGAGCAAAAGTGGAAAAAAGTGGAAGTAAGAAAATCTTGAAGTCAAGATTTTAGCCACGGGCGGTATTTTTACTCTTTGTACCCCGTCTGCTTGTGGGGGTCCTGTTTTCTAAATTGTCCTATTTGGTTTTGACTTCTGTTAGAGCTCAGTTTGTGGGATTGGGATGATACGTTTGGACTCTAATAAAAGAAGAATTCGACCATAAGAGAGGAGAGCTTGCTATTACATAGAAAAACAACAATCTTACAACACACAAAGGCATAATTCAAGAGCGATTTCAAGGATTGAAGAGCGAATGTTGGAGGAGTAATTTTCAGAGATTGTCACGACGGTTGCAAATCGAGGCTACGTGAAGGGGTTTTCCATAATTCTATTTGTAATTGGAAGTATGTTTTCCACAAATTATTCAGTTTTTAATTCATTCGTTATGAACTAATTTACTTATTAGACTTGTGATGGATCTTTGGGCGAAACGATGATTCTATAACTTTGATTTCCAATTCAATATGGTATTTTCAGTTTATCTATGTTAATTTGAGCGTGAATTTATGAATTGCCTGATCAACAGTTCTTTGGGGATTTGAAAGGAATCGAGAGAGGAAATTCGAATCTAGACCTAGTTAATATAGCACGTGTCATGAATTTTGTCGATAGCAGATTTGTGATTATTGTTAAGGTAGAGATACGCTTGACATCGTATGTAATCGTATAGAGAGCTTAAACCTAAACCTTCTTTGATCACAGTTCACATAGAGATATAGTGAGTTGGTTAATTTAGGTGTTTAACAGATTTCTATCTTAATTGTGGATTGATATTAATATGGTATTAGTGCATCGAGAAGTGGCTCTTACTACGTTCGTGTTCTTGATTAACAAACTGGAATATTGAATTGAGTTGGAATAAAGGTTGGAAAATCAGAGGGAAGCTCAGGGTGAAATCATAAGTCTAATTCTCCATTAATTGTTTGAAATTCCGGATTTCGTTATTGGTGACTGTTTTGTGATAGTTTATTTCTTTATTAATTTAGTTTTTTTTTATATATAATTTAAAACCATTGAATTGATTAGTTTAATAAAATTAGGGTTAATACAAAATTGATAATTGTGAAGTTAAGATTCTTGATATTTTGTCCTCGTGGGAACGATACTTTATTCACTACTATATTACTTGTTGACCATGTGCACTTGCGTGTTTTTTAAGCATATTAATTTTCACCAACATGATGAAAGCAGTTTTCTCACGATCTTCCTCAGCAACCATGATCTGATGGTACCCTGCAAAGCAATCAAAGACAAAGAGTACATGTCGATTGCGGTAATGATTATCAATAAGAATGTGGATAAATGGCACGGGAAAGCTATCTTTTAAGCAAGCTTTGTTCAAGTCCCGGTAATCCACGCAAACTCGCACTTTCCCTCCGGGTTTAGGTACGGGCATGATGTTGGATATCCACTCAGGATATGTAGACATCATGACGATGCCAGCTTGAAATTGTTTTACAATTTCTTCTTTCACCTTTAAACTCCACTCAGGTTTCAATAGCCTGAGCTTTTGTTTGACTAGCTTAAATCCCTCTTTGATGGGAAGGCAATGAAGGACAATATCAGTGGACAAACCCACCATGTCTTCGTGAGACCATGCAAACACATCCCGGAAGTGGGTTAATAGCGTAACAATGTCATTCCGTTGGTTTAGGTTAAGGTCTGAACCAATCTGGATTAACTTAGGGATTTCTAAGGTTCCGAGATTGAAAGAAGTGGTTTGATCAAGGTTGGGTTTAGGTCTGTCTTTGACCCATTCTTGAATTTCTGGAGGCACCTCAATGTCATCCTGTATATCCATCAAGGCTGAATTCATCTCTACATCAAAGGTACAATTCTTGTGGAGAAGAGGCACCGTATCAGCAAGTACATGCACATCTAAATTCAGAGTCCTGAAACAAAATATGTTTTCACTTAGTATATATGAAATGTGTTGATTATACACAGTGTTAGCATACACTGACAAAATAAACTTTTAATAATGTACAGAAAAGTAAACAATTATTATATCTACAGGGCAGAAAGAGTTTCTGCCCACTTTACCCTTGACGACCAATGCAAGGAATGTTGTTCCAATTAGCAAGGACAAAGTCTGGGTGGATCGCAGTGATGGAGGGATTGTCATCATCCTCCTTATTCTAAATGATGGCCATTACATCTGGGAAATCATCGTCTGGGGTATATTTGTTGGTATGTTCATCATGAACGATGATGCGTATGCCTGGCATCATTTGGATGACGTCTTGCTTGATTCTTCGTTCCTCCTCTTCCACTGTGAGATTTGGAACAAGGACTTCTTTCTCCTTTACCAGTATCAGCTTGGGAAATAACATAGCCATTTCATTGGCTGGCACCTTTATAGGAAGTTGTGTGGACTCAGAGTTTGAAGGTGAAGATGAACGCCGCATAGTTGAAGCTGAAGGAATCTGTTGATGCTTATGAGGATTCCTATAACTAGAATTGGCAGAATAGCCTAGCCCAACTATTCCAGTTTGCCTGGCTAATTAGATTGGGTACTTGATACCCTAGAAATCTTTACCCAGCCCTTATCCCAGCTTATGACCCAATGACATCATTTCTTGAGTAGCCGACATTACCTTGGCATAAATCTTGGGTTCGGGCAATGGCATTCCAATAGTATGGTATTGGGTATTGCTTACTTCTAAAGTATGAAAACTGACTGGTTCCACATCTGCATTGGCATTGATGAATGGCATATCTCCGTGCTGAGGAATCTTCGGTTCAGTGTTGACCGTGACCAGGCTATTGTTGATAATGTATTTTAACTGTTGGTGAAGAGTAGAGGGGACTGCCCCTTCCATGTGAATCCATGGTCATCCCAAGAGCAGGTTGTATCATGAATCTATTTTGAGCACATGGAAAGATACGCAGAATGTATGAGGACCAATTTCTATTGGCAGCTCAATTACTCCGACCGAATTCCGGCGGGATCCATCAAAAGCTTTGATGATGGTATGGCTACTCCGAATTTGGTTGAGATTGATGTTCATCTTCACTAAGGTAGCATATGGACAGATATTTAGAGATGAACCTCCATCTATCAAGACTCCAGCTAGCATATATCCAGAGGATAAGACCGCAATGTGCAATGGCTTGCAATGATCGGTCCCCTCGGGCGGTATGTCGTCATCAGTGAAAGATATCACATTATTGTTGAAAATGTGATAAACCAGATGTTGAAATTTTTCCGTATCAACTGATGTTGGTCGATAGGCTTCATCTAAAACCTTCAACAAGACCTTCCGGTGATTCTCGAAAGTTAGGACCAAGTCCAAAATTGATATCTGTTGTGGAGCTTCTTTCAAGCTTAAAACAACCTTAGATTCGTGATGACCCATAGTGCGGAGGAATTTTTCAATTTTCTCCATGGGTATTTTCCCCTTTGATTTGATGGTAGGCTTCATCACCCGTTGGGGAAGATATAGTGGATTTTCCTTCGACACTGTAGCAGTTGTATGTGAGGTGGATCCTTCACCTTCTCCATAATTCCACAGAACTTTGGTCAAGCTAACAATGGGATATTGTGCTCTGTACGACAAGTTGATTGGCGCGGGAGTGGCCACTTTCAAAGGATTGTTGCTTCCCTTGAGTTGAATTATTGGCATTATGAATGATTTGTTAACCCCATCAGCTTCACTGGATATGACTGCTACCACACTCTTCCACTTAGTAGGACCTGAATTCTCACTTGCACGTAACACAGTATCGTCGTCCGCTAGGTGTAGGACACCACTGTCAGTTAGATTTTGGATAAGGTGGCTGAGTGCCCAACATTCTTCTGTGCTGTGATCGCGAGACTGGGAGTGATATTGGCACACTCCATCAGAGTTGTACCGTCCTGAACGGGGGTTGATTAGAGGTAGAAGGGAACTTATCCTTCCTTCATTGATTAACATATGAAGGATTTCCTCTATAGGTTGGTCCAAATAGGTGAATTCCCTTTTGTTGGTAAAATCCCGACGGGCTTTGGCATTTGATCTCTTTGTCACTTTGTCTTCCAGCATTTAATTTTCTGAAAGTGACGAGGGAACATTCATGACAAGAGGTAGGAGACTGGCATGCTCCTGGCTGATTAATTGACGTGTCACTTGATGCTGATAAGTCACCAATTCTGCCAATTATTCAATTTGTTTGCATAAATCTTTTAACTTTTGTTCCATTGTGAACTCGAACTTGGCATAATCCCATTTTTCATCACCGTCTTTGAGGGTCTGGGATGATTCATAGCTGAAATTAGAACTCTGTCCATTGCTCCAATTGATCATGTTAACCTCTTCTTCTTTGTGTTGAGGAAGAGGGTTGTCTTGAACGTGAGGCTGATCTGGTTTGGTGACCATGATCTCCCCATTGTCTATCAGGTCCTGGATCTTGTGTTTCAAGGCCCAACAATCCTGAGTATCATGTCCAGGTGCCCCGGCATGATAAGAACATTTCTGAGCAGCATTGAAACCCCATCCATTAGGGCTGGTTGGGGGAAGAAGATGCGTCATTTTCTTCTGTGTTGTCTGAAGATTAAGAATGTTCTTGAGGGTATCCCCTAAGGGTGTAAACACTCGAGGGCATTTGACTTCTCCACCTTTTGGTATTAGAGGGTTTACAGACTGTGCTTGAAAGGGAGTGTACTTTCTCCTTTGAATAAGCATGTTCTGATCGCCTTTTTGCCCCTGTAGTATCAGCGAAACATCTTCCTCTTTCTTTTTATGGACCCTCCGAGGGCTGTTCCCATAATTTTCAGATTGGATGGGATCAGCAACAGCTTTGAGTGCAGCTAGGTCTTGAATTTTCCCGGACTTCAATCCCATCTCAGCCATCTCCCCATGTTTGACCATTTCAGAAAATGGTTTGCCGATGCCGGCTAAAACTCTCTCATAGAAAGAAGCTTCTTGTATGTCTATGAAAGTCATGACCATCTCTGATTCTGTCATGGAAGGACTAACTTGGGCAGTCAGGCGTCTCCACCTTTGAGTATACTCTCTAAAAGACTCGTTAGACTGTTTCTTGATCTTGGTAATTTGATACCTATCAGGAGCCATCTGAGTTTGAAAGATGTATTGAGTGAGGAAAGCATATGCTAGCTCTTCCCAACTATGAATCTTTGAATTGTCTAATCTTGTGTACCACGACCGGGCTTCTCCAGTTAGACTTTTCTGGAACAATTGCATTCTAAGCTTTTCGTCCTCTGCATAAGATCTAAGTTCTCCAATAAACACCTTTAAATGTGTGTAAGGATCTCCTAACCCATCATATTTTTCAAAGTCATGAGTTTTAAACTTTTCTGGATAATGCACACCAGGAAAAATACACAGATCAGCATATGAAACACTCCCATGTGTTCCAATTCCTTTAACAGCACGAAGGGTCTCTTCCAAGTTCTTTTTGATGTCACTAGTGTCTAGATCTCCAGTGGGATGGGCAGCATCATGAGTTTTGTTGGTCGTATCCAACTGCAGTTCAGGTATTGTAATGACCTGGGTTCCTCCTTGTGTGGAGGATTCAACATGTACTGGTACTTTATGACCCTCTGTAGACTGGTGTAATTCTTTGAGTAGAACAGCCAAATCTGTAATTTATTTACTTAATCCGTCGAATTCTTTGCGAGAAACTGGATTAAGTTTAGTCTGGTCGGATGACAACATGATTGACTGTAGGCATGTTGCCTTTTTGGACTTTGAACGGGTAGTAGGTCCAATTAGTTCTCTACGAGAGACTTGCATAGTTTAGTCTTTAGGGAGTTCATATAATAACATGCTATGTGATGTGTCCATTTTAGGAATTTTATCCTGCAAAATGGATGTCAGCTGTTTGTAGCATGTTAATATGTATGTGTACACATTTCTTCATATTTCTCATTACATGGAGATAGATATGGAATGTAATTACAAGTAATTGTGTTTACAAGTAATTTGAAATGAGGGCATGAAGAGACTTTTCCTCCGTTTTGGGTTTATCAGAGGCTGACCTATCTTAGGTTACTCTCGCAGCTTTTTGGCATGAAGGTTCCCAAATCATCGCAATCTACTTGAGGAGAAGTTAATCTGGTCTTTCAACTGGAGCGAATTTGGGTGGTGCCTTTCCTGAGCCTCGGAGAATTAGTCTTCTCACGAGTCCAGTAATCAAACACCGACGGGATAGCCTCCTCGTGGAGGGACCACACAACATACATTTACATACATCGTGTCTCACCGTATGAAAAATGATGACATGTGCGAAGCACTAATATCACAAGCAGATATGGTGCGAAGCACTAATATCACAAGCAATTATGGTGCGAAGCACTAAGTGCAATAAGGAAATGCGTTCGTACACATTCATCAAATGTAAATGCAACATCCACACACAAGCAGATAACAGTTTTAAAAAGATTGTAATAGCGGCTTAAGTCCTCTTACTGGAGTTCCCAGCAGAGTCGCCACCTGTCGATGTCGGGATTTTTAGATGTCCCTTTCCGTTACTTGTTCTTTGGTGTTCTCATTTTAGGTGTGATTTGTTTGAAAAAACAAGTTAAAAAGGTCCGACATGTATAATGTCGACGATGGACTGTTAAGAGTCACCAGTTTGTTTTTTAAAGGGTTGTACCAACACAACCGAGAAAAGGTTTGCACATTGACCTAGAGATGTGACACTGCTAAACGGGTCGGTGAAATCGAGATTCATTAGGGTCCGAGTTGGTTATGCGGAGGGATGGTGTTAGGCACCCCCCGACATCTGTGTTGCCATGGTGACCGCCTCTTTTCAAGAAACTATTATCTGAATGTGTGTGTGTGTGGGTCAATGTGATGTTATTTGGAAGTAGTGCGAGGCCTTGTTCGAACCTATATACACAAGGTTTGAATTTATGTAAAAATTCAGTTTTTAGCACGATATAGCAATGAAATTTTATAAAAAGGTTTTTCAAACCCTGATGCTCAATAGTAATTGAGACCTTTTACACTCCCATTTTTTTAAGTGTTTGGCTTGATTGATTTTATTTTACAAATGTGAGGCATCCGTACGAAAATAATGTACAAAAGTAATGCCGACTTCCACATGGGTATGGAAACCATCTCAGGAAATTCGGACACCGCAGAATAATTTACAAGCTGCTTATAGCTAAAAATGTCCATCACGGGAACTGAATCTAGATCCAATAGGCTGAATCTGTGATCACATGATTCCTAGGCGCACAAGATATCGCAATTTGTATGAAAGCGATGGCGGTATATATATAAAAAGTCAGAAATATATATATACGATGGATCACCAACCAACCAAGCACCTCCATGGGGATCGGAAAAGTAAATAAAGTTGTAAAAGCTATCAACCGCCACGGAGGAAACTCAAGGTAGGACAAAACATAAATGAAGTTGTAAATATAATTGACCATAATGAAAAACTCCAAAGGGGACGAAAATGTAAATAAAGTTGTAAAAGCGATCAAGCGCCACGAAGGAAACTCCAGGTAGGACGAATATATATATATATATATATATATATATATACAAAAGCAGAGTAAACACACCGGATGTAAAATCTGTGCTCATCGAATGTAGTTCGACCACGATTCATATATATATATATATATATATATAAAAAATAGAGTAAACGCATATGCAGGATGTAAAATCTGTGCTCATCGAATGAGTCCCTACCACAGCTTCATATATATACATACATATATATATATATATATATATATATATATATATATATATATATATAAAAGCGAGTAAACGCTTCTGCATCAAGTTCATGCTAATCGAACAAAGTTCGACACACGCTTAATATATATAAGTATATATATATATATATATAAAGCAAATAAACGCCTGCATCAAGTTCAGGCTCAATCGAGGCATAACTCGATAATGTTAGTCAATATATATATATATATATATATATATATATATATATATATATATATATATATATATAAAGTTGAAAACAAAACCACGGACCAAAGTCCGGAAAATGCGTCTTGACCACGACTCTTAACGTGAAGAAGGGTGTGAGCAAAGATGAAGAGAAAGACTCTAAAGTGTGTGAGAAGGCAATTATGAACGCCTTTTCTATTTCATTCACCCATGTCTGGGCTTATGTAGGGTCAGCTGATCCTCTGAACTCTGGTGGTCCTACTGCTTTGAAGTCTTTGAATTTCGCCAAACGATTATCTGGTTGGTTCCCTGCAGCTGGTATTCCCTGCTGCATAGCCTGAGCCATCATGTTTGCAAAGTTTTACGTCAATTTTGGCTGTCGTTCTCCAGCATTAGTAGATTCTTCTACCCTTTGGTTTCGAGTTCGACGAATTGGCGGCATTATCTGGTTAAATAAAACCCTAAATTATACCTTTACATTTTAAACATTATTGCATAAGATTAATGTATTAAACTCGTTTCATTTCTCAACTTAGATTCATATTCATTTATCGAATATTTACATAGCATACATCTTTTTTAATCAACAACTATCCCTTTGTGACTACGAAAGTTCTGGATTTAAAATTTTGACCAACATAAAAGTTAAAAAAAAAAGTTCATTACTTATCACACACATTACATAAACACAACATAACCCATACCACTTATTTACCAAGCCTCTCTTCTCGGACATTCATTTGCTCGATGTCCTTCCATTCCACAATTAAAACATCCACCTTGCTTATAGTTGTGGCAACGAGGAGAGGTATGTCCCACTACCCTTAAATATAGCATATCTTCTTCCTTTCTTCTTATCGTGTTTTCCTAAGTCGATCTTCTACCTTTCTTTTCCCTTATCTCTCGAGTCGAACACGATGTGTTGCTTGAGGCTCCCATCCGTCAATTTGGACTTTGAGCTTATCTTGCTCTTCCATTGTTTCTAGCAATGCTTGACGCAGCTGGATATTAAGCAACGTCTCTATCTCCCACAGCCTTTCCAACGTAGCAACTTTGTTCTCCAGATCCTGCACCTCCGTTGATGCTTGAGCAACTTTTCCAACTTTAGTGTCTCGAATCACTATCTCAAATCCACCATTTCGGATCTCGATACTACATTTTCCACTATAGCCACCTCGTCGATTTGGGTTCTGGTAAGCTTCTATTTCAAATTTGTTGGCCTTAATATTAGCTTTCTAGGGTATGGACCTCGATCCTTCTTATTCCACATATCTTTTCCACCAGACATCTACATACATAAGTTACCCTGATTAGCATATAGTATATATACACAGCAATCAAGAGTTTTATATACATTGTCTCTTATTTTGTTTGACGATGAATTATTCAATTCTCATCAACGCCTATCTTTCTCTGCCGAAAGGCTGCTCCATCCACTCTGTATCGAATCGCATAAAGGAGATGTCTAAAGCCTACTCCAAGGTATATATCCTGGTGTCTTTGGCTTCTATCTCAACCTTCAACTGTCCTATCTGTATCTCCCTCTGCTCCAACCTCCCTCATAACTCGGCTAACTCCATCTGTGCTCGGTGAGCAGCGTCCTTGTACTGCTGGAAATCTTGAGAGTACGATTTCGTGCCTCCGCTTGCTCGACTCTAACCTTTAAGTCATCGTTCCTAACTAACAAATCTCTTATCATCTCACTGTCTGTGTACTCCTCGCTAGAGTCCATCGTCTCTTGGGTCAAGGAATTACTACTTTGACTTTCGTCATCCATCCTATGACCACAATAAACGAGACAACATTAGTACCGAAATAAAATATATTCATCGGTAAAATGAAGGAATATTTTATTTAGTACAACTAAAACTTGATGGATCTCTTCGACTCATCATATCCTATAACTCCTCACCAGAGTACTTCGTCTCCTGGTTCACTTAACTTTCGTTCTCCATTCTACTAAGGTTATAACCTAGGTTTTCGCACTCCTAACGTTTATAACCTACAGCTTTGATACCAACCTATGACGCCCCCGAATCCGGGTACTTGAAACCCGAACTCAGTGCTTCACGATACCATTTCTTTAAGCTGAATAATACTAAATAATAATACATTCGAACTTAATTTACATACATCAAAGTTTACTTCCCCAGGTACGTGACCTTCAAATACATTCCTTACAATACCGACAATAGATTCCATTGTCTTACTAACTATAACCATTAACTCATACTAAATCTCATTCAATAGCTTTTCTTTTCCCTTGTTTCGTGCCTCGAGCCTTGGTCGATCGACGAATCGAAAAACATTTAATTTAAGCAAGGATGAGCATTTGAGTGCCCAAAGAAGTAATAGCAATTATATATATAAGTTTGAAAGAATATAAGTATTCTCTTTACATAACACTTCTACAACGAATAGAAAGTTGTGAAGTAATCAGATTGTTAAAAATTCACATAACAACTCTCTTTCAAATTCTTGAAATGAGGCTCCACCCATGAATAGGGTTTAAGAAACATACTATGAACATTCTTTTCATTTTCAAAAGGTTTAACGAAATTCATCCAAGCTAAACCGTCATAACTTACGGACACGGAGGATGATCGATGTGACAACCCGAGAAATTAGAAAATTATTAAAATCTTAAATGATTGGTTTAAGGTCAAATAATAGACCTAGAGCGTAAAATAAGTGAATGTGTTTGATGTTTTCGAAAAGGAATTTTGAGCATTTAAAATTTCTTTTAGTGAATTATTCGAGATTAAGGGTATATGTGTATATGTTCAAGATTACGGTATCATGTGTACGAGAATGTGGTTATGGTCAAGTGTTGACCGGATAAATTATATCTCGTGTCAAAGCCTAATAGTATATATTAAGAACGTCCACGTTCGGTTATAAAATTATTACGCTTTTATAAGAAACCCTAGAAATCGGGTTCGAAACCCTAATTTCGGCCCGGAATCCAAAACCCTAATTCGATATTTGAAAACCTAATCCAGAAATTATCGGATAAGTATAATGCTTAAGTGCTATTAATTATAATATTAATTAGGGTAAAGCTTAATTAATTAGCAAACCCTAATTTCGTAATTTTTGAACCCTAATTGTTCTCGTTAGGAACCCTAATGTACGATTATGGAATTAATTGCTAAACTAGCAATATTAATTAGGAAATATTAATCATAATCGATTAAAGTCATAATGTAATTGAGAAATTATATTATAATTTGAGTATGTTATGTTATATTTTATATAATTTATATATCAAATATGGGTTATATAAATTATAGGATTCCAAGAGGGTAAAATAAATTAAGGAGATTTATGTAGTAACTTATTTGATTAAATTAAGTTACTAAGATTGAGTAATTAAATAACTTAAAAAAATATGGAAGTGAATTATAAAAGTTAAGGGGAATTGTGTGAGTTAAGAAAACCTTAGGGTTAAAAAAGTTAATATTTGAAACTTAAGAAAATATCTTAAGAATATGCTAAGGAATAAAGAATATTCTCGAGAATATGCTAAGAATATGCCAAGGGTGATTTGCAAGCTTTTAAAGACTAGGGGAAGACTAGAGAAGATTTAAGTTGGGTGACTAACTTATAAAAATTGAAAGTAACTTCTATATAAGCAAAATCAAAATTTACTTATATTCATTTTAGCCAAATTGGCTAAGTTTAGAGAGAGAGAGAGAGACAAGAGAGAGATAAGATGAGCTAGGATTATCATGTAGCAAGCCAAGAACAACACCCCAAGATCCATGTCATATCTTTGAAGAAGAAAGAAAATCAAAGCAAGGTATAAGAATTCTTAAACACAAAACTCTAATTAGTTTATGTGTTTGATTTTTGTCAAAATAATGAGTTTTGATCTTCAAAACTCTAGATCTACATGATTTAGAGTGTTTTATGTGTGGATCTGTCTATTTTATGTTTCAAAAGATAGATCAAAAGCAAGAAAAGTGAAGCTAGGTTTTTAAGGTGTAGGAAATCTTATTTTTCTTACTCTTGAATGTGTTTAATCTTGTATTTGATTTTTGGTTATTTTGAACCATGAAGTTTATGATCCTGAACATGAGAACTATAGATCTACATGATATATGATGTTTTATGGTTAGATCATGCCATTTTAGGGAATTATAAGCTTGATCAAGAGAAAGAAAAGCAAAACAGTTTTTTTAAAATGAATTGGTAACTGCTGCCCCTAAACAGTAAATTCCGAATTTGATTGGATGGTCTAAAAATTCTGGACTTTTGATATGTTGTAGTACACTCAATAAGCTTTCCATAGACTCAAAGCGGACTAAATCCGACATCGGAGGAGAGAGTTATGAAATTTCTCCCAAACTACTCAAAGTTAAGAAAACTGTTAGAAGGACAGTTTTGAACAGCCACTTCGGGCTAATTTCTGGGAGCTTAACATGTCCAAATATGGATTATGATAGATGAAAACTGTAGTTCGGAAAGATAGGAATCCAAAAAATTGACGGATCATTAATCGGAGTTATAGATTTCATTTTATTTAAGTTTTGGTAAAGGACTCCAAAACTGCATATGTGCAAAAGTAAACTGCCAAAAGTTTTCCGGAGGCTGTTTCGGTAATTTATTTTGTGAGAAAATTCCGGCTTTCGGGAAATGAAAATATGTGGTATTATGTAGCTCGTGTCCAAAATGAGCTAATTCCGAGTTAAAACGGCCAAGTTATGACGATTCTAATGTTTGTGATTTTCCTAATTAAAATCGCTATAACCAGAGTTCTACAACTCCGATTGCCACAAAATTTAAAATGGAGCATCACGTTAACATATATAAGGTTATGTCAAAAGATGGGCATCTCTAGAGTTAAGCACGAGGTAGCTAATTTTCTTAAGTCACGCACTATTTATGATTTTTGAAAAATAGTAAAAGAAATTGAAAATTATGGAAAAATATTTTTATGTATGAAAAACATGTATATATGTTTGACCAAAGGATAAAAAATAATAAGTTGATTTGGTATTTTTTAATGAAAAGAATAGTGATTTCTGGATCTTTGAAATAAAATCCGCCTTCTTGAAATGGTATTTCGGTTTACTAAGATGTTATCTAATTTACTAGGATAACATATAAAAATGAATAACTTATAAGTATAAGTTATGATGTGATTAAAAGAATATCAAGGTATAATAATAATATTAAGACTTAAAACTAATGTCTAATACTTAACTATATGTTATGACTAACCGAAAGATCTATTATAGATTTTATATGTTGTATGGAATCGACAGGATTATGTGTTTAAGTTATTTTATAACTGGTGATGATATTATTCTAATATTGGATATCTATATTATTAATATTAGGTCTTCAAGAGAAGCGTATTATATTGCGTTAGGGTAATCAACCGTTCGAAGCAAGTTTTCAAGTTCTTTTACTTAAACTCTTTTAAGAGTGGTTTTGAGACGAGATATGCTTATGAATTGTACTCTGTACATATTGCATGTATTCATCGTAATATGAAAGGTGATCACCTTCATTACCGGTCGATTCGAGATATAATTGTTATGTTCATTTTCAATGTTCATTCAACTTTGAAATTTTGTTCATGCTAATTCACAACTACATTGTGAAGGATAGCCACTTATTATTCAAACTCTTTCAATCATGATATATCTTTACCTTGTTTTTTTTAAACTTGTCAAGCAACTTTCATGCTCACCCTTGCTATATCATGATAAAACATTGCGAGATAAAGGCGAATCTGACGGACATGTAAAAAGGATAATGCCAGTTCACTTGTACGTAATGTGAAGTTAAGTTGTAAAGTATGTTGAAGAATAGTATTGTCATGTGCTAGATAGTTCATGATTGTGTATAAGTGAAGGTTACTCGATTCTGGGAAAATGTGTGTAAAGTTTAATGTATAAACAATCTATGTTTATATCTTCCGCAAACAGTTGTAGAAATAGCGAACAGGATCTGCGGCGATTCGGGACCCGGATCTGGGGATGCTACAATCAGCCCCTTTGTACCCTGTATTGATCAATACTACATAACTTGAACGAAATTCATCGCTCACCCTTTGTCCGCCGAAGCGCATAAAAATTTTCCCATTATCGGGATGTTCATACATGCCTGGTTCCAAACCCGAAGGTTTTTAATCTTGCTCAACAATAATATGTAATTCAACATTTATGTATACGGGTAATTGACAAAGGTATATCAACATGTGAATAAATGCCATGATTATCCAAGTGGGGACACTTGTATAACCATTTAGAAATCAACTTAACATAATATATATCTGAGCTAACATGTTGATAATCAAAGCGTACATAATCTGTACAGGAATAGAATAATTCTAAAACTTCTTACTCATGTCCATTGCATAAAGGAAATGCAAAGGTAGGATACTTGCCTGATTTGCTGATTACAAATCTCAACTTAGGTTTTATCTCTTTATCACAACCTATCAATAAGCGGATCATTAGTTCGATTAGAACAATATATCATAACACATAATCTTTGTCAATTCACAAATTACTACAAAGACATAGTCTAATTACGTCATCACATAATCGCGTGATCATACTTTTAGTTCATATTCTATACTTTTATACATTTTTCAAATATCTCACCCATGCTCTTACGTAAGTCTTTTCTTTCTATTATTATAGAAGTCCGACAGGTTTTTCATGTCACGAAGCGACTTTATCGCGATTAAATCTTGAGTCTAAGACTCTTATTCTATACCTCAACATCTGTAAATATCAAACATTTTATTTTTAATCATTTTTGAATTTTCCAGAAATTGAAAAATTTAAAATATTTCAAATCTGTCACTCTAAGGCCTATAGTGATATAACTGTTACTATAGGTGTTCCTCAAAACTTCATAACTTCATAATCGGTTCTCAAGTCAGCTAGTTTGGCCGGCTATAACTTTCAAACATCGGAATCATAATTAAATAATTTAAACATTAAACAATTCCATTATCATTAATAATTAATTCATATTAAACTATTAATGAAACCATTGCCAAAATATAAAAGTTATTTATAATAACTCAAACTATTTTAAAACATTTATATTACCCTTTAAATGATTTTTAAAACAATTAAAATCATTTTAAATAATCACCATTAATATATAAATATTAATGTACTATTCATCTAAATATTAAAAGTCATTAATTATAAATTAAAATATTTTTAAATCCTTAATATCTTCTTTAAATGATTTTTAAATAAATAAAACCATTTTTAAACTATTTATTTAATAATAATTATTAAATAAACTAAATATCATTAATATTATCTTAATATCATTAATATTAAATTATTAATGAAATTATCCTTTAAATATTAAAAGTTATATTTTATAACTTAAAATATTTTTAAATACCTTAATTTCATTTAAAATGATTTTTATAATATTAAAATCATTTTTAAACTAAATTATTTAATATAATCATTAAATAACTTTAATATCTTTAATATATAATTAATTAATGAAATTCATCACAAAATATTAAAAGTCATGGGAAATAGCTTAAAATATTTTCTTATACCATAATATAATTTTTCATGATTTTCATGAATTAAAACTATTTTTAAATAATTTATTTAATATTATAATTAAATAAATAAATACCTTTTATATTCCAAAAATATTAAATATTTATGAAATATACTCAAAATAATTAACAACTATTTTTCAGACTTTAAAATAATTTTTCATAATTTATTTGGTATTTTTAATAATTAAAATCTAATTTTTCTAATTTTTAAATCATTTTTCTAAAAATCGAAAATTAAAATAATTAAAAGCGTAAGCTAAAGGCCCTATAGTAGATGAATGTCATTATAGGTGTTCTTGAGCCTACCCGAGATCTTCATAAAAGGCGAACCGAAGGTAGCTACTTTGGCCGTAAATAACTCTCTCATCTTAACGAATTTGGACAATCTATAAATTGGGACTTGTAGAGGAAATACAAGAATATACGATTCCACAATTATAACCTCTAAACAAACATCGAGATCTGGGATACATCACCATCAAAGTAGCTACAAAGTCGTTTCTTCACGAAGAATAAGCTTCGAGGTGCCTACTTTGAACCTCTATAACTTGATGATCGTGTAACTTTTATGTGATATATCAATTCCAGTGTGTAGACAACATGTAGGACTACAACTCTAACACTTAACATCATCATAAAAACAAGAAATAAAGCATCTAAAGTATGGTCAAACATTGTCAGAAAAATTAACACTTAGAAAATTCAAAATTTATGAATTTTTCGGTCAATCTTAAGTCAACCCACTTTGACCTTTAATAAGTCTTAATCCGTAATATATATGGACCTGATTCTTTTTGGAGGTTAAATACCACATAACAAGCTACACATATCAACCTTTAGAACACATAACACATTAACGATAACCGAGATATAAGGCCTGACATTTTCCAAAATAATATTTCTGGACACTTAGAATATTTTCTGGGTTTGAAAAAACAGCCGGTCAATGCCGGTCAACCCACTTTGACCGCTTATAAATCCCGATCTACAATAGATATAGACCTGATTCCTTTTGGAATTTAAAGACCACATAACAAGCTACACCTAACAACTTTTAAACAATAAAAACAAAGAAATAATCACGAGATATATAAGTCTTGACATTTGCCCAAAAATCACGAGAATTCGGTTTTTCCAACTTGCTCAAATCTTCAAATTCGTGCACTTTGATGTTATGGGTTCATGATTTTACAACCCAGAACATTAATAGACTCCCTATTACACTACTTTAAACAACCAATTGCATCAATTAACATCGAATCGAAGGATTTCAAAATTAGGAAATTTCATACCTTTTCTAGCTTCGATTTTTGATTTTTTCTGGCTTTGATGCTTCTGATTTGTTGTTTGTGATGGCTGGGCTTTGATTAGGAGCTTATGGGCAAGATAATTTCGTTGGTAAGAGCTTGAGAGAGTAAAGCTAGGTGTTTGCTATAATTTTAGTGTACAAATGAGTTTAATCTCTCCTTAATTTATAGAATTGATTGAATCAATCAATGTAAGGGCTGATAATTGATGGTGTAATGACATAGAAGCATAAGTAAATTCTAGAGTATGGTAGGTGGCCAGATTTTGTGGACAAGTGGTAGCAATAAGATATAAATAATGCATTTTCCCTTTTTTTTAATTTAAATTTTTTTTTAAATACATTGGATGCTAAAGTGGGATGATTCCCTTGTTTGATAGTTGCTACCATGTAGGGTAAGCATGTTGGGCATCCTTGTTGCAAGATCCCATCAACAATGTAAGTAATAATACACTAAAATGACAAAAAGGGTATTTTGGTCATTTCACATATAATTCCAAGGGCATTTTTGTAAAAGGCCATTAAATGTAATATTTAACCATTAGATTATAATTCTTACCATTTACCAATTAATTTCTATCATTTGGTAATTTAAAACATTTATATAATAACATCGTAATTAAATCCGGTAATTTTAAATTAGGGTTTTCTAATTAGGGTTTCTTAACGTTATCAATTGGGGTTTCCTAATTGACCATTAGGTTCTCTAATTATCGTGTATGATCTAACACGGTCATTACGATCTCTAACTTCAACCGATTAGGGTTGTAATAATTAGAGTTTGTCCTAGTTATCGGTAGTAAAAATAGTAATTAGGGTTTTTCTTCTAATTACCGACATTCGTGTACACAGTAACTTCATATACACAGTAAACTTCATATACTACTCAGTCATTTCTCATAACTAAGTTTAATAATTATGGTTTCACAGCACGGTAATATGCTATGACCTAATTAACCGTCATTGCTCAATATTACCTATCACTTTATCTACACACAATACACATAATTATTGTATTTGTAAAAATCATTATAACAATAATATAATATTATTATTCAGTATCTCTTGATCACAATCCCAATTCGTGGTTTGGATCTCATATCTCGACTTCTCTTTCTTACACAACATCAATAATCAAGTTAAAATAATTAACCTAAATATTACGAATAAATCATATAATAAAATATTTATTATATAATTCTAATTATCACTTCATATATTATTCCCAATCATTTTATAATGGAAAATAATTAATAAAAACATTTACCTTACAAAATTAATTACCATAAAATATAATTTGTAGTAATTAATTATTCCAAAATTATTTCTAATTTTTCAAGTAATAAATATATTCATATTTATCGCTTCACATTACTAGACACTTATTCTCGCTATTAAATAAATAAAAAAATTTATACGCAAAATTTCTTAATTATTTTATTTAGGAAATCTCTGGTTACTACAGTAGGTACAAAAGGGCTATATATGAGCTCATATGTGTTTAAAATGAGAAAGTACAATTTGCATAGGTGAGTCTGAGCAAATTAGGCGTGGCTTCCTCGTCGTTTTCTCTTGCAAAATGGGCATTGAGCCCTCTATTTATAGGAAATTTAGCGAGTGTACGGAGGCAACTTGGTGGGCCTCGGTTTTTCGAAATCGGGTCATCTCAAGCACGTGCACTCGAGCAATTTGAATGTCCACTCGAACTTTAAGAAGTGCAATCCGGGCATCCATTTGAGGTATCTGAGGACCTATTTTGGACCGTTGTTTATCGAGAGTTATGCGATGGCATGGGATCAGAGTTTGTACGAAGTCATTGAAGATGGGACGGTGCCCTCCGGTCTTTAAGCTTCAACTTTCATCCGTTACCCCGCACAATAGTCACTCGGGATTGGTTAGTCTTGTGAGACATCATTGCGTAGAGATGCTGAGATGACGTGGCATGGCATGGCTTTGGCTAGATGATGATGTTGCCCCTCACCGGTGTTGTCGTCGGATATGGCTGATAAAGCAGACGTTGCTCAGGCTTCGATGAGATTGGACTGCTGCAATTGTTGAAGGTCCTTATTGTCATCTTTGAGGTGTGCCTGTCTTCCCGATGTTATCACCGGGTTAGTACAGCGTATCTTTTTGTGAGCGCTGAGATTGAAGTTGGTCGCATTTGAAACAAGCATTTTCGGGGTTATCCCCGAAACTGCATTCTTTGGGGTTATCACCAAGGTTGGTGGCTATTCCAATGGTTGGGACTGAGACTGGATACCTCGGAGTTATCTCCGAGATTAATCGGTCTTTTCCAGTGTGTGTTCCGGTATTGGATCTGCACGCCTCAGAGTTATCTCCGAGGTTGGAATTGTTACTCCCAGAGTGTGATCCGGGGTTGATGCTGAACTTCCAGTAGTATCCGGTATGGATACGGATTGTCTTTCAGGGTTCCCTATTAAAAGACGAATATGTCCTCCTGCAATGTTAGTGACAGTAGTACAGAAAATTTTGAGTGTCTATAAACATCATGTCTGTGCATTTACGCATGGCCTGGTTCCGTTATTTATTTTTTTGTTGGAACATCCTGTCTGTGCGTTTGCGCATGACCTGGTTCCGTTATTTATTATTCATTGGAATAACTCGTCTGCGTACGATCTATCGCATACACGTGATTTCTTTTGTTATTCCATTCTTTATTATACTCAGCTGGTTAAAGTTTTAACTTTTATACTCCATGAAATTAGTGGAGTATCCTTGATATTTGCTCTTCATCCAGTATCTTTTCTTGGAAATATTCTTCTGAGCATTCTTGAGTTTTACCCCACAAAGCAGTATCATGTTGACAATTTGGACGTTATCGGTTCCTGGCTAAATTAATTCTTGAACTTGTTTTATTGAATTCTTATATCATTGTCATCATCCTCATGTTTATATTATGTTGAAAGTCATCTGTGGCCTGTAGTGCATAGATGGACTTGGTATGATTATGACCAGGGATTATTCGGTATAATCATAACCGTAATGTTACAAATGATGTGGTAAAAGTTCTCATTGGTCGTAGTGCATTTATGGACAGTTGTTGGCATGATCATGACCATTGATGAATATACGAATATCCTTGGCCCGTAGTGCATGGATAATTTGTGGTCGTGATACTAATGAATATCCTTGGCCGTAGTGCAGGGATGATGTGGTTTATTTATTAAGTTGAGTCTCAAATGATAAAAGTGATGAAAACCTTTTAAATCACGAGAAGATAGTAGATTTTATTCTCTACTTGACTCTTCTAATGGATTTCTTGTTCATTGCGCTTAAACTTGATGTTTATTATATTTTATCGCTTTAACATTTGTTGAAGGCTAATGATAATTTATTCTGCATTATCTTAGTCATAATATTTATTACTCGGCTAGTTGAGCTCACCCTTTCTTTCACTGTTCTCTTCAGGAAATGAGAACGTAGCCGGGACTAGTCGGGGAACGGAGTGATGGTCCATATGATAGCATTAGTAGTCCTCACTATTCTGTTAAATAGTGTGACAATAAATGTAACGAGGACTCCATTGAGTGTGGATATTGTCTAGATGACAATATTCTTTTTAAAACTCTTAGATTATGCTTTGTCGTATTTTACACGACTGTTGCATAATTAAGTTGTATTTGAATTTTGTACCATGTATTTGGCGACTCATGATGGGTGATGTATACCTATTTTGGGGGCGTCACAGTTGGTATCAAAGCTTAGGGATATGATCCCTGGCTGAGATGTGAGACAAGAACTAGAAGGGGAGAGACGAGGAATTCCTTCACTAGTATGACCTACCTAAGTTTATTTGGTATTTATTTGGTCGGTCAGAGTATAGGGATAATATTTGACATGTCAATTAACCCTTGTTTTGTGGCAGTATTTCAAAATGGCATCCGAGAATGTTGAGAATAGGAATGGAGCACATGAGACCGTTGAGTCTCCACAGATCAATAATCAGGATAATGTGCATCAGGAAGGCGACAATCCTCATGCAAACAAGAACACTGAGCAAATGATGAACGATGGAATATTCAGAGGCTTTATGCAATTCATGCAACATCAGGCGAGAGCGGCTCCTGTCCAAAATGTAGGTGGAAACACTGGAAACTCTCGGACGGTCATCGCTAAACAGTTCAAGGAGCTGGGACCACCAGAGTTTATTGGAGAGCCAAAACCACTTAAGGCGGAAGCGTGGATAAAGTAGATCACCAAGATATTTGATATTTTGGGATGCTCCAAGGAGCAAAAGGTTCCATTTGCCACCTTTATGTTGTCTTGGAAGAAGTTCCAAGAACTATTCAACGACAAGTACTTTCCTGAGAGTATTAGTCACATGAAAGAGGTAGAGTTCATCAAGTTAGAGTAGAACAATATGACCGTGTCACAGTACGAAGCTAAGTTTGCCGAGTTATCCCGGTTTGCGTCTCACTTGGTTGATAATGAGGAGAGAATGATGTGGATGTTTCTAAGAGGTTTAAAACCCGAGATACGTCAATACTTAATTTCTCACAAACTGTGTTTGTATTCAGATGTTGTTAATAGGGCTCAGTTATTGGAGCACGATAACGAGTCAACTCAACCAAGAGAAAGCAGCCGGCAAAATGATAATACTAGTGGTAGCAATCATCAAAGCTGTGACAACAAACATGGAGGGAATCAACATGCTAGAAATGGTAACCACTTCGGTGGTAATCATGGTCAAGACAGTAAAAATGGACATTTCAAGAAAAGGAGATTCAACAATGATGGAAAGACATCAGTACCAGCACCCGTTGTAAAGGAAGGAGAACGACCACCTATCATATGCTTCAAATGCGGAGGGGAGGGACATATCAGTCCAAACTGCGCGATGCAGTCCAAAGCATGTTATAATTATGGAAGAGAAGGTCACCTAGCCTGATTTTGTCGTGCACCAAAGACAAGTCCAGTTGGGATGGAGGCACAAAAGGCCATCCTTGAAAAGTCAAAGTCGGTAGTTCAAGGGAGAGCGTTTGTCGTAACCTCCCAGAAAGCAAGGAAACCGAACGAGGTCATCATGGGTAAGCTTTTCATAAACTCTAGCGAAGTCTATACCTTATTTGATACCGGTTCTACCCATTCTTTTATTTCTCCTACTTGCGCTCAACGTTTAAATTTGACTCCAGAGAAATTAGACTTTAACTTATCGGTTGAAACTCCGTTGGGAGAAACCTTCATTACATCCACTGTTTATAAGTCTTGTTTGATTCAAATCCAGTAATCGCATCGTTACTGTTGATCTTATTTCTTTAAAAATACTTGCATTTTACGTGATTCTAGGGATTGATTGGTTAACTACTCATCATGCTAAAATTGATTGTTTTCGTAAGGTTGTTAGATTTCATATTCCTAATCAACCTATTATGCGAATTCAAGCGACCAAACCATTAAAATCAATCACGGTCATCTCAAGCCATAAAGCTATTCGTTTATTAAAAAATGGATGTCAAGCTTTCTTATCTCATGTCACAGATTTAAACAAAAATACGTCAGATTTGAAAGATATTTCTATTGTTAATAAATTTCCTGACGTATTCCCTGAAGAACTTCATGGCCTACCCCCAGAGCGTGAAATTGAATTTTTTATTGACCTTAAACCTGGTACAAAACCCATTTCCAAAGCCCCATATCGAATGGCTCCTATTGAACTTCAGGAGTTAAAGACCCAATTACAGGAATTGTTAGACATCGGTTTCATTTGTCCTAGTACGTCTCCTTGTGGTGCTCCTGTTCTATTCGTGAAGAAGAAAGATGGAAGTATGCGACTCTGTATTGATTATCGAGAGTTGAATCATGTCACCATCAAAAATAGGTATCCGTTGCCTCGCATTTATGACCTATTTGACCAGTTGCAAGGAGCCAAATTCTTTTCAAAGATTTATCTTCGTTCTGGATATCATCAGTTGAAGATTAAAACTGATGACATTCCAAAGATCGCTTTAACTTCGAGACGGGCATTATGAATTCCTAGTCATGTCTTTTGGATTGACTAATGTTCCTGCTGCCTTCATTGACATGATGAACCGAGTATTCAAGGAATATTTGGATCACTTTGTGGTCATCTTTATTGATGACATCCTCATATACTCCAAAAGCCGTGAAGACCATGAGCAATACTTTAGGTTGATACTTCAAAAGTTTCGTGAAAACAAGCTTTATGCCAAGTAGAAGAAATGTGAGTTCTAGCGTGAGGAAGTTGCATTCCTTGGGCACGTGATATCAAATCATGGGATATCAGTTAACCCGACAAAGATTGAAGTAATTCAAAGCTGGGAGCAACCTAAATCAGTGATCGAAGTAGGTAGCTTTTTCGGCTTAGCTGGTTATTATCAGAGATTCGTAGAAGGGTTTTCTCGAATCGCTACTCCGTTAACTTAGCTGACTCGGAAAGATACAAAATTCAGTTGGAGCGAGGAATGTGAAAAGAGTTTTCAAGAACTCAAGAGGAGACTCATTTAAGAACCTATTCTGACAATACCATCTGGCTAGGAGGGATTTGTCATCTACAGTGATGCTTTAGGCAAAGGGTTAGGATGTGTTCTCATGCAATATGGGAAAGTCATAGTCTATGCCTCATGACAACTCAAAGAATATGAGAGGAATTATCCTACTCATGATCTAGAGTTAGCGGCCGCTCATTTTTAACTTTAAGATTTGGAGGCATTACATCGTATGGAGAAAGGTGGAGATCTATATGGATCATAAAAGCCTCAAATATTTCTTCACTCAAAAGGAACTCAACATTCAGCAACGACGATGGCTTGAGTTGTTGAAAGATTACGATCAAACTATTCAATACCATACTGGGAAAGCGAACGTAGTAGCTGATGCATTGAGTATAATATCATATACGGGTACGAGTGCATTATTGTCAACACAAAGGCTCATTTTATATGACTTACAAAGGATGGAGATAGAGTTAAAGACTCCAGGGACCCATGTGATGATGGTGAATATACAAGTAGAACCGAATTTAATCGATAAAGTTAAAGCTTCTCAAGCTACAGACTTGGAGCTGATGCGTATGAGGAACAAAGTGCAAGAAGGTGCTATGCCGGAAGCAAGAATCGATGAAGAAGGAATACTTTAAGTCAACTCCAGACTTTGTATTTCTAACAACCCTGATTTAAAGTATAAAATCATCATGGAGACGCATAACACACAGTTCGCAATCCATCATGGGAGTACCAAAATGTATCGTGATCTTCGACATACATTTTGGTGGAGCAATATGAAGAGAGAGATATCGAAGTTTATCTCAAGGTGTTTAACTTGTCAACGAGTCAAGGCGGAGCATCAAGTACCAAAAGGTCCATTGCAACCACTTGAAATTCCAGAATGGAAGTGGGAGCACATTACCATGGATTTCGTTACTCTTCTTCCCAAGGTTTCTTAAGGCATAGATGCAATTTGGTTCATTGTAGATAGATTGACCAAGTCTGCTCATTTCCTACCTATACGAGAAACTTATACACTTGAACGTCTTCCTCGTATATACATAAACGAGATTGTAAGACTGCATGGTATGCCGGTATCCATAGTTTCTGATCGAGACCCAAGATTCACTTCAAGATTTGGGGTTACATTGTAAAAAGCTATGGACACGGATTTACGATTTAGCTCGATATATCATCCTCAGACGGACGGGCAGTCAGAGAGGACTATTCAAACTCTTGAAGATTTATTAAGACTTTGTGTCCCTGACTTCAAAGGAAGTTGGGACAAGTTCTTACCATTGGTGGAGTTTTCCTACAACAACAGTTATCAAGCAAGTATTGGCATGGCTCCATTTGAGGCGTTGTATAGAAGAAAGTGTCGTTCTCCAATATGTTGGGACCAGAGTTGGTACGTATAACTACAGAAAAGATTCAAACGATCCGACAACGTATAAAAACCTCACAAGATCGACAAAAGAGTTATGGTGATCTTCATCAAAAGGACGTGGAATTTGATATTAGAGATCATGTGTTGTTACGTATTGCTCCATGGAAGGGAGTTACGAGATTTGGAAAGAGAGGAAAGCTCAACCCTCGATTCATTGGCCCATTTTTAATCCTCGATCGAGTAGGAACTGTGGCCTATAGACTCGCCTTACCGCCAAGTATGTCTCGTGTTCATAACGTTTTTCATATATCTATGTTACGTAAATATGTTAAAGACCCAAACCACATTATTGAATTAGAACCAGACGAGATAGAGGAAGATTTAACGTATGAAGAGTTACCTGTTAAAATCTTGGCTAAGAAGGATCATATTCCACGCTCTAAAGTTATACCTCAAGTCAAAGTTTTGTGGAGAAACCACGATGTTGAGAAAATGACCTGGGAGTTAGAATCTGAAATGAAATCAAGGTATCCTCACCTCTTCGATATACCATGTACGTACCCTAATTTTGAGGAAGAAATTTTATAAGAAGGGGAGGTTGTAAGACCCTAACCATTATGAATAAAGAATAATTTTCTCGAAATATATTTTTGAATATTATGATGTGGATTTGATATAATGTTATAGTTGTGAGTAATATTTACAAAATTTTGCAAAGTAAGAAAGTGGTTATATAATATTCTATTGGTGGGGGAATATTTGTTTTAACAGGAAATATTCGTACGATGGCACAATCATTGGTGGACCCCACAACGGAAGTATTATCATAGTTAGAAAACGACAGAATTATCTTTTTATAAAAATAACAGCGAAAGTGTTACCGTTAAAACTATTGAACTACCCGCTAGTAAAAGTACAGTAATACGCGTGGTTGCATAGTATCACACGGTATTGATTATTGATGCTTACGTGAGAAGTCACTCAGTTATACTCAATTATTGCTACAGTAATTGTTGCATCATATCTCTAATATTATTGATTAAATTATTGTCACAGTATCATTTGTATAATATTTCTTATTATTAAATCAATAATTGAGACGACAAAGTTATTCATATTATTATTTCCAATATTGACAATGTCTAGAGGTTTGTCACCTAATTGCGCGCTAATAAGGAGAAATCCTTATCAGAAAGCCATCTCTTTCCTAGGAACAACCTGGTTGTTAAATATTGTGAGTTATAATATTAATGATGAATAAGTTGTGTTGATTAAAGATGAAATTGATAGTTCCATTCTGTTAGGATTATTAGTGTTAGTGGAAATCGACATTTATTTCTATAATAATTGATGTATGGGGGTTATATTGACCAATCGGGTAATTAATTGCTATTATTTTACATGCTTATAACTATTTGTTCACATGTGTGTACTATTGATTCACATTCATGTACTATTAGGGGAGGTGGTGTAAGATTGATAATACTTGCATGACTAAATTAAAAATGGAGGTATAGTTGAAGGTACTATACTGTAATTAGTTTTTTCTCATGATAATACTATTGATTCACATGATTGAACTATTAATTCACATTATTTACTATTAGGGGAGGTGGTGCAAGTTTGATAATACTTGCAGGACTAATTTAAAAATGAAGAAAAAGAGGAAGGTATTATACTGTAATATTTTGAGCCCTAAAACGTGCAATTATCGAAACTATATTTTCCTATAAATAGAAGCTCATTCTTCCTTCATTTCTCACCAATTCACAAAAGCTTTAGAGCAATTATTATAGAGAGAAATTATAGAGAGAAAGAAGAAGAGAAATCTGCTATCTCACTATTCCAGTATCTAGTTTTTCTAAGGTAAGGGGTATTATTTCTTTCTTATTCATGAAGAGAACTTCTGTTTTCCATTCTTTATTATTATGTTGGAATAACATGTCTATGCGAAGTACCACATACATGGTGAAATTCTTCTATTATTCCATTCTTTATTATTCTATTGGAACATCTTGTCTATGCGTTTACGCATGACCTGGTTCCGTTATTTATTATTTTGTTGGAACATCCTGTCTATGCGTTTACGCATGACCTGGTTCCGTTATTTATTATTATGTTGGAACATCATGTATGTGCGTTTACGCATGACCTGGTTCTGTTATTTATTATTATGTTGGAATAACATGTCTGTGCGGTCTATCGCATACCTGGTGATTTCTTTTGTTATTCCATTCTTTATTATACTCAGCTAGTTAAAATTTTGACTTTTATACTCCATAAAATTAGTGGAATATCCGTAATATTTGCGCTTCATCCAGTATCTTTTCATAGAAATATTCTTCTGAGCATTCTTGAGTTTTACCCCACAAAGCAGTATCATGTTGACAATTTGGACGTTATCAGTTCCAAGATAAATTAATTCTTGAACTTGTTTTATTGAATTCTTATATCATTATCATCATCCTCATGTTTATATTATGTTGAAAGTCATCTATGGCCTGTAGTGCATAGATGGACTTGGTATGATTATGACCAGGGATTATTCGGTATAATCATGACCGTAATGTTACAAATAATGTGGTAAAAGTTCTTATTGGTCGTAGTGTATTGATGGACAGTTGTTGGCATGATCATGACCATTGATGAATACAAGAATATCCTTGACCCGTAGTGCATGGATAATTTGTGGTCGTGATACTAATGAATTTCCTTGGCCGTAGTGCAGGGATGATGTGGTTTATTTATTAAGTTAAGTCTCAGCGATAAAAGTGATGAAAAACCTTTTAAATCATAGAAGATAGTAGATTTTATTCTCTACTTGACTCTTCTACTGGATTGCTTGTTCCGCTGCAGATAAACTTGATGTTTATTATATTTTATCAGTTTAACACTGTTGAAGGCTAATGATAAATTATCTTAGTCATAATATTTCTTACTGTGCTAGTTGAGCTCACCCTTTCTTTCATTGTTCTCTTCAGGAAATGAGAACGTAGCCGGGACTAGTCGGGAAACGCAGTGACGGTCCAGATGATAGCATTAGTAGTCCACACTATTCTATTGAATAGTGTGACAATAAATGTAATGAGGACTCCATTGAGTGTGGATATTATCTAGATGACAATATTCTTATTAAAACTCTTAGATTATGTTTTGTCGTATTTTACACGACTGTTGTATAATTAAGTTGTATTTGAATTTTGTACCATGTATTTGGCGACTCAAGATGGGTGATGTATACCTATTTTGGGGCGTCACATTTTTCACCTGTGCTCATTTGTCCTCAAATAGGATAAGAAATAGCAGAAAAAAGTTTCCAATTTGACTGTCTCAAAAGTCGAATTTTTTAACATCATTATGGTCAGCATGGTTTAATACTAACATTTACTATGTTGAATATTTTTTATCAAGTCATTTGAGCATACATAATCACTACTATGTGTTTAGATGCATTTCATATGATAAGTCATTTTCCAACGGATAAAAACTGGAAAAAAATACATGCATACGTTACTAGGATAGTGTAGAACACTTGTACGGTGACAGAATTTGTAGAAAGACGTCCGAACTTAGCAGATCTGAAGAAGATCTCTCGGATTTCCTTCGCGGCGCAACTTGAAAATGACTTATGAAAGCAACCTGCATGACTTTAATGTCCACGGTTGGCCGTAGGTCCATCTGCAGATGCAGAAGGTGTGCCTGTGGCACCCCTACGTTGGTCCCACCCCTCCGGCTCGGTCCAGTTCGAGTTGCAAAGGAGTTCTCACAAGCTGAAAAGACCAAATCAGGGATAAAAACGCTACGCGATTGAGAAGAATAGCCTGAAACCCTAGTTTTTCCGGACCCAGCTATGACTTTCTTTTAATCCGTTGGTATTCGACCAAATACAGGGTTTACTATGTAACGCCCCCAAAATAGGTATACATCACCCATCTTGAGTCCAAAATTTAAATACAACTTAATAATACAACTGTCGTATAAAATATGACAAGACATAAACTGAGAGTTTTAAAACGAATATTGTCTTATAGACAGTATTCAACTCAAATGGATTCCTCAATACATTTATTATCACACTACTTCATAGAATAGTGATAACTAATAATGCTATCATCTGGACCATCACTCCGTTCCCCGACTAGTCCCAGCTACATTCTCATTTCTTGAAGAGAACAATGAAAGAAAAAGGGTGAACTCAACTAGCCCAGTAAGAAATATTATGACTAAGATAATGCAGAATAATTTATCGTTAGCCTTCAACAGTGTTAAACTAATAAAATATAACAAACATCAAGTTTAATCAGCAGTTGAGAAAAGCAATCCATTAGAAGAGTCAAGTAGAATAAAATCTACTATCTTCTATGATTTAAAAGGTTTTTCATCACTTTTATCACTGAGACTCAGCTTAATAAATAATCCACATCATCAAATCAACCCTGCATTACGACCAAGGATATTCTTTAGTATCACGACCACAAATTATCCATGCACTGTGGGCCAAGGATATTCGTGTATTCATCAATGGTCATGATCATGCCAACAACTGTTCATCAATGCACTATGATCCAATGATGACTTTTATCACATCATTTTTAACATTACGGTCATGATTATACCAAATAATCCCTCGTCATAATCATACCAAGTCCATCTACGCACTACAGGCCACATTTGACTTTCAACATAATATAAACATGAGGATGATGACAATGATATAAGAATTTAATAAAAAGAGTTCAAGGATAAATTTTTAAAGATTTATAGTTTAATTTATTCAGAAATCAATAAAGTCCAAATTCTCAACATGATACTGTTTTGTGGATTAAAATTCAAGAATAATATTGTACCAAAAATATTTTGGACCGATAGCAAATCAATTTTTATAATGAATAGTACCCCGGGTGAATATTACTCAAGTGAATAGTACCCTGTGAATAGTAATTCAGGAATAGTAACCCCATGAATAGTACTCTGACATGAAAGAGTTAAAACTTATCAAGAATGCTCAAAAAAATATTTCCATGAAAAGATACTAGATGAAACGTAAGTATGAAGGATATTCTACTAATTACATGGAGTATAGAAGCCAAAACTTTAACCAAATGAGTATAGAATTCTAAATCTGAAATGAAATAGTATTACTTATATACTACAGAGTATGGAGGAAAAAATTATTTGAAACGAATATTGAATAAAAATAACATCCCTTACGAGTATTGAAAGAAAATAACCCTCTTCATGAATACGAAAGAATAATACCACTCACCTTAGTAGGAGATTAGATACTGAAATAGTGTAGTAACAGAATAATCTTCTTCTTTCTCTCTTATTCTCTCTATAGCTTGAATGAATTGGTGAAAAATAATAAAGAAATGAGCTTCTATATATAGGCTTGGCAGAGTAAGGGTAAAATAGTCTTTTCGCCATAATTTATGACATCGTCGCTGACATCATCAATCACATTACATCATTGCTTACCTCATCGTTCGATGACATCATCGCTTATCTCATCGTCCGATGATATCATCGCTTGCATCATAGGAATTCAAATTCAATTTGTTATCTTCCACATCCTTTTACTTTTATACCATGAATTTACTATAATAATGCTACCATTCAAAATATAAAAAACGTACTATTATATAATCACATCATACTACTATAATGTAATATTATAATAATATATTTGAATAAATTATTTTATCGAAAAAGATAAAATACCAATTTTCAACAAATGTCATATGCTAAAAATTCCTCAGTTTAAATCCACTTCGAATAAATATTTTCTTATCATATATATCAACAATTAATTATTCACAAATAATATTACAAAATTACAATATTGACAACCGTGTCGCTCCTGTGAAAAGGGGGCTTTCCGACACGGATTCTCCCTATCAAGCGCCGCAATTAGGTGACTAAACCCCTTCCTCGACGTAACTTTCTGAGACATTGTCAATAATGCAAATAATAATATTATTCAAATAATATGAATTATTGATTTGATAATTTGAAATACTGTGCAATGATAATTATTGAATCACTAATATAAAATATCAACGTAGCAATTATTAAATTAATAAAATAAAGTATTGAACAGTAATTACTATAACAATTATTGAGTATTGACTTCTTACGTAAGCATCAATAATCCAAGATACTATACAATACTATGTGCTACAATGCAACCACGCGTATTACTGTACTTTTACCTGCGGGTATTTCAACAGTTAACGGTACAACTTTCGCCGTTATTTTTATAAAAAGATAATTTTGTCATTTTCTAACTCCAACAATAATTATGTTGTGGGGTCCACCAATGATTGTGTCGTCGTACGAATATTCCCAGACAAAAAGAATATTCCCCGACCAAACGAATATTTTATAGCAACTTGCTTACTTTGCAAAATTTATAAATATTACCCACAACTATAACATTATAACAAATTCACACCTTAATATTCGAAAGTATAATTCAAAAAAAATTAATCTTTATTTATGAAAGTTGGGGTCTTACAACCTCCCTTTCTAATGAAATTTCATTATCAAAATTAGGGTACATACCTGGTATGTCAAAGAGGTGAGGATACCTTGATTTCATTTCAGATTCTAACTCCCAGGTCATTTCCTTAACATCGTGGTTTCTCCACAAAACTTTGACTTGAGGTATAACCTTGGAGCATAAAATATGCTCCTTCTTATCCAAGATTTTAACAAGAACCTCTTCATACATTAAATCTTCCGCTATTTCTTCTGGTTCTAACTCAATAATGTGGTTCGGGTCTTTTACATATTTACGTAATATAGATATGTGAAAAACGTTATGAACACGAGACATACTTGGCAGTAAGGCGAGTCTATAAGCCACAGTTCCTACTCGTTCGAGGATTAAAAATGGGCCAATAAATCGGGGATTAAGCTTTCCTCTCTTTCCAAATCTCGTAACTCCTTTTCATGGAGCAACACGTAACAACACATGTTCTCCAATATTGAATTCCACGTCGTTTCGATGAAGATCAACATAACTTTTGTGTTGATCTTGTGAGGTTTTTATACGTTGTCAGATTGTTTGAATCTTTTTCGTAGTCATACGTACCAACTCCGGTCCCAACAACGTTGCTTCACCCACCTCATCCCGGCATACTTGAGAACGACACTTTCTTCTATACGCCTCAAATGGAGCCATGCCAATACTTGCTTGTTAACTGTTGTTGTAGGAAAACTCCACCAATGGTAAGAACTTATCCCAACTTCCCTTGAAGTCAAGGACACAAAGTCTTAATAGATCATCAAGAGTTTGAATAATCCTCTCCGATCGCCTGCTCGCTTTGAGGATGATTAGTCAACTAAATCGTAAATTGCGCTCTATAGCATTTTGCAAACTAACCCAAAATCTTGAAGTGAATCTTGGGTCTCGATTAGAAACTATGGATACTGGCATACCATGCAATCTTATAATCTCGTTTATGTACATACGAGCAAGACGTTCAAGTGTATAAGTTTCTCATATAGGTAAGAAATGAGCCGACTTTGTTAATCTATCAAAAATGACACAAATTGCATCTATGCCTTGAGAAACCTTGGGAAGACCGGTAACGAAATCCATGGTAATGTGCTCCCACTTCCATTCTAGAATTTCAAGTGGTTACAATGGACCTTTTGGTACTTGATGCTCCTCCTTGACTCGTTGACAAGTTAAACACCTTGAGATAAACTCCGCTATCTCTCTCTTCATATTGTTCCACCAAAATGTATGTCGAAGATCACGATACATTTTGGTACTCCCATAATGGATTGTGAACTGTGTGTTGTGCGTCTCCATCATGATTTTATACTTCAAATCAGGGTCGTTAGGAACACAAAGTCTAGAGTTGACTTGAAGTATTCCTTCTTCATAGATTCTTTCTTACGGCATAGCACCTTCTTGCACTTTCTTCCTCATATGCATCAACTCCAGGTCTGTAGCTTGAGCAGCTTTAACTTTATCGATTAAAGTCGGTTCTACTCGAATATTCGCCATCATCACATGCGTCCCTGGAGTCTTTAACTCTATCTCCATCCTTTGCAAGTCATATAAAATGGGCCTTTGTGTTGACAATATCGCACTCGTACCCGCATATGATCTTCTACTTAATGCGTCAGCTACTACGTTCGCTTTATCAGGATGGTATTGAATAGTATGATCATAATCTTTCAGCAGTTCAAGCCAACGTCATTGCCACATGTTGAGTTCCTTTTGAGTGAAGAAATATTTGAGGCTTTTCTGATCCGTAAAGATCTCTACTTTTTCCCATACAGGTAATGCCTCCAGCTTTTAAGTACGAAAACGATAGCTGCCAACTCTAGATCATGTCTAGATCGCGAGGCATAGGCTATGACTTTCCCATGTTGCATGAGAACACATCCTAAACCCTTGCCTGAAGCATCACTTAGATGACATATCCCTTCGTACCGGATGGTATTGTCAGAACAGGTGCTGAAATGAGTCTCCTCTTGAGTTCTTGAAAACTCTTCTCACATTCCACGCTCCAATCAAATTTTGTATCTTTTCGAGTCAGCTGAGTTAATGGAGTAGCGATTCGAGAAAACCCTTCTATGAATCTCTGATAATAACCAACTAAGCCGAGAAAGCTATGTACTTCGGTCACTAATTTAGGTTGCTCCCACCTTTGAATAGCTTCAATCTTTGCTGGGTCAACAGATATTCCATGACTTGATACTACGTGCCCAAGGAATGCTACTTCCTCAAGCCAGAACTCGCATTTCTTCAACTTGGCATAAAGCTTATTTTCATGAAGCTTTTGGAGTATCAGCCTCAAGTGTTTCTTGTGATCTTCACGACTTTTGGAATATATGAGGATGTCATCAATAAAGACTAACACAAAGTGATCCAAATATTCCTTGAATACTCGGTTCATCATATCCATGAAGGCAGAAGGAGCATTAGTCAGTCCCAAAGACATGACTAAGAATTCATAATGTCCGTACTTTTGGAATATCCTCAGTTTTAACCTTCAGCTGATGATATCCAGAACGAAGATCGATCTTTGAAAAGAATTATGCTCCTTGCAACTGGTCAAACAGGTCATCAATGCGAGGTAACAGATACCTATTCTTGATGGTGACATGGTTCAATTCCCAGTAGTCAAAACAAAGTCGCATACTCCCATCTTTCTTCTTCACGAATAGAATAGGAGCACCCCAAGGAGACGTACTAGGACGAATGAAACCAATGTCTAACAATTTCTGCAATTGGGTCTTTAACTCCCGAAGTTCAATAGGAGCCATTCGATATGGGGCTTTGGAAATGGGTTTTGTATCGGGTTCAAGGTCGATACAAAATTCAATTTTATGCTCTAGGGGTAGGCCAGGAAGTTCTTCAGGGAATACATTAGGAAATTTATTAACAATAGAAATATCATTCAAATTTGACGTATTTTTGTTTAAATCAGTGACATGAACTAAGAAAGCTTGACATCCGTTTTTCAATAAACGAATATCTTTATGGCTTGACATGATAGTGATTGATTTTAATGGTTTGGTTGCTTGAATTCGTATAATAGGTTGGTTAAGAATAGGAAAGCTAACAACCTTACGAAAATAATCAATTTTTGCATGATGAGTAGTTAACCAATCAATCCCAAGAATTACGTCAAATGCAAGTATTTTTAATGAAATAAGATCAACAGGTAATGTGAGGGTACCGATTTGAACCAAACAAGACTTATAAATCGTGGATGTAATGAAGGTTTCTCCCAACGGAATTTCCACAGATAAGTCAAAGTCTTATTTCTCCAGAGTCAAATTTAAACGTTGAGCGCAAGTAGGAGAAATAAAAGAATTGGTAGAACCATTATCAAATAAGGTATATACTTCGCTAGAGTTTATGATAAGCTTACCCGTGATGATCTCGTTCGGGTTCCTTGCTTTCTGTGAGGTTACAAAAAATGCTCTCCCTTGAACTACCAATTTTATCTTGTCTGAGATGTCCTTTGATGCCTCCATCCCAACTGGACTTGACTTTGGTGCACGACAAAATCAGGCTAGGTGACCTTATCTTCCACAATTGTAACATGCTTTGAACTGCATCACGCAGTTTGGACTGATGTGTCCTTCCCCTCCGCATTTGACGCATAATATAGGTGGTCGTTCTCCTTCCTTAACAACGGGTGTTGGTACTGACGTCTTTCTATCATTGTTGAATCTCCTCTTCTTGAAATTATCACCGAAGTGGTTACCATTTCTGGCATGTTGATTCCCTCCACGTTTGTTGTCACCGCTTCGATGACTGCTACCACTGGTATTATCATTTTGCCGACTACTTTCTCTTGGTTGGGTTAACTCGTTATTGCGCTCCAATAACTGAGCCCTATTTACAACATCTGAATACAAACATAGTTTATGAGAAATTAGATATTAACGTATCTCGGGTTTCAAACCTCTTAGAAACATATGTGTCATTCTCTCATCATTATCAACCAAGTGAGACGCAAATCAGGACAACTCGGCAAACTTAGCTTCGTACTGCGACAAGGTCATATTGTTCTACTCTAACTTAATGAACTCTACCTCTTTCATGTGACGAATACTTTTGGGAAAGTACTTGGCGTTGAATAGTTCTTGGAACTTCTACCAATACATCTTCAGTGCGGCAAGTTGAGTACGCTTTATCGATTCCCACCAGTAATCTGCCTCACCTCGCAACATAAAGGTGGCAAAGGGAACCTTTTGCTCCTTGCAGCATCCCAAGACATCAAATATCTTGGTGATCTGCTTTATCCACGTTTCCGCCTTAAGTGGTTTTGGCTCTCCAATAAACTCTGGTGGTCCTAGCTCCTTGAACTGTTTAGCGATGACCGTCCGAGAGTTTCCAGTGTTTCCACCTACATTTTTGACAGGAGCTGCTCTCGCCTGATGTTGCATGAATTACATAAAGCCTCTAAACATTCCATCGTTCATCATTTGATCGTTGTTATTTACCTGCGGATTATTGTCTTCCTGTTGCACATTATCCTGGGTATTGATCTGTGGTGACTACACGATCTCCTGTGCTCCATTGCTATTCTCAATATTCTTGGATGTCATTTTCAAATACTACCACAAAACAACGGTTAATTGACATGCAATATGTTATCCATATACTATGACCGACCAATTAAATAACTAATAAACTTAGGTAGGTTATACTAGCGAAGGAATTCCCCATCTCTCCCCTCTTAGTTCTTGTCTCACATCTCAGCCAGGGATCATATCCCTAAGCTTTGATACCAACCGTGACACCCCAAAAATAGGTATACATCACCCATCTTGAGTCGCCAAATATATGGTACAAAATTCAAATACAACTTAATAATACAACTGTCGTGTAAAATACGACAAGATATAAACTAAGAATTTTAAAACAAATATTGTCTTCTAGACAGTATTCAACTCAAATGGAGTCCTCAATACATTTATTATCACACTACTTCATATAATAGTGAGGACTATTAATGCTATAATCTGGACCGTCACTCCGTTCCCCGACTAGTCCCAGCTAAGTTTTCATTTCAAAGAGAACAATGAAAGCAAAAGGGTGAGCTCAACTAGCCCAAAGAAGAAATATTATGACTAAGATAATGCGAATAATTTATCGTTAGCCTTCAACAAAGGTTTAAACTCGATAAAATATAACAAACATCAAGTTTAATCTGCAAATGAACAAGCAATCCATTAGAAGAGTCAAGTAAAGAATAAAATCTACTATCTTCTATGATTTAAAAGGTTTTTCATCACTTTTATCACTGAGACTCGGCTTAATAAATAATCCACATCATCGAATCACCCTCGCACTACTACCAATGATATTCTTTAAGATCAATGCACCACAAATTATCCATGCACTACGGGCCAATGAGGACTTTTACCACATCATTTGTAACATTACGGTCATGATTATACCGAATAATCCTTCGTCATATTCATACCAAATCCATCTATGCACTACAGGCGATAAATGACTTTCAACATAATATAAACATTAGGATGATGACAATGATATAAGAATTCAATAAAACAAGTTCAATGAATAATTTTTAAAGATTTATAATTTAATTTATCTAGAAATTAATAACGTCCAAATTGTCAACATGATATTGCTTTGTGGAGTAAAATTCAAGAATAATATTGTACCAAAAATAATTTGGACCGATAACGAATCAATTTTTATCATGAATAGTACCCCGGGTGAATAGTACTCGAGTGAATAGTAATTTGAGAATAGTAACCCCGTTAATAGTACTCCGGCATGAAATTGTTAAAACTTATCAAGAATGCTCAGAATAATATTTTCATGAAAAGATACTGGATGAAACGCAAATATGAAGGATATTCTACTAATTTCATGGAGTTTAGAAGCCAAAACTTTAACCAAATGAGTATAGAATTTAAAATCTGAAACGAAATAATATTACTTATATACTACAGAGTATGGAAGAAAATATTATTTCGAGCGAATATTGAATAAATATAACATTCCTTACGAGTATTGAAAGAAAATAATCCTCTTCATGAATACGAAAGAATAATTCCCCTTACCTTAGTAGGAGATTGGATACTACAATAGTGTAGTAACAAAATACTCTTCTTCTTTCTCTCTTATTCTCTCTATACTTTCTCTCTCTCTATAGATTGAATGAATTGGTGAAAAATAATAAAGAAATGAGCTTCTATATATAGGCTTGGCAAAGTAAGGGTAAAATAGTCTTTTTGCCATAATTTATGACATCATCGCTGACATCATCGATCATATTACATCATTGCTTACCTCATCGTACTACTATAATATAATATTATAATAATATATTTGAATGAATTATTTTATCAAAAAAGATAAAATACCAACTTTCAACAAATGTCACATGCTAAAAATTCCTCAGTTTAAATCCACTTCGAATAAATATTTTCTTATCATATATATCAACAATTAATTATTCACAAATAATATTACAAAATTACAATATTGACAACCAGGTCGTTCCCAGGAAAGAGGGGGTTTTCCGATAAGGATTTCTCCCTATTGGCGCGCAATTAGGTGACCAAACCCCTTTCCTCGACATGACTTTCTAACCATTGTCAATAATACAAATAATAATATTATTCAAATAATATGAATTATTTATTTGATAATTTGAAATATCAGGCAATGAAAAATTATCAATCAATAATATAAAATATCAACGTAGCAATTATTAAATCAATAAAATAAAATATTGAACAGTAATTACTATAACAATTATTGAGTAGTGACTTCTTACGTAAGCATCAATAATCCAAGATATTATACAATACCGTGTGCTACTATGCAACCAAGCGACATCGCATTTCTTTACCACCGGGTATTTCAACAAATTAATCGGTAAAACTTTCGCCGTTATTTTTATAAAAAGATAATTTTGTCGTTTCTAACTCCGATAATAATTCTGTTGTGGAGTCCACCAATGATTGTGTTGTCGTCCGAATATTCCAAGACAAAAAGAATATTCCCCGACCAAACGAATATTTTATAGCAACTTTCTTACTTTGCACAATTTTTAAATATTACCCACAACTATAACATTATAACAAATTCACACCTTAATATTAAAAAATATAATTCGAGAAAAATTAATCTATATTTATGAAAGTTGGGGTCTTACAACTATACCAATGATCCAAGTCATTGCAGTTCAAATTTGGCAATACCGTATAGAGGTCCAATGCTGTCAATACAGGGTTGTCACCCTAATCTTTTCAAAAACAGATCCCCGACGGGGGTTACAACGCAATCTCAAAAAAGAGGTCCCCGATGGGGATCACAACGCATGGTCATCTGTCCATAAACAGAATCCCCGGCGGGGGTTACAACGCATGTTCTGCTGATACACACATCAGCAAGGATCAAACAGTTCCCCGGCGGGGGTTACAACGTATGTTTTCTGTTGATACGCATGTCAGCGAAGGTCAAGCAACCTTGACGACTGTTGAACCGTTGGTAAGTAAACCCAACGTTGATTCGGAAGCCATCTGATGATTGCATCAGTTGATACACATATCAGCAAAGGCCAAGCAGCCTTAACATTCATCCCTAGCGGGGAGTTCATCAGTTGATACACACATCAGCAAAGTCCAAGCAGCCTTTGCATTTATCCCCACCAGGGAGTTCATCCGTTGTTATACACATGAACAGAGGATCAAATGGATCCCCGGCGGTCAACCGTTGGTTCACACATCAACGACGGTCAGGCAGCCCTGACAACATCTGTTGTTGGCAGTAAATCCAACAGAACATTGATATGTCCTGGCGATACAAACCAGGAAGGATCAACATCATCGGGGAGGGTTGATGGTGGAACATGTTATACACATCCTCAAACAGACAAACTTTTATGTGACACCCCCAACAAAGGTATCCATCACCCATCTTGAGTTGCCAAATACATGGTACATAAATCAAATACAAACTTAATTATACAACTGTCGTGTAAAATACGACAAAACATATGTTGTGAGTTTTATTACAAATATTATCATCTAGACAATATCCACACTCAATGGAGTCCTCATTACATTCATTATCACACTATTTTATAGAATAGTGAGGACTACTCTGACACCATCTCGGACCATCACTTCGTTCTCCGACTAGTCCCGGCTATGTTCTCATTTCCTGAAGAGAACAATGAAAGCAAAAGGGTGAGCTCAACTAGTCCAGTAAGAAATATTATGACTAAGATAATGCAGAATAAATTATCATTAGCCTTTAACAATGTTGAACAGATAGAATACAATAGACATCAAGTTTAACTGCAGCGGAATAAGCAATCCATTAGAAGAGTCAAGTAGAGCATGATATCTACTATCTTCTATGATTTAAAATGTTTTCATCAATTTATATCGCTAAGACTCAGCTTAATAAATAAACCACATCATCTAATCATCCATGTATTACGGGCCATGGATATTAATTAAATCATCAACGGTCATGACTATACCGAATAATCCCTGGTCATAATCATACCAAAACTGTCCATCAATGCATTATAGGCTACTGAGGACTTTTACCACATCATTCATCACATTACGGTCCTAATTACACCGAATAATCCCTGATCATAATAACACCAAGTCCATCTATGCACATAAGCCAAAGATGACTTTCATCACAATATAAACATGAGAATGATGACAATGATATAAGCATTAATCAAACGAAAACAAGGAGAAATATTAAAGACTTTGAATTTATTCAAATATTATCAATCACTTAATAAACTCGTAATCTAATATTATTAATATTATAACAATATTTTAATCACTTCTTAAACTTATAAACAATTTATTTCAATTGTTTACACTTTACCAAATAATGCATTTAATCATTCAAAAATGCCATACTCATAAGATTTTATCACCAATGATCAAATCCCTTATCAAAAATCTGCATATACCTTATATATGATTCCCAAGCCATAAAATCCTATTTTCTAATTTTGTTGCTTCACATAACATATTTAACTCATATGTTCGTAACTAAACCATTTTCATGAAAAATTACCAAATCAACTTGTTATTTTTCTATCCTTTGCCCAAATATATATACATATAATTCATACACAACAAGTATTTTTTTTAATTTCTAATTAATTCCTTAAGAAATTAGCTACCTCAAGTTTAACTCCCGAAATTCCGAAATCTTGGCAGGATCTTACACATGTTAATGTGAGCTTCCAGTTTAAATTTCATGGTCATCGGAGGTATAGAACTCCGGTTATAGCATTTTTCATTGGAAAAACCTAAATATTGAAATAGTCATAACATGCTCATTTTAAGTCGGAATGGGCTCATTTTTGGACAAGAGGTACTTTATACCATATATTATCATGTCCCAAAAGGCTGGAATTTATTTCACAAGCTAAGTGGCCGAAAATGCCCTTTTAAACTTCTGGGCAGTAACATTTTTGGTAATTTGCAGTTTTTTGACTCCTTTGCTAAAATTAGTCCACATGAAAATCTACAACACCTTTTCCAGTGATTCCACTTTGATAAGTTAGAAAACTCATAGATCTAACTCTAGAACTTGACCACACTCAAAAATTCGAAATATAATAGGAGATATGGTCAATTGAATTTCATACTCCATTTTTACCAAAATCTGATTTCAACCCTTTGTGTTTTCTAAGAAACTTTCATGTTTTCACATAATAACCAACATAACTCATCATGACAATGACACAATAATTCAATAAAACAAGTTCAAGAATAAGTTTTAAAGATTTATAAGTTAATTTGTCCTGAACTCAATAATGTCCAAATTGTCAACATGATACTGCTTTGTGGAAAAAAATTCAAGAATGCTCGGAAGAATATTTCCATGAAAAGATATTGGATGAAGTGCAAATATCCAGGATATTCCACTAATTTCAAGGAATATAGAAGTAAAAACTTTAATCAACTGAGTATAATAGAATGTATGATACTGCAAATTGATTTTCACCCGTCATGTGGTAATCCACGTATATAGATCACTTCCACAATTTAATAAGGAATTAATACAAAGGATCATTCACCATGCATGTGGTAATCCACATAGACAAGTTATTCCAATACAATAATAAAGAATGGAATAACAGAATGATTCACCATGCGCATGGATAGATCGCATGCATGTGTTATTCCCAAATGTAAATAATAAATAATAGAACCAGTGTTCGGCAGATAAACGCACGTATGTGATATTCTCGAATCAATAATAAATAATGGAACTGTGTCCCATGAAACGCACGCATGTGATATTCCGGCTGTAATAATAAATAATGAAATCGATCCTACAAGAAACGCATGTACCATGATATTCTGACATAATAATAAAGAACAGAATATTAGAAGAATTTCAACATGTATGCGGTACTTCACATAAACATGTTATTCCAACAGAATAATAAGAATGGAATAACGGAAGTTCTCTTCTTTCTCTTTATAGTTTCTCTCTCTAGAGTTTCAGTGAATTCGTAAGAAATAATGAAGGAATGAGCTTCTATTTATAGGAGAATGGACTGAATAAAAACTAATTCATGAACGGTCCAGATTGATTTACTTTTAAACGGACGGTCCATATTGATTTACTATTAAAACTTAAAGCAACGGTCCATACTGATTTATTATTAAAACTTTAAACCAGCGATCCATATTGATTTACTATTATAACTTTCCACCAGCGGTCCATATTGATTTATTATTATATCTTCAACCAACGATCCATATTGATTTACTATTATAACTTCAACCAACGGTCTGAAAAATTATCACATCTCCTCATGGAATAATATTGTACCCAAAAATAATTTGGACCAAAAAGAATTATATTTTTGGGTGAATAGTAACTCATGAATAGTACTCTGACACGAAAAGTGCCCTGAATACTCGATTGAACAATATAACCTTCAAACATCAATTATTATCGAAACAAATTTCGATTTCCACTAACACAAATAATTTCAACACAATGGAACTATAAAATTCATCTTTAATCAACACGAACTTATTCATCATTAATATTATAACTCACAATATTTAACAACCAGGTCGTTCCCAGGAAAAGAGAGGGCTTTCCAATAAGGTTTTCTCCCTATCGGCGCGCAATTAGGTGACCAAACCGCTCCTTGACAGAACTTCTAGACATTGTAAATATTGAAATTTAATAATATGAATAAATTTGTCGTCTCAATTATTGATTTAATAATGTAACATATTATGCAGATGATACTGTGACAATAATCGAATCAATAATATGAGAGATATGATGCAGCAATTACTGTAGCAATAATTGAGTATTAATGAGTGACTTCTCACGTAAGCATCAATAACCAATACCGTGCTACTACTGCAACCACGCCAGACATATCGCTTTTCTTTTACTACTGGGTTGTTCAACAGTTTTAACGGCAACACTTCCACCGTTATTTTATAAAAAGATAATTCTGTCATTTTCTTACTACGACAATACTTACGTTGTGGGTTCACCAATGATTGTGTCGTCGTACAGATATTCCCGACAAAAAGAATATTTCTCGACCAAACGAATATTTTATAACAACTTGCATACTTTGCAAAATTTGTAAATATCACCCACAACTATAACATTATATCAAATCCACACCATAATATTAAAAAAAAAATTCGAGAAATTTAAATCTTTATTCATAAAATTTGGGATCTCACAATCTCCCTCCTTATGAAATTTCACCCTCGAAATTTACGTACGTACTTGGTATGCCGAAGAGATGAGGATACCTTGACTTGATTTCAGATTCTAACTCTTGAGGTATAACCTTTGAGTGTTGAATACGATCCTTCTTATCCAAGATTTTAACAAGTATCTCCTCATACGTTAAATCTTCTACTATCTCGTCTAATTCCAATTCAATAATGTAGTTCGGGCCGTCCACATATTTACGTAACATTGATACGTGAAAAAAAACGTTATGAACACGGGACATACTTGGCGGTAAAACGAGTCTATATGCCACAGTTGCTACTCGATGAAGTATTTCAAATGGGACAATTAAATCGAGGGTTGAGATTTCCTCTCTTCATCGATTTTTGCTTCTAGAATAACGCCCTCTTGAACCTTCTTCTTCACATTCATCAGCTCTGAGTATGTAGCTTGCACGGCTTTAACTTTTTCGATTAAAGTCGATTCTAATCGTATATTCGTTATCTTCACGTGGGTCCCTAGAGTCTTTAACTCTATCTTCATCATTTGTAAGTTATACAAAATGGGTTTTTGTGTTAACAACATCGCACTTATAAACGCATACGATCTTCTACTCAACGCGTCAACTACCACGTTCGCTATTCCAATATGATATTGAATGGTATAGTCGTTGTGACAACCCGAGAATTAGACAATTTATCAAAATCTTAAATGATTGATTTAAGGTCAAATATTAGACCTAGATAGAAAATAAGTGTATGCGTTTGATGTTATTGGGAAGGAATTTTGAGGATTTCAAAATTCTGTGAAGGATTTAGGTGAATTATTCAGAATTAAGTTTATATGTGTTTATATTCTGTGTATATGGTTTTATATGTGTTCAGAATGTGGTTAAGGGTCATGGATTGACTAGATAGATTATATCTGTGACAAACCCTAAGTTATATTAAGAACGACAACGTTCAGTTAGAAAACTCTAACGTCTGATAAGAAAACCTAGAAATCGGTTCTGGAAACCCTAGTTTCAGTTTCGGGAGTCCGAAACCCTAATTCGGATATTAAAAACCCTAGATTGGGAATGCAATGCTATATATAAGGTTAAATGCCATTAATTATAAATTTATTAGGGAAAACCCTAATGAATTACTGGAAACCCTATTTGAGTATTAGAAAACCCTAATACCATATCTGAAAATCCTAATTTCAGATTTCGAATATTTGAAACCATAATCTGGGAAAATAACGGAAAATTATAATGCTCAAGTGATTTAAATTATAAGCTTAATAGGGTAAAGCTTAATTACTTAGCAAACCCTAATTTTCAAAATTTGAACCCTAATTATTCTGTCTAAAACCCTAAATCGGGATATTAAAACCCCAAGTGGGAAGCTTCAAGATAAGTATAGAGTTTCTATGTTATTAATTCTAAGTATAATTAGGGATAACCCTAATTGATTAATTGGAAAGCCTTAATTTCTAATGTAGGAAACCCTAGCATGCAATTAGAGAAAACTTAATTATTAACTTATAGAGTTTAATGTTAATTAGGAAGCCTTAACCCTAATTAGCAAAGCTTCGAATCGAGATTAGTAAACTTTATTGTAATTAGAAACCCTAATCTAAATTAGAAACCTAATTTCTAAATTGAAAGATTATTTTCTATGTAAAATCCTAATTAGTGGGTTATAAACTCTAATGACCAATTATGACCCTAATTGCTAAATTAACAATTTTAATTAAGAGATAATAATTCTCAATAGCAAGATTGAATTTCATGATTTGGAAATCTTGTTATAATTATAGAATCCTAATTGCAATTTAGAAAATATTAAATTTCTATTTTTAAAACCTAAATTGGAATTATTAGAAATCAATTTGTCAAAACCTAAAGGGTTAAACCCTAAACCTTAAGGGTCAAACCCTAAAGGTTGAAACCTAATGATTATGGGAAATTTCCAAGTTGCCTTGCACTTTATGAGCCAAAAGACCAAACTACCCTTTCTAATATTATATTGAGATGGAGTGTAGATCTAGCCCTAGTAAATGGTTGGTAACCAACCCCAAGCTAGCCATGTGCCTATATCTCTCAAAAAATCAGATCTCATTGCCACTTAGAATCAATTGTGACCATAGATAAAAAATCTAAGAGCTTTAAAAGTAGGACAAAGCTTACTTTATTTTTCATTTGAGCCAAGTCCATTTTCTCTCTTCCATCCGAATTTTGAGAGTCAAAGTGAGTGAGAAAAAAAACCAAAGTCAGCCTTTAGCTTGCCAAGATCAAACACCAAAGATCAGATTCAAAAATTGAGCATTTATGAGGTATAAACCCTAATTCTAGAAATCCTTAGATCTGTTGTTAGATGTTATGATTTTATGTTTAAATGTGTAGTATGTTGTATATATTAGTGATCTGGATTGTAACATCACAGATCCATAACACTTAGATGCTTGAAATTGATGTTTTTAGAAATCTGGAAAATTTGGGAAAAAGTTGCCTGACAGCCGAATGTCAGAGCCCATAGATTCATATGTGTTAGTTGTTTGTTGTGTTTTATGTTATAGATCTGTTCTCTGTTATATGGTCTTTAGACTAGAACTGGAATGAAGCCTAGATGATGTCTAGATCAGAAGTTACAAGCGGTCAAAGTCCGTTGACCAAACACAAAACCATTTTCTGGGCAGCCCAGATTTTTAGATCTCGCCTGACAGTGATTTTCAAGGCCATGGATCATGTTGTTGTTTACTTGTTTGGTCATGTTGTTTCTTTAGGGTTGTAGACTGACATCTAGAGAACACATGTATGTCTTTAGATCACCTTGATTAACAATGTAATCAGAGATAATCACGGCCAAACAACCGCCGACCACCGGGCCTTGAACGAAATCTGAAAACCCGTAAATCATGAAGAATAGCTTCGACCCTAGTTTGACCGATCCAGATCGCTCAGTTTTGATGTTGTTATGTTGATGTAGTGTAATACAATTGTACCCTGTCATGTGTTCTACAAGATGCAACCACTAGATCACACCAAACGAGCCTGTAATGCTAAGATTCAAGGCTTCAAACTAGCACCTCATCACATCGCTTTCAAGTTTCGAAAACCCGTAACTCAAGAAAGCTTCTGACAAGCATTTTGATCAATTATATCTTACTGTTGTGATAAAATTTGGCAATAATTCTTCTTTGTTGTTGTAGAGCTACATTAGTATTATAGTTAGAACCAAATTGAAAGCCCAGAAGTGTTATAACCAAGAAATTTCATTCGGTCAAACTACCCATCTCGGCCTCTGTTATGAAATCTGGGTTTGGGATGAAGAGCACCTATAGCGACGGGTCTGTCGCTATAAGGCCCTTTAGCGACGCTTATTTTCGGAAAATAGATTATTTTATTAAATAAATAGAAATAAATGGTTTTTAATTATTAAAAATACATATTAAATTCTGAAAAATTATTTTAAAGTCTGAAAAATAGTTTTTAATTAATTTGAGTATATTTCGAAAATATTTAATATTTTTGGAATATAAAAGGTATTTATTTATTTATTTATAATATTAGATAAATTATTTAAAAATAGTTTTAATTCATGAAAAATCATGAAAAATTATATTATGGTGTTAGAAAATATTTTAAGTTACTTATGATGACTTTTGATATTTTGTGATGAATTTCATTAATATTTATTATTAATGGTGATTAGTTTATTTAATGAATATATTAGATAAATTATGGAAAAATAGAATTAATGCTATAAAAATCATATAAAATGATTTAAGTGTTATAAAAAATATTTTGAGTTATAAAATATAACTTTTGATATTTTGTCATGAAATTATTAATATTTTAATATTTATACCAATTATCTGGATAATGGATTTGATTGTTTAAAAATCATCGAAATATAATTTTAAGGTATTAAAATACTTTGATATATTATAAATATATCATAATATTATGTTATGATTTTCATTAATATTTGGTATTAAATAAATATTAATGATTAAGGAATTATGTGGTATTTAAATACGTTATTATTGATTGAAAAATCGTGATAAATAGTAATAATTACTTGAAAATTTTTATGAGTCTTTGAAAATTATTCTGACTGATAATATGATTGTCTAAGATATTATTTAGTGTTTAGGTAGAGTTTAATTGAACTTAAACTCAATATTCGTCCGACTAGACCGTCGGGATGATAGAATTGTGCTCTGCCCAACCTCGCACTTAAATAGTTTGACTTGATGCTATGTCTTATGTGTCAGATAGACCGATAGATTATGTGACAATGTTTTTAGGTTATTTTATATTGTGATGATATTATTCTAATATTTGGAGATCTCCAGATTATCTCGTATTAGGTCTTCTGATAAAGCTAAGTTATATTTCATACTCGGAATCAACTGAATGCATAAGTTTGTTTTTCTTAACTCTACTAAGAGTGTTTCATTCATTATGCTTATAGTTAATCATTACCGATTTCCATGTAGAATTGTACTCAGTATCTCTTGTATGTATAAGTCGTATGAAAAGGATCATCTTCATTACCAGCTTGGTCCGTATATATATCGCTCATGTTTAATACTTGTTCAAATAAAAGTTTGTTCATGCTAATTCACAACGACATTGTGAAATTATAGCCAACTTATTATTCTAACTCTTTCAATCATGATATATCCTTAAATTGTATTTAAACTTGTCGGCAACTTTCATGCTCACCCTTGCTATATCATGATAAAACATTGCAGATAAAGACGAATGCTTCGGATACAAGGAAAGTTAAAGACAGTTCCAGCTTAGAGTTAATATGCGTGATTAGATTTGTAATAGTCTTGGTATGATGATAATATCATGTGTCAGATAAGTTATGAATTGTGTATAAGTTATGGTTACTCGACCTTGGGGATAGTGTATAATGTTTAATGTATAAACAATTTATGTTTATATCTTCCGCAACAGTTATAGAAATAGCAAACCGGATCCGCGGTGATTTGGGACCCGGATTCAGGGGCGCTACAGTCGTAGTCTTTAACAGCTCGAGCCAACATCTTTGGCGTATAATACGTTCGTTTTGGGTGAAGAAAATATTTGAGGGTTTAAGAAATGGGTTCTGTACTGGGGTCAATACAAAATTCGATTTCACGCTCTGGGGTAGGCTAGGAAGTATTCAAGAATACGTCAGGAAATTTATTAACAATAGAAATGTCATTTAAAACTATAACTCTCATCCAAGACTTGGATAACACGTCACATTGATATCTATCAACTTGCCACCGTAATTCACGACCCCCTACGGATATTCTAGCTTCGGTGTATTCCAAGACTTGGAAGTCACCAAGGAGAGGCTCGAGGCTCTTTACTTATGGCTTGATATAACAATGATTGACTTTAGTGGTTTGGTTGCTTGAATTCGCATAACAGGTTGGTTAGGAATATGAAAGCTAATAACCTTACGAAAAGTATGATGAGTAGTTAACCAATCAATTCCTAAAATCACATGAAGGGCATATATTTTCAAAGAGATAAGATCGACAGGTAACCTGAGGGTATCTGTGAGACCCCAGATTTTATGAATAAAGATTTAATTTTCTCGAAATAATTTTTTTTAAATATTATGGTGTGGATTTGATATAATGTTATAGTTGTGGGTAATATTTATAAATTTTGCAAAAATGTACGCAAGTTGTTATATAATATTCGATTGGTCGGGAATATTCTTTTGTTGGGGAATATTCGTGATAATGGTACAATCATTGGTGGACCCCTACAACTAATTATCATTTGATTGAGAAAATGACAAAAATACTTTATGAAAATAACGGTGGAAGTTTTACAAAGTTATTCATATTATTATTTGCAATATTGACAATGTCTAGAAGTTCTATCAAGGAGAGGTTTGGTCACCTAATTGTGCGCCAATAAGGAGAAATCCTTATCGAAAAGCCCCTCTTCCCCGGAACGACCACGGTTGTTAAATATTGTGAGTTATAATATTAATGTTGAATAAGTTATGTTGATTAAAGATGAAATTGATTGTTCCATTGTATTGGGATTATTAGTGTTAGTGGAAATTGACATTTATTTTGATGATAATTGATGTCTGGAGGTTATATTGTTCACTCGGGTATTCGGAACACTTTTCGTGTCGGAGTACTATTCATGAGTTATTATTCACGAGTTACTATTCATGAGTTATTATTCACGGGGCACTATTGATTCACATTCTTATACTATTAGGGGTGGTGGTGCAAGATTGATAATACTTGAATGACTAAGTTAAAAATGGAGGTATAGTTGAAGGTACTATACTGTAATTAATTTTTTCACATGATTATACTATTTATTCACATGATTATACTATTTATTCACATGATTGTACTATTGATTCACATTCTTATACTATTAGGGGTGGTGGTGCAAGATTGACAATACTTGCATGACTAAGTTAAAAATGGAGGTATAGTTGAAGGTACTATACTGTAATTAATTTTTTCACATGATTATACTATTTATTCACATGATTATACTATTTATTCACATGATTATACTATTGATTCACATGATTTACTATTAGGGGAGTTGGTGCAAGATTGATAATACTTGCAGGACTAAATTAAAAATAAAAGAAAAGTTGGAGGTATTGTACTGTAATATTTCGAGCCCCAAAACGTGCAATTATCGACACTATATTTTTCTATAAATAGAAGCTCATTCTTACTTCATTTCTCACCAATTCACTAAAGCCATAGAGCAATTATTATAGAGAGAAATTATAGAGAGAAAGAAGAAAAATATTCTGCTACTTCACTACTTCTATATCTAGTTTCTTCTAAGGTAGGGGATATTATTTCTTTCTTTCGTCTTCATGAAGAGAACTTCTGTTATTCCATTCTTTGTTATTATATTGGAATAACCTGTCTATGTGAAGTACAACATACTTAGTGAAATTCTTCTATTATTCCATTCTTTATTATTCTGTTATAATATCATGTATCATGTAGATTCTACGGACTGACCGGTTCCGCTTTTATTATTATGTTGGAATATCATGTCTGTATGCTTATGCGCTTTACGGGACGACCGTTTCGCTTTATTATTCTATCGAATATCCTGTCAGCGCGCTTTTACGCCGGACCGATTCCGCTATTTATTATTCGTTGAATAACTCGCCTCATGCGGTCTATCGCATGCTTGGTGATTTCTTTTGTTATTCCATTCTTTATTATACTCAGTTGGTGAAAGTTTTGACTTCAATAATCCATGAAATTAGTGGAATATCCTTGATATTTGCGCTTCATCCAATATCTTTTTATGTAAATATTCTTCTGAGCATTCTTGAATTTTACTCCACAAAGCAGTATCATGTTGACAATTTGGACGTTATTGGTTCTTAGATAAATTAATTCTTTAACTTGTTTTATTGAATATTATGTCATTGTCATCACCCTCATGTTTATATTTTGTTGAAAGTCATCTGTGGACTGTAGTGCATAGATGGACTTGGTATGATTATGACCAGGGATTATTCGGTGTAATCATGACCGTAATGTTACAAATGATGTGGATAAAGTCATATGTGGCCTGTAGTGCATAGATGGATTTGGTATGATTATGACCAGGGATTATTCGGTGTAATCATGACTGTAATGTAACGAATGATGTGGTAAAAATCCTCATTTGCCGTAGTGCATTGATGGACAGTTTTTGGTATGATTATGGCTATGGATTCTCTTCGGCCAAGGGTGCAAAGATGAATTATTTTATGGCATGATCAGGATCGTTGATGAATACACGATTATCTTTGGCCCATAGTGCATGGATAATTCGTGGTCGTGATACTAAATAATATCCTTGGCCTGTAGTGCAGAGATGATTTGATGACGTGGATTATTTATTAAGCTGAGTCTCAGCGATAAAAGTGATGAAAAACCTTTTTAAATCATAAAAGGTAGTAGATTTTATTCTCTACTTGACTCTTTTAATGGATTGTTTGTTCCGCTACAGTTAAACTTATTGTCTATTGTATTCTATCAGTTTAACACTGTTGAAGGCTAATGATAATTTATTCTGCATTATCTTAGTTATAATATTTCTTCCGGGCTAGTTGAGCTCACCCTTTCTTTCACTATTCTCTTCGTGAAATGAGAACGAGTGGGACTAGCTCTGGGAAACAGTAGTGATGGTCCTAGATGGAGCATTAGTAGTCCTCACTATTCTGTGAAATAGTGTGACAATAAATGTAATGAGGACTCCTTTTGAGTTTGTATACTCTCTAGTAGACAATATTTGTATTCAAACTCACAGTTTATGTTTTGTCGTATGTGTACCTACATACTTGTATTATTAAGTTGTATTTGGATTACGTACCATGTATCTGGCGACTCAAGATAGGTGATGTATACCTAATTTTGGGGTGTCACAGTTGGTATCAAAGCTTAGGGATATGATCCCTGGCTAAGATGTGAGACTAGAACTAGGAGGGGAGAGACGGGAAATTCCTTCGCTAGTATGACCTACCTAAGTTTATTTGATATTTAATTAGTCGGTCATAGAGTATGGATAATATGTTATATATTAATTAACCCTTGTTTTGTGATAGTGTTTGCGAATGGGATCTGAAAATACTGAGATAAGCAATGAAGCACATGAGACCGCTGACTTAGCTTAACCAAAAGGTAACGACCAACAACACGATAATAATCATACCGGTGGCAACGGTCATCGGAACAATGATAACCATCGTGGGGGAAATTATCATGCCAAGAATGGTAACCACTTCGGTGGTAATCATGGCTAAGATAATAGAAGTGGAAATTTCAAGAAGAGAAGGTCATTTAGCTCGATTTTGTCGTATGGTGAAGTCAAGTCCAGCTGGGATAGTGACGCCAAAAGACTATCCCAAACAAGTCAAATTCGGTAGTTTAAGGGAGAGCGTTTTTCATGACGAGGAATCGAACGAAGTTATCACGGGTTAGTTAATTATAAATTCTTGCGAAGTCTATACCTTACTAGATACCGATTCTACCCATTCTTTTATCTCTCTTGCTTGTGCTCAACGTTTAAATTTGACTTCGGATAAATTAGACTTTCACTTATTGGTTGAAACTTTGATAGTACAAACCTTCGTTACCTCCACTGTTTATAGATCTTGTTGATTCAAATCGACATTTTCACATTACCTGTCAATCTTATCTCTTTGAAAATACTTGCCTTTGATGCGATTTTAGGAATCGATTGGTTAACTACTCATCATGCTTTTCGTAAGGTTGTTAGCTTTCATATTCCTAACCAATCTGTTATGCGAATTCAAGCAACCAAACCACTAAAGTCAATCATTATCATATCAAGCCATAAGAAAAGAGCCCCGGTCCTTTTGTTGTTTACTTTCTTGTGTGGAATGCACCGAAGCCAGACTTTCTATAGGCGACTGTTGGGCTTCGGCACAGAAACGCACAGCGGAAATTAAAATTTATAAGCAATTTCTAAAACCCTAAAACAAGATCCATGCGAAAATCAATTAATTCAGAGGTTTAGAGATTATACCAGATATAAAAAATGAGAATCTGAAACCGACTGCGCCTCGAATCTCCAACGCAATACAAACCGATTAAGCCTCTACTAAGATCCACATTTAACGTCGCATTTAACCGTCGAACGATTCTCGCAATAAGAAGGACTTGCATGATCAGCCACCAAAAGGAATGTATTTTCCTAAACTGCTTTCTCTCTCTCTCTCTAAGAGCGGCTAGGGTTTTTCAATTATGTTACCCTAAGTAGCTGCTATATATCATATATATAGTAGTTAAAAGGAATTAATCAAATCAAAACCTAATTTTATAAAATCCGAATTTATATATATATATATCTCTTAATTAAGTCTTACTTAATTAATATACATATATACAATTATCCTTTTAATTTAAATTGTGATTTAAATACTATTAATCATATTAATATATTTAAATCCTTAAAATTTAAATTAATTCCCTTTAAATAACGTTCTATGTGTGTGACCCATAGGTTATTATTACGCTGGCAATAATTTTAAAATCATATTATAAAATTATAAAAAAGTTGAGCTGCATCTAGTAATGCATCACCGCTACCTGGCAATAATAAGATCGATGATTCGATACAACCTTTTCGTGACCAATGTTTCAATGTAATTTAATCCTTTTAACCTTAATATCCTAGATTAAACTCGAGTCATGGAATGTGTCATACTCTTCATAATTTAACTGAAGTTTTCTTGATCAATGAGTAGACAATATGAAACAAATCACTATTTGAGCATGGCCATGCATTTCATAGTCCTACTCAATCAAGAGGCCTATGGATATCACCCATAATATATAGGATGGTTAAATTCCATCTAGATCACTCATATTTCTCACACGATTAATGATGAACCCAATAATCACCTTTATAGTCCACCCTATTAAAGGTGACATTTGATGATATCAAAGTACATAAATTCTCGTAGTAATAATATAGCGATTTCTGTGCCGGAGGACCATTACATCATTGTCACTATGAGAATTGCTAATGACACTTCGCATAATGCTCCATATAGAATTCTCATGGTGGGTCCGCTCCAAGACATCGTTTCTCAACATGTACCTATGCATTGACTTAATATCTCATATATTTATGACCAATGAGATTTGGTCATCAACATCCACATACTAGTCTCAATGCATCATTGTTGTCCCATCAACAATGATACTCGATTAGGGACATTTAAGAACACCGATACTAATGGTAATATATAATCTCATGTTCAAGTCACATACTTGAAACTATATAATTTGTATCACTATTCTAAGGAATTTTATTATGTTAACAATTATATTACGCAAAGAAATAAAACCATAATAAAATCATATATTTATTCACCAAATATAATATCAAAACGTTAAGCAATTATATCAAATAATTGGCCTCTAGGGCATAAACTCTAACAGCGACGTCGTGAATGACGATGTCAAGTTGATAGGTATCAATGTGACGTACTATCCAAGTCTTGGATGAGAGTCACAGTTTTGAATGATATTTCTATTGTTAATAAATTTTCTGACGACTTCTTAGCCTACCCTAGAGCGTGAAATCGAATTTTGTATTGACCCCAGTACACAACCCATTTCTTAAACCTCAAATATTTTCTTCACCTAAAACGAACGTAACATCTGCCAAAGACGTTGGCTCGAGCCGTTGAAGATTATGATCATATCATTCAATACCATCGTGGAAAAGCGAACGTGGTAGCTGACGCGTTGAGTAAAAGATTGTATGCGTTTACAAGTACGAATATACAAACCCCCGTGAAGATAACGGATACAAGAGTAGAATCGACTTTAATCGATAAAGTTAAAGCCGCTCAAGCTACACACCTGGAGCTGATGAATGTGAAGAACTAAGAAGGTTCAAGAGGGCGTTATTCTAGAAGCAAGAATCGACGAAGAGAAGAAATCTCAACCCTCGATTTAATTGGCCCATTTGAAATCCTCGATAAAGTAGGAACTATGGCTTATAGACTCATTTTACCGCCAAGTATGTCGCGTGTTCATAATGTTTTTAACGTATCGACGTTACGTAAATATGGGGATGACTCGAACCACATTATTAATTTAGAACAGGACGAGATAGCGGATGATTTAACGTATGAGGAGATACGTGTTAAAATCTTAGATAAGAAGGATTATATTTGACACTCAAAGGTTATACCTCAAGGGTTAGAATTTGAAGTGAGGTTAAGGTATCCTCACATTCTAAGATACTGTGTATGCACGTAAATTTCGAGGGCTAAATTTCATAAGGAGGGAGATTGTGAGACCCTTTATTTTATGAATAAAGATTTAATTTTCTCGAATTTATTTTTTTAAAATATTATGGTGTGGATTTGATATAATGTTATAGTTGTGGGTAATATTTATAAATTTTTCAAAGTACGAAAGTTTTTATATAATATTCGATTGGTCGGGGAATATTCTTTTTGTCTGGGAATATCCGTATGCGATAAGTACAATCATCAGTGGACCCCACAATGTAATTATTATTTGATTGAGAAAATGACAAAAATACTTTTATGAAAATAATGGCAAAAGTTTTGCCGTTAATCGTTAAAACACCTTGTGTTAATAAAGATAATAATACGCTGGTAGTTGCATAGTAGCAACACCTGTATTGATTATTGATGCTTACGTGAGAAGTCACTTTCGGTTATACTCAATTATTGCTACAAGAATTGCCGTGATCATATCTCTCATATTATTGATTCAATTATCGCCACAAAGATTATCTCGCATAATATTTATTATTATTAAATCAATAATTGAGACGACAAAGTTATTCATATTATTATTTGCAATATTGACAATGTCTAGAAGTTCTCACAAGGAGAGGTTTGGTCACCTAATCAAGGCGCCAATAAGGAGATATCCTTATCGAAAAGCCCCTTTTCTCGGAAACGACTGGTTGTTAAATATTATGAGTTATAATATTAATGATGAATAAGTTGTGTTGATTAAAGATGAAATTGATTGCTCCATTGTATTGGGATTATTAGTGTTAGTGGAAATTGACATTTATTTCGATGATAATTGATGTCTCAGAGGTTATATTGTTCACTCAATCGTATTCTATAGAGCACTTTTTGTGTCAGAGTACTATTCACGAGTTGCTATTAATGAGTTACTATTCATGAGTTATTATTCACGGGGAACTATTGATTCACATTCTTATACTATTAAGGGTGGTGGTGCAAAATTGATAATACTTGCATGACTAAGTTAAAAATGGAGGTATAGTTGAAGGTACTATACTGTAATTAATTTTTTCACATGATTATACTATTTATTCACATGATTTTACTATTGATTCACATTCTTATACTATTAGGGGTGGTGGTGCAAGATTGATAATACTTGCATGACTAAATTAAAAATGGAGGTATAGTTGAAGGTACTATACTGTAATTAATTTTTTCATATGATTATACTATTTATTCACATGATTATACTATTTATTCACATGATTGTACTATTGATTCACGTGATTTATTATTAGGGGAGTTGGTGCAAGATTGATAATACTTGCAGGACTAAATTAAAAATGAAAGAAAAGTTGGAGGTATTGTACTGTAATATTTCGAGCCCCAAAACGTGCAATTATCGAAACTATATTTTTCTATAAATAGAAGCTCATTCTTCCTTCATTTCTCACCAATTCACTAAAACTATAGAGCAATTATTATAGAGAGAAATTATAGAGAGAAAGAAGAAAAGTATTCTGCTACGTCACTACTTCTATATCCAGTTTCTTCTAAGGTAGGGGATATTATTTCTTTCTTTCATCTTCATGAAGAGAACTTATGTTATTCCATTCTTTGTTATTATGTTTGAATAACTTTGTCTGGCGCCAAGTGACAAAGATACTTGGTGAAATTCTTCTATTATTCCATTCTTTATTATTCTTTGCTGAATATCCATTCATGGTTTCTACGCTTGGACTCGTTGGTTCCGCCTTTATTATTCTCGCTGGAATATCCTCGCTCATATGCGTTTTATGCCGGGACCGGTTCCGCTTTTATTATTCTCATTTGGAATATCCCGTCTCAGACATTTTACGCCGGACCTAATTCCGTTATTTATTATTCTGTTGGAATAACCTGCCTGTGCGGTCTATCGCATGCCTGGTGATTTCTTTTGTTATTCCATTCTTTATTATACTCATTTGGTTAAAGTTTTGACTTCTATAATCTATGAAATTAGTGGAATATCCTTGATATGTGCGCTTCATCCAGTATCTTTTCATGTAAATATTCTTCTGAGCATTCTTGAATTTTACTCCACAAAGTAGTATCAAGTTGACAATTTGGACGTTATTGGTTCTTAGATAAATTAATTCTTTAACTTGTTTTATTGAATAATATGTCATTGTCATCATCCTCATGTTTATATTATGTTGAAAGTCATATGTGGCCTGTAGTGCATAGATGGACTTGGTATGATTATGACCAGGGATTATTCGGTGTAATCATGACCGTAATGTTACAAATGATGTGGATAAAGTCATCTGTGGCCTGTAGTGCATAGATGGACTTGGTATAATTATGACCAGGGATTATTCGGTGTAATCATGACCGTAATGTAACGAATGATGTGGTAAAAATCCTCATTTTCCGTAGTGCATTGATGGAAAGTTTTTGGTATGATTATGGCTATGGATTTTCTTCGGCCAAGGGTGCAAAGATGAATTATTTTATGGCATGATCAGGACCGTTGATGAAAACACGATTATCTTTGGCCCGTAGTGCATGGATAATTTGTGATCGTGATACTAAATAATATCATTGGCCTGTAGTGTAGGGATGATTTGATGATGTGGATTATTTATTAAGTTGAGTCTCAGCGATAAAAGTGATGAAAAACCTTTTTAAATCATAAAAGATAGTAGATTTTATTCTCTACTTGACTCTTTTAATGGATTGTTTGTTCCGCTGCAGTTAAACTTGTTGTCTATTGTATTCTATCAGTTTAACACTGTTGAAGGCTAATGATAATTTATTCTGCATTATCTTAGTCATAATATTTCTTACTAGGCTAGTTGAGCTCACCCTTTCTTTCACTATTCTCTTCAGGAAATGAGAACGTAGCTGGGACTAGTCGGGGAACAGAGTGATGGTCCTAGATGGAGCATTAGTAGTCCTCACTATTCTGTGAAATAGTGTGACAATAAATGTAATGAGGACTCCATTGAGTGTGGATATTGTCTAGATGACAATATTCTTATTAAAATTCATAGATTATGTTTTGTCGTATTGTACACGACTGTTGTATTATTAAGTTGTATTTGGATTTATGTACCATGTAAGTGGCGACCCAAGATGGGTGATGTATACCTAATTTTGGGGGCGTTACAGTATCGAATTGAACCAAATAAGATTTATAAAAAGCGGAGGTAACGAAGGTTTCTCCTAACGGAGTTTCAACCGATAAGTTAAAGTCTAATCTCTCCGGAGTCAAATTTAAACGTTGAGCGCAAGCAAGAGAGATAAAATAATGGGTAGAACCAGTATCTAATAAGGTATAAACTTCGCAATAATTTATAATTAACTAACCCGTGCTAACTTCGTTCGGGTTAATCGCTTTTTGAGAAGTCACAAAAAATGCTCTCCCTGAAACCACCGACTTTGTTTTATCCGTATCCGCCTTTGGTGCCACCATCCCGACTGGACTTGATTATAAACAAATATCACATATCACAAAATAAGGGTTTATTGACATATCACATATTATCCCTATACTAGGACCGACCAAATATCACATATCACAAAACAATGTTACTCACTTCATTCGGGTTACACATCAATGTCCCACAAGAATCAAGGAAAATCAATCTCGAGTGACTATTACGCAGGGTAACGGATAGAATTTGAAGCTTGAAGACCGGAGGGCATCGTCCCATCTTCCTGACTTCGTACAACCTCTAATCCCATGTTATTGCATAACTCTCGACAACGGCGGTCTGAAATAGGTCTTACATACCTCAATCGGATGCCCAGTTTGTAATTTTGAAAGTTCAAGTGGACATCACGTTGCATGTGTGCATGTACTTCGAGACGGCAGGACCCACGAAGCCCGGGGCACCCCGTGCAGCCTCGGGTACACCTGTGGCCCAGCCGCAGGCCCCCCTCTATAAATAGAGGATTTGGGGTGGCCATTTTGAAAAAGAAAGAGCGAAGAAGCCCTGTCCAATTTGCTTTGTACACACCCTAAACTGAGTGCTTTCTCATTTTAAACACTAGTAAGCTCATATATAGCTACTTTTAACTGGCGGAAGCTAAGTATGCATCCATTTGAAGTTATTAAAGTCTTCTTTGGCAGCCCACTGTAAGCCTTGTCACACATTTTCAAGCCTTTCTCTTCATCTTTGCACACACTATTCTTCACATCGAGAGTCGTGTTGAGTGTATATATCCGGGCTTCGGTCCGTGGTTTCTTTTCAATTTATATATATATATATATACTTATATATTTATATATGGACTAACATCATCGAGTTATGCCTCGATTGAGCCTAGACTTCGGTCTTGAGCGTTTAATGGCTTTCGTATATATATACATACCTATATATATGAACTGTGTGTCGAACTCGCTCGATGAGCCTAGACTTATGTCCGTGCGTTTAAATGCTTTCGTGTATATATATATATATATATATATATATATATATATATATATATATATATACATATGAACTATGTGTTTTGTCCGATGAGCCCGGATTTTATATATCGTGCGTTTATCGCTTATATATATATATATATATATATATATATGATTATTCCCACCGAGTTTACTTCATGGTGGTGGACCGTTTTTACTACTTTCTGTACATTTCGTCCCGCCTGGAGTTTCCTCCGTGGCGGTTGATCGCTTTTACAGCTTTATTTAAATTTTTGATCCCCCATGGAGGTGCTTCGTGGTGGTCGATCATGTCTGTATATATATTTTTATAGCTTTTATATATACCTGCTTAAAGCTTTTATATCAACTACGTCATCATGTGAGCCTAGGAATCATGTGATCACAGATTCAGTCTATTGAATCTAGATTCAGTTCCCGTGATGGACATTTTCAGCTGTAAACAGATTGTAAATTTATTCACGGTGTCTGGATTTCCTCATATGGTTTTCATACCCAGGAGGAGCTCGACACTATTTTGTACATTATTTTCTCGAAGATGCTGCGCATCTCAAAAATAAAAGCAATCAAGTCGAACATTTAATAAAATGGAAGTATCAAATGCCTCAATTACTATTGAGCAAAGGGTTTGAAAAACCTCTTTTCAAACATCACTGCTATATCTTGTTAAAACTGAATTTTTATACAAAATTCAAACGAGGTATAGCACTACTTTCAAATAACAACACATTGACCAACACACACACACATTCATATAATAGTTTCTTGAAAAGTGGCGGTCACCGTGGCAACATGGATGTCGGGGGGTGCCTAACACCTTCCCTCCGCATAAGCAAGTCCCCGGACCCTAATGAATATCGGTTTCACAGACCCGTTTAGCAGTGTCACATCACTGGGTCAATGTGCAAACCTCTTCTCGATTGTGTTGGTACAACCAGTTAAAAAACCAACTGGCGACTCTTACAGTCCAATCGTCGACATTACACATGTCAGACCTTTTTCACTTATTTTTTCAAACAAATCTCACCTAAAATGAGAACACAAAAGAACAGGTAATGAAAAAGGACAAATAAAAATCTCGACGTCGACATATATATATATATATATATATATATATATAATACTAGCATGCATATATAGAATACTATATTCTACCCGGATTGATTATGGACTTTTATTCTAGTTTGGTTCACTAGAGCCACCAAGTGAACAAAAAGGTTAAACCCTAGGGTGCAAGAATTAACATTTAAATACAACTATTACATTTAAACCAGGGCTTCATTACAAATGGGTCTTCAAGCCAATTCTTCGAGAAATTCTAACTAATCCTATTATATAAACTATTTATTTTAAATAGAAACCTTGATCAGCAATCAAGGGGAAGTACATCAGAGAGAGATAGAATTTACATCAAGAAGAAAACCAAAAAAGATGAGGCACGCAGACCCCATTTAATAAAATCCATACATTCAAGCATCTATCCAAAATAAAATCAAATCACATTGGTCAAAGTTCATAATCAATCCCATTTATTATCATACATATCAACATATGCATCAATAAATAACATTCATCTCATAAATAATAAATCCATTCCATATATGCATTAATATCAATTAATGGGAAAAAGTTTGCTAAACTTTAGTTTTGAAACAAAATTAACTCTTTTATTTTAATCAAAAAAACAAATCTAAATTAAACATTTTAATTTTAGCAATCTTAAATCATATTTCAGATAATATAAACACCTTTATTTTAAATTTTAATCAATTAGATAAACCATTTATTTAAATAAAGAAAAATAAAAGTTTTTCAGATTCCGCCCAAGGCCCAATTACCGCCCCGGAATGAATCGGGTCGCATGACACAAGCTGCTTCAAATCAAAAAACTTATTCTGGTAATTCACAAGCAATGTGCTCCTGAATGAATCGGGTCGCATGCAATGCAATTGCGATATTTGATAAGTGGATTTTATACCTACTTATTGAGTACCAATTCATGCGAACTATGCCCATCTCAAGTACATTTTAGTGTGTTTTAGTTTCATTTCATGTTATTTTGCATTGCATATACTTAAAACTCCTTTTGGTGGAAAAGTACAGGAAACGACCCAATTTGGTGGACTTAGAGGGCACGAGGCGAATGGACACATGAAGCGAGGCACAAGCTGTGGACGCGTGGCATGAAGATCAAGTGGAGCAGAGACTCAGCAGGGATAAACAAAGAAATGTGCAAGAGAATGCATCAAAGGTCAAAGCAGTTGTAACCATGATTCAAAAGTGCGTGAAGTCGAACGGCCAAGGCGCAGACAAGTTCGAACGCGCTGCTACGCATGAGCACCCGAATGGACATCATGAGACATCGCTGTTACGCTGCTTCATGAGAAGTACACTGGGGAGCATATCTGACCACGCGATGTCGATTTGTTTTATTTTAATTATTTTTTTGAATTAAAATGGTTGTAATTGGTTTTTAAAACGTAATCTGACTGGTGTTAGAGAGGATCATTGATTATTATTCATCTTTTACATATTTTTTTACATCGTAACTAGGGTTTACTCTCTGGGAGAGATTCCAACGTAGAAGGAGGCCAAAACTCTACTTTTCTACTTCTTCTTGGGATTTTCTACCAGAGTGGATTTTTATTAGTATTTGTTGGATTCATATGAGGATTTGAATAGTGAATTATATTCAGCAATTGGGTTTGATCGTTTCTACCTTTCATCTTTCAATTGTTTAATTATTAATCATGTTTAGATTTAATCCCATAATGGCTTTTGGTTCAGTCATGAACTAAACTCCATTATGGGATTCTAACGGATTTTAATATGTAGTTTGATTGCATGCTTGAATGCTGGATTGTTTTACATATCATATGGGATGTCTATCATGATTGTTTTGCATGTATGAATGCTTGATCACCATTCGTATCAATACTTGTATGGAATTGACAATGAACATGCAAGTATGGATTGTAATCATGATAATATACGTATATGGGGCTGTTTTATATGGCTTGTGTATTTCGTGAACCAGATAGACATATACTATTTCACCGTATGAGTTAGACTAAGGGCTTGAACTTAAATTCAATATAGTTGCAATTTAACATAGACATATAGTGATTTTGGTTATATTGATGATTACATAGAGTCTATCATTTGTGGATGCTATGCAAGTAGGTCATAGTGTATTGAAAAATGGCTATGACTCTTTTAGTGTTCTTGGCTACTTTCTTGTGATATGTGAACAAGTCATGCATGATCGTGGTGATTGAATGAAATAATAAATGAAGTTAGGATCCCATTATTTCCAGATTTGATTTATTCCGTCTTTATTATTGTTTTAGTCATTATTTGCGATTCGAGTAACAAACCAATCTTAGTCATTAGTTTGAGCATATAGATATAGTGATTTAATTAATGCATAGTAATTTAAATTAAACAACTTTCTCTGTGGGATCGATACTTTACTTGCTCTGTATTACTTATTGACACATGTATGCTTGCATGAGTTAGAGCTCTTTTGTTAGAACTAAAAAAGAGGCAACAAGTTTTTTGCGCCGTTGTCGGGGAAAGGCGTTTAAATTTTTATTGTTATCATTAGTTTTAAGCTATATTGTATGACTTAGACAAATTCATTCTTATCTCATTTCCATTTTTGTTTTTGTTTTAGGAATGTCGATAAATTTTTATGCGCACGCGGTCATCCAACCCTGACTTAACACCTACTCAGGATAACATAAACGGGAGAGGTTGGAAAGCTAGTGTTCATAGAAATTTACAAGCATAGTTAGAAAGTACCACAACTAATATGGCAGCCGAGGTACAAGGAGAAGAGCAAAGAGAGGAGCATAGGGCTCTGAAGGAATATTCCATGCCCAATATTAATGGACTACATTCTACCATCGTCAGACCAGCGATAGCAGCCAATACGTTCGAGATAAAAACATCACTATTCAGATGGTATAGAATTCAGTACAGTTTGGGGGTGCCGCTACAGACGATCCGAATGAACACCAATTGAGTTTCATCAAAATTTGTGATACATTCAGATACAACGGTGTGACGGAGGATGCTATCAAACTTAGGCTATTCCCATTCTCATTGAGGGATAAAAGCAAGAAGTTGGCTTCATTCTTTGCCAGCAGGATCTATAACTACATGGGAGGACTTAGCACATAAATTCTTAGCTAAGTTCTTCCCAATGGCTAAGACTGCAAAGATGAGGACAGTTATCTCTCAGTTTGAGCAACAACAGGGCGAGTCCTTATATGAAGCATAGGAGAGATATAAAGAGATGCTGAGAAAGTGTCCACATCACGGTATGCCAGGTTAGATGGTAATCAACACATTTTACAATGGATTGGGATGGCAGTCGAGACCGATTGTAGATGCAGCTGCATGAGGGGCATTATGGGCAAAAAGCTATGAAGAAGCTTATGATGCCACAACCCAAGGTTGTAGGTGTGTTGGAAGTAGATGCTATCACGCAGTTGTCAGCACAGATGGCCGCCATAGCGAAGAAAATAGATACAAAAGTTAAAACAAAGACAGTTGCCTTCGTATGTGAGATTTATGCGGGGTCACACTCGACAGATCAATGTGATATCAGCTCGGAGTCGGTACAGTATGTGAGCAATTATAGAAAAGACCAAGGTCAGTTTCAGAACATATACCACCCCAACAACCGAAATCATCCAAACTTTAGTTGGTCAAATAACTAAGGGACTCAACAGAATCAGTTTCAATAAAATAATCAATTTCAGACACAACCAGCGCAGCTACAGTTTAATCTAGACCACCTTTTTCGCTGGGATTTTCTCAACAATAGCAACATCACACTCCAGCTGCATCTCAACAAGAAAAGAAATCAGAAATGGAGGAGATGATGATGAAATACATGGCAAATACAGAGGTTATGATCAAAAGCTAAGCAGTGGCTATTAAGAATCTGGAAACTCAGATGGGGCAGATGGCGAACATGCTTACAAACAGGCCCCAGGGTTCATTGTCGAGTAGTACAGAAATAAATCCTCGAAGAGATGGGAAGGAACAGTGTCAAGCTATCACATTGAGATCCGAGAAAAACACTGCAGACACTGCAAGTCGCGCGCCCTCGCCTGTTGTATAAGAGGAGGCCGCGCGACCGCGTGAGGTAGAGCAACTAGCTGCTGAGAAAGAAAATCTGGAAAAGTCTGAGGTTCAGCAGGAAGAGAAAGATAAAGCAGGTTCAGAGGAGACGCTTAAAAGTTCAGTACCACCAATTCATACTCAAGTTCCATATCCGCAAAGGTTTAATAAGAAAAGGGAAGATAAGTAATTCAACAAGTTTCTGGAGGTATTTAAAAAGCTGCAAATCAATATACCTTTCATCGAGGCATTGGAACAAATGCCAAGCTATACAAAGTTCATGAAGGGTATACTGTCAATGAAGAAGAGATTAGATGAATTTGAGACAGTAGCCTTGACAGAAGAATGCAAAGTCAAAGATTTCAGTGTGGTTACCTCTCTGTCAAGGATCCGTGTAGTTTCACAATCCCGTGCACAATCAGGAAAACTGAAGTTTGAAAAGTGTTTATGTGATCTTGGGGAAAGCATAAATTTGATTCCTTTGTCAGTATTCACTCAGTTGGGATTACCGGAGCCAAGGCCAACAAACATTTCTTTGCAGCTAGCTGACAGATCCATCACGTATCCACGGGGAATTGTTGAAGATGTATTAATGAAGGTGGACAGATTTATCTTTCCGGTTGACTTCATCATTTTGGAGTATGAGGAAGATAAAAGTATACCAATTATACTGCGGAGACCATTCTTAGCCACAGGCAGGACTTCGATAGATGTGGGAAAAGGGGAACTCACTATGCGGGTTCATGATCAAGAGGTCACCTTTAATGTCTTCAATGCTATGAAGTTTCCAGTAGATGAAGAGGAATGTTTCCTGGTTGATGTGGTGAACCAGGTTCTAAATGATGAAGTACAGAGTAGAGTGGATTGTGAACCACTGAGAAGTATCATTGTTAAAAATTCAGATGTGGAGGATGAGGAATTAAATGAATTCGATCAATATCTGGATACCACTCCACAGTATGGAACCGTTGTAGTATGTGATAAGTTTCTGGACAAGCATCTTAAAGTGAATAGCCAGAGATTGAAGAGTGATTAAGGTGGTGAGGTGGACAGAATGAAAGCCACCTCGATTCTATCTTCGACATGAAACTCAGAGACAGTCAAGCTAATTGACTATAACATAGCGCTTGATGGGAGGCAATCCATTGTGTCCATCTCTACTTAATATTTAGTAAGTTTAAGCTGTTTGGTTTAGCTTATTTACATTACTTGTTAGAATAGTATGAGTACCTTTATATGTTTATTCATCGTAGTCGAATCACAGAAGAGCAAGTGAATGCATTGCATTGAAATTAGGGAGACAGAATAGGCATTCATTTTTATTTAGTGAACCATGCGTTAATAAAGTATATTGATGTTATTGCAGGTGTTTAGGAGAGCATGCATTTCTATCTTACAGATTCTAGAAAATTAAAAGCTAGCAAAGGTGTATCGTGGACGCCGGCCAGCTGCAAAAGTTAATTTCAAAGATGCATCATGATCCCGCATGATGCGATAAGCCTGCTGCATCAGATTTGCCAACCGCGCATCCACACACCCAGCTCATTAAAACCTCGCACGGCAGCGCGCGACATCAGACGTGGAAAAATTTTTCAATTTAAAAATGTGATGGAGATAGGTTGGACTCTCATTTGCGATAAAAACAGAAGCGACATCATAGTGTCTCTCCATGACTCACGTCTCTATCTCCCTATCAGTTACAAATTAAAGCCGTACATCGCTCAATCATATATCCACGATTCTCTCCACTTTCAAATCTCAAACCCACGATCTCATCCACTAGTATAAAACTAGGGCTTCTCATTTGGTTGGGGGCAGAAACAACTTAAGGGTAATAGAATCATTGTTCTCTTCTTCATTCTCAGTCATATCATCTGTGCGATCTTTATCAACTGCAAATGGGTCCGAAAAGAGCTCGCTCTATTTCATCTTCTTCTTCATCATCCTTGGGAAGTCAAGGGGCGGATATTGTGGATCACACCAAGTTTCTAAACTTGTAAGCTCAACAAGAGTATTACCGAATTGTGGCGAAAATGTTCGTCAAGGAACGCGGTTTCAAGCCGGAATGGCAGGATGGTCAGTTGTGTGCCATGATTCGAGAGAGATGCTGTGGTGGATTGACTGCCACTCCCACCCCCATTCCGATGAGCATAGTCCGCGAGTTTTATGCCAATGCCAAGGTCACCCTGAGTGGTATATCTTTGGTTCGTGGTGTCGAGATAGATTACAGACCCCGTGTCATCCGCACCATTTTTGGACTTACCGATACACCGCCAACAGGGGCTGCTAATTGGGTCACCGGTGCACATTTGGAGACAGACATTGAGTTGGTTATTGCGGAATTGTGCGTGCCCGACACAAAATGGACCTACAAAGTCGGCACGGATCAACCGCGCATATTCCCAGCCGCCACCCTGAATCGATATGCAAAGGCGTGGAATCTGTTCGTATGTGCTAAGCTCGTGTCGTCCTCTCATCATCACGAAATAACAGCGGAGAGGGCACTTATTTTGTGGGGCATAATCACCGGGAAATATATTAACATTGGTCATCTCATCCATGAGAATATGTTGCGATATCTGCGGGGAGGCACCATTGGGAGCATTCCACACGCATCAGTGGTTGTTATGCTATATGCTAATCAGGGGTACAACTGGGGCAACGAGCAAATGCAATACCCAAGCCAGGACATAACTCATGCCACAATTACAAAATTTGAGGACTGGGCAGGAGGTGTACCACACCCACGCAGACTAGGATTCATCATTCAGCCCACTTTTCCAGAGCCATCACATCAGCCACCTCAGACAGATGAGGTAGGCCCGTCCACGCAAGCACATGCCACCCATGGTGATCTCCAGCTCCGAAGGTTAGAGTGAAAAGTTGTTGCCATGTACGATAATCTGGGCACGTTTGCAATGGGACTCACGAGGGCCTTGGCCGAAGCTTTTGCGCAGCAAGGAACGACGCTAGTGTGACCTCAATTCAGAACTGCAGCGCCATATCTACCACCGGATTCACCACCTGAGGAGGGTGGTACCACCGATCATTGGGGGAGTTTTTTGTCACCCTTTACCTTCATTCAATGGGGCATTGAATATTATAAGTTTGGGGGTATTGGGGTAGTAGTGTAATTGCATGTAGTTGAGCATGATTAGTTTAATTCTTTAGTTGTAATTGTATGTAGTTAAGCATGATTAGTTTAATTCTTTAGTTTTTGCATGTTTAGTTTAAATCTTTAATTCTTTAGTTTTTGCATGTTTAGTTTAAATTTTTGCATCATATAGTTATTTTTGCATATATAGTTGCATGTTCATGTTTAGTTTGCATATCTTCTCATAGTTCTTGCCGTATAGAAATTTTTGTCTAGCCGATGATGATAGTGAATTTTTAAACGATTTTTGAGTATTATGGATAATATGAGCTGAGATATAATATTTTACACAATACTATTCATAATGTTGTTTAAATGCTTTCGGTTTGCACGAATATATTAACAATCACTTGTGGGTCTAAGAAGGATGTGTTGCATTGCTCGATAGAAAATGTAGTTTTAAAAAGGGAAATATGTGGAAAATGAACTTAGACGGTTTATAACATTGATTTTTAAACTTTGGGGAAACATGGGTATCTATGTATAAAAAAAATATATAGTAATAACGTGGCTAGTCTTATTTCGGGGCCCTGGCTACTTGAGTAAGTACTCCCGAGGGGATTGTCTGTACACCTAGCACCCTAAGGTCTTTCATGGTCTGGGAGTCGTTGGTCGAAAGCTCATTAAGGGGTAGCAGTGTTGCCTAATGGAGTAAGACATTGCACAGTCATGTGAAGAAAAAAAAAAGAGAAAAAAATAGGAAAAGAAAACTAGCAATAAACACTACGGGAAAGTGCGAAAAATCACCCTCGTAAGTAAAAATAAAGCAGTTAAGCTCATTGTTGAACCTCAGTTTGTTAGGAAATGTTGGAATAGTCTTTGTTGCATATATATACATGATTCTTGCTTTAAACTATAATTTTCTGTTTTGAGCAGTCTAGTATGTGTATTCTTTGCTTAAATCAAGTTTTGGTGAATATAACACACACACAGCATATTTATAACATTGATGAATTATCTGAGTGTATGACATTATGCCTACAGTTTGTTTTGAATCTGTATTATTGAATCTAAAAAAATTCATTGAGGTAGTTTGGACTGAATTTCTATGATAGTTTGGACAATGTGAGATTAGTTGCATCATAATTTAGTTGCATAGTAATATAGCTGCATTTTCATTGTTCATTAGTATGCATTGCTTGAGGGCAAACAACAGTTCAAGTTTGGGGGTATTTGATAAGTTGGTTTTATACCTACTTATTGAGTACCAATTCATGCGAACTATGCCCATCTCAAGTATATTTTAGTGTGTTTTAGTTGCATTTCATGTTATTTGGCATTGCATATACTTCAAACTCCTTTTGGTGGAAAAGTGCAGGAAACAACCTAATTTGGTGGACTTAGAGGGCACGAGGCAAATGGACACATGAAGCGAGGCACAAGCTGTGGATGTGTTGCATGAAGATCAAGTGGAGCAGAGACTCAGCACGGATGAACAAAGAAATGAACAATGAGGAGCAGATCAAGCAGTTATAACCGAGATTCAAAAGTGCGGTTGCCATGCGCAAGCAAGACAAGCAAGTATGGAACGCTGGAGCACTTCGCACTATGAAAGCACCCGATCGGACATCATGAGACACTACAAAGTTGCGCTTGCCATGAAAAATACATCATGGAGCTGCCACAACCATGCATGATGTCTTGATTTGTTTAATTTTAATTTTTTTTTAATTAAAATGGTTGTAGTTGGTTTTTAAAACGATATCTGAATGGTGTCAAAGGGGATCATTGATTATTATTTAATTTTACGTATTTTTTTACATCGTAACAAGGGTTTACTCTCTGGGAGGCCAAAACTCTACTTTTCTACTTATTCTTGAGATTTTCTACCAGAGTGGATTTTTATTAGTATTTGCTGGATTCATATGAAGATTTGAATAGTGAATTATATTCAGCAATTGGGTTTGATCGTTTCTACCTTTCATCTTTCAATTGTTTGTTTATTAATCATGTTTATATTTAATCCCATAATGGCTTTTGGTTCGGTCATGAACTAAACTCCATTAAGGGATTCTAACGGATTTTAATATGTATTTTGATTGCATGCTTGAATGCTGGATTGTTTTACATATCATATGGGATGTCTATCATGATTGTTTTGCATGTATGAATGCTTGATCACCATTCATATTAGTACTTGTATGGAATTGACAATGAACATGCAAGTATGTATTGTAATCATGATAATATATGTATATGGGGCTGTTTTATATGGCTTGTGTATTTCGTGAACCAGATAGACATATACTATTTCACCGTATGAGTTATAATAAGGGCTTGAACTTAAATTCAATATAGTTGTAATTTAACATAGACATATAGTGATTTTGGTTATATTGATGATTACATAGAGTCTATCATTTGTGGATGTTGTGTAAGTAGGTCATAGTGCATTGAAAAATGGCTATGACTCTTTTAGTGTTCTTGGCTACTTTCTTGTGATATGTGAACAAGTCATGCATGATCGTGGTGATTGAATGAAATATTAAATAAAGTTAGGATCCCATTATTTCCAGATTTGATTTATTCTGTCATTATTATTGTTTTAGTCATTATTTGCGATTCGAGTAACAAACCAATCTTAGTTATTAGTTTGAGATTATAAATATAGTGATTTAATTAATGCATAGTAATTTAAATTAAACAACTTTCTCTGTGGGATCGATACTTTACTTTCTCTGCATTACTTTTTGACACATGTATGCTTGCATGAGTTAGAGCTCTTTTGTTAGAATTAAAAAAGAGGCAACAATATTCATCTAGGAAATTGGATCTGGGTAACGGCGCAGCTTCCATGGATTGCAGAAATAGAAAACTTTTCTATTGTCCAAGAATTTGATCCAATGGCATATTGTACATACATGGAATCACAATGACTGATAATTAGCACAAGATTGGCTCTGATACCACTGTTAGGTTTGCTAGAAACATGTATATGCAATCAAATCACATAAACGAAGCGAAAGCGTAATAAAATGGATTTTAAAATTTTCTTACAAACCATAAACCAAGATCATTCTTGTGCTTGATTATCAATCTATAAAAGAGTAGGTGAATCAGAATCATACCCTTGAAAATTCGAGCTTCCTCAAGTAAAAGTTCAACTCCTAGTCCTTCGTACTCTCCTTGAATACGCAGGATTGATTCCTTCCTTTGATCAACGTTAGTCACCCAAGCGTTTGGCCTCTAGAGGTGATCCACCAAGGAATAATAAAAATCAAGAAGAATGATGTTTTGGCTAAAACCCTAGTTTTCCTATCTCTATAGAAAAGGGCGTACTCTCCAACAATTTGAATCATGTATCTAATATCTAGCATGTGGTTATATTTAATTAATTAAATCCTTTTAATTAATTAAGCTCCATAATCTCATTAGGGTAAATTAATTAAACTCTTTTAATTAATTAGACTCGTAATCTTATTTGAAATAAATGAGAGTACCTATATTAAATTAATTCATAAACTCCTTTAGAAATTAATATAATAATAATAATTGTAATAATATTAATAAGACTCCTCTTATTAATTAATATTTAATATTCTCATAATAATAAATAATAAATATTAAGCTATTTAATTTATTCTATCACCGTAGATTAAATTAAATACACTTAACATATTATTATGATTATGCCATTAAATTCTTAAATAATTTTTCTTTCTTTTATGGTGTGACCCTTTAGGTTTTCTATATTAAACCAGTTGTGGATATATGACACCCCCAAATCCGGGTACTTCAATTCCACGGGATTTGGTGTTCACTGTACAAATATCATCTATCTATCTACCCATAATAAATGCAAGCCATGCAATAGATAGAATAAAATCTTCCCTTAAGGGTTACAACATCCTGAATAATAATAATACAATCCCAAAGTTAAACTAACCTTAAACATCTGTGCAGAATCATGAACAAATAAGTCTTAAACAACATCATTAACTCAAGTCTAACATAAATACATCATCAAATAAAATAACAAGTCTTCCTCATTTGCTAACTTTGCTCTTGCCTTTACTAGTGGAAGGTTCATCGGTTCTTTCGTTCTTAATTGCAATGTTATTATTAAGCAAGAGTGAGCACTATTGCCCACAAGTATAATAATAAAATAACAGTATAATAACATGCGAGTAAATCAAAGACATCTGAATAAAAGCTCAACTTTTGAATCAAGAATGAATAACAAGAATCAAAAAGAATTACGAGGGTCATAAGACCTTGAACTATGTCCTAGGTTATCAAGGGTTATACTTGAAACCTTTAACGATCATAAGACTATGGACCTTTCTACTGTACTTAGGGGATCGACCATTAGTACCATCTTGTGCACAATATCTTAACGCTTAACGCATAAGTAAATCCCTTTGCAGGGTTGTTCATCTCGGTTGGACATTCGAGTCCGCACCAAAGGAAGTTTGGTTTGGATAATTCATCAAGGGTTCTGAAATTTAGAACGCTCATCAACTATGGACTAGTCGAATCAATAAGGGTTCGCTAGTCTAATAAGGTTCAATAATAAAGATATTCAAATTGAATAATAATCTCAAGAAGTATACAATAGGATAATTATTGTATAACTGAATCATGCTTTGAAAAGAAAATCAATCTTTAATATAACATTTGAACATGAATAATAGTAATGATAATTTACTCGAGGTAATTAATAAACTTGAACAATAATGACAAGTAAGGTTAGGAAACTTGCCTCATGCGTAGGTTACACTTTAACTAAGCACGTTCTTTGAATTTAGTCCTACATACCATTCACATTCACAATACCAGTTAATTATAACTTAACTAATCATCAATGATCATTCTTTTGTCTAAACTTTGGTTATGACTATACGTAGTCAAATTATCACATTTATTATCATATAATATCACCTCATGAATAATAAATTAATTATGTATTCAATAATTCAACCCACATGCAATTAGGTTATTTACATGATAAACATCTATTTTATCTTCACATTATACTTCTAACATGTTTACATGTTCATTAAATTAATTTACTAACACATTGTTAGACTTAAACATTTTTAAACAAAAATCTCATTCTGAACATTCTGGAGAGTGGCGTTCATGGCGCCATCGTTACACCGTTCTCGGCCACTGGGTAATTGCGTGTATCTTTAGGGCGTGGTAGTAAATTAGTGTGAGTCTAAAGGCACGAGTCGGTATGGCCATGCTTAGGCTCAGATTTCGGTCTATGATTCGCGAAAATTGCAGAACATGGCCAAGGAACTCCAATAAAATTATTACTACTCGATTTTAATCATACCCACATGATATAATTCATGTATAATCATAACCCAACATTTATATACTGACATTAACCAATTTACACACTTAATAATGTATTTAAAAGCATGTGAATTTCAATTGACTTTGATGTTCTTGGAGGTTTTGAAAATAAAACATGAAAATTATCACTACGGATTCGTTATAACACCGAATTCGTTCATTTAAACTTTGGTCTCTTCGTATCAACATGCATAACAACATACAAGTGTAAAATTTAGGGACAATATACGATTAATACATAAAATATCACGTATAAGGCCATAAGGCCAAAACCCATACTCTGTAATTTTGTAGAAATCATATACGACATGTTTTCATGAATTTGATGATATGGTTTACATAATATATATAATTAAACACGATTTGATATGTCATAACACACATACAACCCATAATCATTACTCCTAACCCAATTACAGAGGTTAAACCAAAAACTTTAAAAGCCATTTTATGAAAACTAAAATACGTAAAGTAGAAATTGGGAAGGAGGAGATTACCCAAAGCGTAGTGTGGATTTTAATAAGAGATGAATATCAATTTCTCTCGACTTCTCAACTAATACTCAGATCTCTCTCTCTGTGAAAGCTCTGACTTTCTTAGCAATAATGAAGAAAAGAAAAGAAGACATCTCGATATATTAAAGGAACTGACGACCGAAAGTGGTCGATTAACCCGATCATGACCAACTGCTAGTAACTCCCATTAAGGCCATGTTTGGCTAGGCTTAATAGATTTCAAAACCATTTAATTTAATAAAGCTTTATCATATGGTTTAATTAATGTCACACTCCTTCATAAAATAAATCAATATCTTTTTAATTTATTTTAAATAAAATATAATAATTTCTCATAATTTCACATAGTCACATAATTAAATTTCTCATTAATAATTAATATCAAATTATTAACTCTCTAATTAATAATTAAATTAATTAAAAAAACATCATGCTTAATTAAATATTTCATTAAATTCAATAAGCTCACATAAATACATACTTGAATAATAAATATTCTCTACATTAATTTAATAAATGTAACACATAATTAAATTAATCTACCACAATTGCACCAAATAATTATTTAATCCAATAATTAAATCATCGAAAAATATTTATTTAATTCAATAAATATTAAAATTAAATTACAAAATTGTCGTTCGTCACAGGATAAATCAATTAGAACAATTCTAATCTCATTTAAATAAATAAATTAAACTATTAATTTATTTAAATAAATAATATTTATTCTACAATAAGGATAAACCTCCTTAGCGATCAATGACTTTCTAGATAATATAGATTTCAACATCAATTATAAAAGAACCTTTGAGTAACTAGTTACCGTACAATTCAATCTTTCCACCATATAATGTCCCAATTAAATATAAGACATGGACATACTGTCAAGTCTTATTTTATTTAATTATATATATTTTGATTCTCAAATGCACAACTCCGAATAAATGCAAATTAGAAACTACTTTCTAATCTCATTCCACATTGGCCAAGGATTCCTGGGTTGTCATTTATCGAATCACACAGGACATATCTCTTCTTTTACTAGAAGCGGTAGATTCTTTATTGATCATTCATTATCTCCATATATTACTCTTTATACCCAAGCATACCCTTTGATATACCCCAAGGGTCTTAAGGAATAAGTTAAAGTATAAATCATTATATACAAGATACTATGATGATCTCAAGTCTAAGGATCACTTGTACTACTATCAGTTCAGGAATTCGTATTGACAGGCAAGTAAAACTCCATTAGGTATTCCTTAACGAGTCACGTTCAGTGAACTTATTCTCCAATAAGGACCTACATACTTATTTTAGTGCTTCCACATAAATGATCATGAGATCAATCATCCTCATCCAATGAGCAAGCAACGTATGTACCAATCTATCCGGATTCACTAATCCCTTTTTTAGTAATCCATTGATTGGGAACATTTTAGTTTTTAAGTTATCTAAGAATTTAGATCTCATTAGCATGATCTCATCATGATTCTAAAAGCATTGCTTAAAATTATGGATTTATCACATATTATTAAAATAACACCATGTAGATATTTAAAAACCTTTAATATATAATACTTTAATTAATAAATGAATAAGATTGTTTAAAAATTATATGCTTTATCATCATACATGATGAGCTTATATGCATACTACTTTCAAATACGACATACTCGATACACCCAGGAAGCACGAAGATGTATCAAGATTTGCGTCAACATTATTGGTGGCTGAACATGAAAAGAGAGGTTGCAGAATGTGTCAACAAATATTTAACCTGTCAGAGAGTCGAGGCAAAGCATCGATGACCGAGCTGTTTATTACAGCCATTAGAGGTTCAAGAATGGAAATGGGAGCACATCACGATAGATTTTGTGGTGGGACTTCCAACAACGTAGAAAGGTTACGACGCCATATGGGTGATTGTGCATTATCTTACAAATTCAGCACACTTCTTTTTTTATCAAGATCAGGTATAGTTTGAATCAGTTATCCAAATTGTATATCAACGAAATTGTTTCGGGACATGGAATGTCGATAGTAATTGTGTCTGATAGGGATCTGCGCTTCACGTCAAACTTTTGGTGGAGTCTTTAAGAAAGAATAGGGACACATCTAAGGTTGAGTACCACGTATCATTCACAAATACCCCCAAACTTAAACCTTTGCTTGTCCTCAAGCAAAAACACAAAACAATAATGCAATGCAATGCAACTAATCTACATGCCTACGAATCCAGCAGTAATGATAGAAAAAAGTCTATTCAACCGGCCTTAGAGAAATCAAGTAAACACGATAATACATCATATCAGAACTCATCAGTAACTTCTCAATCAATCATCAAATCTTAGACTGTTATCACGAATATAGTGCGTGTGTGCTCCACAATAATGTTAACTGATATAAATTCAAATTTAACACATAACAAGTCTCTTCGAAGGCATCATACAGTGTAAACTCACAAAATCCAAAAAATAAGCTAGATCCAACTAAAATCAATTAATTACCAATATCGAGGGTCAACATGGGATACTTATGCTTTATTTTTCATCTACGGGGGCTTTTTGCTCTTATTTCCCGTTTTATTTCTTCGTCTTCTTTTTTTCTTTATTTTCTTTATTTCAGATAGTGAGTGCGTTTTATGCTCCATCTCATGCCTGTGTTTATGGGGAGTGCATTTCACGCTTCTTCTCGACCCACCACAGGACTCAATATATTTTCTTCTTCTTCTTTTTTTCTCTTTTTTTTATAGCTTATATACCCAAAATATTCCCCAAACTTAGGTTCTTGTGTAACTTTAGCCATCACTACTTGTTCTTGTCATTCTTTCATTCAAACTAGCATTATCCTTTAGAGTCCCATTATGTATCAATTTAAACTCAATCAATCAACAAGTTGTTCTTACTGTGCTATCCTTATTATACCGGTTTCAAACAGAAAAAGACTCAATTCATAACAAGAAATTACATCAAAGCTCTAATAGTCAGTACTATACTTGTCTACCCAATTCTAATCTCATCATTGGCCAAAATAAACTGTAACTATCTAACAGCTGGAATCATGCAAGATGAACTATTTTTTTTTTAGTTATAAATAAAAACTATTATGCAACTACTCTACTATGCAAACTATTATGCAATTACACTACATGAATGCAAACATAAATAACCCTAAATTATTTAACTCCCCCAAACTTAACAATTACACTGTCCTCATTGTAAAATAAAGCATAAAGTGGACGAGGACTTCCCTGTAATCATTTAAGCTTGTGGTGATGGTGGCGCTGGCGGCGACAATCATTTTCTTATCCATTGAACCTCCAATACCTGCAATGAAGAGAGAGATAACATGGATTAGAATAACACTTGGATTCCTATCTACTAAATAAACTAGGAAAGCATATAAATAAATAAATAAAAATTCTTGGGTTGCCTCCCAGTTAGCGCTTGAATTATAGTCTTTCAGCTTGACTTTTTCTGGTCAACGCTATCCAATTCCTCTTTGGTAATTGAGGAACCCCCCATCCATCGGAAATAATGTAGCTTTTTGTAGGTTCCCAATTGTGATAACCATCGCTTCCAAGTCACCTAACATGCTCTGATTTGGTATGATCTCAATCAAGAACGTCCCATAGCTAGGTGTTTTCTCCATTGTGTATGTGATCACTTTGGGGCATGGAAGTTTGTCACACACAATGGGCTCTTCGTCTATCTTCTCTTTCTCGTTCCACTATGGATCCAAAATTGTACTCGCTCTTATGTCATCAAGAGCTTCGTCGGCGACATGACTACCAAGTGGGCATGATTTTACAAATCTGACTGACTCTTTGATCGTTGGTGGAGACCCATTTAGATCTTCGTGGACCTCTATTTCATTATCCCCAATTGTCTCCACACTTCCTATATCTTGTGGCTCATCCAGTTGCAGATTTGGTTCGGGTTCTCCGTCAATTTTGTCATCCATGTCATAAGGCCAAGTGTTTAGAGGAAGGTTTCTTATATCTTTGGTCATTTGCTCTATCCGATCCGTAAGATTTTGAATTGCTATCTCTTGATTCTGCATTGACCGCTCTTGATTAATCCTCCTCTCCTCATATGATGCTACGAACTTGGACCACATTTCCTCCAACCTTGAATTATCTGTCTCTTGTGACACTGGAGGTGGACATGAAAATTCTAGTGTGTATGATGGATTTAGAGTGTAATGTTGGTCATCATAATTATAGCTCCATGAAAAATTCTGGTGATACCCCCAATCTTGGTGATAGTTAGGATCAACATAGTTATTGAAGTAGTCACCACTATATTGTACCGGTTCAAAACTGACGGTGCATTGATGACTTTGATGGTTGCCAGCACAATAGTCACACATAACTGTCATCCTTCGCCTCCGTAGGGCTGCAAAAACTTCCAACTTCCTCTTCGATAGTTCTTCAATATGTGCTGACATTACGGAAAATGCATTAAGTCTATCAATCCCCGCTTCCCTTAGTTGAGTCATGTTCGGATATGGCCATTGATACGCAACGTCATCCATGGTACCTGAAAAGAGAGAAATATAGGAAGAGAATTAAATTTAAAAAATTTAAAATTAAGACTAATTTGATTGAAGCTAATATTGGCAAAAATATATTAAACTAATTCCCCGGCAACGACGCCAAAAACTTGTTGGGTAAAATCTAATTATGCACAACACGCAAGTATACGTGGTCAACAAGTAATAATACAGTAAGTAGAGTATCGTTCCCACGAGGAATTATTAATACAAATCACCAAGTAATAACCCGTAACCAACTCAATCTTATTTAAACGAATGAATTTTAATTTATAAATAAACTAATTCTAATTACCACTAGTTAAATTAAGATTACGGAGATTTAAGATCACAAATTCATTTATTGCTTCATTTAAGTTAACACATTTTTCATCAATTATTCTCTATTATGAATTGTTAATGAAGAACACTAAAGCAGATAAATCCATCTCTCGATGCATAATACCCATACTCACTTAAATCCACAGATGATAGAATCAAACAAGACACCCTAATTAACTAATCCACTATATCTCTATATGAATTACAATTAAAAAGGATTTAAAGCACAAGTTCTCTATAAGATTACATATGGCGTAAAGGCATATCTCTATCCTAAACACGAATCATGAATTCCATCTATGCAGAAATCACAAACATATGCTATCATAATCAAATCTAAATCTATACTTCATCTCTCGAGTTCATATAGATTATCACTGTAATTGTTAGCTAGATAATTAAGCAATTAAGTCAAAATCACAATAGACAATCCTCATAATAGAACATAAATAATTGATAGCGAATCATATTAAAATAAACTACACAATAAGATCCATTGTAATCTCAAACAAAGAATTAGTTCATTATTATTGAATTAAAACTAAGAATCCACAATTGAATAATCATTAAAAGACAAAAATAAGAGAAGAGTAAAGAATAAATCTGTTGTCAGCAAATCTCCATCTTCCTCAAGCTCCTACTCTTGATCTTCAATGGTCTCCAAGTTGCTTCAATCTCCCAATCCCATAAGAACTAGGGTTTTTATCTAATTTACTCTAATCTAATCTAATAAAAATCCTCTAAAACTAATCTATATCTCTTCTCTTTTATGCCTCTCCTCATGTATTTATAGTTCTAATGGATATCCTAGAAAGTTAGGCAACTAAGAATCCTATTCTAGCTCAAATTGGACATCAAACAACCCAAAAACGCTGTATTCCCGCCGCCTAGTGCACCCAACGCTGTCCCCAAGCCATTTCTTGCGCTACCAGCCATCAGAAAGTGGAGGAAGGCGATGTACTAAGCGCCTAGCGCGGTCCGCGCTACCCTGTTTCCTGCTGCGACGTCCTTTGGTAAAACGGACATAACGTTTGATCCGCTTGGGGTTACGGGGTCTACCACCTATCAAATCGAAGATATCAACGAGATCTACAACTTGCATTCTTTAACAATTAACAGATTCGGGCTGGAACAAGGCGAAAATCGAGCTTGAAGTAGATGCTGTGTAAATGGCAAGCATGACAACTCTTAGCTTTGATCTTCGTTGATAAAAAAGCCATAACTTTCGCATCTGAACCCGATTAAGACGATTCAAGATGTTTCGGAAAGATTTGTTTGCGTATTTTAGACTAAAAAATGATTGAATTGCTTTCCCTTGCTTCTTCATGCCAATGTCGTGCCATCGCCTACAAAATAACAAAAAATATATGAAAAGTAACTAAGAAACATGAGATTAAGCAAATAATTCAAGTAATAGATACCGGATACGTAGGTATAAAGCCTACTCACCAAGATTTCCCCCAAACTTATGTGAGTGCCTAATTTTCACTTCGAATGATGCTCAAATAAGATTTCTCTAGTTACAATGGTATCTTTCATAAGCATTTAGCCAAAAAAAATTCAATCTCAACTGGCTAAACAAATGGATGTGTTAAATTTTTCTAAATTTCGCAAGTAATGTGAAAACCAATAATGAGTAAAAATATAGACTAAGCATGCTCATCAATTCTCCAAGAGTTAACAATATCAACCACCCACTTATCATCGGCCAAAATCAAATGCCATCAAAATATTGTCCAAGTAAATACTAAACGTGATAAATACCCCCAAACTTAACACAGACATTGTCCTTAATGGCTAAGATAGGAAAAATTAAAAGAGAGGACTTCCCTGACATATAGCAATTTATCTCCTTATCTGCGAAGTTTGAAGAATAGGTTAAGCGCATTGGAATAAATCGGGCACCACACTTGAGTTAGACTTGACTAACCTGTCAATATGATAGAAACAAGCTTGTTAGATCCTAAGACATGCAAATTTATTAACTAATAATAAAAAACCTAATAAAAACTATAAATAAAAATTAAACTTGGGTTGCCTCCCAATAAGTGCTTGATTTATAGTCCTTCAGCTAGACTTTTTCTGGTCAACGTTATCCAATTCCTCTTCGAAAGTTGAGGAATCCTCCATCCATCAGTAGAAAATAATCCTTTGGGCGAATCCCACAAGCGAAGGCCATAGCATCCAAGTCACCTAACATGCTCTGACTCGGTATAATCACCATGAAGAAGGGCAAATGACTTGGTGATATCTCCATTGTGTTTGTGATCATATTTGGGCATGGAAGTGTGTCAAACACAATGGGCTCTTCATCTATCTTCTCTTTCTCTTCCCACCACGGCTTCATTGTTGCACTCGCTCTTATGTCATAAAGAGCTTCGCCGACGACATGACTACCAAGTGGGCATGATTTTGCAAATCTAACTGGACCCCTGAACTTTGGCGGAGAAGGCACTTGAGGCATTAATAACACCGGCTCATCCGCGTCAGTACTCATAGTTAGTTCATCTCCACTTGTCTCCTCTTTTTCAACATCTCGTGTCTCATCCAGTTGTAGATTTCGTTCGAGCACTTCATAAATCTCGGAATCCTCGTTATAACACCAATTGTTTTGAGGAAAGTTGTTCAAGGCTTTAAACATTTAATCTATCTGATTCTGAAGATTTTGAATTGACCTCGCTTGATTTTGAATCGTCATCTCTTGATTAATCCTCCTCTCCTCTTGGTCTGCTATGTACTTCAATATTACATCCATCGGATTTGGCTTTTCTTCTAGTGGCACTGGAGGTGGACATGAAAATTCCGGTGTGTATGATGGATTTGGAGCGTAATATTGGTCTTCATAAGTATCGCTCCATGACGAATCTGGGTGATACCCCCAAACTTGATGATAATTAGCATATTTATAATCGTTGAGGTATTCACCAACATGGTGTCCCGGCCCAAAACTAACGGTGCATTGATGACTCGGGTGATTACCAGCACAATAATTGCAATTAACTGTTATCCTTCAATTACGTTGGGCTGCAATGACGTCCAACCTCCTCGAAAGTGTCTTAAGTTACGCTAATAATGCAGAAAATGCATTGAGTCCATCAATCCCCGCTCCCCTTGGTTGAGTCATACTCGAATATGACCTTTGATATTTGAATCCAGCCATGGTACCTGAAAAAAAAAATAGGAAGAGAATTAAATAAAAAGAAAAAAATATTTAAATTAAGACTAATTTGATTGAAGCTAATATTGGAAAAAAAATATTAAACTAACTCCCCGGCAACGATGCCAAAAACTTGTTGGGAAAAATCTAATTACGCACAACACGCAAGTATACGTGGTCAACAAGTAATAAAGTGAAAATAGAGTATCGTTCCCACGAGGAATTATTTTATAAAAATCACCAAGTACTAACTCGTAACTAACTCAATCTTATTTAAACGAATAAATTTCAATTTATAAGTAAACTAATTCTAATTACAACTAGTTAAATTAAGATTACGGAGATTTAAGATCACAACTTCACTTATTGCTTCATTTAAGTTACCACACTCCTCATCAATTATTTTCTATCTTGAATTGTTAATCAAGATCACTAAAGCAGATAAAACCACCTCTCGATGCATAATACCCATACTCACTTAAATCCACAGATGATAGAATTAAGCAAGACACCCTAATTAACTAATCCACTATATCTCTATGTGAATTACAATTAAAAAGGATTTAAAGCAAATGGTCTCTATAAGATTACATATGGCGTAAAGGCATATCTCTATCCTAAACACGAATCATGAATTCCATCTATGCAGAAATCACAAACGCATGCTATCATGATAAGATCTAAATCAATACTTCATCTCTCGAGTTCATATAAATTATCACGGTAATTGTTAGCTAGACAATTAAACAATTAAGTCCAAATCACAATAGAGAATCCTCACAATAGAACATAATAATTGATAACGAAGCATATTAAAATAAACTACACAATAAGATCCATTGTAATCTCAAACAAAGAATTAGTTCATTATTATTGAATTAAAACTAATAATCCACAATTTAATAATCATTAAAAGACAAAGATAAGAGTATAGTAAAGAATAAATCTGTTGTCAGCAAATCATCATCTTCCTCAAGCTCATGCTCTTGATCTCCAATGGTCTCCAAGTTGCTTTAATCTCCCATTCTAATCTGATCTAGGGTTCCTAATCTAAGAAAGAAAGTAAAGAATAAGTTAATAGAAATCTATCCCAAGAAAGATTTAATGGAGTATTAGAACTATCCTCCCAATCCAAGTGAAACACAAGTATTTAGAGTTCTAATGGACACCCTAGCAAGTTAGGCAACTAAGAATCCTATTCTAGCTCAAATTGGACATCAAATAGCCCAAATCACCAGTGTGGTCCTCACCTTTAGCGCGCCTTCACGCCTTCCTAGGCCATTTTAGGTGCTGATCCATCACAAGCAGAAGTCGTAAAATTTGGCGCCTAGTACCTTTAGCGCTGCGGTCCATACCCTTATTTTCTGCGACATCCTTTGTAAAACACGCATAACCTTTGATCGGCTTGAAGTTACGGGTCTTGCCACCTATCAAATCGAAGATATCGACAAGATCTATAAATTTCATTCTTTAAGGATTGACAAATTAGAATTGGATCAAGGTGGAAATCGGGCTTGAAATAGATGCTATGTAAATGGCAAACATGACAACTCTTAGCTTTGTTCTTCGTTGATAAAAAGGCCATAACTCTCACATCCGAACTCCGATTGGGATGAGTCAAGATGTTCCGGAAAGCTAAGAAGTAGAGCAACCATAAAATCCAAGTTTCAAGCCAAGAACATGTATTCAACTTGATGTTAAAAGTCCTTCAATATTCTCTTCTTGCATTTACTTGCGTATTTTAGTCCAAAAGATGTTTGAATTGATTTCCCTTGCTTCTTCATGCCAATGCCGTGTCATCGCCTATAAAATAACATAAAATGTATGAAAAGTAACTACGAAACATGAGATTAAGAAAATAATTCAAGTAATAGATATTGGACAAGTATGTATAAAACCTACTTATCAAATACCCCCAAACTTAAACATTTGCTTGTCCTTAATCAAAAACACAAATTAGACATATTCATCCTCTAGCAATAATCCTCCCAAACAATGATTCAATATGAATTTGATCAATGGCCTCAAAGGTTACAACAAATGATAACACGTGGAAAATTTCAAAACAATGTCATGTCTAAAATTTTAATAACTTTCATTAGATTCACATCTACTCTTAATCCTTTAAGTGTGTGTGTGCATCCATATGTTCAAACCCGTCATGATTTAGATTAGATCAACCAATACTCATAAATTATTTTGAAAAATAAATTTCAAAACCTCTTATCACATCAATCACCGCTAATATAGACATAACACAAAATTTTCTTGAGGATCACCCGGATATTTAAACTTTTAAGCACATATGAACTCTTCCCAAGTATTTCAAACATACATATTTTCTTTTTTCTATTTAGTGAGTGCGTTTTACGCTCTATCTCACTTTCCCGTTTTCATTAAACAAGTGCGTTTTACACTCCATCTCGTGCCTGTGTTTATGGGGAGTGCGTGTTACACTCCATCTCGACCCACCACAAGATTCAATTATTCAACTCGGGAAGGTTCCAATAATTTATTTTTTCATAAATACACCAAGATTTCCCCCAAACTTATGTGAGTGCCTAATTTTCACTTTGAATGATGCTCAAATAAGATTTCTCAAGTTACAATGGTATCTTTCATAAGCATTTAGCCAAAAAAAATTCAATCTCAACTGGCTAAACAAATGGATATGTGTAAAAATTTTCTAAATTCCGCAAGTAATGTGAAAACAACCTAATGAGTAAAAATATAGACTAAGCATGCTCGTCAATTCTCCAAGAGTTAACAATATCAACCACCCACTTATCATCGGCCAAAATCAAATTCCATCAAAACATTGCCTAAGTAAATACTAAACATGATAAATACCCCTAAACTTAACACAGACATTGTCCTCAATGGGTAAGATAGGAAAAATTAAAAGAGAGGACTTCCCTGACATATATCAATTTATCTCCTTGTCTGCGAAGTTTGAAGAATAGGTTAAGCGCATTGGAATGAATTGGGCACCACACTTGAGTTGGACTTAACTAACCTGTGAATATGATAGAAGCAAGCTTGTTAGATCCTAAGACATGTAAAGTTATTAACTAATAATAAAAAACCTAATAAAAACTATAAATAAAAATTAAACTTGGGTTGCCTCCCAATAAGCGCTTGATTTATAGTCCTTCAGCCAAACATTTTCTGGTCAATGCTATATAATTCCTCTTCGAAAGTTGAGGAATCCTCCATCCATCAGTAGAAAATAATCCTTTGGGAGGTTCCCACAAGCGATGGCCATAGCATCCAAGTCACCTAACATGCTCTGACTCGGTATAATCTCCAGGAAGAAGGGCAAATGACTTGGTGTTATATCCATTGTGTTTGTGATCATATTTGGGCATTGAAGTGTGTCAAACACAATGGACTCTTCGTCTATCTTCTCTTTCTCTTCCCACCACGGCTTCATTGTTGCACTCGTTCTTATGTCATAAAGAGCTTCGCCGACGACATGACTACCAAGTGGGCATGATTTTGCAAATCTAACTGGACCCTTGAACTTTGGCGGAAAAGGCACTTGAGGCATTAATAACACCGGCTCATCCGCGTCAGTACTCATAGTTAGTTCATCTCCATTTGTCTCCTCTTTTTCAACATCTTGTGTCTCATCCAGATGTAGATTTCGTTCGGGCACTTCATCAATCTCGGAATCCTCATCATAACACCAATTGTTTTGAGGACAGTTGTTCAAGGCTTTGAACATTTGATCTATCTGATTCTGAAGATTTTGAATTGACCTCGCTTGATTTTGAATTGTCATCTATTGATTAATCCTCCTCTCCTCTTGGACTGTTATGCCCTTCAATATTACATCCATCGGATTTGGCTTTTCTTCTAGTGGTAATGGATGTGGACATGAAAATTCTGGTGTGTATAATGAATTTGGAGCGTAGTATTGGTCTTCATAAGTATCGCTCCATGACGAATCCGGGTGATATCCCCAAACTTGATGATAATTATCATATGTATAATCGTTGAGGTATTCACCAGCATGGTGTCCCGGCCCAAAACTAACGGTGCATTGATGACTCGGGTGATTACCAGCATAATAATTACAATTAACTGTTATCCTTCAATTACGTTGGGCTGCAATGACGTCCAACCTCCTCAAAAATGTCTTAAGTTGCGCTAATAATGCAGAAAATGCATTGAGTCCATCAATCCCCGCTCCCCTTGGTTGAGTCATACTTGAATATGGCCTTTGATATTTGAATCTAGCAATGGTACCTGAAAAAAAAGAAAAATAGGAAGAGAATTAAATAAAAAGAAAAAAATATTTAAATTAAGACTAATTTGATTGACGCTAATATTGGAAAAAAAAATAAACAAACTAACTCCCCGGTAACGTCGCCAAAAACTTGTTGGGTAAAATCTAATTACGCACAACACGCAAGTATACGTGGTCAACAAGTAATAAAGTGAAAGTAGAGTATCGTTCCCACGAGGAATTGTTTTATAAAAATCACCAAGTACTAACCCGTAACCAACTCAATCTTATTTAAACGAATAAATTTCAATTTGTAAGTAAACTAATTCTAATTACAACTAGTTAAATTAAGATTACGGAGATTTAAGATCACAACTTCACTTATTGCTTCATTTAAGTTACCACACTCCTCATCAATTATTTTCTATCCTGAATTGTTAATCAAGAACAGTAAAGCAGATAAAACCACCTCTCGATGCATAATACTCATACTCAATTAAATCCAAAGATGATAGAATTAAGCAAGACACCATAATTAACTAATCCACTATATCTCTATGTGAATTACAATTAAAAAGGATTTAAAGCACAAGTTCTCTATAAGATTACATATGGCGTAAACGCATATCTCTATCCTAAACACAAATCATGAATTCCATCTATGCAGAAATCACAAACACATGCTATCATGATAAGATCTAAATCAATACTTCATCTCTCGAGTTCATATAGATTATCACGGTAATTGTTAGCTAGACAATTAAACAATTAAGTCCAAATCACAATAGACAGTCCTCACAATAGAACATAATAATTGATAACGAAACATATTAAAATAAACTACACAATAAGATCCATTGTAATCTCAAACAAAGAATTAGTTCATGATTATTGAATTAAAACTAAGAATTCACAATTGAAAAATCATTAAAAGATAAAAATAAGAGTAGAGTAAAGAATAAATCTGTTGTCAGCAAATCTCCATCTTCCTCAAGCTACTGCTCTTGATCTTCAATGGTCTCCAAGTTGCTTTAATCTCCTATTCTAATCTAATCTAGGGTTCCTAATCTAAGAAAGAAAGTAAAGAATTTAGTTAATAGAAATCTATCCCAGGAAGGATTTTATGGAGTCTTAGAACTAGCCTCCCAATCCAAGTTAAACTCAAGTATTTTGAGTTATAATGGACACCCTAGCAAGTTAGGCAACTAAGAATCCTATTCTAGCTCAAATTGGACATCAAATATCCCAAATCACCAAGGTTCCCGCCGCCTAGCGGCCTGCCAGCTCCCTAGGCCATTTTGGACGCAATCACACCGCAGAAAGTTAGAAAATCGGTCGCTTAGCGTACTTCTCTAGCGCGTCCGCACCGCCTATTTTCTCTTTGCACACATCCTTTGGTAAAACATGCATAACGTTTGATCCGCTTGGATTTACGGGTCCTGCCACCTATCAAATCAAAGATATCGACGAGATCTATAACTTTAATTCTTTAAGGATTGACAAATTCTAATTGGATCAAGGCGGAAATCGGGCTTGATGTAGATGCTATGTAAATGGCAAACATGACAACTCTTAGCTTTGATCTTCGTTGATAAAAAGGCCATAATTCTCACATCCGAACTTCGATTGGGATGATTCAAGATGTTTCGGAAAGCTAAGAAGTAGAGCTACCATAAAATCCAAGTTCCAAGCAAAGAACATGCATCCAACATGATTTTAAAAGTCCTTCAATATTCTCTTCTTGCATTTGCTTGCGTATTTTAGTCCAAAAGATGTTTGAATTGCTTTCCCTTGCTTCTTCATGCCAATGCCGTCTCATCGCCTACAAAATAACATAAAATGTATGAAAAGTAACTACGAAACATGAGATTAAGAAAATAATTCAAGTAATAGATATCGGACCAGTATGTATAAAACCTATTTATCACAGACCGATAGGCAAAGCGAGAGAATAATTCAAACATTAGAAGACATGCTCAGGGCCTATGTGATGGACTTCAAAGGAAGCTGGGAGGATCATCTTTCATTAGCAGAGTTTGCATATAACAAAAGTTATCATGCAAGCATTGGTATGCCACCGTACGAAGCACTGTATAGGAGGAAATGCAGAACGCCCTTATGTTCGGATGAAGTAGACGAATGCAGATTGTTTAGGCCAGAGTTGGTGCAAAAGAAGTATGCATATTCACATCGCAAGAATAGGGACTTTGAAGTGGGAAGTTATGCGTTTTTGAAAGTATCTCCCTGGAAAAGGGAAGATAAGATTTGGAATGAAGCGCAAAATGAGTCCGAGATTTATTAGACCATTTGAGATACCGAGGTATATAGGTGAAGTGGAGTACGAGGTAGCTCTACCCCCTGAACTGGAACATATTCATAATGTGTTTCATGTGTTAGTGTTACGGCCATATAAGCCTGATTACAAGCATGTGATATCGTATGAACCAATTCAAGTCGAGAAGGGTCTATCATACGAAGAAATTCCTGTAGAAATTTTAGATATGAAAGAGCAGAAGTTAAGGGATAAGGTTATACATTATGTAAAAGTCCTTTAGAGGAACCACAATACTGAAGAGGCTACATGGAAACTCGAGGAAAAGATGAGGAAGAATTATCCAAATCTTTTTGAGTAACCTTATGTGAAATTCTGGGGACGGAATTCTTATAAGGGGAGATGATGTTATAACCAAGAATTTCTAAGACAATTTATAAATATATATCAATGATATTGAAAACTTTGTGGAATATAGCGAAAGAATATGTGATGACTTATGTGGAAAAAAGTGTATGGTTAAATAAATAAATATATTGTATGTATGGATATGTATATTTACTAATTATGTAAATAGAATTCCAAAGGAAAGCTACATAACCTAATTATATCTTAGGTATGGTAATTAAATAACCTAAGGGTTATGGTATTGAGAAATGTTAGTATTTAAAATTTATATTAACCTAAGAGATTAATTTGATTATCTCAATTTATTATTTACTTTAAACCTAATTAAAGCAAGTCTAATTGGGTTATAAAATGAAATGGAATTGAGTAAGTATTTAATTTCAAAAGAATGGGGAAAGAAACCCTAAATAAATAATTAGGGTAAGATAGGTTAAAAATATTGGACTATGTTACTTCCATGGTCCAAACAATCAATTAGGAAGCCCAAAAGAATTAAATTGAAAGACCAATCTTTTGCCCAATTGTTAAGGAACATTTTGGATATTTGATTAATCAAATTTGGCATTAAAAATAAAGCAAAAATGGGGCAAAAGAGGGGGCAAATATCCGACCACTCCTTGCCATTTTTGGCTTGTGATGTGATAATTAAAATGCCATTTTTGTTAACTAATCTCCTTATCCACATAAACCCCTTGTGTGTCAATCTCTCATTGGTCCAAAATCTTAATTAAGATTGCATGTAATCTAAAAAGATAATTATCTTAGGGATATAAGAAGTATTGGGATAAAAATATAGATATAAGTTGTATATCTATAGTTTTATACTAATACCTTAATTTTCTTTTTTATCTCTGTCGAAGTCGAGAAAAATTTCCTCTTTTCTATGGAATTCCTCTTTTTGCCCTTTATGTTGAGTTTTGTTTGAAAGGACGAGTTTGAAAAGAATCCGAAATAAAATGTTGCTGATTTGAAAATTCAGAGTTGTCTTTTGGTAGTTTTGAAATGGTTGTACCAACTCAACTGATTTTGAAAAGGTTTACATGAAAGCCCAATTATTGAACAATATTTAACAGGCCTTGGAAACCGAGATTCATAGAGTTTGGGGGCTTGATTAAGCGGAGGGAAGGTGTTAAGCACCCCCCGACTTCTGTGAAAATACGGTTACCGCGTCTTTTCAATTCCCAAATTTATCTGAAATTTATATATGTAATTAATTGTGCCTAAGTGCATTTATTTGGAAGTAGTGTTATGCCTCGTTAGCAACTATATACAAAGGGTTTAATTTGCATAAAAGTTCTATTTTAAGCAATATGTATAGCAATGATGTTTTGAAAATAGGTTTTCAAACCCTTATGCTCACATAGTAATTGAGGCCTTTTATACTTCAATTTTATTCCGTATTCGGCTTGATTTGATTTTATTTTTGAGATGCGAAGTAGCTTCGTCAAAATAATATGCATATAAGTGACGGGCTTCTTATGGGCATGGAAGTCATCTAAGGATGTCCAAACACTATAAATAGGAGTTACAAGCTGGTTATACAACTGAAAAAGGTCCATCATGGGAACCAGATCTAGATCCGTCAGCTGGATCTTAGATCTCGTGGCTCCTAGGCTTACATGATTGCTTAATATTTACAAAAACTAGATTTAAATAAATCTTAGCCTTTCTAGCTCAGCGGTTCCAGTTTTACAACTTTTGAACCAGTTAAAAGTTAGATATGGCTAGATTTAGATAAATCTAGTCCAAAGATTTACATATTATGGATTTACATTGAATAAATAGTTAATACATATATTTAAATGCAATAAATAGTTTATATATATATATATATATAAGCAGTAAAAGGCCACGAATTAAAAATCTAGGCCAGGCAGATAAATATAAATACATATTTATTTACATATATATAAAAGCGAGTAAAAGTCATAAAAAGTCGATCCAGCCTCAACTGTTCGGTTTAAGTATATATATATTAAAGAGAGAAAAAGCCACGGATCGACGATCCTTGCATAACTAATCAGCGATAGTCTATATATATAATCGAAAGTTTCAAATTTGAATAAATCTTATAGTGTGCTGCAAAGGATATTCTTTAGTATCACGACCACAATTATCCATGTACTACGGGCTAAGAATATTTGTGTATTCATTAATGGTCATGATCATGCCAACAACTGTCCATCAATGCACTACGGGCCAATGAGAACTTTTACCACATCATTTATAACATTACGGTCATGATTACAATCAATAATCACCGGTCATAATCATACCAAGTCCATCTATGCACTGACCCACAGATGACTTTCAACAAAATATAAACATGAGGATGATGACAATGATATAAGAATTCAATAAAACAAGTTCAAGAATTATTTTATCTAGGAATTATTAACGTCCAAATTGTCAACATGATACTGTTTTGTAGAGTAAAATTCAAGAATGATCAGAAGAATATTTCCATGAAAAGATACTGGATGAAGCGCAAATATCAAGGATATTCTACTAATTTCATGGAGTATAGAAGTCGAAATTTTAACCAACTGAGTATAATAAAGAATGGAATAACAAAAGAAATCACCATTCATGCGGTTTCACTTTGTATAAAGTTATTCCAATGTAATAATAATAATGTAACCAAAGTCGCAAAATTTTACGCGACAAGATGTTCCAACAGAATAATAAAGATTTTAACCAAGTCCTGTGTAAAACACATATGAGATGTTCCAATGTAATAATAATCTGACGAAACCGGTCCTGTAAAACACACGCATGTGATGTTCCAACGGAATAATAATAAAGATTTTAACCGAGTCCTGTAAAACACACAGCATGTGATGTTCCAAATGTAATAATAGAAGAATGTCACCAAGTATAGGGTAGATCACAGATCAAAGTTATTCCAATGTAATAATAAGAATTGGAATAACAACAGTTCTCTTCATGAATAAGAAAGAATAACACTCCTTACGAAGTACAACAAATAATATTCCATACCTTAAGAAGAAGAAATCTTTGGATATATAAGTAGTGAAGTAACAGAATACTTTTTTCTATCTCTTTATAGTCTCTCTCTATAGTTTCAAAGAATTAAGTAAGAAAATAATGAATGAATGAGCTTCTATTTATAGAAAAATGGAATGCATAGTAACTAACTCATGAACGGTAGAGATTGATTTACTTTAATCTGACGGTCCATATTTAAAGCAAAATAAAATATAATGTATTCTATTTATAATCTAATAAAGCGAATAACTTTATAAAAGATTTTACTATGCAAACACTATGCAGGCATTATACAAACACTATGCATAATAAAATATAATATATTCTAATTATTGTCTAATAAAACAGATAGCTTTATAAAAGTATTCTGTTTTATATAAAAAGATTTTACTATACAAAATACTATGCAGACATTTATGCATAATAGAATATATTATATTCTATTTATAGAATAACTTTATAAAAGTATTCTGTTTTATATAAAAAGAATTTCTGTATTATTACATTAATAATACCAACAAAACTAAGTGACTTATCACTTAAGCATCATTAATTAATAATAGTGTAGCTACTATGTAACCACGAGTATTATTTCATTTTTAACACCGGTGTTTCAACAGCTTAACAGTAAAACTTCCACCGTTATTTTCATAAAGTATTTTTGTCGCTTTTCTCAATCCGACAATAATTCCGTTAATAGGGTCCACCAATGATTGTGCCGTTGTACTAATATTCCCACCGTTAAAACGAATATTCCCTCACCAATCGAATATTATATAACAACTTGCGTGACTTTGCAAAATTTATAAATATTACCCACAACTATTATATCAATTTCACTCCATAATATTCAAAAATAATATTTATAGAAAATTCATCTTTATTCAAAAAGTTGGGGTTTTACAATATCCCTTCTTATGAAATTTAAGCCCTCGAAAATTAGGGTACGACTGGTATGTCGAAGAGGTAAGGATACCTTGATTTCATTTCAGATTCTAACTCCCAAGTCATTTCCTCAACATCGTGGTTTCTCCACAAAACTTTGACTTGAGGTATAACCTTGGTGCGTAGAATATGTTCCTTCTTATCCAAGATTTGAACAGGAGCATCTTCATACGTCAAATCTTCCGCTATTTCATCCGGTTCCAACTCAATAATGTGGTTCGGGTCTTCCACATATTCACGTAACATGGATATGTGAAAAACGTTATGAACACGAGACATACTTGGCGGTAAAGCGAGTCTATAGGCCACAGTTCCTACTCGATCAAGGATTAAAAATGGGCCGATAAATCGAGGATTGAGCTTTCCTCTCTTTCCAAATCTCGTAACCCCTTTCTATGGAGCAACACATAACAACACATGATCTCCTATATCGAATTCCACGTCCTTTCGATGAAGATCAGCATAACTCTTTTGTCGATCTTGTGAGGTTTTTATACGTCTTCTGATCGTTTAAATCTTTTCCTGTTGTCATACGTACCAACTCGGTCCCAACAACGTTGCTTCACCAACCTCATCCCAAAGATACTTGGAGAGCGACACTTTCTTCCATATAACGCTTCGAATGGAGCCATGCCAATACTTGTTTGATAACTGTTGTTGTAGGAAAACTCCACCAATGGTAAGAACATGTCCCAACTTCCCTTGAAATCAAGGACACAGAGTCTTAATAGATTTTCAAGAGTTTGAATAGTCCTCTCCGATTGTCCGTCCGTCCGAGGATGATATGCTGAAAGCTAAATCAGAATGCGTGCCCATAGCTTTTCTCGCAAACTAACCCAAAATCGTGAAGTGAATCTTGGGTCTCGATTAGAAACTATGGATACCGGCATACCATGCGATCTTACAATCTCGCTTATGTACATACGAGCAAGACGTTCAAGTGTATAAGTCTCTCGATATCGGTAAAGAAATGAGCGGACTTTGGTCAATCTATCAACAATGACCCAAATCGCATCTATGCCTTGAGAAACCTTGGGAAGACCGATAGAACGAAATCCATGGTAATGTGCTCCCACTTCCATTCGAATTTCAAGTGGTTGTAATGGACCTTTTGGTACTTGATGCTCGCCTTGACTCGTTGACACGTTAGACACCTTGAGATAAGCAAATATCTATCTCTCGTCATATTGCCCCACCAAAATGTATGTCAAGATCATGATACATTTTGGTACTCCTGAGATAGATTGTAAACGGTGTGTTGTGCGCCTCCATCATGATTTTATACTTTAAATTAGGTCGTTAGGAACACAAAGTCCGGAGTTGACTCGAAGTATTCCTTCTTCATCGATTCTTGCTTTCGGCATCGCACCTTCTTGCACTTTCTTCCTCATACGCATCAGCTCCGGATTTGTAATTTGAGCAGCTTTAATTTTATCAATTAAAGTCGGTTCTACTCGTATATTTGCCATCATCACGTGGGTCCCTAGAGTCTTTATCTCTATCTCCATCCTTTGCAAGTCATACAAAATGGGCCTTTATGACAATATTGCACTTTCGTTCACGCATATGATCTTCTACTCAATCGTCCCAACTACACGTTCGCTTTTCCAAGATGGTATTGATGGTATGATCATAATCTTTCAATAGCTTCAAGCCAACGTCGTTGTCGCATGTTGAGTTCCTTTTGAGTGAAGAAATATTTGAGGCTTTTATGATCCGTAAGATCTCCAATATCTCCCCATACAAGTAATGCCTCCAAATTTTAAGTGCGAAGACAACAAATGCTAACTCTAGGTCATGAGTAGGATAATTTCTCTCATATTCTTTGAGTTGTGTTTGAGGCATAGGCTATGACTTTCCCATTTTGCATGAGAACACATCCTAACCCTTTGCTCAAAGCATCACCAGAGATGACAAATCCCTCTCAACCAAGTGGTATTGTAATAAAAGTCTTGAAATGAGTCTCCTCCTGAGTTCTTGAAAACTCTTCTCACATTCCTCGCTCGAACCGAACTTTGTATCTTTTTGAGTCAGCTGAGTTAGTGGAGTAGCGATTCGAGAAAACCCTTCTACGAATCTTCAATAATAACCAGCTAAGCCGAGAAAGCTACGATTCTCATTCACTAATTTAGGTTATTTCATGTAGCATCCCCAATTCCGGTCCCAAATCGCCATGGATCCCAGATACTAATTCTATCACTATCATGGAAGATATAAACATAAATTGTTTATACATTAAACTTTACACACTATTTCCCCAAAATCGAGTAACCTTAACTAATACACAATCATAAACTATCTAACACATGACAATACTATTCTTCAACCATACTTTTACAAATTAGTCAAGACATTCTATCCCAAGTCAACTTGGCATTTTTCTTTTCCTCAGAATCGGTAGTATTCGCCTTATATCTGCAATGTTTTATCATGATATAGCAAGGGTGAGCATGAAAGTTGCCAAAGAAGTTTAAAAAAAAAAAAACAAGGTAAAGATATATCATGATAGAAAGAGTTTGAATAATAAGTCATATCCTTCACAATGTAGTTGTGAATTAGCATGAACAAAATTTCAAAATCAATGAACATTGAAAATGAACATAACAATTATATCTCGAATCGACCGGTAATGAAGGTGATCAAACCTTTCATACCGATGAATACATGCAATATGTACAGAGTACAATTCATAAGCATATCTGTCTTCTAAACCACTCTTAAAGAGTTTAAGTAAAAGAACTTGAAAAACTTGCACTGAATGTTGATTACCGTAATAACAATATAATAAGCTTTTCCCAAGACCTAATATTAATAATATAGATCTCCAAGATTAGAATAATATCATCACAGCTTATAAAATAACTTAAACATATTACCATATAATCTTATCACCTCTTATACACATAAGACATAGCTTCAAGTCAAACTATTTCAAATTCGAAAGTTGAAATTCCATTTAATTCTATCATCCCGATTTTGCCTAATCGGACAATTTAAGGAGTCTAAGTTTAATTAAACTCGCTTAAACACTTGACGATATCACGAGATAATTTTCTTATCATTAAATGATTTTCATAAGCTCGAAATATTTTTCGGATAATTAATATCATTTATCTAAATTTTTCGATCATTAATAACGTATTTAAATGAATTAAATACCACATAATTCTTTAATCATTAATATCTATTTAATATCAAATATTAATGAAAATCATTACATAATATTATAATATAATGTATAATATATCACGATTTTTAATACCTTTAATCACATTTATATGATTTTTAAACACTTAAAATCATTATCCGATAATTGATATTAATAATAAAATATTAATATTTTCATGACAAAATATCAAAAGTTATAGTTTATAACTTAGAATATTTTTATAACACATAAATCATTTTTATATGATTTTTAAAGCATTAATTCTATTTTTCAAAAAATCGTAATTAGTGTGACTTAAGAAAAATTAGCTACCTCGCTTAACTCCGAGAGATGCTCATCTTTTGACATAACCTTATATATGTTAACGTGATGCTCCATTTTAAATTTCGTGTGGCAATTAGAGTTGTAGAACTCCGGTTATAGCGATTTCATTCGGAAAATCACAAAAATTGAAATGGTCATAACTTGGTCTTTTTAAGCGGGAATTAGCTCATTTTTTGGACACGAGGTACTTAATACCATATATTTTCATTTTCCAAAAGGCCAGAATTTATTTCACAATTTAAGTTTCCAAAACAGCCCCTACCATTTCTTGGACAGCAACTTTTTGTCATAAAACAGTTTAAGAGTCCTTTGCTAAAACTTATATAAAACGAGATCTGTAACTCCGATTAACGATCCGTTAATTTTGTTGGATTCAGAATTTTCCTAACTACAGTTTTCATCTATCACAATCCATATTTGGACATGTTAAGCTCTCGAAATTTAGTCCGAAGTGGCTGCTAAAACTGTTGCTCTAACAGTTTTTCTTACCTTTGAGTAGTTTGGGAGAAATTTCATAACTCTCTCCTCCGATGTCGGATTTAGTCCGCTTTGAGTCTATGGAAAGCTTATTGAGTGTACTATAACATACCAAAAGCCCAGAAATTTTAGAGCAGGCTAGCTAACCCCGAAATTTCCTTTTTGTGGCAGCAACGTTTTGGCCAAAAAAAACAGTTTTGGGGTCCGTCACCGTAAAATCCATATCTCTCAAACTGTATGGCCAAAAATTCTCAAATTTTTACAAAACATGCATATCTACTGATATTAACACCCCAAATTTTTCCAGAATTTATAAAGCACAAAAAGGGGACGAAAATGCCCCTGCTACGGACTGATCCAAAACAGTTCCTAGAAACGGGACTGTTTTCACATAAATCAACACCACGACTTTTTAGAACGTGATTTTGAGTTCTACCACTTAGGTTAACTACTAAACACATATATCTAAGGTTTTGAGTGTAGAACTATGGATTCAAGGTTTGATTTACAACCATCAAAAATACATAAACAAAAGGGTTTATACCTTTGCTTGATTTTCTTTCTTCTTCAAAGATATGAGATGGATCTTGAGGTGTATGAAGATCAAAGTCTTTTCTTCTCCTTCTCCTCTTGAGCTGCCGAATGGTATCTCTTCTCACTCTCTCATAATGCCATTCCTCCCTTCTCTCTTTCTCTCTTTCTCCCTCTAAGTCTTGGACAAGTTTGATAATTAAAGTGAGGCTTTTCACTTTTTAATCTATATAAGTTATAATTCAAGGAATCTAGTAAATTCTAGATGATTGATAATTGAGCTATAAGTCACATGCTAGGTTATAATTATTCCCCCTTCAATAATTTGCTAGATTTTGCAAGATTACATAGGATTCTCTAGCCATAATTCACCAAAATGGGACAAAAGGGTAAAATGGACATTTCCATATCAATAATTGATTTTTTTTTTAATTCTTATTTAGTATACTAAATGTCCAATATGTCCCTCCTTAATTGGGCTTGTTTAAATAATATAACATCCTTAGTCCATTAAATCCACTTCTCTTGGACTCTAAATAAATTATTGGGCTATAATATTATTATAGTCCATTACTTTTAATTCTATTTCATTCTACCTTATCATTATATTAGGGTTTACATGCACTCAAGTGAAATAAAAATTTTACTTAAGTACATTTAATATCTTAACCTAATTAGACTTGCTATAATTAGGCTATAAAATTAATTAACCGAGATGTATAAAATAAATCTCTCATAATTAGTATATATTCTAAATATCATAATTCTCTCATCTAATAACTCTTATGTTATTCAATTCTTCATTCCTAATATATAATTAGGATTACACTAGTTTATTTTATTTGTTTATATAATAAACAAATATAAACCATCACATAATCTTCATATTCCTTTACTCACCTATTCGAACAAAATAATTTAATAAATTGTGACATGTTCCACAATTCTTTAAATTAGGTCACTAATATAAAAAATAAAATATTAGGACCACTAAATAACGATAACCATTTAGGTTATTTAATTATCACACCTAATATATATATTAGGTTACATAACTTAATTCTTACTTCACTTTTATATACAAAATAAATGTATTCACATTATACAATGTATATTTATTTAATCATACACATAATTCATATTCATTACACACATAACTTTTAATCCCTTTAGGGTTTTATACAAAACATTAGGATTTCTAATTTAACAATTAGGGTTATCCCTAATATATAATCACAAATACTTAAGCCATTATATTTAGCCTTTGACTTCCCAAATTAGGGTTTCAAATATCAATTAGGGTTTTGATTCCTTATTAAATTAGGGTTTCCGTAACCGATTTCGGGGTTTCTTGTCAAAGGTAATAATTTTATAAATGAGCGTTGACGTTTCTAATAATATTAGGTTTTGTTACGATATAATTTATCCGGTCAACACTTGACCCTTAACCACATTCTCAGATACATGATACCGTAATCCCGAACATATACTCATATACCTTTAATCCTTATTAATTCACTAAAAGAAATTTTAAATCCTCAAAATTCCTTTCTCGAAAACATCAAACACATACACTTATTCTCCGCTCTAGGTCTATTATTCGACCTTAAACCAATCATTTAAGATTTTAATAATTTTCTAATTTCTCGGGTTGTCACAGCTCCCAGCTTTGAATAGCTTCAATCTTTGCTGGGTCAACAAATATTCCATTACTTGATACCACGTGCCCAAGGAATGCTACTTCCTCGCCGAACTCGCATTTCTTCAACTTGGCATAAAGCTTGTATTCACGAAGCTTTTGGAGTATCGACCTCAAGTGTTCCTCATGATCTTCATGGCTTTTTGGAATATATGAGGATGTCATCAATAAAGACGACCACAAAATGATCCAACATTCCTTGAATACTTTTGGTTCATCATATCCATGAGGGCAAGGGAGCATTAGTCAATCCAAAGGACATGACTAGAATTCATAATGCCTGTCTGGAGTTCCTCAAAGCCGCCTTTGGAATATCATCGCTTCTAATCTTCAATTGGTGATATCCTAACGAAGATCAATCTTTGAAAAGAATTTGGCTCCTTGCAACTGGTCAAACAGATCATCAATACGTGGCAATGGGTACCTATTTTTGATGGTGACATGATTCAACTCCCGATAATCAATACAAAGTCGCATACTCCCATCCTTTGTTGATCGGTTTCGCAATCAATGAATACGTGCAAGTATACACGGTCAACAAGTAATAAAGTGAAAGTAGAGTATCGTTCCCACGAGGAATTATTTAATAAAAATCACCAAGTACTAATTCTTAACCAAACTAATTTTATTTAAACAATCTCAAATAGTGTTTTTTCTAATTAAGAAACTAAATTAACTAATTAAAACTAAGATTTTAACGAATGAATTCAAATAAATAAAGATTAAGACTTCAATATCCCCAATTATGAATTATAAATCAATTATCCAATTATCCCAATTATTATGCCTACTGAATTGTTAACAGGAATTCTCAAATGCCAAAAGTCCTTTTCCAAGTGATCAATTGCCTTCTATTTAATCCAGATTAATCTTGCTATATTCCTATGCAAAACAATTGAATTAAACTCTTTCCAATCCCAATTCCTTACGTGTTACATGCGGCGAACAGATATTTCCATTCAATTCACAAACCTAATTTTTCACCATGCAAATAACTAAGTCACATGATATCATGCCCATTCTACCCTAGAATTCCTCTTCCAATTCCTTCTAGAGTAACATAGTAATTACTGATCAAATAATTAAGCAATAAGCACAAGACAAGATAAACAACTCACTTTAACATAAATAATTAGAATATAATGAATAACTAATTCATAGCCATAAAAAGTTCAATTGAAATCTCAAAATAGTTAGTTCATAATTAATGAATTAAAACCAAGAATCCACAATCTGAATAGACATCAAAAGATAAAAGTAAGATGAGAGAAGAGAATAGAATCATTGTCAAAGAACTCGATGCTCCCCTCTTGCTTTTGCTCTTGATCTTCAATGGTCTCCAAGTTGCTTCAATCTCCAAAACTAATAAGAACTAGGGTTATTTTCTAATCTAAAGGAGTGTTTAATCTAGGCTAAGCTATGTAATCTCTCTCTATTTTATGCCTTACATCATGTATTTATAGGTTACAAGTCCAATTTTTAGCTTAGGAACAAACCCAATCCTATTTGGAGTCAAAAAGGTGTCAAAATTAGCCCAAAACGCGTCCAAGCCGCACCAAACCCTTCCTCAGCCCTCAAATACAAGCAACAACTACCGAGTTCGCTTCTAGCCTTTAAGGTCGGCCCAAAATCGACATTTTCTGCTCGACGTCCTTTGGGAAAATGGCAATAACTTCTTCGTCCGAACTCCGATTTTGATGATTCAAGATGTTCCGGAAGAGGAGAAGTAGATCTACAACTTTAATTCTTTGCATTTTTCGAAATAATGTCAGAACTATAGTCAAATTTGCTCTGAAGTGACTGTGTGTAAATGGCAAGTCGAAAAGCTAATCTAGCCACCCCCTAACGTCGATCCATGTAACTTTTGTCCCAATTCCTACAAAACAATATAAAACATGCATGAATAGACACAAACACATAAAAACATCCTAAAAGACTTAAGAACAACAATAAATTAAGCCCGAATGTATCCAATTCATGGGTATAAAACTCACTCATCATCCTTCTTCTTCACGAATAGAACAGGAGCACCCCAAGGAGAAGTACTAGGACGAATAAAGCCAATGTCTAACAATTCCTGCAGTTGAGTCTTTAACTCCTGAAGTTCAATAGGAGCCATTCGATATGGGGCTTTGGAAATGGGTTTTGTACCGGGTTCAAGGTCGATACAAAATTTAATTTCACGCTATGAGGGTAGGCCAGGAAGTTCTTCAGGGAATAAGTCAGGAAATTCATTAAGAATAGAAATATTATTCAAAACTGACGTATTTTTGTTTAGATATGTGACATGAGCTAAGAAAGCTTGACATCCGTTTTTCAATAAACGAATAGCTTTATGGCTTGAGATGACAGTGATTGATTTTAATGGTTTAGTTGCTTGAATTCGCATAATAGGTCGATTAGGAATATGAAAGCTAACAACCTTACGAAAACAATCAATTTTTGCATGATGAGTAGTTAACCAATCAATCCCTAAATTACATCAAATGCAAGTATTTTTAATGCAATAAGCTCGATGTAATGTGTGGGGACCAACTTGAACCAAACAATACTTATAAACCGTGGATGTAATGAAGGTTTCTCCCAATGGAGTTTCCACGTGATAAGTCAAAGTCTAATTTCTCCGAGTCAAATTTAATCGTTGAGCGCAAGTAGGAGTAATAAAAGAATGGGTAGAACCCAGATCAAATAAAGTGTAGATTTCATAAAGTTTATGATAAGCTTACCCGTGATGACCTCATTCGGGTTCCTTGCTCTCTGGGAGGTCACAACAAACGCTTCCTCAGACTACGGCTTTGACTTTTCTCTGGGATGACCTTTGGTGCCTCCATCCTAGTGAATTTGTCTTCTTGTGAACGACAAAATCAAGCTAAGTGACCTTCTCTTCCACAATTATAACATGCTTTGGACGGCATCGCACAATTTGACCGATGTGTCCCTCCCTCCGCATTTGAAGCATATGATAGGTGGTCTTTCTCCTTCCTTAACAACAAAATTGGTCTTGGCGCCTTTCCATCATTGTTGAATCTCCTCTTTTGAAATGTCCATTCTTATTGTTTTTGTTGATTACCACCGTGAGTGGTTACCATTTCTGGCCTGTTGATTTCCTCCACACTTGTTGTCACCGCTTCGATGACTGCTCTTACTAGTATTATCATTTTGTCGGCTGCTCTCTTTTAGTTGCGTTGACTCGTTATCGCGCTCCACCAACTGAGCCCTATTTACATCATCTGAATACAAACACAGTTTATGAGAAATAAGATGTTGACGTATTTCTGGCTTCAAACCTCTTAAAAACATTCGCGCCATTCTCTCTTCATTATCCACCAAGTGGGACCCAAACCGGGATAACTCCGCAAATTTTGCCTCGTATTGCGACACGGTCATATTGTTTTGCTCCAATTTGATAAACTCCACCTCCTTCATGTGACGAATACTTTTGAGAAAGTATTTGTCGTTAAACAGCTCTTTGAACTTCTCCCAAGACATCTTTAGCACGGCAGGTTAAGTACGTTTTACCGATTCCCACCAAGAATCGCCTCTCCGCAAAATACATAAAGGCTAGTAATTGGAACCTTTTTCTCTGAGAATCCCAAGACATCAAATATCTTGGTGATCTTCTTTATCCATGCTTCTACAATAAGTGGTTTTGGCTCTCCTTAAACTCCGGGTGGTCCCACTCCTTGAACTGCTTAGCGGTGGATCGCCCGAGAGTTTCAAAGTTTTCCACCTACATTTTGGACAGAGCCGCTCTCATTCATTGTTGCATGAATTGCATAAAGCCTCGAACAATCCATCATTCAAAGATTTGGTCGTTGTTGTTGTTTGCATGAGGATTGTCGCCTTCCTCGATGCACATTCTCCTGATTATTGATATGTGGAGACTCAACGATCTCTTGTGCACCATTGCTATTCTCAACATTTTCGGATGTCATTTTCAGATACTTCCACAAAACAAAGGTTAATTGACATGTAACATAATATCTCTAAACTCTGACCAACCAATTTAAATACAAAATAAATTTAAGTAGGTCATACTAGCGAAGGAATTTCCTGTCTCTCCCCTCCTAGTTCTAGTCTCACATCTTATCTAGGGATCATATCCCTAAGCTTTGATACCAACTGTGATGCCCCCAAAATTAGGTATACATCACCCATCTTGGGTCGTCAGATACATGGTACAGAATTCAAATACAACTTACTAATACAACTGTCGTGTACAATACGACAAACATAAACTGTGAGTTTGAATACAAATATTATCTACTAGAGATTATACAAATTCAAAAGGAGTCCTCATTACAATTATTATCACACTATTTCACGTAATAGTGAGGACTACTAATGCTATCCTCTGGACCATCACTCCGCTTCCCGACTCTGTCCCAAATTTATATTCTCATTTCAAGAGAGAATAAAGGAAAAGAAAGGGTGATCTCAACTAGCCCAAGAAGAAAAATATTATGACTAAGATAATGCGTAATAAATTATCATTAGTCTCCAACAATGTTAAACCGATAAAATATAATAGACATCAAGTTTAATCATAATGAATAAGCAATCCATTAAAAGAGTTAAGTAGAAAACAAAATCTACTATCTTTTATGATTTAAAGGTTTTTCATTATCAAGTATCATTTGAGACTCAAATTTTAATAAATATTTCACATCATTGAATCACCCCAGCACTACGGCCAAGGATATTCTTTAGTATCACGACCACAATTATCCATGCACTACGGGCCAAGAATATTTGTGTATTCATTAATGGTCATGATCATGCCAACAACTTTCCATCAATGCACTACGGGCCAATGAGAACTTTTACCACATCATTTGTAACATTACTACCATGATTACACCAATAATCCTCATTATAATCATACCAAGTCCATCTATGCACTACGAACACGATGACTTTCAACAAAATATAAACATGAGGATGATGACAATGATATAAGAATTCAATAAAACAAGTTTAAGAATTATTTTATCTAAATAATTATTAACGTCCAAATTGTCAACATGATACTGTTTTGTAGAGTAAAATTCAAGAATGATCAGAAGAATATTTCAATGAAAAGATACTGGAGGAAGCGCAAATATCAAGGATATTCTACTAATTTCATGGAGTATAGAAGTCAAAACTTTAACCAACCGAGTATAATAAAGAATGGAATAACAAAAGAAATCACCATGCATGTGGTACTTCAGATGTATTAAAGTTATTCCAATGTAATAATAATAACGGTATTATCGTACTTTTAACAACGGGTGTTTCAAATAGTTAAGGGTAAAACTTCCATAGTTATTTTCATAAAGTATTTTTATCGCTTTCTCAATCCGACATAATAATTCCATTATGTGGTCCACCAATGATTGTGTTGTTGTACTAATATTCCTGTTAAATGAATATTCCCAGCACCAATCTAATATTATATAACAACTTCATGCATTTTTTGCAAAATTTATAAATATTACCCACAAATATTATATCAATTTCACTCCATAATATTCAAAAATAATATTTATAGAAAATTCATCTTTATTCAAAAAGTTGGGGTTTTACATGATATTCGGCTGAATAATAAATAATGGAACCCGTGTCCCACAGTAACGCACGTATACATGATATTCACATAATAATAAAGAAATGTAATATTAGAAGAATTTCACCATGTATGCGACTTGCGTATAAATGTAATAATGGAATTACAACAGAATTCACTGTGCATGCGATAGACCCAAGACATACAAAGCTATTCTAACAGAATAATAAAGAATGGAATAATGTAAGTTCTTTTCATGAATACGAAAGAAATAATACCCGTTATGAGTACAACAAATAATATCCCCTACCTTAGAAACTGGATATTGGAGTAGTGAAGTAACAGAATACTTTTCTTCTTTCTCTCTATAGTTTCTCTCTCTAGAGTTTCAGTGAATTCGTAAGAAATATGAAGGAATGAGCTTCCATTTATAGGAGAATGGACTGAATAGTAACTAATTCATGAACGGTCCAGATTAATTTACTTTTAAAACTTTAAACCAGTAATCCATATTGATTTACTATTATAACTTTCCACCGGCGGTCCATATTGATTTACTATTATATCTTCAACCAACGGTCTGAAAAATTAGAACATCTCCTCATGAAATAATTTTGTACCCAAAAATGATTTGGGCCGAAAAGAAATATATTTTACGGGTGAATAGTAACCCGGTAATAGTAACTTGTGAATAGTACTCCGACACGAAAAGTGCCCCGAATACCCGATTGAACAATATAACCTCCAGACATCAATTATTATCGAAAAAAATGTCGATTTCCACTAACACAAATAATTCCAACACAATGGAACTATAAAATTCATCTTTAATCAACACGAACTTATTCATCATTAATATTATAATTCATAATATTTAACAACCAGGTTGTTCCCATGAAAGATGGGGATTTCCGATAAGGATTTCTCCTTATTGGCGCGCAATTAGGTGACCAAACCTCTCCTTGACAGAACTTCTAGACATTGTCAATATTGCAAATAATAATATGAATAACTTTGCCGTCTCAATTATTGATTTAATAATATATCATATTATGCAAATGATACTGTAACAATAATTGAATCAATAAAATGATAGATATGATGCAGCAATTACTATAGCAATAATTGAGTATAACTGAGTGATTTCTCACGTAAGCATCAATAATCAATACAAAGGTGCTACTATGCAACCATGCCAGATTCATCGTATTTTTACTACCGGGTAGTTCAACGGTTTTAATTCAGAATACCCTCATAGATATTTTTATAGAATTATAATTTTGTCGTTTTCTAACTATGACAATACTTCCGTTGTGGGGTCCACCAATGATTGTGCCGTCGTATGAATATTTCCTATTAAAATGAATATTCCCTGACCAATCAAATATTATATAACCACTTGCTTACTTTCCAAAATTTGTAAATATTACCCACAACTATAACATTATATCAAATCCACACCATAATATTCAAAAATATATTTCGAGAAAATTATTCTTTATTCATAAAAGTTGGGGTCTTACAACTCCATTTAAGGATTTTAAATTAGTTGGTCCACCCAAATTCAAAGGTACATCCGAACCTGTCGATGCATAAATCTGGAAGTACGATTCCAAGAATTGAAACAAGGAGACCTGACTGTATCTCATTATATGGCCAAATTTAACGAACTGTCCAGGTTTGCTCCACACCAAGTCAATACTGAACTTAGGAAGACTCGGAGGTATTAGGAAGGTTTGAAACCTCATATGCGAAGTAAATTATCTATATTCCAATTAAAGACTTTTCTGAAATACTAGAGAAAGCTTGTATAGCTCAGAGTGAAAACAAGAATCTAATTAAATTTCATCAGGAAAAGAAGAATCAAAATGACAAGGGGAAATCTAAGATCGAACCCAGTTCAAGTGGGTTTAATAATAAAAGAAAATGGGATACTACTTTTTCTAACAACTTAGGGAAAAAGGTAGGTAATAATAATAATAACTTTAATAATAATAAGAGAGAACCTTGTCCTACATGTGGGGAAAAAAATAAAGGAGTATGTTTTAAAAGTATAAATAAATGTTACAATTGTGGACAAGTGGGACACTTTTCTCCACAGTGTCCTCTCCCTAATAAGAATAAATGTTTCAACTGCGGTTCGTCGAAACATTTAGCAAGGAACTGTATCAAACCCAAGAACCAAGGAGGAAAGGGAATTAGAGTACCGGAGAATATCAATAATCGAAGAAGAGAAATGCAGCTGGAGCTCGAAATCAACCAAATCATGAGAACATTTAATATGTCGGTGAAGGATGTTGTTGCTTCACAGGACATGGTTATATGTATCATCCCTATCAACACTTTAAATGCATGTGTTATTCGATTCTGGTGCTACTTGTTCCTTTGTGTCTAATAGTTTTTCTAAAAACTTGAATATACCATGTTAAAATTTAGACATATCGTTCTGTATAGAAATTGCAAACAAGGAAAAGATTCATGTTAAGACTATATATAGGAATTGTAGTGTGGAGATAAAGAGACACTTTTTTGGTAAATCTTATTCCAATTCAATTGGGAAAATTTGATGTAATCTTAGGAATGGATTGGTTAGTTAACCATAATGCGAGGATCGATTGTCATCAAAAACGTATAAACCTATTGACTTCATCGAAGTCAATGGTAGTGTTCAACGGAGGTTATTCACCTAAGCAATCTCAATGTCTAACCATAACTCAGGCAGAAAGGTTACTTAGAAAAGGTTATTTAGGATAGTTGTCCTATATAGTTGATACTCGACAGGAAGGAGTAAAACTAGGTCAGATACCTATAGTTAAGGAATTTCCCGATGTATTCCCAGATGACTTACCAGGTCTACCTCCAGATAGGGAAATCAAGTTTTTCATTAATCTTGCACCGGGAACGGCACCAATTTCTAAGGCACCATACAGAATGACACATGTAGAACTGAAAGAGTTACTAGTACAACTACAGGAACTCTTAGATAAAAAGTACATACAACCTAGTGTGTCACCTTGGGGAGCACAAATATTGTTTGTAAAAAAGAAGGATGGAACCATGAGGTTATGTATAGACTATAGAGAATTAAATAAATTAACCATTAAGAATAAATATCCTTTACCAAGAATTGATGATTTGTTTGACCAATTAAAGGGGGTCGAACACTTTTCAAAAATTGACCTTAGGACAGGTTATCATCAGTTAACGGTAAGAAATGAAGATGTGTCGAAGACAGTGTTTAGGACAAGCTATGGACATTATGAGTTTCTTGTAATGTCTTTTGGATTGACAAATGCACCGACAACATTTATGGACTTGATGAATCAAGTGTTTAAAACATGCTTAGACAAATTTATTGTAGTGTTTATTGACGATATTCTGGTATACTCAAAAACACAAGAAGAGCATGTTGAACACTTGAGAGTCGTTTTGGAAATATTACGAAAGGAATAACTTTATGCAAAGCTTTCCAAGTGTGAATTCTAGTTAAAGAGAGTTCAATTTTTAGGTCATGTAATTGATAAAAATGGAATATCTATAGATCTAACTAAGATCAAAACGGTTGTGAATTGGGAACAACCAACAACTCCAATAGAAGTAAGAAGTTTTCTCGGTTTAGTAGGTTATTATCGCCGGTTCATAAAAGATTTTTCAAAAATAGCAACCCCACTAACCAATTTAACTCGAAAGACAGTGAAATACGTCTGGATAGATAAATATGAAGAGAGCTTCCAAGAGTTGAATAAGCGACTGAGCATGACTCTAGTGTTGTCCTTACCAGATGATACAAGAGGCCTTGTAGTATTTAGTGATGCGTCACACAGAGGTTTAGGTTGTGTGTTGATGCAACATGGGAAAATGATTTCTTATGCATCACGATAACTCAAAGATTATGAGAAGAGGTATCCTACTCATGACCAAGAGTTAGCCGCGGTAGTTTTTGCCCTAAAAATTTGTAGGCATTATGTGACACCCCCAAATTCGGGTACTTCAATTCCACGGGATTTGGTGTTCACTGTACAAATATCATCTATCTATCTACCCATAATAAATGCAAGCTATGCAATAGATAGAATAAAAATCTTTCCCTTAAGGGTTACATCATCCGAATAATAAAATACAATCCCAGGTTAAACTAACCTTAAACATCTGTGCGGAATCATGAACAAATAAGTCTTAAACAACATCATTAACTGAAGTCTAACATAAATACATCATCAAATAAAATAACAAGTCTTCCTCATTTGCTAACTTTGCCCTTGCCTTTACTAGTGGAAGGTTCATCGGTTCTTTCGTTCTTAACTGCAATGTTATTATTAAGCAAGAGTGAGCACTATTGCCCACAAGTAAAATAATGAAATAACAATATAATAACATTTGAGTAAATCAAAGACATCTGAATAAAAGCTCAACTTTTGAATCAAGAATGAATAACAAGAATCAAAAGAATTTTGAGGGTCATAAGACCTTGAACTATGTCCTAGGTTATCAAGGGTTATAATTGAAACCTTTAACAGTCATAAGACTATGGACCTTTCTACTGTACTTTGGGGATCAAATTTCTTAGTACCATCTTCGTGCACAAATATCTTAACGCTAACGCATAAGTAAATCCCTTTGCAGGGTTGTTCATCTCAGTTTGACATTCGAGTCCGCACCAAAGGAAGTTTGGTTTGGATAATTCATCAAGGGTTCTGAAATTTAGAATGCTCATCAACTATGGACTAGTCGAATCAATAAGGGTTCGCTAGTCTAATAAGGCTCAATAATAATGATATTCAAATTGAATAATAATCTCAGGAAGTATACAATAGGACAATTATTGTATAACTGAATCATGCTTTGAAAAGATAATCGATCTTTAATATAACATTTGAACATGAATAATAGTAATGATAATTTACTCGAGGTAATTAATAAACTTGAACAATAATGACAAGTAGGGTTAGAAAACTTGCCTCGTGCGTAGATTACACTTTAACTAAGCACGTTCTTTGAATTTAATCCTAAATACCATTCACATTCACAATACCAGTTAATTATAACTTTAACTAATCATCATAAACCCATTCTTTTATCTAAACTTTGGTTATGACTATACTTAGTCAAATATCACACTTATTGTCACATAATAACACTTCATGAATAATAAGCTACTTATGAAATCAATAATTCAATTCACATGTAATTATGTTATTTACATGTTAAGTATTTATTTTAACATCTCATTATACTTATAACATATTTTTATGTTCATTACATTAAGTTAACAATACATTGCTAGACTTAACACTTTAAAAATTACATTTCTGGACCATTCTACAGAGTGGCGCTGCGGCGCCACATTTATACTAGGTTTTGGCATCATGCGCCATGGTGGCTATAAGGCTGAGATTTCTTTCAAAAGCCTGATCGGCGTCATGCGCGCTTAGAGTGAAAAAAATCTGCTTACGCAATTCAAAAATTGCGTAACATACATTAAAAATTTCCAATTAAATTACTACTACAATTAAATTAATCATATACACATGTTATAATTCATGCATAAACATAACCCAACATTTATAGAATGGTTTTAACCCATTAAAACACATAATCACTGAGTTAAAATCTATAATTTCTCTGACTTTGATGTTCTTGAATGTTTTGAAAATAAAATATGAAAATTGATACTACGGATTCGTTTATAACAATCAACATTTTCATTTAAAGTTTGGTCTCTTCGTATCAACATGTATAATAATATATGAGTGTAAAATTTAGGAGTAATATACGATCAATACATAAAATATCACGTATAAGGCCATAAGGCCAAACCCATACTCTGTAATTTTGTAGAAATCATATACGATGTAATATTATGAAACTGATGATATGGAATCATGCAATATATATATAAATACGATTTGATACATTTTAACCCATAAATAACTCATAAATATTACTCCTTTCTCAATCACAGAGGCTTTACAGAAAACTGTGAAAGCCATTTTTTTTTATCAAAACTTGAATACGTGAAATATAGAATTTGGGAGGGAGAGATTACCCAGAGTATAGATTTAGAAGAGATAAAACCCTTTTTCAAAAGCTTCTTCAACACAGAGATTCTCACAAATCCTCTAAATTCTCTCTCAAAATTTTCTAATTCTCTCTAACTAGTTTTTATCAAACTTAAGAAAAATGAAATAAAGAAGACGTCACATCAATAAACTGACGCATTGTGGAAGTCAGTTACCCATCATGGGTTAACTGTCCTCAACCGCTATTAGTGCCTTGTTTGGCTAGACTTAAAGGCTTAAACTCAATTAATTTAATACTCTTTTATCATATAGTTTAAATAACGTCACACCCTTTATAAAATAACTCAATTAATTTATTTTATTTAATATAAATAAAACATAATAATTTCTCATAAATTCACATAGTCATATAATTAATTTCTCATTAATAGATAATGTCAACTTATTAAATCTCTAATTAATAATTAAATTAATTAAAATACCAATACGCTTATTAAATATTTCTTTTAATACAATAAGCTCACATAATCACATACTTTGATAATAAAAATTAATTTAATAAATGTAACACATATAATTAAATTAATCTACCACAATGCATCAATTAATTATTTAATCTAATAATTAACTCATCAAAGAATATTTATTTAATTCAATAAATATTAAAATAAATTACAAAATTCTCGTTCGTCACATCTTTTCCCCCTTAAAAGGATTCTGTCCCCAGAATCACGACTCAATAAATTTGACCTTACATTGTCCCCCCCTTACAAAGATTACATCCCCGAATCGCTTTACATAATTAAGTAAATAAATGAGGGTAATTCTTCATCATATTCTCTTTGAGTTCCCACGTAGCTTCTTGACGTTGTGGTTCCTCCAAATTACCTTAACGAAGGTATAACTTTATTTCTGAGAACTTGTTCTTTTCGGTCGACAATTTGGACAGGAATTTCTTCGTAAGATAAGTCTTTCTCAAAATATAGGGGTTCGTATTCAATTACATGTTTGTAATCGGCTTTGTATGGTCATAATACAGAAACGTGGAAAACGTTGTGGACATTCTCGAGTGCTGGAGGTAAGGCTACCTCGTATTCAACTTCTCCGATTCTTATCAGTACTTCAAAGGGTCCAATGAATCTTGGGCTCAATTTTCCTTTCTTTCCGAACCTGATCTTCCCCTTCCAGGGAGAGACCTTCAAGAAAACATAACTACCTGATTCAAACTCGATATTTTTACGATGTGGATCAGCGTATTTCTTCTATCGATCTTGAGCCGCTACGAGTCGTGCTCGGATCACTTTGACTATTTCTACCGTCTGCTGTACCAATTCTGGCCTTAGTAATTGTCTTTCACCAACTTCATCCCAGTAAAGCAGAGTTCTGCACTTTCTGCCGTATAACGCTTCGTAAGGCGACATGCCAATACTAGTGTGGTAACTGTTGTTGAAGCCGAACATTACTAACGGTAGGTGATCATCCCAATTTCCTTTGAAGTCCATCACACAGGCTCTTAGCATATCTTCTAACATTTGAATTGTTCATTCGCTCTGTCCGTTTGTTTGAGGGTGATAAGCTGTACTCATTCGCAATTGCGTACCCATGCATTCCTGAAGACATTTCCAGAAATTTGATGTGAAGCGCGGATCTCTCTATTCAAAACAATTGATACCGGAACTCCATGCCTCGAAACAATCTCTTTTACGTATAGCCTCGCCAACTGATCTAAGTTGAATCTTATTTTGATCGGAAGGAAGTGTGCAGATTTTGTTAGTCGGTCAACGATAACCCATACTGCGTCGTAGCCTTTCTGAGTCGTCGGAAGGCCAACCACGAAGTCCATTGTAATATGTTCCCATTTCCATTCTGGGATCTCTAACAGTTGTAGAAATCCACTTGGTCTCTGATGTTCCGCTTTCACTTTCTGACAGGTCAGACACTTGGCAACACATTCTGCAACATCACGTTTCAAAATCGGCCACCAAAAATGTTGTCGAAGATCTTGATACATCTTGGTACTACCAGGGTGAATCGAATATCGTGAACTATGAGCCTTGCTCAAAATTTCTTCGTTAATCTCTTGTACTAACGGTACCCAAATTCTACTCTCAAATCTCAGTATTCCTTCCTTATCCATCTTAAATCTTGGTTCGGTTCCTTCAGATATCTTCTTTGTCACCTTTTTACATTCTTCGTCCTGAAGCTGAGCCTCCTTAACATTATCCAGTAGGGTGGTACCAGATTGCATATGAAATATCTTCTCATCAATTTCAATAGGATACTTCACCTCTAACTCCAGTTTCTCCATTTACGTAAATTAGCTCCTCCTGGCGATTAACATCATCAATTTCTCATGACCCTTTCTACTTAAGGCGCTTAAACTCCACATTTGCTTTACGGATGATATAAAATCTCACAAATCGTAATCTTTAATTAATTCCAACCATCTTCTTTGGCGCATATTCAAATCCTTCCTGCGTAAAAATATATTTTAGACTCTTGTGGTTAGTATATATTTCACACTTCTCCCCATATAGATAGTGCCTCCAAATTTTCAAAGCAAAAATAACTGCAACTAACTCCAAGTCGTGGGTGGGATATCCCTTCGTAATCTTTCAATTGTTGTGATGCATACTGCAATGACTTTACCCGTTTTGCATCGAAGACATAGCCAAGTCCTTTATCGACGACGATCACTATAAATAACAAAATTTCTGTATCATCCTAAGAGATAACACAGTCTTGCGTACTCAACCTCTTCTTCAATTCTTGAAAGCTTTCTCACACTTATCCGTCCAAACAAATTTCACAGCTTTCTGAGTTAAATTCGTTAGCGGAGCTGTAATTTTGGAAAAGTCTTGAATGAACCATCTATAATATCCTGCTAATCCAAGAAAACTTCTTACTTCTGATGGCGTTCTCGGCTGATCCCAGTTAATCACGGCTTCTACTTTTGATGGATCTACAAAAATTCCATTTTTATCGATCACGTGACCAAGAAATTGTACTCGCTCGATCCAGAATTCGCATTTCAAAAATTTAGCGTATAATTTCTCCCTTCTCAATACTTCCAATGTTAACCTCATATGTTCTTCGTGTTCTTCTTTGGTTTTGGAATATACCAAAATGTCATCTATAAATACCACTACGAACTTGTCCAAAAATGGCTTGAATACACCATTCATTAGACCCATAAATGCTGCAGGAGCATTCATAAGACCAAATGACATTACTAAAAATTCGTAGTGACCATATCGCGTTCTGAACGCTGTCTTCGGTACATCCTCTGGTCTCACCTTCAATTGATGATAACCGCTTCTCAAGTCTATCTTGGAAAAGTATCTTGCTCCCTTCAATTGATCAAACAGGTCATCGATCCTCGGTAATGGATACATGTTCTTAATCGTGACCTTATTCAATTCTCTGTAGTCAATGCAAAGTCGCATCGATCCATCCTTCTTTTTCACAAACAACACCAGCGCTCCCCACGGCGATACGCTCGGTTGAATGTACTTCTTGTCCAACAATTCTTGTAGTTGCACCAGTAATTCCTTCATCTCTACTGATGCCATTCGGTATGGTGCCTTCGATATTGGAGCAGTTCTTGGTGCCAAATCGATCACGAAATCTACCTCTCTATCTGGTGGAAGTCCTGGTAAATCGTCTGAAAATACGTCGACGAAGTTCCTCACAATCGGTATTTCTTCTACCTTCGGATTCTCTTTTCGACTGTCGACTATGTAAGCTAAGTATCCTACACAGCCTTATCTCAACAACTTCCTGGCCTGCATCATCGTCAGACAACTCGCTTGTCTAGGCGACTTACTACCATAAAATACAACCTTTGGACAGTCGTATAAGGTTAATACGCTTCTTTTGGCAATCAATTCTGACCCAGAATTGAATAACGATCCATTCCCAAGATAACATCAAATTCCCCAAGTCGAATAGGGATAAGATCTACATTCATGATATTACCCTTAATATCCACTCTGCAGTCCTTATGTACGTACTTAACAGGGATTATTTCTATATTCGCAATTTCTATGTTCATGCGGTAATCCAATTCATTCTTAGGCAAATCTAAATTCTTGGCAAAATCATCGAATATAAAGGAACAAGTAGCACCCGAATCAAATAAAACATAAGCATTAATTTTATTGATCGAAATGATACCTGACACCACATCACGGGATTGAACTGCATCTTGTACCATCATGTTAAAAGTCCGGGCGGTCGGTCAGTTTGTTGCGGTTGGTCCGATGATGGTTAAGGTATTTCCACTGTTATTTCCCCAGTTTTCTCCTAATTCTGACCCTCCTGATCCCTTCTTGGGACAATCTCTTGCCAGATGGTCCTTCGAACTACAAGTAAAACAAGCACCCTTCTTTGGGTTTGGACAGTTTGGTGCTATGTGGCCTTCCTGACCATAATTGTAGCACACTCTTTTTCCTTTTATACAAACTCCCAGATGGGCTTTCCCGCAAGTCGGGCATGCTTCGATTCTTTTCTTCTGATTACCTTGCTGATTCCCCGATGATGAGCTGTCATTCCATCTTTTCTTTTAATTGAAATTTCCACCTCCTGTGCCACTTCCACTGGCCTTGTTATTTCCTTCTCCTTCACTCTTCTTCTTCTTTTGATCTTGATTGTACTTGGTCACCGCATCGCTCCCACCTTCAGCGAGGATGGCCTTTTCCAAAACTCCGGCAAATGTGTTTATCTGAAACATTGATACCTTGTTGTACACCCAAGGATTTAGTCCCTGTTCGAATCTTTTGGCTTTTCTTTCGTCCGTGTGTACTTGATACGGGGCGAACTTCGCTAACTCGTTGAATTTAGCCGTGTAGTCAGGTACACTCATGTTTCCCTGCTTCAACTCTAGAAATTGAACCTCCATCTGGTTCTGTGAACTAGTTGGGAAATACATTTCGAAGAACATCTCTTTAAATCTCTCCCACGTAATTACACCTTCACCTCCTCGCACTTTGTTTGTTTGCCACCAGTAGCTAGCCTCAGACTTCAGCATAAACGTTGCAAAAGCGGTCTTCTGATCTTCTCTAACCCTAGCAACGTCGAAAAACTTCTCCATTTCCATAACCCACGTTTGAGCCTCGATTGGGTTCATGGAACCTTTGAACTCTGGCGGTCCCACCGCCTTGAAGTCTTTAAATGTTGTGTTTGGTGGAACTTGCGGTTGATTTTTCATGGCTCCAGTCAGTAAGTTAACCAACTGCTGCACGGGATTATCGTTGGCATTATTGTTATTATTGGTTGACTCTTCCTGAGCCAGTTGACGTTGTTGTCTTCTCCTTGGCGGAATTTTTCTGTTAAATAAACGCTTATTAGAACTTTATTTATTCTCTAAATAGTTAAGGCATTACTTAATAATTTAACATATCAATTAACACATTATCTCAAACAACTTGATATATATTCATTCGAATCAAAGTTTTAACATCAAACTATAGCATCACTGCTATTTACATCAACTATCCTGGAATAAAGAATCCACAGGATTTAAAACATTAAAATATTCCTTCGTTCATAAACACGTCAGAATTTACATATAAAACTAATTTAAGTTCTTCACATAACTAAACAAATCATATCACTTTGTCCATTCGAGTCTTGATTAGCCTTGCTCGCTATTCTTCTAAAGATGTGATGCATCGTCTGCGATCCATCATGTACAATGGTAGTCCTCGAATTGGATTGGGTACCTCAAAACTTCGATCTTGGGTCTCATTCATTGCCTTGTTAAGTGTAGAAATCGTTTCCCCAATCTTCGCTTTCTTTGACGACTATCATCCTTTGCATGATCATTTCGACGCGATTCTCTTACCCAACCTTCCTCTCTGCTATGTTCAAATTTTCTGAGGTTTCCTTGATTCCTTCTTGGTTTCTCTATCTCCTCGGTCTTATCTTCAGTTTGACCCTTTTCATGGACCAAATCCCATTCTACATTTGCCAGTCGAGAGCGAAGACTCGAAATCTCCCTCACCTTCTGCTCTAGAGTAATATGCTGAATAACCACTTGCTCGGTCAAATCCTGCACCTCATCTCGTAATTCCACGTCATGGTCGTATAACGTGTCATACAACTCAGCATCAACGGTGTACCGTGGTAACTCCTCTTCTTCCTCTTGCTCTTCCTCAACAAATTCCTCCTCAGGATCCTCCTCAGGATCAGTATCGGGCTCATGCTCCTAACCAACAACGATGATCAATGGGGATGATACCCTCTGCACCAGCTGCTCCCTAACGACATGAATGTCTCAGGGCTCCTCCTATGTCGGTACTATAGGTACACGGGGTTCCTCCTCAGTAGGTACTATAGGAACCCGGGGTTCTTCCTCCCCAGCTTGACTAGCTTCTCCAACATTCGACATCCTGACAACAAAATTTTAAGTTTTAGTTACTAAGTCGTATTATCTAACGCATACTTTAACACATAAACACATAAGGTCTTTTATTATCTTCAATGAATTACAAAAATTCATTTCTTAGAACTCGATAAGAGTTTTCCATTACTATCTTCTTTCTATAAGGCTACTACCTAAGGTTGTTCCCCACCTAAGGTTCATAACCTACGGCTTTGATACCAACTTGGGACACCCCCAAATCCGGGTACTTCAATTCCACGGGATTTGGTGTTCCTTTATCTGAAAATATCATCTATCTATCTACCCATAATAAATGCAAGCCATGCAATAGATAGAATAAAAATCTTTCCCTTAAGGGTTACATCATCCGAATAATAAATGCAATCCCAGAGTTAAACTAACCTTAAACATCATCTTGAATCATGAACAAATAAGTCTTAAACAACATCATTAACTCAAGTCTAACATAAATACATCATCAAATAAAATAACAAGTCTTCATCATTTGCTAACTTTGCCCTTGCCTTTACTAGTGGAAGGTTCATTGAGTTCTTTTCGTTCTTAAGCGCAATATTATTATTAAGCAAGAGTGAGCACTATTTGCCCACAAGTATAATAATGAAATAACGATATAATAACATGCGAGAGTAAATCAAAGACATCTGAATAAAAGCTCAACTTTTGAATCGAGAATGAATAACAAGAATCAAAAGAATTACGAGGGTCATAAGACCTTGAACTATGTCCTAGGTTATCAAGGGTTATACTTGAAACCTTTAACGATCATAAGACTATGGACCTTTCTACTTTCGTGCTTAGGGGATCGACCCTTAGTACCATCACATGCACAATATCTTAACAGCTAACGCATAAGTAAATCCCTTTGCGAGTTGTTCATCTCGATTTGACATTTGAGTCCGCACCAAAGGAAGTTTGGTTTGGATAATTCATCAAGGGTTACGAAATTTAGAGCGCTCATCAACTATGGACTAGTCGAATCAATAAGGGTTAAGCTAGTCTAATAAGGTTCAATAATAATGATATTCAAATTGAATAATAATATCGGAAGTATACAATAGGACAATTATTGTATAACTGAATCATGCTTTGAAAAGATAATCGATCTTTAATATAACATTTGAACATGAATAATAGTAATAATAATTTACTCGAGGTAATTAATAAACTTGAACAATAATGACAAGTAGGGTTAGGAAACTTGGCTCGTGCGTAGATTACACTTTAACTAAGCACGTTCTTTGAATTTAATCCTAAATACCATTCACATTCACAATACCAATTAATTATAACTTTAAATAATCATCATAAACCCATTTTTTTATCTAAACTTTGGCTACGACTATACTTAGTCAAATATCACACTTATTGTCACATAATAACACTTCATGAATAATAAGCTACTTATGAAATCAATAATTCAATTCACATGTAATTATGTTATTTACATGTTAAGTATTTATTTTAACATCTCATTATACTTATAACATATTTTTATGTTCATTACATTAAGTTAACAATACATTTCTAGACTTAACACTTTAAAAATTACATTTACGGACCATTACTGCAGTGAGTGACTGCTTTCCACATTTATACTAGGTTTTATGTGCTGCCACCGGACACTAAGGCATTGAGGTAGTAATTTATCTTGGTTCGATAATTTATGCATGAATTATAACATGTATATATGATTAATTTAGTGTAGTAGTAATTTAATTGGAAATTTTTGAAATTTGTGTTACGCAATTTTGCGAATTGCGAGCACGTTCAACTCACCACACAGCACACCAATCATTGCATTGTTAAGTCCACAAGCCTTGACTGGCATGGCCGCATGGCATGGCTGAAAGCGAAAATGTTCTGCAATTCGCGAAAAATTGCGAACACATTAAAAATTCCAATTAAATTACTACTACTACGAAATTAATCATATACACATGTTATAATTCATGCATAAACATAACCCAACATTTATAGAATGGTTTTAACCCATTAAAACACATAATCACATAGAGTTAAAATCTATAATTTCTCGACTTTGATGTTCTTGAATGTTTTGAAAATAAAATATGAAAATTGATACTACGGATTCGTTATAACAAGAATCCGTTAGTTTTAAAGTTTGGTCTCTTATTATCAACATGTATAATAATATATGAGTGTAAAATTTAGGGATATATATCGATCAATACATAAAATATCACGTATAAGGCCATAAGGGCAAACCCATACTCTATAATTTTGTAGAAATCATATACGATGTAATATTATGAAGCGATGATATGATATGGAATCATGCATATATATATATATATATAAATACGATTTGATACATCTTAACCCATAAATAACTCATAAATATTACTCCTTTCTCAATCACGGAGGCTTTATAGAAAAGCGTGAAAAGTCATTTTTTTATCAAAACTAGAATACGTGAAATATAGAATTTGGGAGGAGAGATTACCCGGTATAGATTTAGAAGAGATAAAACCCTTTTTCAAAAGCTTCTTCAACACAGAGATTCTCACAAATCCTCTGAATTCTCTCTCAAAATTTTCTAATTCTCTTTAACTAGTTTTTATCAGACTTAAGAAAAATGAAATAAAGAAGACGTCGCATCAATAAACTGACGCATTGTGGAGGTCAGTTACCCATCATGGGTTAACTGCCCTCAACCTCAATTAGCGCCATATTTGGCTAGCCTTAAAGGCTTAAACTTAATTAATTTAATACTCTTTTATCATATAGTTTAAATAATGTCACACCCTTTATAAAATAACTCAATTAATTTATTTTATTTAATATAAATAAAATATAATAATTTCTCATAAATTCACATCATATAATTAATTTCTCATTAATAGATAATGTCAACTTATTAAATCTCTAATTAATAATTAAATTAATTAAAATACCAATTAATTAAAATACCAATATGCTTATTAAATATTTCTTTTAATACAATAAGCTCACATAATCACATACTTTGATAATAAAAATTCTCTACATTAATTTAATAAATGTAACACATATAATTAAATTAATCTACCACAATTGCATCAATTAATTATTTAATCTAATAATTAACTCATCGAAAAATATTTATTTATTTCAATAAATATTAAAATAAATTACAAAATTCTCGTTCGTCACACATTACTTGTACGGGGAGAAGTGCGAGATATATACATATCACAAAAGTCTGAAATATATTTTTACACAAAAAGAGTTAAACTTAAGGCAGAGGAGATGGTTAGAACTGATAAAGGATTTTGATTGTGAAATCTTATATCATCCCGGTAAAGCCAATGTCGTAGCTGATGCATTAAGTAGAAAGAATCAGGAAAAGTTGAACGTAATAACCACCAATGAAAGGTTAATAAAATATTTTGAAAAACTAGAAATTGAGGTGGGATGTCCAACTACCTCTACCCAAAATTTATTCATTCTAGACGGAGATTCGTCTCTACTTGATAGAATCAAAGAGATGCAGGAGAGGAATGAAGAATGTCAAAAATGTAAGTCTAATATAACTCATATCAAGAATAACAAATTCAGAATAGACAAGGATGGAATAATAAGATATGAAGATAGAATTTGGGTTCTGTTCAATCAAGCATTAAAAGACGAAATCTTAAACGAAGCTTATAATTCTAAATTTACCATAAATCCGAGCAATACTAAAATGTACAAGGACTTAAGTCGACACTTTTGGTAGTCTAATATAAAAAGAGAAATAGCTGAATGGGTAAGCAAATGTCTCACGTGTCAAAGGGTTAAAGGCAGAACATCAAAAGCCGAGTGGTTTACTTCAACCCTTACCAATTCATGAGTGGAAGTAGGAACATATAACCATGGACTTCGTGGTAGGCCTTCCAGTTACACAAAAGGGCCACAATGCCATTTGGTAATAGTTGACCGTCTAACCAAATCAGCTCACTTCTTACCTATTAAAGTTACTTATAACTTAGACCAACTTGCCAAGCTATAAATTAATGAAATCATCTCTAGGCATGGAGTACCTATTTTTATAGAGTCGGATCGAGTACCTGTTTCATATATTTTTATTATATTGTTGGTTATTAGTTCCTGGATAAATTAATTCTTGAACTTGTTTTATTGAATTCTTATATCATTGTCATCATCCTCATGTTTATATTTTATTGAAAGTCATCTGTGTGGCACATGGTGCATAGATGGACTTGGTATGATTATGACCGAGGATTATTCGGTATAATCATGACCGTAATGTTACAAATGATATGGAAAAAGTCCTCATTGGCCCGTAGTGCATTGATGGGCCGCTTTTGGTATGATTATGGCTATGGATTCTCTTGACCAAGGGTGTGCAGATGAATTGTTTTATGGCATGATCGGACTGTTGATGAAAACACGATTATCTTTGGCCAGTAGTGCATGGATAATCCGTGGTCGTGATACTAAATAATATCCTTGTCTCGTAGTGCGGGGATGATTTGATGATGTGGATTAATTATTGAAATGAGTCTCAAATGATGAAATATTAATTTATGGATGTGGTAAAAGTCATCTTTGGTAGTAGTGCATAGATGGACTTGGTATGATTATGACCGTGATTATTCGGTATAATCATAACCGTAATGGAAAACACGAATATCCTTGGCCCGTAGTGCATGGATAATTCGTGGTCGTGATACTAAAGCTGAGTCTCAGCATTATTGGTTTTACAGTTGTATATTTTTGGCCTGTAGTGAAAAGATGAATTGTTGATTTTTGGTTATACAGTTGTATATCTTTGGTCGTATTGCAAAGATGAATATATTAGTATGATTATGAGCAGGAATTGTGATTTGGTATAACTATGATTTTTGATGTTTCAGGTAAAGATATGTGATGTAAATTATCTTCGTCCTAGGTGCGAAAAAGAATTCAGAATCACAATTATGATTATGAGTTATTCATATAATTATGGATATGAATTGTTGATTAATGTTACTGGGATAAAACATTGTTGGTGGACTTTTAACATGGAGAAGATAATAGACCTGATGGTCTATTTGACTCTTTTAATGAATTGTTCGTTCCACTACAACTATGGTTGAAAAGTTTTATCATCTACCATATGTTCTAAATCTCTGATTTATTATTGATGAAAGCTATTGATAATGTAGTTATCTTTAGTCATGATATTCTTTATTGGGCTAATTGTGCTCACCCTTTTGTTTCACAATTCCTTTCGTAATAAGAGTGTAAATTGGGTGAAAGCGGAATAATAGGAAATAGTGTGATGGTCCGAGATCGTTGAAGTTTCTCAATACATTATAAAATGGCATGACATGCAATGAGATAATTGTATTGAGGACCTAAGATGTGTGTGTAAATATTTTATACGTCACGTAATATTTAATTTTGGTAAACTATAATAGGGTGAAGTGAACATGACTTTGGAAGCGTTAGTTGCTGCTGTATTATATATGACATTGTAATAATTTGAGTTTGGATGCTGTCTACGAGACTATATCGTATTAAAACTTACGATTAATCGTGGTCGATTTCTTTACTGACGATTCAGCAATTAATATAAATGAAGTTTGTATTTGATTTTTATAATGTGATATCTGGCGACTTAAGATGGGTCGTGTGGACCTATTTTGGGGGTGTCACAATTGGTATCAGAGCTTAGGGATATGGTCGCTGGCGGAGATAAGAGTTTAGAACTAGGAGGGGAGAGACGAGTTATATATTTCACTAGTGTGTGACTTACCTAAGCTGAAATTGTTTACTTGATAAGTTGACAAATTGTGATATGTTAATTAACCTTTGTTTTGAAACTATATTCTAGAATGATATCTAAAATACAGGAGATGAGAAATAGAAAAATTATGATAGCGAGGAAATTACCGGGAAGGTACAATCTGAAAAGAAAGCAAGGTATTCTCATCTCTTCGAAATACCAGGTACGTACGTAAAATTCGAGGGCAAAATTTCATGAGGGGAGATTGTGAGACCCCGAATTTTATGAAATAAAAGTATTCAATTTTTCTATTTTTAGTAAATGGTTAAATTGATAAAAGGTTAAAGTTAAGGGTGATATGTGAAATTTTTTAAGTAGACAAGTTGTCATAAAATACCCGGTTACTATTCACTCTAGTATTATTCACTCGGGTATTTGGGACACTTTTTGTGTCGGAGTTACTATTCACAAGTTACTATTCACGGGTTACTATTCACCGAAATTACTATTCACTCTAGTATTGTTCACTCGAGTATTTGAGACACTTTTTGTGTTGGAGTACTATTCACGGGTTACTATTCACCTAAATTACTATTCATTTTAGTATTGTTCACTCGAGTATTTGGGACACTTTTTGTGTCGAAGTTACTATTCATGAGTTACTATTCACGGATACTATTCACCCAAATTACTATTCACTCTAGTATTGTTCACTCGAGTATTTGGGATATTTTTTTTGTCGGAGTACTATTCTCGAGTTACTATTCATGAGTTACTATTCACGGGATACTATTCACTCGAACAAAATATATTTCTTTTCGGTCTAAATCATTTTTGGGTACAATATTATTCCATGAAGATATGCACTAATTTTTCAGACCGTTGATTGAAATTATAACAGAAAAGTTTTTTATATAAAACAGAATACTTTTATAAAGTTATTCTATAAATATAATATATTATATTCTATTGTGCATAGTGTTTTTCATAGTAAAATATTTTTATATAAAACAGAATACTTTATTAAAGTTATTCTATAAATAGAATATATTATATTTTATTATGCATAGTGTTGCATAGTGTTGCATAGTGTTTTGCATAGTAAAATCTTTTTATATAAAATAAAATACTTTTATAAAGTTGTTTGTTTTATTAGGCAATAATTAGAATATATTATATTTTATTTAAAAGATTTTGCTTTAAATATGGACCGTCCGATTAAAGTAAATCAATCTGGACCGTTCATAGGATTGGTTACTATGCAATCCATTTCCTATAAATAGGAAGCTTAGTTGGAATTGAAATCACACCAGAAGTTCAGAGAATTCTCCTTCTATAATCTTGAGAGTATTTCTTTAGAGTTTAAGAAAGCTTTGAGCGTAGTATAAGTTTCCTTCGAGTATATCCCCGCCCTACTAGTTGGAATACTCTTCTTTGAAAGGTAAAGGGATATTGTTATAGTAAGGGATATTATTCTTTTATATTCATGAAGAATTCTTTTATTATTCCATTCTTTATTATTATGTTGGAATAACCTGCCTATGCGAAGTACTTCATACATGGTGAAATTCTTTTGTTATTCCATTCTTTATTATTCTGTTGGAATAACTTGTCTATGTGGATTACAACATGCATGATGAATGATCCTTTGTATTCATTCTTTATTAAATTGTGGAAATGATCTGTATACGTGGATTACCGCATGGCGGGTGAAAATCCATTTGCAGTTTCATATATTTTTATTATACTGTTGGTTATTAGTTCTTGGATAAATTAATTCTTGAACTTGTTTTATTGAATTCTTATATCATTGTCATCATCCTAATGTTTATATTTTATTGAAAGTCATTTGTGGCCTGTAGTGCATAGATGGACTTCGTATGATTATGACCAGGGATTATTCGGTATAATCATGACCGTAATGTTACAAAAGATGTGGAAAAAGTCCTCAATGGCCCGTAGTGCATCGATGGACAGTTTTTGGTATGATTATGGCTATGGATTCACTTCGGCCAAAGGTGCAAAGATGAATTGTTTTATGGCATGATCAGGACCGTTGATGAAAACACGATTATCTTTGGCCCGTAGTGCATGGATTATTCGTGGTCGTGGTACTAAATAATATCCTTGGCCTGTAGTGCAGGGATGATTTGATGATGTGGATTAATTATTGAGCTGAGTCTCAGCGATGAAATATTAATTTATGGATGTGGTAAAAGTCATCTTTGGTCGTAGTGCATAGATGGACTTGGTATGATTATGACCAGGGATTATTCGGTATAATCATGACCGTAATGGAAAACACGAATATCCTTGGCCCGTAGTGCATGGATAATTCATGGTCATGATACTATTAAGCTGAGTCTCAGCATTATTGGTTTTAAAGTTGTATATTTTTCGCCTGTAGTGAAAAGATGAATTGTTGACTTTTGGTTATACAGTTGTATATCTTTGGTCGTAGTGCAAAGATGAATATATTAGTATGATTATGAGCATGAATTATGATTTGGTATAACCATGATTTTTGATGTTTCAGGTAAAGATATGTGATGTAAATTATCTTCGTCCTGGGTGCAAAAAAGAATTCAGAATCACAATTATGATTATGAGTTATTCATATAATTGTGGATAGGAATTGTTGATTGATGTTACTGGGATAAAACATTGTTGGTGGACTTTTAACATGGAGAAGATAATAGACCTGATGGTCTATTTGACTCTTTTAATGAATTGTTCGTTCCGCTACAACTATGGTTGAAAAGTTTTATCATCTACCATATGCTCTAAATATCGATTTATTATTGATGAAAGCTATTAATAATGTAGTTATCTTTAGTCATGATATTCTTTCTTTGGGCTAGTTGTGCTCACCCTTTTGTTTCATAATTCCTTCGTGGTAATAAGAGTGTAAATTTGGGTCGGCGGGGATAACGGGGAAATAGTGTGATGGTCCGGAGATCTGTCAAGTTTCTCAATACATTATAAAATGGCATGACATGCAATGTATAATTGTATTGAGGACCTAAGATAATATTAGTGTAAGTATTTTATACGTCACGTAATATTTAATTTTGGTAAACTATAATAGGGTGAAGTGAACCCGACTTTGGAAGCGTTAATTCTTTGTTTTATATTATATATGACATTGTAATAATTTGAGTTTGGATATCATCTCACGAGACTATATCGTATTAAAACTCACAGTTAACTGTGGTTGTATTCTTTACGACAGTTCAACAGTTGTATAAATGAAGTTTGTATTTGATTTGTATAATGTGATATCTGGAGACTCAAGATGGGTCGTGTGGACCTATTTTGGGGGTGTCACAAATTAAGTTATCCTAACACCTAATCATGATTCCTAAACTTCAATTAGGTACTAATAAACATCATTAAGCAATCCTAATCATAAAAACCAAAACCCTAATCAAGATTAAAGAGGATTAGGGCATAATTAAACTACTAATTTGATTAACTAGCTCACAAGTAGGTTAGGAGTCATCAACACAAGTTTTAAAACATCACATGACCTGTTTCCAAACTCCAAAGTAGCATCAGAGTAACAGATCAGATATTTTGGGAGGCAAGTAGGTGATTAAATGACCAAAAACCCAAGTTTGAAAATTCTATAAAAGGCAGCCTTAGTTCAGTGCAAACCCATGAAATTTACAAGCCTATACACTCATATAACCTGCCTAAATAACCCTTGATGATAACAACAATAGATTCAGTAGCCAGAAATCAAAATCAAGCAAGAAAAGGTGCAAACCCTAATTTTAAGCTAGATCTTAGATGTTATGTTTAATTTGTTGTTTAGTTGTTTAGATTTATTTAATAACATGTTAGAAAGTATGAGAAGTTGATAGAACATGTTTTCATAACATCTAGACGCATCAAAATAGTGTTTTAAGCAATCTGGAAATTTTGGAATAACAAGTCTGACAGTCGAATGTCAGAGCTTGTAGATCCGTGTATATTAATAGTTAGGTCTTTTAATTGTATGTTAGTTGTAGTATGACATGAGGTCTTTAATCTAAAAAAGAAAACAGGTTTATTGGAACCATATACTGCAAGATATAGGTGGTCAAAAGTGGTTGACCGATCACGAAATTCTATTTTCTGGGTTACCCAGAAAACTCAAAACAAAGTTGAACTCTACTACTTTGACCAACTTTTAATCGCTTTATGTTTGATGTTATAATGACTAATTGTAATGAATTAATACCTTGACATACATACTACATATCTATGACACTCAATCGTTTAAACAATTCATAGGATTACCAGAATTAATGGTCAAAAGTCATTGACCGAGCATGACTAAGTATTCTGGGTTACCCAGAAAACAGATGAAGATGAAGAACAACCTTTGGTTGTACTTTGACCAACATAGATCGAGACCTAAGAATCATACTTTGTCCAAATCAGTGTTATATATATATGTACCTTGATATATAGACTACATATTACTACAAACAAAATACAAATCTATCACACGGATTGAAAGATCTAAAAGCTACAAAACCGTTGACCGACCATGACCACTGTTTTGGGTTTCCCAGAAACTCAAGAACATATCTGACAATGACTTTGAGCCTCTATAACTTCATGTTATATGTAGGTTCAAGCATGAAATTTGTATGATGTTGTACTACTGCATGAGTACTATAACACCTGTGGCGACCCCAAATCCAGGTACTTGAAACCTGAACTCGGTGCTTCACGATACCATTTCTATAAGCTGAATAATACAATAATTATATTACATTCAAACTTAATTTACATACATCAAAGTTTACTTCCCAGGTACGTGACCTTCAAATACATTCCTTACAATACTTGAATAGATACCAATACTAACTATAACCATTAACTCATAATATAACTCATTCGAGCGACTTCCCTTTTTCCATTGTTAAGTGCGAGCCTTCGGTTTGCTCATACATAGCGAAAAAACATTTAATTTAAGCAAGGATGAGCATTTGAGTGCCCAGTAAGTAATAGCAATTATATATATAAGCTGAAAGAATATAAGTATTCTTTTTACATAACACTTCTACAACGAATTGAAAGTTGTGAAGTAATTTGTACTAATAAAAAATTCACATAACAACTCTCTTTCAAATTCTTTAAATTTGGCTCACAGCTCTACCTTGAGTAGGGTTTAAGAAACATACTATGAACATCCTTTTCATTTTTGAAAAGGTTTAGCAAAATCCATCCTCAAACAAATCATAACCTCACGGGCACGGAGGGTGATCAGCCCCGTTGTACCTTGTATTGATCAATACTACATAACTTGAATGAAATTAATCGCTCACTCTATCCCATTTGGTACAAAATTTTCCCATATAGGGATGTTCATACATATGTCTGGTTCCAAACCCGAAGGTTTTAATCTTGTTCAACAATATGTATGTAATTATACATATATATATATATATATATATATATATATATATCACAGTAATTGACAAAAGTGTATCAACATGTGAATAAATACCATGATTATCCAAGTGGGGACACTTGTATAACCATTTAGAAATTAATGAGCAGAATATATATCCTCGAGCTAACATGTTGATAATCAAAGAGTACATAATACATGCATGAAATAGAATAATTAAAACTTCTTACTCATGTCCATTGCATAAAGGAAATGCAAAGGTAAGGTACTTGCCTGATTTGCTGATTACAAATCTCAACTTTGGTTTTATCTCTTTATCACAACCTATCAATAATCAGATCATTCGTTCGATTAGAACAATATATATTAACACATAGTACTGTCTATTACAGTCAGCACATAGTCTAATCACGTCATCACATAATTACAGTGATCATACTTTTAGTTCATATTCTATACTTGAAATATTTTTATACATTTTTCAAATATCTCATCCATGCTCTTATAGTAGCCTTTTCTTTCTTTTATAAGGTCTAACATTTGTCGGCATACCGACAGCTTTATCGGGTAATTACTGAGTCTAAGACTCTTATTCTGTACTTCAACATCTATAAATATCAGACATTTTATTTTTAATCATTTTCTAATTTCGAAATTGAAAATTTTAAAATAATTCAAATCATCACTACTTGGCCTATAGTGACATAATCATTCTATAGGTGTTCTTCATCACATTCGTAATTTCATAACCGGTTCTCAAGTCATTTAGTTTGGCCATTCTATTATAACTTTCAAACATCTAATCATAATTTAACGATTTAAACATTAAACAATTCCATTATCATTAATAGTTTAATTAATACTAAACTATTAATGAAACCATTGCCAAAATATAAAAATTATTTATAATAACTCAAACTATTTTTAAAACATTTATATTACCCTTAAATGATTTTAAACAATTAAAATTATTTTAAATAATTACCATTAATATTTAAATATTAATGTAATATTTATCAAATATTAAAAGTCATTAATTATAACTTAAAATATTTTTAAATCCTTAATATCCTCTTTGAATGGTTTTTAAATAAATAAAACCATTTTTAAACTATTTATTTAATAATAATTATTAAATAAACTAAATATCATTAATATTATCTTAATATCATTAATATTTAATTATTAATGAAATTATCCTTTAAATATTAAAAGTTATATTTCATAACTTAAAATATTTTAAATACCTTATTTTCATTTAAAATGATTTTTATAATATTAAAATCATTTTTAAACTAAATTATTTAATATAATCATTAAATAACTTTAATATCATTAATAATAATTAATTAATGAAATTCATCAAAATATTAAAAGTCATGGAAAATAACTTAAAATATTTTCTTATACCATAAAATAATTTTCATGATTTTTCATGAATTAAAACTATTTTTAAATCATTTATTTAATATTATAATTAAATAAATAAATACCTTTTATATTCCAAAAATATTAAATATTTATGAAATATACTCCAAATAATTAAAAACTATTTTTAGATTTTAAAATAAATTTTCGAGAATTTATTAAGTATTTTTAATAATTAAAATCTAATTTTTCTAATTTTAAATCATTTTCTAAAATTACGAAATTAAAATAATTAGAATCCGTCGCTAAAGGCTTTAGCGACAGAAATCTGTCGCCTTAGGTGTTCTTGAGCCTCAAGAACACTTACAAGGCAGTTTCAAGATGCCTAGTTTGACCATGAATAATTCTCAATCCATTACGTTTCTGGGCAATCTAATACTTGGATCTTGTAGTGCTCATGTAATACTACACTTACCAACAAACATCATGACTAAAAAACATCGGATCTAAGAGTTATTAGCCATCAAATAGTTCGACAATGTTTGTTTCTTCAACCAAGAACGATGAGATACCTACTTTGGGTCCTTATAACTTGTAATCATGTATTGTTTTGTGATATATAAGTTTGAGTTTGTAGATTACATGTAGGACTACTTGATCTATTACTTAACACTATCATAAAAACAAGAAATCAAGCGACTACAGATGAGGTTAAACCTTGTTAGAAAAATCAACACTTAGAAAATTTCGGCCCGTAAATTTTCCTTTCAACGCCAATAACCCACCCAATTTGACCCTTAAATAACTTTTGATCCACAACATATATGGACCTGATTATTTTTGGAGATTAAAGACCACATACCAGAATACACATATCAACTTTTATAAAATGAAAACTCCAAACATACTGAGATCTACAAGGCCGGACATTTGCTTAAAAAATATTTTCTGGACACTTAGAACTTTTTTTGGGTTTTCCAGAATCAGTTTCATGATCGGTCAATGCACTTTGACCATCAATAACTTTTGATCCAAAATAGATATGGACCTTATTCTTTTTTGGTGCTTAAATACAACATATCAGGATACACATAACAACTTTTAAACAACAAAACTAATGATCGAGCAAAGAGTTATGATCTCTGACATTTAGTGAAAAATAACAGAATTCGGTTTTTCCAACTTGCTTTATTCTTCAAATTCGTGCACTTTGATGTTATGGGTTCATGATTTATCAACCCAGATCCTTAATTGACACCCTATTACACAACTTTAAACAATCAATTACAAAATTAACATAATATCAAAGGATTTCAAAATTTAGGGTTTTAATACCTTTTAGCTTTGATTTTTGATTTTGATCCTTTGTTCTTGATCTTGTCTTCTGGCGATTCATCGATATTAACTTATCTCCTCACTCTCTCACACTTTGTAATTCGGATTTCTAGAGAGAGGGGTTTGGGAGAAATGAAAAATTAAAGTAGCTCATTTCTCTCTTTTTAATCATGTAATTAATTAATCTAGATGCATTGGATGCTCGAGAATGGTGATAATTGATGGTGTAATAGCATAGTAGCATGAGGAATTCTAGAAGGTGGTGGTTGGCTAGCTTTTGCAAAGATTCTAGCAACAATGCTACTAATAATACACTAAAATGGACAAAAAGGGTATTTTGGTAATTTCCCTATATAATTTCAAGGGCAATTTTGTACAAGGCAATTAAATGTAATATTTAATCACTAGATTTTAATTCTTACCATTTACCAATTAATTTCTATCCTTTGGTAAATTAAAACACTTATATAATAACATCGAAATTAAACCCTTAATTTAAAATTAGGGTTTTCGATTCAAAATTTAGGTTCTATAATTATCTCGTGTTATTACTAACACGGTTGTTCTGAGTTTCTAACTTCAACCGATTAAAGTTATAATAATTAGGGTTTGTCCTAATTATCGGTAGTAAAAATAGTAATTAGGATTTATTCTAATTACCGACATCCTTATACACAGTAACTTCATATACACAGTCACTACTCAGTCATATCTCATAACTAAGTTTAATAATTAGGGTTTCACAGCATAGTACTATGCTATGACCTAATTGACCGTAATTGCTCAACATTATATGTCCGCACATACACAGTACATATTTATGGTACTGTAAAATCATAATATCAATAATATTATATTGCTATTCTTATCTCTTAATCACAATCCCAAATTCAGGGTTTGGATTCCATATCTGACTTATTCTTCGTACACAGTATCAATAATCAAGTTAAAATAATTAACTTAAATATTCTGACAATTCATATAATAAAATATTTATTATATAATTCTAATTGTCACTTCATATATTATTTCCAATCACGTTTTCATGGAAGATAATTAATAAAAACATTTCGGCTTACAGAAATTAATTACCATAACAATATAATTTGTGGTAATTAATTATTCTAAAATTATTTCTAATTTTTCAAGTAATAAATATATTCGTATTTATCGTTCACATTACTTGACACTTAGTCTCGTCATTAAATAAAAAAAAATTTATACGCAAAATTTCTTATTTATTTTATATAGAAAATCTCGGGTTATTATAACACTCATATACTTCTAAACCCAGAATCATTAACAATAGATAATTAGATTAAGGTCAAAGTGGCCTCTAGGCCTTGACCACCTGATTCTCAGAAACACAAGAACACCTATAGCGACACTTTCTGTTGCTATAGGGCATTAGCGACAGACAAAAAATGTTTTCTAATAAATAAATTAATAAAAATTAGAAATAATTAATAAATAAATATAAATAATTATAAAATAGTTTTAAAAATTATGTTAAGTTATAATAATTAAATTTTAATATTTTTACATAAATTCAATAAATATTTTATTTATTTGGATATTATTAATAATTAAGTTACTAATAAAGTAATTTGAATAATTATTTATAAATAAGAAATAATTATTTAAAAATAATATTAATGATTTAAAAATCATAATAAATGATTATAAATTATTTAAAAATAATAAAAAAGTTTTTATAATATTCTAAGTAAATATTAATTATTTACAAATAGAAATAAATGTTTTAAAAATCATTTAAGTGATAAATAAATACTTAAAAATTATTCTATGCTTCCAAAAATTATTATAAAAGATATATAAATTATCTAAAAATATAATAAAGCTTATAAATAAAGTTTAACCGAGTTATTAATTACTCGGTAAAGTCTTTAGACACTGAAACCCTACCAAACTTCACCCGAACATAAATAGTTTATGTATTTGAGTATTGTTATCAATACTAATATGTTAGATTTATATGAATGAACATCTTAGGTGTTTATTAACAAATCGAGTAGCATTGCTTGATTGATCTTCGCTCAGGCAACTAAACCCTATTTTAATTACTTACGTAAATTTCTCAAACACTACTTATTTGTTGAACAAGATTCCTATCTTAAATTGCTTTTGATATGCTATACCAAACCTAAACTTGAATTACCAATTGTTGCAAAGTTATTGCTATAGTTTCCGTGACAATTTGAATTTTTAAAAGTTATTAAAACAGGAATTTAATAATTAAAATTCTTATTATGAGATGTTTTGAGTTTGAGTATGTATATATACATGCTACATATTTTTAAATATGTGATCTGGTGTGAAGAGAAATATATATTCATATATTGGAAAAGTGAGGTTTAATAGTTAAGTTAACTATTGAAGAAATTAAATGAATTTGGTAATTATTTTAAATATTTATTGAATTAAATAAATATTTTAAATAATTTATTGATTAAGAAAAATAAGTAATTTATGAAATTGTGGTATAATAATTTAGTTACGTGTGTATGATAATTAAATTAAAGCAAAGGTAAATTTTATTCTTTGAATATTTAATGAAATAATTAAATTAAATGAGTTGTTTAATATTAAAGAAAATAAGTAATTAAATAAAGTGATGTTTAAGTCTAATTTATTAATTAAATTAGATATATGATTATTTATTAATCATCAAAATAATTATAATAAAATTATAATTATTTTAATTATCAGTGTAAGTTATGTAAATTGGTTACAGGTGTAACAAATAAAAACTATATAATATAATATTATTAAAATAATCTAGTATGGGAGAAATTGTGTGTAACCAAACGCAACCTTATGGCTTTTGGTTTACTGTAACTGATGCCTATTGGTTTTGTTAATTGTTATCTACGATTATCAGCTGGCTTATTTTATTTCACGTATTCTTCTAAAGCCTAAGAGCAAAGAAAGAGAGTTTGTGAGGAAGAAAGTGATTCTCTGTATATCTTGCTAAGGAGTTGGAGTATCAAGGTTCTTATTATTCTTCTTCTCAACAATCAAAGGATTTAGGTATAATTTACCCCTAATTCTAATTCGCAGTCTTGTAATTTTTCTATTATCTGAAGTTGGGTTTTGTTGATTTGTTATTTCAAACGTGATTATGTGATGTGGATTATATTATAGAATTTGTTGTCATCATATATGAGTGTTGTATCAGTTGTCAAATTCATGAAATTGGTTTGTAAGAAGAAGAAATAAATAACAGTGTTTATGTTCATATGATATGGCTTATGAAAGTACGAAATTTTATGTCTAACATGTGTTATAATCTATAAATTGGTATTGGATTATGTTCGTATGTGAAGAAACGAAAACGGCGTAGTTTGAATCATGTCAATTGGTTAAGAAACGAAGTCGTGGCAATTAAATTCGCTAATTGTGTTTAAAACATGAAAATATAGCATGAACACTGAATTGGAACCCTTAAAGTGATTTGTTAATATGTTTGAAGTGTTATAATTATTCTCTAGATGAGTAGCTAAGAGTTTAACGAGTCCATAGAATCGAAAACCAACTAATTCGGACTTAAAACATGAATGTTATGGAAAAAAAGCAGAATCAAGGGCGATGAGCATTGCGAGCGCACTTTGGCAAGCTACTGGAGGTAGCAGCGCCAAAGTATGTCAGTTGTGACTACTTTTGACCTATTTTGGTAAAACGGTCATAACCTTTTCATACGAACTCCGATTGAGGTGATTCAAAATGATTCGAAACGAGGACGAATAGACCTACAACTTTTGTTCTTTAAGTTTATCAATTTGAGGTCAATATAAAGGGTCAAATTGGTAATTTTTGGTATTGTTGTGTTTTTGGAGGCAATCGGAGGGCGTCGAGCATGCACGTAAGCAAGTGTAGTGCTTCTGACAATAAAATATGTTGTTCTAAATTATAAAACATGAATGTTAGTTAATATAATGATACTTAACATTAATAAATGATATATGGGATAAGTTGTATAAGCATACTAAACACACGCAAGAGAGTCGAATCGGGCGTGTGATGAATGAACGTCGAAACGTCGTGCCAAGTGTTAATGAACTTAAAAAGTGTTTCTTTGACGGCCCCGAATCCAGGTCTTAAATCACCTCGGATCCGGTTCGATCATTCTAAACAACTATTACTATTTGCGAAAGATATAAACATAAATTGTTTATACATTACATTACACACTATTCCCCAAGGTCGAGTAACCTTAACTTAATACACCATTACATAACTTATTTAACTTACAATCACATTAATATACAATACTATTACAAATCTAACTGCACGCGTCTACTAAAGCTGGAACTGTCTTGGACCTTTCCTTGTATCCGACGTATTCGCCTTAATCTGCAATGTTTTATCATGATATAGCGAAGGTGAGCATAAAAGTTGCCCAGTAAGTTTAAATTCAACAATATAATGATATATCATGATTGAAATGATTTGAATAATTGGCTGGCTATAATTCAACAATATAATCGTGAACTAGAAGGAACAAATTTATGACTGAACAAGTATTATACATGAACAAATATATCTGAAACCAACTGGTAATGTACCTGACTTATACATGCAATATGTACAGAGTAAAATTATACATGGCAATCAGCAATGATTAACCATAAGCTTATCCGAATGAAACACTCTTAGTAGAATTAAGTAAGATAAACTTGCCTGAACCGTTGATTACCGCTACACAATTTATATCGCCTTATCCGAAGACCTAATATTAGTAATATAGATCTCCAATATTAGAATAATATCATCACAATATAATACTATTATATATGTAAACATAGAATAACCTAAACACATAACACATAACACTATCAATCTATAACACACATAAGACTTGGTATCAAGTCAAACTATTGTAGTCTGAGTTGAACCCGACACAAAACTAACATCCCGACGGTCTAGTCGGACTAAAATTTGAGTTTAGGTTCAATTAAACTCTGCCTAACACTTAACAATTATCTCAGATAATTTTAATAACAGTCAAAACATTTATCAAAGTCTCGTAATAATTTTCACATAATTATTATCATTTATCATGAATTTACAATCATTACTATCATAGTTATATGATTTAAATACTCTAATCACATATATTATAAGTTTTTCTTGAACATAAAAGTCAAATACCAATCCAGCAACCCAGATTTGGAATCCAGCAAGCTGGACTCCATATCCAGTATCTAGATGGCCAATCCAGTAAACCAAACTGTAATCCACCAAACTGAATATCACATCCAAAGGATTAGATTGCAATCCAAAAGAACCGGATTCAATATATTTTCAATTCAGTAAACTTCTTTTCAATCCAGCAAACTGGATTCATCAGATTTTCCAATCTAGCAAGCTGGATTCATTATCCTTTTTACGAAAATTCCAAATCAGTTTATTATTTTTCCATCCTTTGCCCAAACACATATACATATATTTCATACACAAAAAGTATTTTTTCATAATTTTCCAACTTCTTTTAGTATTTTTCAAAAATCGGTTTTAGTAAATTCCTTAAGAAATTAGCCCTATCATGCTCAACTCCAGAAATTCCCATCTCTTGGCACAATCTTCTACATGTCAACATGATGCTCCAGTTTAAATTTCGTGGCAATCGGAGTTATAGAACTCTGGTTATAGCCATTTTCGTCGGAAAATCACAAAAATTGAAAAGGTCATAACTTGGTCATTTTAACTCGGAATGACCTCATTTTTGGACACAAGGTACTTAATACCATATATTTTCATGTCCCAAAAGTCTGGAATTTATTACATAAATTAAGTTGCCAAAACAGCCCTCGCAAAAATATGGGCAGCAAGTTTTTGGCCATTTGCAGTTTTGGAGTCCTTTACTAAATCTTAAATAAAATGAGATCTATAACTCCGATTAACGATCTGTTAATTTTTTTGGATTCGTATCTTTCCGATCTACAATTTTCATCCATCACAATCCATATTTGGACATGTTAAGCTCCCAGAAATTAGCCCGGAAGTGGCTGGTAAAAACAGTTGTGTTAACAGTTTTCTAACCTTTGAGTAGTTTTGGGATAAATTCTATAACTTGCTCATTTTTCAACCTAATTGAATGATTCCAAAGGGGTTTTATCCTTAATACATAGATCTAGCATCCCAAAAAATAAATCACAAATATCCATCATAGATTTCAAAAAAAATCAAAAGCTAGATCACCCTTTCAAGTTTAAGATTTCCGGAAAATCTAATTTTCAATTCCTTTTGATTCCAACCAAATCAACACCCAATATGGGTAGATCTACACATAAAACACTCATCAACATGTATATTCATAGTTTTTTTTTGAGTTTAGAAACAAAGTTTCTTAATTCATCAAACAAGCATCAAACACAAGATTAAACACAATCAAGACTAAGAAAAATAAGATTTTCTACACTTTGAAAACCTAGCTTCACTTTTCTTGCTTTTGATCTAACTTTTGAAACTTAAAATGGATAGATCCACACATAAAACACTCTAAATCATGTAGATCTAGAGTTTTGAAGATCAAGAACATAACTCCATGTTTTGATTTAAAACAACTAGAATAACTAACTAAATGTAGTTTAATACCTTAATATCTTGCTAGCCCTTCTTAATCTTTCAAAGTAGATGATGATCTTGGTTAGCTTGAAGATCAAAACTTATCTTCTCTTCTCTCTTGGGGGCTGCGGAAATATGGCTCTCTCTCTCTCTCTCTCTTTCTATTTGATTTTGATAGCTAACTAGAAAGTGAGATGAAAGAGAAAGAGAATGGGTTTTGTGAGTTAGTAAAATATATAGATATATTTTGTATATCTAATGGTTATCTCTCAATATCTCTAGCTTTTCACTCTCCCACTCAATCATTTAATGTTGCTTACAAGAATAAACATAAGTGTTGGTCAAATAAATAAGTGACACATGGGCTAGTGGTAGATAAGTATCATGATTACATCCATTCCCCTTATTTTCTCTATCTTTGGTCGGCCATGTGTCAATATTATCCTTAAGAATTGATTTATTTTTAATTCTTATTTAGCATATTAAATGTCCAATATGTCCCTCCTTAATTGGGCAAAAAATTGGGCCACCATTTCCATCTTTGGGGCCATCAATAAATAATCTATTGGACTTAAAATTTAATTTCTTGGGCCATGAAATTTACATAGTCCAATACTTTTAATATTATCATTCCCTAATTATTAAATTAAGGTTTTCATGTACACAATTATAATATAAATCCTTACTCATGCACATTTATTTCCTTAACCCAATTAGACTTGCTATAAATAGGTTATAAAATTAATTAATTGAGATGTAAATAAATCTCTTAGAATTAATATATATTCTATATACCATAATTCTCTCATCCCATAACTCTTAAGTCATTTCATTTCTTTATTCCTAATATATAGTTAGGATAACACTAGTTTCTTTTATTTGTTTATTTAATAAACAAGTATAAACCATCACATAATATTCATATTCATTACTCTCATAACTTTTAACTCTTAGGATTTTATACTTAGCATTAGAGTTCCCAAATTAGGGTTTCATATAAATCGTAAGAATTTTCTAACCGAACGTTTACGTTCTTAATATAATATTTAGGTTTGTCATTGTCTGGCCAACCCTTGACCCTTAACCACATACTGTACACATAAATGACCATATACACAGAACATAAACATGTATACACTTAATCCTGATTAATTCACCTAAATCCTTCATAGAATTTTGAAATCCTCAAAATTACATCTTAAAAATATTAAACGCATACACTTATTTTCTGTCTAGGTTCTAATTTTGAACCATAAATCAATTAATAAAATTTTTAAAAATATTCCAAATTTTTGGGTTGTCACAGTTTCAAGTCAAATGAAATGAATATTATAAGATATGAAATGGGTTTAATATAAAACCAGTAATGATTCCTAGTAATACTTAAACACTTGAATGAACTTCGAGTATGAAATATAGTGAGATATAAGTTAAAAGTTAACACAATCAAATTGAACATTGTGTATTGATAATAGGAAGGATTATGAGATGTAGAGTAAAGTTTATATTACAACTACTATGCGTTGCTATGTGACTAATATTTGATGTGTATGGTTGTATAATTGTGTAGGGCATGTGAAGTGCATATAATTGTAAGTTGTTAAACTGTTATTGGTAAACAACAATCAAGGCAAGTCTTTCAGTTCCTATTTGCTATGTGAACTTGGTGATTAACTATTTGAAATCTTTATTGTGAAGAGCATGATGTGTTATATATATGTTGAATGCATGAAATGTTAAAGTCAACTTATGACTACGTCGATTGAGTAAAGCATGTTGATTGAGTAAGGAACTCAATCTTTATACTTGTTATATGAACTGTAGCATGTATGTTATGTTAGTCCAATGTTTATGAGATATATGTTGAGCATGTTATTATATGTTACGTGATGCATGAAAACTATTAGATTTTGCTGGGCTGTCGAGCTCAACCTTGCAAATAACCATTTTTGCAGGTTAAGGATTGAAGGTAACACTATGTGCTACTTGAATGACGTGGATAAAAAAAATAACACACGAAGATTAATATTTTAGCCAAAGTTGTTATTTCTTTATACCATGATTAAGATTCATGAGATGTACTCAATGTTTTATAATGTATAGTTTTATGTTAAGTTGTAAAGATAAAGTTAGAGTTATCTGATATGCAAAGGTTATTGGATTGAAATGTAAAATTTTATATAATAACAGTGATAAAGTGAATCATAAAATAAGATTAATTCAAAGACATGTAGATGATATAGGTTTTGATTCAGGGAATTAAAGTAAGAAGACATAAAAGTTTAAATTATTCTGCATTTTATAAAGTTTAACATCTGGACACTAGAAATTTTATGTACACTTGTCACTAACATTGAAGGAGGACAGATTCGTCTTTCAAGAGGGAACCCTGGAAGACAGTTCATATCCATTCCGGATACTACCGTAAGTTCAGCATCAACCCCAGAACACATCATTGGGAGTAACAAATCCAATCTCAGATATAACCCCGAGGCGTGCAGACCCAATACTGGAACACACACCGGAGAAGACCGATTAATCTCGGAGATAACCTCGAGGTATCCAGTTTCAGTCCCAATAATGGTAATAGCCACCAACCTTGGTGATCACCCCAAGGAATGCAATTTCGGCGATAACCCCAGAAATGCTTGTTTCAAATGCAACTAGCTTCAATCTCGGCGCTCACAACGAGATACTTCGTACCAACCCGGAGATAACACCGTGGAGGACATGCACACCTCATTTTATGAATAAATATTTAATTTTCTCAAATAATTTTTTAAATATTATGGTGTGGATTTGATATAATGTTATAGTTGTGGGTAATATTTATAAATTTTGCAAAGTACGCAAGTTGTTATATAATATTCGATTGGTTCTGGGAATATTCTTTTGTTTGGAATATCCGCATTTACTAAGACAATCATCAAAAGTGGACCCACACAACTAATTATTGTTTGATTGAGAAAACGACAAAAAAAGTACGTACTTTTTTGATTTGTTAAAATATTCTTTTTTGTCGGGAAAATAACTACGAATGGAAGTTTTACCGTTAACTTTGAAACACCCTAAGTTAGTAAAAGTACAAGAATACGCTGGTGGTCGCATAAGAGCACACACAGATTGATTATTGATGCTTACGTGAGAAGTCACTCGCTTATACTCAATTATTGCTACAAGAATTGTCGTGATCATATCTCTCATATTATTGATTCAATTATTGTCACAAGATCATCTCGTATAATATTTATTATTATTAAATCAATAATTGAGACGACAAAGTTATTCATATTATTATTTGCAATATCGACAATGTCTAAAAGTTCTCACAAGGAGAGGTTTGGTCACCTAATCATGCTACCAATAAGGAGAAATCTTTATCTGAAAGCCCCTCTTTCTCGGAACGACCTCGTTGTTAAATATTGTGAGTTATAATATTAATGATGAATAAGTTGTGTTGATTAAAGATGAAATTGATTGTTCCATCAGATTGGGATTATTAGTGTTAGTGGAAATTGACATTTATTTCGATGATAATTGATGTCCTGAGGTTATATTGTTCACTCTGTATTCTATAACTTTTTTCGTGCTCTTAGTACTATTCAGTACTATTCACGAGTTACTATTATTCACTATTCACGTATTATTGATACTATTGATTCACATTCTTATACTATTAGGGGTGGTGGTGCAAGATTGATAATACTTGCATGACTAAGTTAAAAATGGAGGTATAGTTGAAGTACTATACTGTAATTAATTTTTCACATGATTATACTATTTATTCACATGATTATACTATTTATTCACATGATTGTACTATTGATTCACATGATTTACTATTAGGGAGTTGGTGCAAGATTGATAATACTTGTAGGACTAAATTAAAAATGAAAAAAAAGAGAGGTATTATACTCGTAATTTTTCGAGCCCCAAAACGCGTAAATTATCGAAACTATATTTTCCTATAAATAAGCTCATTCTTCCTTCATTTCTCACCAATTCACTAAAGCTATAGAGCAATTATTATAGAGAGAAATTATAGAGAGAAAGAAGAAAAGTATTCTCGCTACTTCACTACTTCTATATCCAGCTTTCTTCTAAGGTAGGAGTATTATTTCTTTCTTTCTCTTTTCATGAAGAGAACTTCATTATTCCATTCTTTATTATTCTATTGAATAACTCAGATACGCTGCAAGTACCCTATACTTGGTGAAATTCTTCTATTATTCCATTCTTTATTATTCTCGTTGAACATCTTCGTTCATTGCTTCGCACCGGACCTCGGTTCCATTATTTATTATTCTCGCTGAATATCCTCGTCTCATGCGTTTCTACGCCTGACCGGGTTCCGCTTTTTTTATTATTCTCGTTGAATATCCTCGTCAGGCGCTTTTACGCCGACCGATTCCGCCTTTATTATTCTTCGCTGAATATCCTCGTCATGCAAAGTACCGCATTTTACGGTGATTTCGTTATTCCGCTCTTTATTATTCTCGTTGAATATCCGTCTTGCGCGCATTTTACGCCTCCGACCGATTCCGTTATTTATTATTCTCGTTGAATAACTCGCTCATGCGCGGCCTATCGCATGCATGGTGATTTCTTTTGTTATTCCATTCTTTATTATACTCAAATAAGTTAAAGTTTTGACTTCTATACTCCATGAAATTAGTGGAATATCCTCGATATTTGCGCTTCATCCAAAGATCTTTTCATGGAAATATTCTTCCGAGCATTCTTGAATTTTACTCCACAAAGCAAATATCATGTTGATAATTTGACGTTATCGTTCCTCGGATAAATTAATTCTTGAACTTGTTTTATTGAATTCTTATATCATTGTCATCATCCTCATGTTTATATTTTGTTGAAAGTCATCTGTGGCCTCAGTAGTTATGGGGATGGACTTGGTATGATTATGACTGTGGATTATTCTTGTAATCATGACCGTAATGTTACAAATGATGTGGTAAAAGTCCTCATCGGCCCGTAGTGCATTGATGGACATTGATGGATTATGGCTTGTTGGCATGATCATGACCATTAATGAATACACGAATGTCCTCGATTATCCATAGTTGTGCATGGATAATTTGTGGTCGGATACTAAAGAATATCCTCGGCCGAGTGTGTAGGGTGATTCGATGATGTGGATTATTTATTGTCGAGTCCCAAATGATAAAAGTGATGAAAACCTTTAAATCATAAAAGATAGTAGATTTTATTCTCTACTTGACTCTTCTAATGGATTGCTTATTCCACCGCAGCTTTTTTGATCTAAAACTTGATGGTTATTATATTCTATCGCTTGTTATACCGTTGAAGGCTAACGATAATTTATTCTCGCATTATCTTAGTCATAATATTTTTCATCGGGCTAGTTGAGCTCACCTTTTCTTTTTACCGTTTCTTCAGAAATGAGAACGTAGTGGGACTAGCTGGGGAACAAGGTGATGGTCCTAGATGTTTGCATTAGTAGTCCTCACTATTCTCGTGAAATAGTGTGATAATAATTGTAATGAGGACTCCTTTTGAGTTTGTATACTCTCTAGAGACAATATTTGTATTCAAACTCACAGCTTATGTTTTGTCGTATTGTACACCTATAATTGTATTATTAAGTTGTATTTGAATTATGTACCATGTATCCAAGCGACTCAAGATGGGTGATGTATACCGCTTTTGGGGCGCATCACAACAGTATCAAAGCTTAGGATATGATCCCTGCTAAGATGTGAGACTAGAACTAGAGGGGAGAGACGGGAATTCTTCGCTAGTATGACCTACCTAAGTTTATTTGATATTTAATTGGTCATCGTAGTATAGGGATAATATGTGATGTTAATTAACCCTTGTTTTGTGGCAAGATTTGAAAATGACATCCGAGAATGTTGAGAATAAGAATGGAGCACAGAGACCGCTGAGTCTCCACAGATCAATAATCGTGACAATGTGCAACAGATGGCGATAATCCTCTCAGTAAACACCAACACCGATCAATCGACGAACGACTTTACGCTTAGGAGCTTTTTAGAATTCATGCAACATCAAAGTAAGGCCACTCCTGCTCATAATACAGAGGAAACAATGGCAACCCACTATTATCACCGCTAAGCAATTCAAGGAGCCGACCACCGGAGTTTTTGGGAAAGCCGTAACCACTTAAGGCAGAGACGTGGTTAAAGCAGATCACCAAGATATTTGATGTCTTGGGATGCTCCGAGGAGCAAAAGGTTCCTTTGCCACCTTTATGTTGCGTGAAGAGGCGTATCACCGGTGGGAATCAGAAACGCACTCACCGACGACGACTCAAGATGTCTTGGGAGAAGTTCCAAGAGTCGCTCAACGACAAGTACTTTCCTAAAGTATTCGCCACATGAAGGAGGTGGAGTTTATCAAGTTGAAACAAAACAATATGACCGTGTCGCAATACGAGGCTAAATTTATGAGTTATCCCGCTTGCATCCCATTTGGTCGATAATGAGGAGCGAATGACGCTAATGTTTTTAAGAGGTTTGAAGTTTTAGATACGCCAATATCTTATTTCTCATAAACTTTGTTTGTATTCAGATGTTGTAAATAGGGCTCGCTTAGTGGAGCGCGATAACGAGTCAACGCAACCAAAAGAGAGCAAATTAACAAAATGATAATACCGGTGATAATACCATCAAAGCTATGACAATAAGCATGGAGGAATCAACATGCCGTAAATGGTAACCACTTCTATGGTAATCATGGTCAAAACAATAAGAATGGACATTTCAAGAAGAGGAGATTCAACAATGATGGAAAGACGCCAAAGACCAAAGACCCGCTGTTAAGGAAGGAGAACGACCACCTATCATATGCTTCAAATGCGAGGGGAGGGACACATCATTCAAACCATACGATGCCGATGCCATCCAAAGCATGTTATAATTGTGGAAGAGAAGGTCACTTAGCCCGATTTTGTCGCTCACCAAGACAAGTTCAAATTTAGGATGGAGGCACCAAAGGTCATTCCCGTAAAAGTCAAAGCCAGTAGTTTAAGAGAGAACGTTTTTTTTTTTGTGACAAGGAACCCCGAATAAAATTATCACTTGTATGTTAGTCATAAACTCTTGTGAAGTCTATACCGTGTTAGATACCGGCTCTACTCACTTTTTATTTCACCTAGTTGTGTTCAATGTTTGAAGTTAACTCCTAGAAGTTAGACTTTGATATATCTGCTTAAACTCACTGGGAGAAACCTTCATTACTCCACTATTTATAAATCTTGTTCAAATCAACACTTTCACGCTACGTGTCGATCTTGTCTCTTTTTGAAAATACTTGCTTTTGATGCGATTTTAGGAATCGATTGGTTAACTACTCATCATGCTTTTCAGAAGGTTGTTAGCTTTCATATTCCTAACCAACTGTTATGCTAATTCAAGCAACCAAACCACTAAAGTCAATCATTGTCATATCAAGCCATAAGTAAAGAGCCCCTGGCCCTTTCGTTGTCGACTTTCTTGTGTGGAATGCACCGGCCGCACTTTCTTCAGAGGCGACGCCGTGAATGACGATGTCAAGTTGATAGGTATCAATGTGACGACTATCCAAGTCTTGGATGAGAGTCACAGCTTTGAATGATATTTCTATTGTTAATAAATTTTCTCGACGATTCTTGAAGACTTCTTAGCCTACCCTAGAGCGTGAAATCGAATTTTGTATCGACCTCAAAGACAAAACCCATTTCTTAAACCCTCAAATATTTTCTTCACCTAAAACGAACGTAATATGTGCCAAAGACGCTGGCTCGAGTCATTGAAGATTACGATCATATCATTCAATACCATCGTGGAAAAGCGAACGTGGTAGCCGACGCGCTGAGTAGAAGATCGATGCATTTACAAGTGTTAATATACGAACCCCGTGAAGATAATGAAATATACGAAAGTAGAATCGACTTTAATCGATAAAGTTAAAGCCGCGATTCAAGCTACACACCGAGCTCGATGAATGTGAAGAATTAAGAAGGTTCAAGAGGGCGTTATTCTAGAAGCAAGAATCGACGAAGAGAAGAAATCTCAACCCTCGATTTAATCGCCCATTTGAAATCCTCGATAAAGTAGGAACCGTGGCTTATAGACTCGCTTTTACCGCCAAGTATGTCGCGTGTTCATAACGCTTTTAACGATCGACGTTACGTAAAATATGGGGATGACCCAACCACATTATTAATTTAGAACCTGGACGAGATAGCGGATGATTTAACGTATGAGGAGATACATGTTAAAATCTTGATAAGAAGGATTATATTCAACACTCAAAGGTTATACCTCAAGGGTTAGAATTTGAAGTGAGGTCAAGGTATCCTCACCGCTTCTAGAGATACCAGTAACGCACGTAAATTTCGAGGGCAAAATTTCATAAGGAGGGAGATCAGTGAGACCCCGTAGATTTTATGAATAAAGATTTAATTTTCTCAAAATAATTTTTTAAATATTATGGTGTGGATTTGATATAATGTTATAGTTGTGGGTAATATTTATAAATTTTGCAAAGTACGCAAGTTGTTATATAATATTCGATTGGCTCTGGGAATATTCTTTTTGTCGGGGAATATCCGTATTTACTTTGCAGACAATCATCGGTGGACCTCACAATGGAATTATTGTTTGATTGAGAAAACGACAAAAATATTTTTTATGAAAATAACGACGAAGTTTTACCGTTAATCGCTGAAACACCCTAAGTAAAAAGTACAATAATACGCGTGTTGTCATAGAGTAGACACACTATTGATTATTGATGCTTACGTGAGAAGTCACTCGCTTATACTCAATTATTGCTACAAAGAATTGTCGCATCATATCTCTCATATTATTGATTCAATTATTGTCACAAAGATCATCTCGTATAATATTTATTATTATTAAATCAATAATTGAGACGACAAAGTTATTCATATTATTATTTGCAATATCGACAATGTCTAGAAGTTCTACAAGGAGAGGTTTGGTCACCTAATCATACGCCAATAAGGAGAAATCCTTATCTGAAAGCCCCTCTTCCTCGGGAACGACCGTTGTTAAATATTGTGAGTTATAATATTAATGATGAATAAGTTGTGTTGATTAAAGATGAAATTGATTGTTCCATTGTATTGAGATTATTAGTGTTAGTGGAAATTAACATTTATTTCGATGATAATTGATGTCCTGAGGTTATATTGTTCACTCTGTATTCTAGTATTTTTCGGAGTACTTTTCGTTCGTATTCATGAGTTACTATTCACGAGTTACTATTCATGAGTTACTATTCACGAAGTTATTATTCACGGGTACTATTGATTCACATTCTTATACTATTAGGGGGTGGTGCAAGATTGATAATACTTGCATGACTAAGTTAAAAATGGAGGTATAGTTGAAGGTACTATACTGTAATTAATTTTTTCACATGATTATACTATTTATTCACATGATTATACTATTGATTCACATGATTTACTATTAGGGGAGTTGGTGCAAGATTGATAATACTTGCAGGACTAAATTAAAAATGAAAGAAAAGTCGAAGGTATTATAATCGTAATTTTTTGAGCCCCAAAACGTGCAATTATCGAAACTATATTTTCCTATAAATAAGCTCATTCTTCCTTCATTTCTCACCAATTCACTAAAGCTTTAGAGCAATTATTATAGAGAGAAATATATAGAGAAAGAAGAAAAGTATTCTCGCTACTTCACTACTTCTATATCCAGCTTTTTCTAAGGTAGGGAGTATTATTTCTTTATTTCTTTCTTATCCATGAAGAGAACTTCATTATTCCATTCTTTATTATTCTATTGAATAACTCAGATACGCGCAAGCACCCTATACTTGGTGAAATTCTTTCATTATTCCATTCTTTATTATTCTTTTGAACATCCTCGTCTCAAGCGCTTACGCCGACCGGGTTCCATTATTTATTATTCTCGCTGGAATATCCTGTCTCAGGCGGCGTTCCATCCCGGGACCTTTTCCGCCTTTTATTATTCTTCGTTGAATATCCTCGTTCATATGCTTCACGCCGACCGGTTCCGCTTTTTATTATTCTCGCTGAATATCCTGTCTCATGGTATTTTACGCCGATTTCGATTCCGCCTTTTTATTATTCTCGTTGAATATCCTCGTCTGCGCATTTTACGCCGACCGATTCCGTTATTTATTATTCTCGCTGAATAACTCCGCCTAGTGGTCTATCGCATGCATGGTGATTTCTTTTGTTATTCCATTCTTTATTATACTCAAATAAGTTAAAGTTTTGACTTTCTATACTCCATGAAATTAGTGGAATATCCTTGATATTTGCGCTTCATCCAAAGATCTTTTCATGGAAATATTCTTCCGAGCATTCTTGAATTTTACTCCACAAAGAAATATCATGTCGACAATTTGACGTTATTGATTCCTCGGATAAATTAATTCTTGAACTTGTTTTATTGAATTCTTATATCATTGTCATCATCCTCATGTTTATATTTTTTTGAAAGTCATCTCGTGGCCTTCAGAGTGCATAGATGGACTTGGTATGATTATGACTGTGATTATTCTTGTAATCATGACCGTAATGTTACAAATGATGTGGTAAAAGTCCTCATTGGCCCGTAGTGCATCGATGGACGCTTGGTATGATTATGGCATGATTCTCTTCGTCAGATTAAAGATGAATTGACATTATGGCATGAATGTCCTGATGCCCATTATCTTTAGTGCATGGATAATTTGTGGTCGTGATACTAAAGAATATCCTCGTCAGAAGTGGGTGTGATTCGATGATGTGGATTATTTATTGTCGAGTCCCAAATGATAAAAGTGATGAAAACCTTTAAATCATAAAAGATAGTAGATTTTATTCTCTACTCACTCTTCTAATGGATTGCTTGTTCCACCGCAGCTTTTTGTTAAACTTGATGGTTGTTATATTCTATCGCTTTTACATCATTGAAGGCTAACGATAATTTATTCTCGCATTATCTTAGTCATAATATTTCTTATCGGGCTAGTTGAGCTCACCCTTTTCTTTCACCGTGCTCTCTTCGTGAAATGAGAACGTAGCGAGGACTAGTTGGGAAACAGAGTGATGGTCCTAGATGTTTGTATTAGTAGTCCTCACTATTCTCGTGAAATAGTGTGATAATAAATGTAATGAGGACTCCATTGAGTTTGTATACTCTCTAGTAAAATTCACAAAGATATATTTGTATTCAAACTCACATCATGTATATGTTTTGTCGTATACCGCTATATATCATCCCACCGAGTTTACTTACGTGGTGGTTGATCGCTTTTATAGCTTTCTTTACGTTTAATCCCGCCTCGGAGTTTACTTCGTGGCGCTTGATTGCTTTGTATGCTTTTATTTACATTTTGTCCCGCCTGGAGTTTCCTCCGTGGTGGTTGATAGCTTTATAGCTTTATTTACGCTTCTCCCTTTCGAGTTTCCTTCGTGGCGGTTGATAGCTTTTACAACTTTATTTACATTTCTGATCCCCAATGGAGGTGCTTCGTGGGTGGTGATCATGTCTGTATATATATTTATAGCTTTTATATATATACCTGCTTACTGCTTTCATACAAATTGCGGTATCATGTGCTCCTAGGAATCATGTGATCACAGATTCAACCTATTGGATCTAGATTCAATTCCTGTGATGGACATTTTCAGCTGTAAGCAGCTTGTAAATTATTCCGCGGTGTCTGAATTTTCTCAGATGGTTTCCATACCCACGATGAAGTTGGCATTATTTTGTACATTATTTTCTTATAGATGCTTCGCATCTCGAAAATAAAATTAATCAAGCCGAACACTTAATAAAATGAGAGTGTAAAAGGTCTCAATTACTATTGAGCATCAGGGTTTGAAAAACCTCTTATATAAAAAATCATTGCCATATCTTCCTAAAACTGAATTTTTACATAAATTCAAACACTGTGTATATAGGTGCGAACGAGGCCTCGCACTACTTCCAAATAATAGCACATTGACCCACACACACACACATTCAGATAATAGTTTCTTGAAAAGAGGCGGTCACCGTGGTAACACGGATGTTGGGGGGTGCCTAACACCTTCCCTCCGCATAACCAAGTCCCCGGACCCTAATGAATCTCGGTTTCACCGACCCGTTTAGCAGTGTCACATCACTGGGTCAATGTGCAAATCTTTTCTCGATTGTGTTGGTACAGCCATTTAAAAAACCAACTGGCGACTCTTAACAGTCCATCGTCGACATTATACATGTCGGACCTTTTTCACTTGTTTTTTCAAACAAATCTCACCTAAAATGAGAACACCAAAGAACAAGTAATGGAAAGGGACATCTAAAAATCCCGATGTCGACAGGTGGCGACTCTGCTGGGGACTCCAGTAAGAGGACTTAAGCCGCTATTACAATCTTTTCAAAATTGTTATCTGCTTGTGTGTGGATGTTGCATTTACATTTATGATGAATGTGTACGAATGCATTTTCTTATTGCACTTAGTGCTTCGCACCATATCTGCTTGTGATATTAGTGCTTCGCACATGTCATCATTTTCATACGGTGAGATGAGATGTATGTGAATGTATGTTGTGTGGTCCCTCCACCAGGAGGCTATCCCGTCGGTGTTTGATTACTGGACTCGTGGAAAGACTAATTCCCCGAGGCTCAGGAAAGGCACCACCCAAATTCGCTCCAGTTGAAAGACCAGATTAACTTCCCGTTGAGTAAATTGCGATGATTTGGGAACCTTCATGCCAAAAAGCCGCGAGAGTAACCTAAGATAGGCCAACCTTTGATAAACCCAAAATGGAGGAAAGTCTCTTCATGCTCTCATTTCAATTACTTGTAAACATAATTACTTGTAATTTCATTCCATATCTATCTCCATGTAATGAGAAATATTAAGAAATGTGTACACATACATATTTTAATTAACATGCTACAAACAACTGACATCCGTTTTGCAGGATAAAATTCCTAAAATGGACACATCACATAGCATGTTATTATACATATTCCCTAAGGACTAAATTATGCAAGTCTTTCGCAGGGAACCAATCGGACCTACTACCCGGTCAAAATCCAAAAAGGCTACAGGCCTATAATCAATCATGTCGTCATCCGACCAAACTGAAATTAATCCTGCTTTCAAAAAGAATTTGACGGATTAAGCAAACAAATTACAGATTTGGCTGTTCTACTCAAAGAACTACACCAGTCCAATCAGGGTCCAAAAATACCCATACATACTGAATCCTCCACACAAAGGGGAACCCAAGTCATTATAATACCTAAACTGCAGTTGGATACGACCAACAAAACTCATGATGCTGCCCATCCCATTGGAGATCCAGACATTGGTGACATCAAAAAGAAAGTCCTCCAAATGGAAGAGACCCTTCGTGCTATCAAAAAAATTGGAACACACGGGAGTGTTTCATATGCTGATCTTTGCATTTTCCCTGGTGTTCATTATCCAGAAAAGTTTAAAACTCCTGACTTTGAAAAATATGACGAGTTAGGAGATCCTTACACACATTTAAAGGTGTTTATTGGAGAACTTGGATCTTATGCAGAGGACGAAAAGCTCAGAATGCAATTGTTCCAGAAAGGTCTAACTGGAGAAGCCCGTTTGTGGTACACAAGATTAGACAACTCAAAGATCTATAGCTGGGAAGAGCTAGAACATGCTTTCCTCACTCAATACAGCTTTGAATCTCAGATGGCTCTTGATCGGTATCAAATTACCAAGATCAAGAAACAGTCTAACGAGTCTTTCAGAGAGTATGCTCAAAGGTGGAGACGCTTGGCTGCCCAAGTTAGTCCTTCAATGACAAAATCAGAGATGGTCATGACTTTCATAGACATACAAGAAGCACCTTTCTATGAAAGAGTTTTAGCCGGCATCGGCAAACCATTTTCTGAAATGGTCAAACATGGGGAGATGGGATTGAAGTCCGGGAAAATTCAAGACCTAGCTGCACTCAAAGCTGTTGCTGATCACATCTAATCCGAAAATTATGGAAATAACCCCCGGAGGGTCCACAAAAATAAAGTGGAAGATGTTGCCCTGATACTACAGGGTCAAAAAGGCAATCAAAACATGCTTATTCAAAGGAGAAACTACACTCCCTTTCAAGAACAGTCTGCGAAACCTCCAATACCAAAAGGTGGAGAAGTCAAATGCCCTCGAGTGTTTACACCCTTAGGGGATACCCTCGAGAACATTCTCACTCTTCTAACAACACAGAAGAAAATTATACATCTTCTTCCACCAGCCAGCCCTAATGGACGGGGTTTTAATGCTGTTCAAAAATGTGCTTATCATGCCGGGGCGCCTGGACATGATACTCAGGATTATTGGGCCTTGAAACACAAGATCCAAGACTTGATAGACAATGGTGAGATTGTGGTCACCAAACCAGATCAACCTCATATTCAAGACAACCCTCTTCCTCGACACAAAGAAGAAGAGGTCAACATGATCAATTGGAGCAATGGACAGAATTCCAATTTCAACTGTGAATCCTCCCAAACCCTCAAAGACGGTGTTGACAAATGGGATTATGCCAAGTTTTAGTTCACAATGGAACGAAAGATGAAAGCTCTATGTAAGCAAATTGAACAATTGGCAGAATTGGTGACTTATCAACATCAAGTGACTCATCAATTAATCAGCCAGGAGCATGCCAGTCTCCTACCTCTTGTCATGAATATTCCCTCGTCACTTTCAGAAAATGAAATGCTGGAAGACAAAGTGACAAAGAGAGCAAATGCCAAAGCCCGTCAGGATTTTGCCAACAAAAGGGAATTCACCTATTTGGGACAACCTATGGAGGAAATCCTTTAGATGTTAATCAATGAAGGAAGGATCAGTTCCTTTCTACCTCCAATCAACCCCCATTCAGGACGGTATAACTCTAATGGAGTATGTCAATATCACTCCCAGTCTCGCGATCACAGCACAGAAGAATGTTGGGCACTCCGCCACCTCATCCAAAATCTAATTGACAATGGTGCACCTAGCGGACGATGATACTGTGTTACGTGCAAGTGAGAATACAGGTCCTACTAAGTTGAAAAGTGTGGTAGCAGTCATATCCAGTAAAACTGATGGGGCTAACAGATTACTCATAATGCCAACAATTCAACTCAAGGGAAGCAACAATCCTTTGAAAGTGGTCAATCCCGAGCCAATAAACTTGTCGTGTAGGGCACAATATCCTATTGTTAGCTTGCGCAAAGTTCTATGGAATTATGGAGAAGGTGAAGGATCCACCTCACATACAACTGCTACAGTGTCGAAGGAAAATCCACTATATCTTCCCCAACGGGTGATGAAGTCTACCATCAAATCAAAGGGGAAAATACCCATGGAGAAGATTGAAAAATTCCTCCGCACTATGGGTCATAACGATGCTAAGGTGGTTTTAAGCTTAAGAGAAGCTCCACATCAAATGTCAATTTTGGACTTGGTCCTAACTTCTGAGAATCACGGGAAGGTCTTGTTGAAGGTTTTGGAAGAAGCCTATCTACCGACATCAGTTGATACGAAAATATTTCAACATCTGGTTGATCATATTTTCAACAACAATGTGATATCCTTCACTAATAATGACATACCACCTGAAGAGACCGGTCATTGCAAGCCGTTGCATATTACGGTCTTGTCCTCTAGATACATGCTAGCTGGAGTCTTGATAGATGGAGGTTCATCTCTAAATATCTGTCTATACGCTACCTTGGTGAAGATGAATATCAATCTCAACCGAATTCGGTGTAGCCATACTATCATCAAACCTTTTGATGGAGCCCGTCGGAATTCAGTCAGAGTAATTGAACTGCGAATTGAAATTGGTCCCCATATATTCTGCGTATCTGTCTATGTATTCAAGATAGATTCGGGATACAACCTGCTCTTGGGACGACCTTGGATCCATATGGATGGGGCAGTCCCCTCCACTCTTCACCAACAGTTGAAATACATTATCAATAATAGCCTGGTTACGGTCAACGCTGAACCAGAGTGTCCTCAACACGGGGACATGCCATTCATCAATGCCAATGCAGATGTTGAGTCGGTCAGTTTTCATGCCTTAGAAGTAAGCAATACCCAATACCATGCTATTGGAATGCCATTACCCGAACCCAAGATTTCTGCCGAGGTAATGTCGGCTACTCAAGAAATGATGTCATTAGGTCATAAGTCAGGACAAGGGTTGGGTAAAGATCGCCAGGGTATCAAGTACCCAATTAAATTAACCAGGAAAACTGGAATAGATGGGCTAGGCTATTCTGTCAGTTCTAGTCATAGGAATCCTCATAAGCATCAACGAATTCCTTCAGCTTCAACCATGCGGCGTTTATCTTCGCTTTCAAACTCTGAGTCCGCACAACCTCCTTTAAAGGTGCCAGCCAGTGTCATGGCTATGTTATTTCCCAAGCTGGTACCGGTGAAGGAGAAAGAAGTCTTTGTTCCAAATCCCGCAGTGGAAGAGAAGGAACGAAGAATCAAGCAAGACGTCATTCGAATGATGTCAGGCATACGCATCATTGTTCATGATGAACATACCAATAGATACACCCCAGATGATGATTACCCAGATATAATGGCCATCATTCGGGATAGGGAGGATGATGACAATCCCTCCATCAATGCGGTCCACCCGAACTTTGCCCTTGCCAATTGGAACAGCATTCCTTGCATTGGTCGTCAAGGGTAAAGCGCGTAAACTTTTATGCCCTCAGAGATATATAACTACTTACTTTTCTCATGACAGATTAGCGCTTTATTTTGCCAGTATATGCTAACACTATGTATGATCAACACATTTCATATATACTAAGTGAAAGCATATTTTGTTTCAGGACTCTGAATTTAGATGTGCATGTACTTGCTGATACGGTGCCTCTTCTGCACAAGGAATGTACCTTTGATGTAGAGATGAATTCAGCCTTGATGGAAATACAGGATGACATTGAGGTGCCTCCAGAAATTCAAGAATGGGTCAAAGACAAACCTAAACCCAACCTTGATCAAACAACTTCTTTCAATCTCGGAACCTTAGAAAGCCCTAAGTTAATCCAGATTGGTTCAGACCTTACCCCAAACCAAAGGAATGACATGGTTACACTATTACCCAATTCCAGGATGTGTTTGCATGGTCTCATGAAGACATGGTGGGTTTTTCCACTGACATTGTCCTTCATCGCCTTCCCATTAAAGAGGGATTTAAGCTAGTCAAGCAAAAGCTCAGGCGATTGAAACCTGAGTGGAGTTTAAAGGTGAAAGAAGAAATTATGAAACAATTTCAAGATGGCATCATCATGGTGTCCACATATCCTGAGTGGATATCCAACATTGTCCCCATGCCTAAACCTGGAGGGAAACTGCGAGCTTGCGTGGATTACCGGGACTTGAATAAAGCTTTCTTAAAAGATAGCTTTCCCGTGCCATTTATCCACATTCTTATTGACAATACTGCGCAATATGACCTGTACTCCTTTACTGATTGCTTCACGGGGTATCATCAGATCATGGTTGTTGAGGAAGATCGTGAGAAAACTTCTTTCATCAGGCCTTGGGGAACCTTTTGCTATAGACAGTTGTCATTCGGCTTCATCAATGTCGGAGCCACCTATCAGCGAGATATGATGGCTCTTTTCCATGACTTAATGCACAAAGAGATCGAGATCTATGTGGATGACATCATTGTCAAGTCCTGGGAGGAGGATGACCATCTAGACCATCTCAAAAAGTTGTTCAACAGGTTGCGTAAGTACAACTTGAAGTTGAATCCAGCTAAATGCACCTTTGGCGTTAAATCAGGAAAATTACTAGGATTCTAGTCAGCCACAAAGGGATTGAGTTGGATCCTGCCAAAATCCAGGCCATCACAGAAATGCCCATTCCTCAAACAGAAAAGGAAATACGGGGATTTTTGGGAAGAATCAACTTCATTAGCAGGTTTATCTCTCAACTCACAAAGAACTCAGTGAGCCAATCTTCAAGTCATTAAAGAAGAACTCCTCCATGAAATGGAATGATGAGTGTCAAAATGCCTTCCTCACAATCAAGAAACAGCTAGTCAAAGCTCCCGTGTTGGTACCACCCAGGGATGATGTTCCTCTGTTCATGTACCTGTCCATAAGTAACAATGCCATAGGCTGCATGCTGGGATAGAAAGACGATAGAGGCCAAGAATGAGCTATCTATTACCTCAACAAAAGATTCAGCAACAGTGAACACAAGTACACTCTGATTGAGAAGACTTGTTGTGCTTTAGCATGGGCTTCTATGAGGTTAGAACATTACCTCCATGGTCACACAACCCATCTCATATCCTGCATGGATCCTCTCAAATACGTGTTAAATAAACCCATGTTAAATTGCCGGTTGTCCAGATGGCAGTTGATCCTACAACAATTTGACATCGTATATGTGACTCAAAAGTCCATCAAAGGTCAAAGAATTGCGGATCAATCGCCACCGCACCTTCGAGGGATTTCAAACCCTTGAAACATATTTCCCAGATGAAGGAGTAATGACGATTCAAAGAACACCATCGAGACGATACGCGTCAATCATGGAAGATGTATTTTGATGGAGTCATTAATTTGGAAGGTTCTTGAGCTAGAGCCGTGGCCTCTAAATCCGGGTACTTGAAACCCAAACTCGGTGGTTTCACGATACCATTTCTATGTTTGAATAAAACTAATAATAATAATAATAATATAAAATTCAAACTTAATTTACATATGCATCAAAGTTTACTCCCAGGTACGAGACCTTTAAACATTCATTACATTATAGATAATAAGTATCATTGTCTTAATAAACTTTAACTATTACACAGAATATTATAAATTTCATTCAAACAGCTTTCCTTTCCCCTTGTTCTTGCCTGAACCTTCTAGTTGATCATATACTTAACTGAAAACATTTAAATTTAATGCAAGAATGAGCATTGGATTGTCCAGCAAGTAATAACAACAATATATATTAGCTGAAAGAATTAAATGTTTTCTTTGAAAGACACTTCTACAATGAATCAACAGTTGTGAAGCAAGCTGAACCAATAATAACAACATATCACTTCCATATGAAATTTTTGAAACTACGTATAGACTATAACTGGAGATCAGTCAACATACTATGAACATTGTTTTCTATTTTCAAAAGGTTAACGAGAAATTCATCGTCAGAAATCATCATAACTTACAGTACGGGTGATCACCGTTATGCCTCAGATCGATCAATACTACATGCAAGAACGATATTATCGTTCACTCTATCCACCTTAGGTGCACAAAAGTTTTCCCATATTCGGGATGTTCATACTTAGTCGGGAATCCGAACCAAAACAATCTGGTTGATACAATAACGTTCTATTCTGGTTCAACAATATTTTTATGTCTAGCTGAATCAAATAGCTTAGACGGCTTTTAAGTCAACGTATACATACTTGAAATCAATAAGTATTTATCAACATATGATTAAATACAATGGTTATCCAAGTGGGGACACTTGTCTAACCCTATATACGAATTAACGAACAAAATAAATATCTGAATTATACAATAATACAATGATCGGATAATGTAAGAACTTGTATGAATACAAAGATTGGATACATAATCAATAATAATAGAGTTAATAATCTGGCACAATAATAATATAATTCTGAAACTTTCTTACTCATGTCCATTGCATAAAGTAAATGCAAAAGTATGATACTTGCCTGATGCGCTGCTTACAGTTCACAACTTAGTTTTATCGTTTATATCACAACCTATCATTAATCAGATCATTCGTTCGATTAGAACAATATACTATAACACATAGTATTTCATTTTGCAGTCAGCTCATAACCTAATCACATTATTACCTATGTTTAACAACCATTGAATCACAAATAATCACATATCTAATTACATTATCTAAGTCCGATTAATTTACAAACATGCTTGTAAAATCAACAACTTTATCGGTAATTATCGAGTCTAAGACAATCGCTTTGTAACTTAGTATCAGTCATATTATTTTTAAATGACTTATAATAATTTTTAAATATTTATTATAATTTATAATAAATTTTCAAACATCTAATCATTATTAAATGATTTAAGTATTAAAAATCCTATTATCATTAATATTTAATTAATATTAAACTATTAATGAACTCATTTCAAAAAATATTAAAGTTATTTATAATAACTTAAAATACTTTTAAAGTATTAATATTACCCTTAAATGATTTTTAAAACATTTAAAATCATTTTAAATAATTACCATTAATATTTAAATATTAATGTACTATTTATCAAAATATTAAAAGTCATTATTTATAACTTAAAATATTTTAATTCATTTATATCCTTTTTAAATTATTTTTAAATTAATAAAACCATTTTAAACAATTTATTATTAAATAAATTTAATATCATTAATAATAAATTAATAATTATTAATATTAAATTATTAATGAAATTATCCTTTAAATATTAAAAGTTATATTTTATAACTTCAAATATCTTTAAACACTTTATTTTCATTTAAAATGATTATTATAATATTAAAATCATTTTTAAACTAAATTATTTAATATAATTATTAAATAACTTTATATATCATTAATAATAATTAATTAATGAAATTTACATTCAAATATTGAAAGTTATATATTATAACTTAAAATATTTTTAAATACCTTATTATTATTTAAAATTATTTTTAATATAATAAAATCATTTTAATTAATTTATTTAATTCATTTAGTAAATAACTTAATTATCATTAATATTAATTTATTAATGAAATTTATCACAAAATATTAAAAGCTATTAAAAATAACTTAAAATATTTTCTTATATCATAACATAATTTTAAATGATTTTCAAATATTAAAATAATTTTTATCTAATTTATTTAATATTATAATTAAATAAATTAAATGCTAATAATATTTCAAAATATTAAATATTTATGAAATGTACTTAAAATAATTAAAACTAATTTTTAGAATTTAAAATAATTTTTAATAATTTATTTTGTATTTATAATAATTAAAAACTATTTTTTTCTATTTATTTAATGAAATTAAATAATTTCAAAAAATAATAAATACATCTCGTAGTTATTAGTATCCTATAAATGTATTTAAACTGTCGCTATAGGTGTTCTTGAGCTGTTCTTGGCCAAACCCAGAAACCAATGTCAGTTGACGAGGTAGCTAGTTTGACCGACAATAGTTTGTAAATCGTGATGATTCTAGGCATGATCTTGATCAGATCTTGTAGTAGTCGTGCAAGACTACAGGATCCAGCCACCAACAGTTTCATAACATAACTGAATGGTCCAGTCAATGCCGGTTAACGACCTTTGACCGATTATAACTTACAATATACAACTAATCTAGGCCTGATTCTTGATCCAGATCCAAGATCACATAACAGACTACAACTAACAACTTTCAAAACACAAAAATCAATATTAAAGATCACAGAGATATAAGGCCTGACATTCGTTGTCAGACACCAAATTTTTTTTTTTCCAGATTTTGAAGAACATCAAATCCGAGCCTCTAGATGTTATGGATCTAACATCTAGCAGCCCAGATCATCATTAGACACCTTATATAAAATATTTAACAAAAAAATCTAACATCTAACATCAAATCACATGATTTTTAAATTAGGGTTTTTGTACCTTTTTTAAGCTTTGATTTTGATTCCGTTCTTCTGTTCTGATATTGGTGTTCGTGGGGATTGATTGGGGACTGATCTAACACCAGAATTTCATGGGTTTGGTCATGAGAGAGTATGGCTAAGTGCTTGTGAATAATTTAGGCCAAAAATGAGCACTTTCTCTTTCTTAAATCTAGCAAATCATGTATGCAATGTATGAGATGGCTGATCATGTGATGTGTTATAGATTGTAGGCTTATAGATAGGTCTAGGGGGTGGTTGGCCAGATCTTGCAAAGATTTGGCTAGCAATAATTCAACTAATGGGACAAAAGGGTACTTTGGTAATTTTATTTTAATTTAAGGGCATTCTTGTCCAAGGTGCTTTAATCTAGGATTTATTCACTAGATTTTACATCTTAAAGTTTCCCAATTAATTACTAGGGTTTGGACAATTAAAAATTTAAGTGTAATAAAATTTTAATTTTAAACACACTAATTAAATTAGGGTTTTTAATAGAAGATTAGGGTTTAAATAATTAGGGTTCCTTAACATCATTAGGGTTCCCAAATTAACAATTAGGGTTTCTTAATTATCATTATAATTTACTAAAATAGTAATTAGGGTTTCTAATTTTAACAAATTAGGGTTTTCAAATAATAATTAGGGTTTCTCCTAATGACAAAAATTATATAATACACAGTAAAATTCATATGACACAATTACTACATAGTCTCGAACTCATAACCGAGTTTAATAATTAAAATTTAATAACACGATATGAGGGTTATGCCATAATTTACCATATTTGGCCCACCGTTATCAGTCTATGCATTTACAGTACATATTTATAGTACTGAAAAATTAAAATATAATTAATATTGTATTATTATTCTCATCTCTTGATCAATACCCAAATTTAGGGTTTGGATTCCATATCTGATTTATTTTTCATATCTAACATTATTATTTAAGTTAAAATAATTAACTTAATAATTTGTACTAAAATTCATATAATAAAATAGTAATTATAATAATTCCAATAATCATTTCATATATTATTTAAATAATATAAAAATCATATTTTCATAGAAAATAAATAATAAAGGCATTTCTACTATAAAATTAATTATTATAAGTATATATGTTATAATGATCAATAATTCTAAAATAAAATTATTTGAAATTATTCATGTAATAAATAAATTTTATTTATTACATATATACATATACACATTACTTGGCACATATTCTCTTCTTCAAATAAAAAAAAATTATATGCAAAATTTCTTATTTATTTACATAGAAAATATCGGCTTATTACAGGAGCGCTTCTAGTATATAAAGTGCGTGGGAGCGATATCCGACGCCATTAAATTGCATTGCTTTTATCGGCACCAACAACACAAACCGTAGTATGAAGGTCGTCTCATGGGGCTAAAACTAGCTCGCTCAATGAGCATCGAAGTGGTTAATCGCCTTTGGAGATTCGAGAGTTGGTAATCGTATAATCCAATGTAATCTATCAAATCGTGGAACTACATTTCTTTGCCTACCATCCATCAAGTTTACTTGATGGTTTTGGAGTTCGAAGAAATCTCCTTTCTACACATTCCTCGAAATAGGAATGACTTTGCGGACGCATTAGCAACTTTGGCCTCCTTGATTCGCATATCAGATAAGGAACACTTACCAAGCGTCATAATTTCCTTGCACAAGGCCCCAGCATATGGGAATTACGTTGGAGAAGTATCGGATGAGTTACCTCCCATCCAACATCCTTGGTATCATCATATTAAGGAATATCTACGAGATGGATCTACACCCGCGGAAGCGAGCCCGACTGAGAAAAGGCGGATCCATCGACTTGCTATGAAATTCTACCTGAGTGGAGATGCGCTCTACAAAAGAGATGCACGACTAGGTCTCCTCAAATGTTTAGACAAAGATCAAGCCCAAAGGCTTATGGATGAAATCAATGGTGGAGTCAGTGGCCCCCTCCTTGTCAAGAAAGTCCTCAGGACAGGACATTATTGACTATCTCTCAAAGCTGATTGCAATGACCACGTCAAGAGATGCTATCAGTGCCAGATTCATGGGAATGCTATCCACGCCCCTCCAAGGGAACTCCACAACATGAGTTCACCTTGGCCCTTCTCAATGTGGGGAATGGACGTTATCGTGCCCATTGAGCCTAAAGCCAGTAATGGTCATAGATTTATCTTCACCATGATCGACTACTTCACCAAGTGGGTAGAAGCAGCCTCCTTCCCCAGGGTTACCAAAGAAGTAATCATTGCTTTCATCAGAAACAATGTCATTGTCGATATGGACAACCAGAGGTGATTATGTCAGACAATGCTAAGAACCTCAACAACAAAATTATGGAGGAATTATGCAGTAAATTCCACATCAAACATCTCAACTCTGTCATTTATCGTCCGAAGATGAATGGTGTTGTTGAAGCGGCTAACAAAAATATCAAGAAGATTATGCAAAAGATGTCCGCCAGCCACAAAGATTTCCCTGACCTATTGCCTCTTACTCTGTTAGCCTACAAAACCACAATTCGCACTTCCACTGGGGCAACCCCCTACGCATTAACCTATGGGATGGAAGCAATGCTCCCCATAGAAGTTGAAATGGAATCCCTCAGAGTGTTGATTGACGCTCAGCTGGATGAAGACCAATGGGTACAAGACAGGTATCACCAATTGTCTCTAATAGACGAAAAGCGAACCGCGACTATCTTCCATGGTCAGTTATATCAATAAAGGATCGCCAGATCCTACAACAAAAAAGTTTGACTACGGCAGTTTAAACAACATGACTTGGTTTTGAAGAAGATCATTGACAACCAAGATCAATCTAATAGAAAATTCGCTCCTAACTGGGAAGGCCCGTTTGTTGTCAAGGAAATATTGACAGGAGGCGCCCTCAGATTGCAAGAAATGGACGGCGATGAATTTCCATAACTCATTAATTCGGACGCCGTGAAACGGTACTATATCTGAAGTTGCCATCGAGCAAACATCCTGGTGTTGGACCATCAGGTCACCAGTTATTTCGGTTCTTTAACCATTTACCACATACAAACTCTTTCACACTTTGCCCCTCGGGGAAACATACTTTTCAAGCTAGCAGCTTGGCTTCTCTGCGTTCCTATGACTTAGGTCATCCCATAATAGATTGAACCTCTCGCGTTTGCAGTTTGACTACCCATACATAGGATCAAACTTCTTATATCTACAGTTTATCCTCAACCTAGGATTAAACTTTATCATCCCTGCACTCTGACCTGCACATAGGATTACGCTTTTCCACTCGCCTTGAGGGACGAACTACGTCGACCTGATCTCCTCTTCAATAGGAGTACGTAGGCAACCATTTCATATGGCCCGGTCGCAATAAAACAAAAACAACAAAAACATTTCCACCATTTTCCTTACAAAAAATAAAAACAACAAAAACATTCCTACACCATTTCTGCCATATACAGCGTTGAACCTCTTACACCAGGTTCAAACTAAGCAAACATGATCTCCTTTTCAATAGGAGTACGTAGGCAGCCATTCATGGTTCGGTCTCACCCAATACCAAAAACACAAACCCTTGTCAGTTGGTACTGGGATAAAACATCAATCCACTACATTTCATTGGCTTCAGACCAAAGGGATGGAACCTGAACTCCTCCTAAATAGGAGATTCTTTATGACCATCTAAGTCATGCCATCATACCTTGAAGAGCAACACCAATCCATAAGAGATGGAATTAACTAGGCTTCTCCTAAATAGAAGTACTGGCTACCATCTGTGGTGCGGTCAATCTTAGAGAGGAAAGCCACATTCCTCTCTATATTTCCATACAAAAACCAGTTCCAAGACACCAAAGATGGTAAGGATACATACAGATCGATGATCCATTCTGAACTATCTAGAGACAACTCAATGTCCATCCACCCAGGAGGAATTCAGAATACATCAAGATCACAAGCCCTGAAGCATCAGGCAAAATATCAAGCAAGTAGCAAAGCATATCTAAAAGGGAAGTGATCCAAAAATATATTTCCCTGTCATATATATAATGTTGTTTGATATATACAATGTAAAATGTACATGACAAAATGGCTAAGCTAGTTTGTGTAGGTAAATACAAGCTCATCTACAAGTCAGGGTATATGCGAGCTAACAAGCCCAACATGGCGTCCCTCTCAGAAGAAGGAGGCGAAGCTGTGGTCTCCTGTACGAGAATATCCACACGACCTAATAGATCTGCAGTCATCTGCATGGTGACCATATGCTCATCGATGTAAGTGCTCATCTCTGCGATCATAGCAGTGGTAAGGGACCTCACTACAATACTATCTGTGATGGCTACATCCCGGGCAGATATGGCACTATCCCACTCAACTATCACTGCATCTCTGGATGATCTAGCCTCATCCTGCTCGACAACAGCGGCGTCTCTGCGAGATAATGCCTCGTCTCTCTCTAATAAAGCTGCGTCTCTCCCATCAAGGGCAGTCAACATCATAGATCGAGCCTGATCTCTCTCAAAGGTCATCAGATGAAGACTTTGATCAAAGTATTGTCTTTGAATCACAATCAAGATCGGATCTTCGGGAGAATCTAAAAGAGATGCTGGCAACCCAGCACCTGGCTCCTCCTCGATGTGGGAATAAATGTCCTTCATGGGCTCTCCCTCATCCGTCTCACTATCCGGTACTGTGGATACTACTGCAGCAGATAAAATCTCTGCCTCCATCCATGCGGAATACTCTGCAGAACAACTTGGATGACTGACAGAAAAATCAGATATCTCACGCTGATCCCAACAAACGTACACGCGGGATCGGTCCTCTGCTGAAAGATAGTTAGAAGCTGAACGCTGACCTATCACCCCCTCGAAAAGATAAAAATCCTGAAACTGGTCAAATTACGATATCACGGCCAGCAGGTGATAAGTAGTCTCGCCCCTCAAACCAGCCAGAGGGAGGTAGTCCATGCCCGGAGCATGAGTAATAAAGTTGTATGGTGAGCTAAGCCCCGAACACGGCAATATGACAAATGGATCTCTGATATCTGCCAAAAATGTGTACCAAGACAGAACATCTATACACTTCGATGGCTGAAAGGAGTATGACATGGCTATATCATGGGTGAACCAGTACCCATGATGTCTAAGAGTGCCAATTGGTCTCAAGTGGGACATAAACCACACATATAACATGACCAAGCTACCCGTGAACACTCTTGTCGGATAAGTGCAGCAGTAGGATGCTGACCGTGGGGTCTTTGCTACAATCATAGGTATAATGGTACGACCCTCCCTGGGAGCTCTCACCGCCATGATGACTCCGATGTCTATCTCATCCATGTATCGTGGCATATAGACATACGACAGTACGCATACCAGCAGTACATCAACCCTAGCTAAACTCCAATGATCCTCCTGTGCGGTGAAATCCCCAGAATGTCCTGAATAGCTCTCCTCAGAGCCAAATTTGTCATACAAAAAACACTGGTATATCACATGGCCAGATGTCAGCTCATCTTGCACCACTCTGCGCCGCAATCCAGTGAGAGTTATGAACCGTCGACTCATGTCTCCCAAAGCCATATGCACGCAAGGTCTGTCCAGCAGCAGCATCTTCAACCGTGAATACTCCTCTAGAGTAGGAGTCAACTCCACAGGTCCCTTTATTGGAAAACTCCTGCCATCCGATACCCAAGGTTTCTAGCATCCGGCTCCACAAACCCTCGGGAACTCAAACATCAATAAGGTCATGGTATCTCAGCGGTGAATGATCTACTACACCTTATCTGATGGTGACATGCTATTATACCACGATTGCATACCCGATGCCACCAATGATGGTGGGGTATGATCTATACGGCTAATTGTCGAAGAAGACATCTGTACGGGCCGTGTCATAAGACCATCTAGGGGTCAATGCTAAATATCTCTGGACATACATATATATGCATAACATGATACATGCATAGCAGATAATATATGGCAATATGATATAGGGAATGAAAAAACTGTGCATACATTCCTAAGTATATCATCATCTAATACATCATCTCTGTACAGCTACAAATACAGGGAAATGGGGCACAGACACCCTACTACTAACAGAGGCCTGTCAAAAGATATAGCGAGAATGGGGTACAGCCACCCAATATCTAACAGAGGCCTATCAAAATATATAATGAGAATACACATCCCAAGAAGACAATGGTGTTGATGTCTACATCATCAATCATTTCCACCTGATATAACTCCTCCTGAGTCATTGGATCTTTATCAATAGGGATGTCAGGCCTATATAGAGGAGGATCTACACCGGAAAAACCAAATTGGTCATCTGAGGGGCCAGCGCCTGAGCTGGAAGGAGCAAACGAAGTTGCCTCTGCCGGATCTCTGCCCAAATGCCGGATAAATATATGTGCCTGGTCCAACTATCGGGTCAAACTATCAATCTGTGTCACATGAGTCGGATCTCGGACACAAGCTATCCAATCCGTCATCATCACGGATCCTAGAAACATATCCCCCATAAACTGTGTTGCGCGGGACTGGGCTCCGATAGTACGAGGGAACCACCAACGCTCGAATGTCTCCTAAGTACATGGACCCTCTGATAATGCAAAATCGTCAACCCCCAACAATGGGATGTCAGTGACGGGTGACTGCGATACAGGCCAATGATGCCTGGCAGGAGGCAAGATCGGCATACGAATCTCCCCAGTGGTGCTCCTAATAGCACACTCTCCTAAATAGAGCTCCCAGCCTCCATCTATGAAGAGAGGAACTCTCCTGGTGGAAATCACGTACTCGACTACAGTCGGGTATCCATCCTCAAAGCCGATGGTCAAGTGTTCCCCTGAATAGGGAATCCATGTGATGGTATCAGTTGTCAACAACTCCAGCTGCATACGGCAGTGAGTGAAACCCTCAACTACAGGGACCTCCAGCAAAATGGAATAATGCCATCGTCGTCCTCATGGATAGGTGTCTAAACCTAACACACTGTAAGCATGGGAGCCTCTCATAGGCCCAAAACTGCCAACACAATGGCAAAACATCTGCGATCAGAAAACACTCTTAACCTATAAATGGGAAATGACAAGAGAAATACTCACCAGCAGAAATGGGTAGAAGCCTAGCCAAGCCTCAATCAAACCATGTGAGTGCATACGCATGCCCCGGAGGAAATAGGCAAAGGTGTAGGAACCCCAATCATACTCTCCAATATGGTCCACATGACGCGTGGCGCTGATCAAAGCGAAAGACACCGTAGAAGAGTTATATGCTATGAAGCAGCCTCTAATGATCATCAGGAATAATCACCGCAGCATGCGATCCCTGATTCTGACATCATCAGGCATGGGCTCACTCAAAAGCCCGCTCATAGCATCTACGCTCAAAGGACCTGAACGGACAGTCCTGCCTTTGAACGCCTCCACCGAAACTCCTAACAAGGATCTGGCAGCAGTAGCGGTAATATTTGCCATGCAAGGCACTGGCTCCCCTCCAAACTCCATACATGTGATAAATCACCAATCCATCGGCGTCATCATCACCTCGTAATCCAGCAAATGGAGTGACTGAGTCTGGTGAAACCATCGCTCAGACAATGCCCTGAGGTAACCCTAGGGACAACGACGGGGAAGGATGGAGAAGAATGCCCCTAATCCCCAATCATGCACTACAGCTCTGTAATTAGGATGAAGAGCCTGATATATTGAGTGTATACTAAACCAATTCCCTCGAGGCTGTGTGAAGCCGAGAACCTGCATGAAATGCAGATCAACATCAGAATCCTTTACTCCTCGTCAATAGGAAAAGAAGGAAGATCAAGATCTAACGTCATACCTCGTTAGCATGCAAGTACATCGAGGGATGTCTGCTCAAATCACCCAGAAGCTCTGGGTTTTCCACCTAAATACAAGGGAGCTCCCTACGAGGAACATGTGCAACAGGAGCGGGATCCTCAATCAGAATATTCTCATCCTCGTCCTCAACGTCTGGCACGTCAGCCCGGATTGGACGAATCACGGCCTCTACCAATCGACGAGGCTGTCTGACAGAACGGGGTCGAGGCACTTCAGAAGCCCTCATCCGCATACCAGAAGTGGTCCTACGGGAACTACTCGGCTGATCCGGATCCATAATATCTGGACAACAAGTCTCCAAATCACCTCAAAAAGGGTGTGGTATTTCCTTACCTGGAGCTTTTTAGAATGCATTTTATGACTATATGCATGCATGCATGCATTTTCTTTAACATACAATAGAGTTAAAATGCATGACTACCCAATGCCTACTGTGACGCCCCCAAAATTAGGTATACGTCACCCATCTTGGGTCGCCACTTACATGGTACATAAATTCAAATAAAACTTAATAATACAACTGTCGTGTACAATACGACAAAACATAAACTGTGAGTTTGAATACAAATATTGTCTACTAGAGATTATACAAACTCAAAAGGAGTCCTTATTACAATTATTATTGCACTATTTCATAGAATAGTGAGGACTACTAATGCTATCATCTGGTCCGTCCGCTCCCGCTCCCCGACTAGTCCTCGCTACGCTCTCATTTCCTAAAGAGAACAATAAAAGTAAAAGGGTGAGCTCAACTAGCCCAAGAGGGAAATATTATGACTAAGATAATGCGAATATATTATCGTTAGCCTTCAACAGTGTTAAACTGATACAATATAACAACCATCAAGTTTAACTGCAGCTAAATAAGCAATCCATTAAAAGAGTCAAGTAGAGAATAAAATCTACTATCTTTTATGATTTAGAAGGTTTTTCATCACTTTTATCGCTGGGACTCAGCTTAATAATAATCCACATCATCGAATCACCCCTGCACTATGGTCAAGGATATTCTTTAGTATCACGACCACAATTATCCATGCACTACGGGCCAAGAATATTTGTGTATTCATTAATTGTCATGATGACTTTTACCACATCATTTGTAACATTACGGTCATGATTACACCGAATAATCCCTGGTCATAATCATACCAAGTCCATCTATGCACTATAGACCACAGATGACTTTCAACAAAATATAAACATGAGGATGATGATAATGATATAAGAATTCAATAAAAAAAGTTCAAGAATTATTTTATCCAGGAACTAATAACGTCCAAATTGTCAACATGATACTGCTTTGTAGAGTAAAATTCAAGAATGCTCAAAAGAATATTTCCACGAAAAGATACTAGATGAAGCGCAAATATCAAGGATATTCCACTAATTTCATGGAGTATAGAAGTCAAAACTTTAACCAACTAGGTATAATAAGGAATGGAATAACAAAAGAAATCACCAGGCATGCGATAGACCGCACAGGCAGGTTATTCCAACAGAATAATAAATAACGGAATCAGTCCAACGTAAAATGCATGATAGGATATTCCAAATGTAATAATAAAGATTTTAATCAGTCCCACGAAAACGCATGAGCATGTGATATTCCAACAGTAATAATAAAATGAACCAGTCCAAATAGAAACGCATGCACGTGATATTCCAACAGTAATAATAAAGACTAAACCAGTGTCCCAAGATAACGTAACGTAGACAGGATGTTCTAACAAAATGATAAAGAATGGAACAACGTAAGAATTTCACCAAGTATAGGGTAGTCTCATGATACAAAGTTATTCCAATGTAATAATAAAGAATGGAATAATGAAGTTCTCTTCATAGATAAGAAAGAAATAATACTCCCTACGAGTACAACAACAAATAATATTTCCTACCTTGAAAAAAAAGCTGGATACCGGAATAAAGTGAGTAGCAGATTTCTCTTCTTCTTTCTCTATAAATTCTCTCTATAATAATCGCTAAAAGCTTTTGTGAATTGGTGAGAAATAAAGGAAGAATGAGCTTCTATTTATAGGAAAATATAGTTTCGATAATTGCACATTTTGGGGCTCGAAAATTACAGTACCATACCTCCAACTTTTCTTTCATTTTTAATTTAGTCCTGCAAGTATTATCAATCTTGCACGAACTCCCCTAATAGTAAATAATGTGAATCAATAGTTCAATCATGTGAATCAATAATATAATCATGTGAAAAAATACGAATTACAGTATAGTACCTCCATCTATACCTCAATGTTTAACTTAGTCATGCAAGTATTATCAATCTTGCACCAACTCCCCTAATAGTAAATAATGTGATTTAATAGTACACATATGTGAATAAATAGTTATATAAGCATGTGAATTAGTAGCAATTAATTGCTCATTTATCCAATAAATTACGCGATTTATCAATATAACCCCTAGACATCAATTATCATCGGAATAAATGTCGATTTTCATTAACACAAACAATTCCAACATAATGAAACTATTTTTATTAAAAATATAAATTTTGAAATTTTGAAGTTTGACTTTTCTCGAAAAGTCAACTGTTGACTTTTTTACCAAATAGTGAATCCCGAAAAATTTTGTATTTATAGACTATTTTTACTAATTTCGTCATTCCGGACACAAATATCACGTCCGCGTCTCCAAATTCAACTCTGAACAACATTCATTATTAATATTATAACTCACAATATTATCAACCAGGTCGTTCTCAGGAAAGAGGGGGCTTTCCAATAAGGATTTCTCTTTATTGGCGCGCAATTAGGTGACCAAACCTCTCCTTGACAGAAATTCTAGACATTGTCAATATTGCAAATAATAATATGAATAACTTTGCCGCCTCAATCATTGATTTAATAAAAACATTTTATGCGAGATGATACTTGTGACAATAATTGAATCAATAATATGATAGATATGATGCGAAATTATTGTAGCAATAATTGAGTATAACCGAGTGACTTCTCACATAAGTATCAATAATCAATACTGTGTGCTACTATGAAACCACGCCAGACATCTTCTTACTTTTTAACATCGGTGTTTCAATGAGCTAACGCAAAACTTCCGCCGTTATTTTCATAAAGTATTTTTGTCGTTTTCTCGATCCGACAATAATTTCGTGAGTGGGGTCCACCAATGATTGTCTTGGTTATCTAATATTCCCTCGTTAAAACGAATATTCCCCGACCAATCGAATATTATATAACAACTTGCGTACTTTGTAAAATTTGTAAACAACTATAACATTATATCAAATCCACACCATAATATTCCAAAATATATTTTGAGAAAATTTAATCTTTATTCAAAAAATCTAGGGTCTCACACCTACATTTTGAAAATTTTTGCCATAATCCCCTTTGAAAATAGGACTATCCACATGCACATAAAATCGCCTAGGTGGCCATTCAAGAAGACACCCCGCCTTCAAAGTCATATACATAATATATGTATTAAAAACCAAAATCATCATTGCATAAAGGTTAACCTCAATATCGAGAGTACTTTTGCTTTTCTACCTTTTGTTCATTGGACCTCAAATAGACAAAAATAGCGAGAAAAAAAGGTGCCAATTTGACTGTCTCAAAAGTCAAAAATTTCACATCATTATGTTCAGCGTGGTTTACTACTAACATTTACTATGTTGAATATTTTTTAGCAAGTCATTTTTGCATACATAATCACTACTATGTGTTTAGATGCATTTTATGCGATAACTCAAAATTCAACGGATAAAAACTGGAAAAAATACATGCATACATTACCAGGATAGTGCAGAACACTTGTACGGTGACATAATTTGCAGAAAATAGCCCGAACTCACAGATCTGAAGGAGGCTCACGAATTTCTCTTCGCGAATCAAGTTGAAAATGACTTGTGAGACCAACCTGCTGGATTATATCATCCACGGTTGGCCGCAGGCTCATCTGCGACTGCAGTAGGTGTACCTACGGCACCCCTTTATGGGCCCCACCCCTCTGGCTTGGTCCAGTTCAAGTTGCAAAGGAGTTTTTGCGGACTAGAAAGGTCAAATCGGGAATAAAAAAGCCACGCGATTGAGCAAAATAGCATGTAATCCTGGTCTTCTCAGATGGAACTTTTAGTGTGTACATCACTCATTAGTAGTCACTCGAACATGAGGTATACCCTGCCAATGATTTCATTTGGTATAAATCACATCCGACAATACCTTGTACAGGTTCAATCCCGCCAACCCCGGATCATTACCCTAAAAGATCAACGTAGATCCCCGACGGGGGTTACAACGTAAATCCCCGATGGGGGTTACAACGTGAGTCCCCGACGGGGGTTACAACGTGAGTCCCCGATGGGGGTTACAACGTGGATCCCCGATGGGGGTTACAACGTGGATCCCCGACGGGGGTTACAACGTCAGTCCCCGATTGGGGTTACAACGTGAAGTCCTAGCAGGGGATTAAAATGTACATTTTAGCCGTTGACACATATATCAATGAAGGTCAAGCAGCCTTGACCTTATCTCAGCTGATGGCGATTAAACCTATCGGAGCTCTAGAGCTATTCGAGGATTTCATGCTCGATTACTCGTATTCCCCAGTGGATCCCCGGCGGGGGTCACAACGCAATGATTCGTTGATTCACACGTCAACGAAGGTCAAGCAACCTTGATAATCTATCCCACAGAGTTTTTCAGCCGTTGATTCACATATTGGTGAAGTACACATCAACGAAAGTCAGGCATCCCTAACAGCATTTGCGGTTGGCAGTAAATCCAACAGAATCTTGACATGACCTGGCGATACCAACCAGGAAAGGTCGATGTTATCAAGGAGGATCGATGATGGAATATGTTATACACATCCTTAAACAGACCAAGCTTTATCCCAACAGATCTCTTACATATAAGAGGTACATCTTCAGGATCAAGTCGTTATCAAGGACCCAAGAATTTGGTGATAACCCCAACATCAACATCCTAACAGATTCAGATTACACATCAAATCTGGTCATCATTGTCAATCCCTAGTTAAAGTAACATGGAGCCAGCAATCATCCCCATCATGTTGGGCTACAACCCCGTACACATGCATCATACATTTGCATCATGTTGCTACACATAGTACCATGTTTGTCTTGTTGCATTTCAAGTGTCTATGATTCTTTATCCTACCCATGCATTACCACGCATGAGTATGATAAAGAAGGGCATCTGTAGACACTCAAAATTTTCTGAACACCTGTAACTAACATTGCAGGAGGACAGATTCGTCTTTTAAGAGGGAACCCTGGAAGATAGTTCATATCCATTCGGGATACTACCGGAAGTTCAGCATCAACCCCGAAACACACACTGGGAGTAACAAATCCAACCTCGGATATAACCCCGGGCGTGCAGACCCAATACCGGAACACACACTGGAGAAGACCGATTAATCTCGGAGATAACCCCGAGGTATCCAGTCTCAGTGCCAATCATGGGAATAGCCACCAACCTTGGTGATCACCCCAAAGAATGCAGTTTCGGCGATAACCCCAGAAATGCTTGTTTCAAATGCAACCAGCTTCAATCTCAGCGCTCACAATGAGATACTCTGTACCAACCCGGAGATAACACCGGGAGGACAGGCACACCTCAAAGATGACACTAAGGACCTTCAACAATTACAGCATTCCAATCTCAACGAAGCCTTGAGCAACGTCTGCTTTATCAGCCCAAACCGGCGATAACACCGGTGAGGGGAAAAATCGTCATCTCGCCAATGCGATGCCATGCCATGTCGTCTCAACATTTCATACACATCTCTACACAACTATGTCCCACAAGAACCAATGATAACCAATCCCGAGTGACTATTGTGCGGGGTAACGAATGAAATTTGAAGCTTGAAGACCGGAGGGCATCGTCCCATCTTCAATGACTTCGTACAAACTCTAATCTTTTGCCATTTATAACTCTCGACAACGGCGGTCCGAAATAGGTCTTGTATACCTCAATCGGATGCCTGGATTGCACTTCTAAAAGTTCAAACGGACATTACAGTGCCCGAATGCACGTACTACGAGACGACCCGACCCGAGAAACTCGGGCCCACCTGGGTTACCTCTGGTACACCTGTAGCCCACCCTCTATAAATAGAGGGCTTGGGGTGGCCATTTTGCAAGAGAAAACGGCGAGGAAGCCCTACTCAAATTGCTCTGCACTCACCCCATACAGTGTACTTTACCATTTTAAACACATCTAAGCTCATATATAGCTACTTCTGTACCTACAAAAGTTAGTTTTTATCCACTTTAAAGATATAGAAGTCTTCTTTGGCAGCCCAGTGTAAGCCTTCTCACACACTTTATAGCCTTTCTCTTCATATTTACACACACCCTTCTTCATGTTGAGAGTCGTGTTGCGTGCGTTTGCCTGGACTTTGGTCCGTGGTTTCATTTCAGTTTGTATATACATATATATATATATATATATATATATATATATATGGACTAACATTATCGAGTTATGCCTCGATTGAGCCTAGACTTTGGTCTGGAGCGTTTATTTGCTTATATATATATATATATATATATATATATATATATATATATATATGAATTGTGTTGTCGAACTTTGTTCGATGAGCCCAGATTTTACATCCTATGCGTTTACTCGCTTTTATATATATATATATATATATATATATATATATATATATATAATGAATCTGTTGTCAAACTCGTTCAAGAGCATGGATTTTATATAAATGCGTTTATCGTTATCATATATATATATATATATATATATATATATATATATATATATATATATATATATATATATATATATATTTCGTCCCACTTGGAGTTTACTTTGTGGTGGTTGATCGCTTTTACAACTTTCTTTACGCTTTCGCCATGCACGAGTTTATTTCTGTGGCGATTGATTGCATTGTATAGATTTATTTTCATTTTGTCCCGCTTGGGAGTTTCCTCCGTGGTGGTTGATAACTTTATAGCTTTATTTACGTTTATTCCGCCTTGGAGTTTCCTCCGTATGGCGGTTGATAACTTTTAAAGCTTTATTTACATTTCGATCCCCGTGGAGGTGCTTTCGTGGTTGGTGATCATGTCGTAGATATATATATTTATAGCTTTTATATATATACATGCTTCTCGCTTTCATACAAATTATGTATCGTGTGTGCCTAGGAATCATGTGATCATAGATTCAACCTATTGGATCTAGATTCGGTTCCCGTGATGGACATTTTTAGCTGTAAGCAGCTTGTAAATTATTCTGCGGTGTCAAAATTTCCTCAGATGGTTTCCATACCCACGAGGAAGTCGACATTATTTTGTACATTATTTTCTTATAGATGCTTCCCATCTCAAAAATAAAATCAATCAAGCCGAATACTTAATAAAATGGGAGTGTAAATGGTCTCAATTACTATTGAGCATCAGGGTTTGAAAAACCTCTTTTATAAAACATCACTGCCATATCTTTTTAAAACTGAATTTTTACATAAATTCAAACCTTGTGTATATAGGTGCAAACGAGGTCTCGCACTACTTCCAAATAACAACACATTGACCCACACACACACACATTCAGATAATAGTTTCTTGAAAAGAGGCAGTCACCATGGTAATACGGATGTCGAGGGGTGCCTAACACCTTCCCTCCGCATAACCAAGTCCCCGGACCCTAATGAATCTCGATTTCACCGACCCGTTTAGCAGTGTCACATCATTGGGTCAATGTGCAAACCTTTTCTCGGTTGTGTTAGTACAACCATTTAAAAAACCAACTGGCGACTCTTAACAGTCCATCGTCGACATTATACATGTCGGACCTTTTTCACTTATTTTTTCAAACAAATCTCACCTAAAATGAGAACACCAAAGAACAAGTAACGGAAAGGGATATCTAAAAATCCCAACGTCGACAACATCGAATAATGATGTAAATTCAGAAGTTAGACGTGTGATTAATGACCGAAGTCGATAATTGAGTTGTATCAATTTTGGGGTCGTTACAGTTTCAGCATAACTTAAGAAATGAATTCTTTATTCATATGATATTGTTTGTTGAGCATAAACTATTGCGTCAAACCAAATTGTTTTGGTAAGACATCTTATATTGAGTTTTGTGTCCCAAAAAGGGATAGATGTTGGGTCAATTAAATATTGACACTTGTGCATGTGGGCACGATTAGGATGAGATGCATACTCTTAGGATGTTGAATAGGCTGATCCCCTATCTCACATCTAAATAAAATTTCTAAGTCTTTGTGACTGACAAAAATAAAAAGTCCAGAAATGGTTGAAATAGAAATTCAAGAAATGGCAACAACAATCAGTTAAGTTTTGAACTGTTATACTTCTTCAAATCATATTGTTATAAATATAATACCTGTTGAGCATGTCATAGCTCACCTTTGAAAATTATTCCCTTTGCAGTATTAGATGGTAACCCTGGCACATCTGGAGTTAATAAAGGGAAGCGCCCCTACTTAGATTAGTTTACATTACTGCCTAGCAGAATGTAATACTTTGTAATAAGAAATTCTTTATGAAGAATCTTGTAATCGTACTTTAATATATGATATATATATATATAACATCTTTAATTTCTGCAACCGTGTTTTCTTTACATATATAGATGTAATTAGAATTTTTAATCTAGTTTGAGATCTTTGGGAACTATTTATCTGAGTGAGGGTATTGACAACATGGACTGTTCATGTTTTTGTTGATACTCTGGATTTCAGATAGATAGGTACTATCGATACGATAGTGTAATTCGAATGATATAGACTATACATCTGAGTGAGGGTATTGGTAATATGGACTGTTCATTTTATTACTAGTACTCTAAATTTCAGATAGATAGATATTATTCGCAGATACAGTTCATACATCCAAATGAGGGTATCCAAACACAACAATAGTTCTCCTAAGAATTGTTATCTGTTATGGGATACTGTGAATCTTGGATCTATGGGAATTCCATCTGGTTATAATTGTATAGTCACTCAATTGGATATAAGCATTAATCGGATACCATGGGCGTATAGATTTGAATGCGTTATATACATTGACTAGTTGTAAGCACAATATCGGATACCGTGGGAGTATAAATATGAGGGCGTTACACGTACCCACTCGAAGAGACTCTCAATGTTAGTATATATATATATATATATAAAGATATAGAAGTGATAAAAAGCTTAAAAATCTGAAATATCTTACAGTGGGCTGCCAAGAAGACTTCAGATAGCTTTTGGGGCCTTAAAACACAGTTTCCACAGGTTAAAATTTAGTATGTTACAAAACATGAGCTTACAAGTGTTTAGAAAGAAGAATCACTCAATTTGGAGCACTCTAGAAGAAGTTACAAGCTGAAATGGATAGAATTTTCTCTCTTTTCTTCTTTTTCTTCCATTTTATAGCTGATGGGGGTCTATTAATAGACCAAAAGTGGCGCGGGTCAACCCGCGGTAGTAACGGGTTTACCTGTGGCTTCCCGGGTCACCCGGGCATTATAGGTCCTATCATCTCGAAGTATGTGCACTAGGACGACACACTATCCTCTCGAACCTTCATAACTTTCAATCCGGGAGTCCGATGGAAGCGTGCCATACCATTCCAGAAAGCTCTTTCCGAGAGCTATGCAATGACATGGGTCTTGTCCTTTTTTCGAATTTGGTAAAATGGTTCCATAACCAAAATGGCATTTCTGGGTCTCCACATGCAGACCGTTAAGCTATTTTGCGTAGTTTGCACTCGAAAGTTAAGATATGGTTCTTGTGGGATTTCCTCTAAAGAAATTTAAGTTGAAATGAGCTGATTTGATTTGAGGTTGAGTTTGAGTTGGCAAAATGACCATTTTGCCCCTCCTAGGGTTGTCTCCAGGTTTGGCGCAGTTATAGCAGTCTTTTCCCAGGGTTATCTCTGAGATTGGCCTGTTGTTGACTCTGACTGTCCTCAGGGTTATCTCTGAGGTTGGCTTAACCTTTTAGGGTTGACTATGGGCTTTGAACTTGATCTCCCGGGGTTATCTCTAGGGTTAGAAACTGATCTCTCGGGGTTGTCTCTAGGATTGAAAACTGGATCTCCCAGGGTTATCTCTGATGTTAAAAACTGGATCTCCTGGGGTTATCTCCGGGGTTGGAAATTGATCTTTCGGGGTTATATCCGGGGTTGGAAAATTGATCTACCGAGGTTATCTCTAGGGTTGGAAACTGGATCTCCATGGGTTATCTTCGAAGTTGGAAACTGAATCTCCTGGGGTAATCTCCGAGGTTAGAACTGATGTTATGGTCTTCTAGGGTTATCTCTGGTGTGAAAAAGACACTTTTGTCCTCTTGTTGGGCTTCGGCACAGAAACGCACAGCGGAAATTAAAATTTTAAAGCAATTTCCGAAACCCTAAAACAGGATCCATGCGAAAATCAATTAATTCAGAGGTTTAGAGATTATACCAGATATAAACAAAAAACGAGAATCAAACCGATCAAGCGCTTGAATCTCCAATGCAATACAAACCGATTTAACGCCTCTACGGTATCCACATCTAACGCCGCATCTAACCGTCGAACGATTCTTCAATAAGAAGGACTTGCGGTACTAGCCACCAAAAGGAATGGATTTCTGAAACTGTTTTCTCTCTAGTCTCTCTCTAAGAGCGGCTAAGGTTTTTCAATTATGATATCTTACCCTAAGTAGCTGCTATATATCATATATATAGTATTTAAAAGGAATTAATCAAATCAAAACCTAATTTTATAAAATCAATTTATATATATATATATATATATATATATATATATATATATATATCTTAATTAAGTCTTACTTAATTAATATACATATATACAATTATCCTTTTAATTTAAATTCGTGATTTAAATACTATTAATCATATTAATATATTTAAATCCTTAAAATTTAAATTAATTCCCTTTAAATAATGTTCTATGTGTGTGACCTTTATACGTTATTATTACGTTGGCAATAATTTTAAAATCATATTATAAAATTATAAACAATGAGCGGCATCTAGTAATGCATCACTGCTACCCAAGTAATAATAAGATCGATGATTCGATGCAACCTTTTCGTGACCAATGTTTCAATGTAATTTAATCCTTTTAACCTTAATATCCTAGATTAAACTCGAGTCATGGAATGTGTCATACTCTTCATAATTTAATCTGAGTTTTCTTGATCAATGAGTAGACTATATGAAACAAATCACTATTTGAGCATGGCCATGCATTTCATAGTCCTACTCAATCAAGAGGCCTATGGATATCACCCATAATATATAGGATGGTTAAATTCCATCTAGATCACTCATATTTCTCACACGATTAATGATGAACCCAATAATCACCTTTATAGTCCACCCTATTAAAGGTGACATTTGATGATATCAAAGTACATAAATTCTCGTGTAGTAATATAAGCGATTTCAATGCCTGAGGACCATTACATCATTGTCACTATGAGAATTGCTAACGACACACTTCGCATAATGCTCCATATAGAATTCTCATGGTGGGTCTGCATCCAAAGACATCGTTTCAACATGTACCTATGCATTGACTTAATATCTCATATATTTATGACCAATGAGATTTGGTCATCATCAATCCACATACTTGTCTCCATGCATCATTGTTGTCCCATCAACAATGATACTCGACTAGTGGACATTTAAGAACACCGATACTAATGGTAATATATAATCTCATGTTCAAGTCACATACTTGAAACTATATAATTTGTATCACTATTCTAAGGAATTTTATTATGTTAACAATTATATTACGCAAAAATAAAACCATAATAAAATCATATATTTATTCAATCAAATATAATATCAAAACGTTAAGCAATTATATCAAATAATTGGCCTCTAGGGTATAAACTCTAACAGCCTCCCACTTGCACTAGAGCCAATCACTCATGTATCTAATACCCATGGAACTAGTGTGACCGTGGGTAGCCTGCTGCGACAAAAGCCTTGGTTAGTGGATCTGCAACATTATCATCTGTCAGCACTCTTCCTATATGTACATCTCCTCTATCAATGATTTCACTGGATGAGATGGTACCGCTTAAGTATATGCTTGGATCGTTGGTGAGATCTGGGTTCCTTAGCTTTGTCAAATGGCTCCATTATTATCACAAGATAGAAACAACCGGATCAACAATGGTTGGAACAACACCAAGTTCGATGATGAACTTTTAATCCATCTGACCTCCTTGGTTCGCACTAGAAGCAACAATATACTCAAATCTTGTTGTAGAATCATTTATTGTCTCTTGCTTTGAACTTTTCCATTAACTTGACACCACCATTAAGGCAAAACACAAAAACCCGATCGAGGCTTATAGTCATCATTGTCATCCGGAAACTAGCATCCTGTGTAACCTTTTCTCGCTAGTTCGCTCTTCACCTCCATATACCAAGAATGAATCCTTAGTCCTTTTCGTACTTGAGGATATTCTTGATCACGCCGTCGATGACCTTCACCTAGATTCGATCATATCCGTCGTCATGCTCAAAGCATACGAGACATCCGATTTTAGTACATATCATTGCATACATAATAGATCCAATTGCCAAAGCATAAGGGATCTTTCTCATACGCCTCCTCATCATCTTGTGATTTAGGACATTGGGCCTTAGATCTTTACACCATGAGTCACGGTAAGTTTCCTCTTTTACGCCTCTTGCATCTTTGAACTGCTTCAACACTTTATCAATATATGTACTTTGACTTAGGTAGAGCATTTTTCTTGATCTATCTCTATAGATCTTGATACCTAAAATGTAGGCAAACATCGCTTCAAATCTTTCATGGAGAAACATTTTCCTAACCATGTTTTTACAACCTGTAAGGAAGGAATGTCATTCCCAATAATTAATATGTCATCAACATATAATACTAGGAATACAATGTGACTCCCACTAACCTTCTTATATACACAAGGTTCATCTTCATTTTTAATAAAGCCAAATTCTTTGACTGCTTCATCAAATCGAAGATTCCAACTTCGAGAGGCTTGCTTCAATCCATAAATGGATCGCTGCAGCTTACATACCTTTCCAGCATCCTTTGGAGTGACAAAACCCTCAGGTTGTGTCATATACACATCCTCAAGGAGATTTCCGTTAAGGAAAGCAGTTTTGACATCCATCTGCCACATTTTGTAATCATAAAAAGCTGCAATAGCAAGTAAGATCCTGATGGATTTAACCATTGCCACTGGAGAGAAGGTTTCATCATAGTCAACACCTTGAATTTGTTTGAAACCTTTTGCTACCAATGACCTTTATAGGTTTGTACATTACCATCCATATCGGTTTTCTTCTTGAAAATCCACTTGCACCTAATTGGTTTTACCCTTGGGTGGATCAACCAGAGTCCATACTTGGTTAGTATACATGGAGTCCATCTCGATTTCATGGCTTCAAGCCATTTCTCGAGAATCTGGTCCATTCATAGCTTCTTGGTAGGAAGCGGGCTCATCTTGATCTATGAGCATCACATCGCCGCTTTTGAGTCACAAGATATCCATAATATCTCTCGGTGCTCTTGGGCGTGTCCTACCAGATCTACGAATGACTTGTGTAATTTGAGCAGGTTCACTTTCCACAATTTCTTGTGGTTCCTGCTCATGTTCCAACTCAGGTTCAATGATATTTTGTGGTTCTCGAATTTCTTCGAGTTCTACTTTCCTCCCAATTTCCTTTGAGACAAATTCTCTTTCTAGAAAAATACCAGTTCGAGCAACAACCACTTTGTTCTCAGAAGGTTTGTAGAAATAATACCCTTTTGTTTCCTTTGGGTATCCCACAAAATTACATTTGTCGATTTGGGTCCGAAGCTTGTAAGAATTCGAGGGCGCTTCTGAGCACGCCTCATGAACCCCAAATCTTCATGAACAACATACTAGGGCGTTTCCCACCCACATTTCATATGGTGTCTTCTGAACCGTCTTTGTAGGAACACGGTTAAGTGTGAATGCAGCTATCTCTAGGGCATGACCCCAGAAGCTTATTGGAAGATCTGCATGACTCATCATTGATCGTACCATGTCCAACAAGGTTCGATTCCTCCTCTCAGATACACCATTCCATTGCGGTGTTCCAGGTGGAGTGAGCTGTGATATAATACCACACTCCTTTAGAAGGTCATCAAAGTCTTGGCTTAAGTATTCACCTCCTCGATCGGATCGAAGGGCTTTTATGCTTTTGCCAAATTGGTTTTGAACTTCATTCTTGAATTCCTTGAACTTTTCAAAGGATTCGGATTTGTGTCTCATAAGATACACATATCCATATCTACTAAAGTCATCAGTAAATGTAATGAAGTAATAAAACCTACCTCTTGCTAACGAACTCATAGGTCCACATACATCACTATGTATAAGTCCCAATACATCGCTAGCCCGTTCATTGTGTCCAGTGAAAAGGGCTTTAGTCATCTTGCCTAATAAACAAGACTCGCATTTCTCATATGATTCAAAATCAAATGAATCCAAGAACCCATCTTTATGGAGTTTGGATATGCGTTTCTCATTTATATGGCCTAAACGACAGTGCCAGAGATATGTCGGATTTGAATCATTTAATTTAAATCATTTTGTATTTATGTTATAGATAGGCATTTCTAAATCAAGAATATAGAGACCGTTAAACAATTGTGCAACACCATAACAAATATCATTTAAGTAAAACAAACAACGATTGTTCTTTATTATAAATGAAAAACCTTTCTTGTCCAAACAAGAAATAGAAATAATGTTTTTGCTTATAGCAGGCACAAAATAACAATCTTCTAATTCTAAAACTAGCCCAGTGGGCAAAGATAAATGATAAGTTCCTACGGCCGGTCGTGAACTTTTGCTCTATTTCCAACTCGTAGGTTAACCTCTCCTTTCGCCAAAGTTCTACTCCTTCGGAGTCCCTGCACATTAACACAAATGTGAGAACCACATCCAGTATCCAATACCCATGATGTAGAAGTAGATAAGTTGACTTCTATAACATATATACCTAAATCAGAAGTCGTACTTCCTTTTCTTTTCTTCACTTCTTCCAGATAAGCATGACAGTTCATTTTCCAATGTCCAGGTTTTCCACAGAAGTGACATTCACCTTCTTTAGCCACCCCACCTTTAGGTTTTAAAGCCTGTTTGGTTTTGGAATTGGGTTTGGCAAAAGATTTAGATCCTATCTTCTTCTTGCCTTTCCAATTTCCCTTAGCATTCCCCTTTTGAACCATCATTATGGGAGCGGGTCCTGCCTTTTTCATGTTGTTCTCGGCAGTTCTTAACATGGTCAACAACTCAGTAAGGGGTTTCTCAATTTCATTCATAAGATAGTTCATAACAAATTGAGAGTAGCTGATGTTCAAAGATTGCAAAACAAGGTCAGTTTGGGCTTCCGGAGTGATTGGAAAACCCAACCTATCAAGGTACTCAATATACCCAATCATTTTCAAAGACATGTGGACCAACCTGGATCACGTTCACCCATTTTTCGATGATCTGACGCCTTGCTTGTATCATACCTCTCTGTCGAGCATGCCCTTCGAACAATTTCTTGAGATGCTCGATCATCTCATAAGCATCCATTAACTCATGTTTTACAAGCTCGGCGTTCATGGTTGCTAGCATGACACAACTCACATCCAGAGCATCATCTTGATGCTTCTTGTAAGCATTATGCTCCACACGCAGTGCAATGATACCGTCTTTGTAGGAATGGGCCCATCAAGGACATATAGCTTACGCTCTTGTTTGAGGACAATCCTCAAGTTCCTATGCCGATCCAAGGAAATTAATTCCACTTAGCTTGTCCTTTTCAAGGATGGTCGTAATGAAAGACTATTTGTGTTGTTGTTGTTTGCCATTTGATATCTACAATTTATAAGTGCAACAATAATAAGTCAAATTACGAGTTGATATTATATAATTGATAATAGTACATTCAAAATATACCTCCCACTATTTTATTCAAATCAATAGCCCTCACCATTAATTCTTGAAAGCATTTTCTATTAAATCTTTCTAGTGAGCGAAGATCCATATTTCATTATGCCTTAAGTTAGCTTTGGCTATTCTCTCAAAACATAATTATTTAGGTAGACAACCCTTTGTCAATTATATCATATATAACTCTGGATAGTTTGGTAAACAACATTTGTTTCTAGTCTATCTAATGGTACCAACCAAACTCTATGCCTCTAAGTCCACAATCCTATTGAGATAACTTAGTTAAGTCGGGCCCAATGATTTTAATAGTTTGGATATCACAATTATCCTATCGCATCTTACCTAGATAAATAGGGTACTTTGCTTTGGCAAACCTACATCTATTGATCAAGGTCTTGATGAGTGTTATTCATTGGAAGGCATCTGATTTAGACTTAATAATTTAATGAGGGATTTTATTAATTTAGATCTCACCAATTTTAATCTTGTTAAGCATGCACATTATTAATCATATCATATCACATACAAGCATAAATAAAGTGCAAAATTAGATGTGTCACAGTTATGGCCCAATCCACTGTAATCTTTTCAAGCTAATGAAAGATTGAAGGTCAATCTAAGGTGGTAAAAGATCTTAAAATAAATAACTTCCTTGGATCTTCCTCTAGCATGCGCCTCCTCTCCATCATCATCTTTCCATTGTGTTCTCCATCTTGACATCTTCATCAATTACAGATTATTACATGACATAAAGAAACCTCGAAGTTACATTCAAGAGGGATTTAGATGAGAAGAATATTACATTAGAATTTATAGAAAGGCACGACATGCAAGCCGTATTTCAAAACCAAAAACCACTAACCTATGGGTCAAAAGGCCATAACTGTGCACCATGCATATCACAATAAGCACATAACAATTTATATATAATTAAAGAAAACTATATATAAAATATAGGGGACACGACCATCGCGTGCTACTACGACGGGGTCCAGGGGGGTCTCCCCACAGGCGATGGTCCTACTGATTTCGAACTACATTACAGATTGCATATTTTTTCCATACGAATCTAAAGCAGTTTGAGAATCATACATTTTAATCCACCAAAACACCCATAATAACAAATCATATATGTCCGGCTTCGATTTAATCATATTAAAGCGAATAACAATTACACCTGCATTTATCATATATTTCAGCCATTAATCATATTAAAACGATTCTTCATGCTTCTAATCCGATTAGAATAGTTATATTGTTATTCCACCGATTAAAGATACGATTAACGATATCATCATATATATTACCGTAAATACACATTCAACGGAATATCATATATTCAATTTTATATCGGTAAACATAAATCATCATATATCATATATATCGAATACAATTAAAACCACGTAATCTGAATTAATCTTTTTCGCAAGTAGCTCGATACCCTTTGTTGGGCTTCGGCGAGAAGCGCACAATGAAATTAAAATTTTAAAGAAATTTCCGAAACCCTAAAACAGGATCCATGCGAAAATCAATTAATTCGAGGTTTAGAGATTACGAGATATAAACAAAAAAACGAAATCAAACCGAACGCTTCTTGAATCTCCAATGCAATACAAACCGATTAAGCCTCTACGGTATCCACATCGAACGCCGCATTTAAGCCGTGAAACGATTCTTCAATAAGAAGGACTTGCGGTACTAGCCACCAAAAGGAATGGATTTACGAAACTATTTTCTCTAGTCTCTCTCTAAGAATGGCTAGGTTTTTCAATTATGATATCTTACCCTAAGTAGTCGCTTATATATCATATATATATAGTAGTTAAAAGGAATTAATCAAATCAAAACCTAATTTTATAAAATCAATTTATATATATATATATATATATATATATATCTTAATTAAGTCTTACTTAATTAATATACATATATAAAATTATCCTTTTAATTTAAATTAAGTGATTTAAATACTATTAATCATATTAATATATTTAAATCCTTAAAATTTAAATTAATTCCTTTTAAATAATGTTCTATGTGTGTGACCCTTATACGTTATTATTACGTTGGCAATAATTTTAAAATCATATTATAAAATTATAAGCGGTGAAAGCTGACATCTAGTAATGCATCATCGCTACCCAAGTAATAATAAGATCGATGATTCGATGCAACCTTTTAAGTGACCAATGTTTCAATGTAATTTAATCCTTTTAACCTTAATATCCTAGATTAAACTCGAGTCATGGAATGTGTCATACTCTTCATAATTTAATCTGAGTTTTCTTGATCAATGAGTGAGTATATATGAAACAAATCACTATTTGAGCATGGCCATGCATTTCATAGTCCTACTCAATCAAGAGGCCTATGGATATCACCCATAATATATAGGATGGTTAAATTCCATCTAGATCACTCATATTTCTCACCACGATTAATGATGAACCCAATAATCACCTTTATAGTCCACCACTATTAAAGGTGACATTTGATGATATCAAAGTACATAAATTCTCGTAGTAGTATATAGCGATTTCGTGCCTGAGGACCATTACATCATTGTCACTATGAGAATTTCTAACGACGGTTCGCATAATGCTCCATATAAATTCTCATGGTGGAATTCATCCCAATTATCGTTCTCAACATGTACCTATGCATTGACTTAATATCTCATATATTTATGACCAATGAGATTTGGTCATCAAATCGATCCACATACTTGTCTCCATGCATCATTGTTGTCCCATCAACAATGATACTCATTCAGGGACATTTAAAACACTGATACTAATGGTAATATATAATCTCATGTTCAAGTCACATACTTGAAACTATATAATTTGTATCACTATTCTAAGGAATTTTATTATGTTAACAATTATATTACGCAGTAAATAAAACCATAATAAAATCATATATTTATTTAATCAAATATAATATCAAAACGTTAAGCAATTATATCAAATAATTGGCCTCTAGGGCATAAACTCTAACACCTCTTGCATAGTTAGTAACAAGAAAACAAAATTTCGAGTGTCTACAGTTGCCATCATTGGATTCTTCCTACCATTACGTTGGGATTGTCACCACCGCTCGGGCTTTCTATCAGGCTGATGCTAATAGCTCTACTGAAGATAGAATTTTTATTACTTGCTTTCACAGCATTCTCACAATACTTACTCAAACAGTAGTTTTCTGAAGGTTGACCATCACCGACTTTCCTCGGTGCCTACTTGAACAGTAGTTTACAATGGTCTGAAAATCACCAAACCTTCGTGGTGCCTTAGCTGGAGATTTGTATAACAGATTCCATCATCGTTCCTTCCCAATGCTACGTTGGAGCTGTTGCCAACTATTTTTAGTGTCAGACATTCTGATCTTCGTTGAAATTATTTTCAATGGCTGACATCAATGGACCATTCCCGATGCTACATTGGAGTTATCGCCAATGGTTTGCAATGTCAGACATTCTGACCTTCGTTAAAGTAGCTTTCAACGGCTTACATCATCGGACCATTCCTGATGCTACGCTGGAGTTGTCGCCAATAGTTTGCACTGTCAAACATGCCTGATATCTGTATTGGGGATATATTTCTGATGAGTTATACCCCTGGAAAAATCTGGACGTTTTGAAGAATTCAATACCCACGGTTCATGACACCATACCTTCCTGATGTTTTGACAAGGGCTGCTTTCAATAACCTCTATCATCAATTTTTAAACCCCACATCCGGGTTAATACTAATGACTTACGTGTAGATCAGAAGTTTGGTATCTGAATTCAGGGTTTCAGGCTCTTTCCGCTTAATCGTGTAACACCTTTTTCCCTGATTTTACTTTTTAGCTTCCGAACTCCATTGCAACTCAAATTTGATAGAGCCTGAGGGGTGGGGACCACCCTGGGTGGCCACAGGTAGACTTGCGGCTGCCACGAGTTGACCCACGGCTCCCCATGGGTATATGTACTCCCTCCCTTCTCTTTCACAAGTTATTTTCAAGTTAAACACAAAAGAAAATCCAAAATTTCCTCTTCAGATCTACTGATCTCGAGTTGCTTTTTCCAAAATCTGTCACCGTACAAATGTTCTGCACTATCCCAGTAACGTTTACATGTTTTATTTTCAAGTTTTGACCTTTAGAACATTAGATTTCATATATAATGCTTCTAAACACAATGTAGTGAATATGCATGCTTATATGACTTGATAAAAATATTCAACTTAGTAAATGTTCATATTTTACCATGTTGAATGTATTAATATGAAAAAAATGACTTTTGAAACAGTCATTTGGCACCATTTTTACTAGTTTATTCATCCTGTTTGAGGACAAATGAGCATGGATTTTCAAATAAAGCATACATCGTAATTTGGCTGCCATAGTGGATTTAATTTTGATGTTTTTTATGTATATGAGATGTTCATGACTTTGGACTGGTGTGCTACTGAATGGCCACCTAGTCATGCCTATGTGCATGTGGACAGTCCATTTTACAAAGGAGAGACTCTGGCAAAATTTTGTCACGAGTCTGGGCATTTAATGAACATGCAATTTTAACTCAACTGTGAATGTATATTATCACAATGCATGTATCAGGACATAGATTATGCATGAAATAATGATTTGAATTTAATAAGCTTTAAGTTTAGGACTTACCTCACCCTTTTTGAGGTGATTTGGAGACTTTGTTCATATTATGGATCTAGACCAGTCGAGTAGCTCTCGTAGGGCCTCTATAGGTGTGAGGAGGAGAGCTTCTGATGTTCCTCACTCTCGTCCAGCCTGGCAACCTTGCTAGTTTATTGAGTCAATTATTCGCCATATCTAGGTTGAGAGGTCCGATGTCGTGGATGAGGAGGAGGATGTTCTTATTATGGACCCTGCTCTTTCTTCTTCCATTCCCCGTCGGGAGCTTCCAGCTATTAATGTGATGATTCTAGATCTCCTGGATGATTTGAGTCGTCACCCCTCGATCTATCTTCATGCGAACGAGGTAATAGTCGTTTCCATTCCTTTCCCATTTTTGGGGCAAGGGTTTTGATCTTTGATTTGCAATTTGATACAGGTTATCGGCTTTACTCAGCCCAGGGGAAACTGGCTTAGCATTCACTCTTTATAAAGCCCCCAAATCCAGGTACTTGAAACCCGAATTCAGTTCTTTACGATACCATTTCTATGAGCAGAATAATACTAATAATAATAACAATAATATAGATACCAACTTAATTTACATATTTATCAAAGTCTAAATCCCAAGTACTCAACCTTTAATACATTCCTCACAATACGTGATAGGTAATATATATCATATTTGTCTTAATAAAGATAACTATTACATAAAATGGCATTGAATTCATTTTGCAACCTTTCCTTTCCCTTTATTCTTAGCCGAGCCTTCTACTTGTTCACACTTAACTGAAAACATTTAAATTAAACAAGGATGAGCATTTGATTGCCCAGCAAGTAATAGCAATTATATATATATAAGCTGAAAGAATTTAAATGTTTTATTTATACTATCCTTCTACAAAAAATCAATAGTTGTGAAGTAATCTGAATCGATAATATTAACATAACAACCCTCTTTCAAATTTTAAAACTACGTATTAACTATATATAGGGTTAAGGGGACATACTATGAACATTATTTTCATTTTCGAATAGGTTTAGCAGAACTTCATTCGCAAACTGTCAAAACTTACGGGCAAGAGGGTGTATATCCCATAGACCCTGTATTGATCAGTACTACATGCAAGAACGATAGGATCGTTCACTCTGTCCGCCTTGGGCGCATAAAAGTTTTCCCGTGTAAGGGATGTTCATACTTGTCGGGGTTCTAAACCAAAGTAATTCAGTTAGATAATAATAAGGTTTTATCTTGGTCAACAATAATATATAATTCAACATATATGTATACGGGTATTTATCAAAGCTATATCAACATGTGGTTAAATGCAATGATTATCCAAGTGGGGACACTTGTATAACCATTTATAAAAATTATCGAACATAATATATATCTGAATTATCATATACTAACATGTTGATAATCAATGAGCGTATATAATATAGGGTCAATAATATGTACAGTAATAATATAATTCTGAAACATTCTTACTCATGTCTATTGCATAAAGAAAATGCAAGGGTAGGATACTTGCTTGATGCGCTGCTCACAATACACAACTTAGTTTTATCTTTAATATCACAACCTATCATTAATCAAATCATTCATTCTATTAGAACAATATACAATAACATATAGTACTGCATTTCGCAGTCAGCACATAACCTAATCACATTATCACACATGTTCAACAATTATTGCATCATAAACAAACATTAATACAGTCAAAATATCTAAGTCTAGATCAATTTCTAAAAATATGTCGGTGTACCGACAGCTTTATCGGGTAATTATCGAGTCTAAGACTTTATTCTGAAGCTCAATAACTATAAGTATCAGTCATATCATTTTAAATAACTTAATAAACATTTAATATAATTTATCATGAATTTCAAACACCAGAATCATTATCAAATGATTTAAGTATTAAATAATTCTATTATCATTTAATTATTATTTAACTATTAATGAAACCATTGCCAAAATATTAAGGTTATTTATAATAACTCAAAATATTTTTAAAACATTTATATTACCCTTAAATGAATTTTAAAACATTTAAAATTATTTTAAATAATTACCATTAATATTAAGATATTAATGTACTATTTCTTAAAATATTAAAACTCATTAAGTATAACTTAAAATATTTTTAATTCACTTAATATTATTAATCTTTATAATATTTAATTCACCTCTTAGTATTATTAATTCACTAATAAAACTTTTATTCACTTACTAATATTATTAACATCTTAATAATATTTTAATACTTTACTAATATTATTAATCCTCTTAATAATATTTTAATCATGCATTAATATTATTACTTTAATAATATCTTACTTATGCTTTAGTATCATTAATCAATTAATAATACTTTTAATCATTTACCAATCGTATTAATATTTTATTTATTTACTAATATTATTGAATATTTTATTCCTTACTAATGTTATTACATTAATAACATTTTATTTAATCTAAATATATTATTATTTACTTAATAATATTTTAATTATCCAATAATATTTTAATTTAATATTATTAATCTTTTAATAATATCGTAATCTCGATTAATATTTTAATCTAATATTATTAATCATTTAATAATACTTTAATCATTTATTAATATTTTAAATCAAATATGATTAACCATTTAATAATATTTTAATAAAGTTTTAATCTTAATATTTTTATTTACTTAACAATATCATATTCTAATATTATTAATATCATAATAACATTTTAATAATTTATTAAATCAATAAATAATTTATTTTAATTGTTCACCCTTTATAAAACCATTTATTTAATATCCATAAAAGGTCATAAATAATATTTCTTATTCTAAATTACCAAAATGCCCTAAAATAGTCATAATATTGTAAGACCCCAACTTTTATGAATAAAGAATAATTTTCTCGAATTATATTTTTGAATATTATGGTGTTGATTTGATATAATGTTATAGTTGTGGGTAATATTTACAAATTTTGCAAAGTAAGCAAGTGGTTATATAATATTCGATTGGTCGGGGAATATTCGTTTTAACAGGGAATATTAGTACAACGGCACAATCATTGGTGGACCACACAACGGAAGTATTCTCGTAGTTAGAAAACGACAAAAATACTTTATGAAAATAACGGCGAAAGTTTTATCGTTAACTGTTGAAACACCCGGTGTTAAAAGTAATGAATGTCTGGCGTGGTTACTGCAGTACACGATATTGATTATTGATGCTTACGTGAAAAGTCACTCAGTTATACTCAATTATTGCTACAGTAATTGTTGTATCATATCTCTCATATTATTGATTCAATTATTGTTACAGTATCATCTGAATAATATGATATATTATTAAATCAATGATTGAGACGGCAAAGTTATTCATATTATTATTTGAAATATTGACAATGTCTAGAAGTTCTGTCAAGGAGAGGTTTGGTCACCTAATTGCGCGCCAATAAGGAGAAATCCTTATCTGAAAGGCCCCTCTTTCCTGGGAACGGCCTGGTTGTTAAATGTTGTGAATTATAATATTAATGATGAATAAGTTCGTGTTAATTAAAGATGAATTTTATAGTGTTGGAATTATTTGTGTTAGTGGGAATCGACATTTGTTTCGATAATAATTGATGTCTGGAGGATATATTATTCAATCGGGTATTCAGGATACTTTTCGTGTCGGAGTACTATTCATGAGTTACTATTCATGAGTTACTATTCATGAGTTACTATTCACGAGTTACTATTCACGGAGTACTATTAACCCGTAAAATATATTTATGTTCGGTCCAAATTATTTTTTGGTACAATATTATTCCATGAGGAGATGTGTTAATTTTTCAGACCGTTGGTTGAAGATATAATAGTAAATCAATATGGACTGCTGGTGGATAGTTATAATAGTAAATCAATATGGATCGCTGGTTTAAAGTTTTAGTTGTAAATTAGTATGGACCGTTGCTTTAAGTTTAATAGTAAACCAATTTGGATCGTCCGTTTAAAGTAAATCAATCTGGACCGTTCGTAAGTTAGTTACTATGCAGACTATTCTTCTATAAATAGAAGCTTATTCCTTCATTATTTCTTACAAATTCACTGAAACTCTAGAGAGAAAAGTTATAGAGAAACTATAGAAAAGTATTCTGCTACTTCCTTACTCTTATATTCAGTTTCTTTTACGGTAAGGGGTATTATTTCTTTTGTATTCATGAAGAGAACTTCTGTTATTCCATTATTTATTATTCATTGGAATAACTTTTGTATACTGTGAGCTACCTATACTTGGTGAAATTCTTACATTATTTCATTCTTTATTATTACATTGGAATATCTTGTTTGTGCGTTTACGCCAACTCGGTTCCATTATTTATTATTCGCCGGAATATCATATATGCATCGTTTTACGCGGATCTAGTTCCATTCTTTATTATTCTGGCTTGAATATCCCATGCATGCGTTTTTACGTGGACTGGTTCCGATTATTTATTATTCTTGGAATAACTCAGTCATGCGGTCTATCGCATGCATGGTGATTTCTTTTGTTATTCCATTCTTTATTCTATTCAGGTTAGTTAAAACTTTGACTTCTATACTCCATGAAATTAGTGGAATATCCTTGATATTTGCGCTTAATCCAATATCTTTCATGGAAATATTCTTCCGAGCATTCTTGATTTTTACTCTACAGCAAAGTATCATGTTGACAATTTGACGTTATCGGTTCCTAGATAAATTAATTCTTGAACTTGTTTTATTGAATTCTTATATCATTGTCATCATCCTCATGTTTATATTTTGTTGAAAGTCATCTGTGGCACCAGTAGTGCATAGATGGACTTGGTATGATTATGACCAGAATTATTCGATTGTAATCATGCCCGCAACGCTTACAAATGATGTGGTAAAGACCTCATTGGGTGTAGTGCATTGATGGACGATTGTTGGCATGATCATGACCATTAATGAATACACGAATGTCCTCGCCCGTAGTGCATGGATAATTTTGGTCGGTGATACTAAAGAATATCCTTGGCCCGTAGTGTGAGGGTGATTCGATGATGTGGAATATTTATTAAGTCGAGTCCCAACGATAAAAGTGATGAAAACCTTTTTAAATCATAGAAGATAGTAGATTCTATTCCCTACTTGAATCTTCTAATGGATTGCTTGTTACTCTTTACGCAGCTTAAACTTGATAGTTATTATATTTTATCGGTTTAACACCGTTGAAGGCTAACGATAAATTATTCGCATTATCTTAGTCATAATATTTCTTCTTGGGCTAGTTGAGCTCACCTTTCTTTCTTGTTCTCTTGAAATGAGAACGTGGTTTGGGACTAGTCGGGGAGCAGTGATGGCCCTAGATGGTGCATTAGTAGTCCTCACTATTATGTGAAATAGTGTGATAATAATTGTAATGAGGAATCCTTTTGAGTTTGTATACTCTCTAGTAGACAATATTTGTATTCAAACTCACAGTTTATGTTTTTTTCGTATTGTACACGACAGTTGTATTATTAAGTTGTATTTGAATTCTGTACCATGTATCTGGCGACTCAAGATGGGTGATGTATACATAATTTTGGGGGCGTCACAATTGGTATCAAAGCCATAGAAAAGAGCCCCGAGCCTTTATCCGGTGACTTCCAAGTCTTGGGATGCACCAAAGCCAGACTTTCCGTAGGGGACGCTGTTCTGCGGTGGCAAGTTCATAGGTATCATTGTGAGGTGCTATCCAGGTTAAGGGATAGAAGTCACAGTTGGTATCAAATCTTAGGGACATGATCCCTGGCTAAGATGTTAGAATAGAACTAGGAGGGGAGAGATGGGGAATTCCTTCGCTAGTATGACCTACCTAAGTTTTTTTTGGTATTTAATTGGTTGGTCAGAATATAGGGATAATATGTTACATGTCAATTAACCTTTTGTTTTGTGGCAATATCTGAAAATGACATCAGAGAATGTTGAGAATAGCAATGGAGCACAGACGACCGTTAATTCACCACATATCAATAATCAGGATAATGTGGATCAGGAAGGCGACAATCATCATGCAAACAACAACACTGACCAAATGATGAATGATGGAATGTTTAAGGGCTTTAGGCAATTCATGCAACAACAGGTGAGAGTGGCTCCTATCCAAAATGTAGGTGGAAACACTGGAAACTCTCGAACGGTCACCGCTAAACAGTTCAAGGAGCTGGGACCACCGGAGTTTATTGAAGAGCCAAAATCACTTAAGGCGGAAGCATGGATAAAGCAGATCACCAAGATATTTGATGTCTTGGGATGCTCCGAGGAGCAAAAGGTTTCCTTTCACGCCTTTATGTTATGCGAGAGGCGATTCTTCGGTGGGAATTGGTAAAGCGTACTCAACCTACCGCACTGAAGATGTCTTGGGAAAAGTTTCAAGAACTATTCAACGACAAGTACTTTCCCGAAAGTATTCGTCATATAAAAGAGGTAGAATTCATCAAGTTGGAGCAAAATAATATGTCCGTGTCGCAGTACGAAGCCAAGTTTGCCGAGTTGTCCCAGTTTACGTCCCACTTGGTGGATAATGAAGAGAGAATGACGCGGATGTATTTAAGAGGTTTGAAGCCGGAGATACTTCAACATCTTATTTCTCATAAACTGTGTTTGTATTCTGATGTTGTAAATAGGGCTTAGTTAGTGGAGCGTGATAACGAGTCAACGCAACCAAAAGAGAGAAACCGACAAAATGATAACACCAGTGAGAGCAGTCATCGAAGCGGTTACAACAAGCATGGAAGGAATCAACATGCCAAAAATGGTAACCACTTCGGTGGTAATCAAGGCCAAAACAATAAGAATGGACATTTCAAGAAGAAGAGATTCAACAATGATGGAAAGACGTTAGCACCAGCACCCGTTGTTAAGGAAGGAGAACGACCACCTATCATATGCTTCAAATGCGGAGGGGAGGGACACATAAGTCCAAATTGCGCGATGTCGTCCAAAGCATGTTATAATTGTGGAAGAGAAGGTCACTTAGCCCGATTTTGTCGTTCACCGAAGACAAGTTCAGCTAGGATAGAGGCACAAAAGGCCGTCCCAGAAAAGTCAAAGCTGGTAGTGCAAGGGAGAGCATTTGTTATGACCTCCCAGAAAGCAAGGAACCCGAATGAGGTCATCACAGGTAAGCTTATCATAAACTCTAATGGTTTATACTTTATTTGATACCGGTTCTACCCATTCTTTTATTTCTCCTACTTGCGCTCAACGATTAAATTTGACTCCGGAGAAATTAGACTTTGACTTATCTGTGGAAACTTCGTTGGGAGAAACCTTCATTACTTCCTTTTTTTATAAGTCTTGTTTGATTCAAATCGGTAACCGCACATTACTTGTCAATCTTATTTCTTTAAAAATACTTGCGTTTGACGTAATTCTAAGGATTGATCGGTTAACTACTCATCATGCAAAAATTGATTATTTTCGTAAGGTTGTTAGTTTTCATATTCCTAATCAACCTATTATGCGAATTCAAGTCACCAAACCATTAAAATCAATCACGATCATTTTAAGCTATAAAGCTATTCGTTTATTGAAAAACGGATGTCAAGCTTTCTTAGCTCATGTCACAGATTTAAACAAAAATACGTCAGTTTTGAACGATATTTCTATTGTTAATAAATTTCCTGTCGTATTCCCTGAAGAACTTCCTGGCCTACCCGTAGAGCGTGAAATTGAATTTTGTATCGACCTTGAACCTGGTACAAAATCCATTTCCAAAGCCCCATATCAAATGGCTCCTATTGAACTTCAGGAGTTAAAGACCCAATTGCAAGAATTGTTAGATATTGGTTTCATTCGTCCTATTACGTCTCTTTGGGGTGCTCCTGTTCTATTCGTGAAGAAGAAAGATGGGAGTATGTGACTTTGTATTGATTATCGGGAGTTGAATCATGTCACCATCAAAAATAGGTACCCATTGCCACATATTGATGACCTGTTTGACCGGGGCCAGAGGAGCCAAATTCTTTTCAAAGATTGATCTTCGTTCTGGATATCACCAATTGAAGATTAGAACCGATGCCATTACAAATACGGCTTTCAGAACTCAGTACGGGTATTATGAATTCCTAGTCATGTCCTTTTGATTGACTAATGCTCATGCTGCCTTCATAGATATGATGAACCGAGTATTCAAGGAATATTTGGATCACTTTGTGGTCGTCTTTATTGATGACATCCTTATTTATTCCAAAAGCCGTGAAGATCATAAGCAACACTTGAGGTTAACACTCCAAAAGCTTCGTGAATATAAGCGTTATGCCAAGTTGAAGAAATACGAGTTCTGGCTGGAGGAAGTAGCATTCCTTGGGCACGTAGTATCAAGTCATGGAATATCTGTTGACCCGTCAAAGATTGAAGCTATTCAAAGTCGAGCAACCTAAATCGATGGCCGGAAGTCGTAACTTTCTCGGTTTAGTTGGTTATTATCTGAGATTCGTGGAAGGATTTTCTCGAATCACTACTCCATTAACTCAAACTTCGGAAAATCTACAAAGTTCAGGTTGGAGCAAAGAATGTGAGAAGAGTTTTCAAGAACTTAAGAGGAGACTCATTTCAAAGACTGTTCGACAATACCATCCGCTCGGAGGATTTGTCATCTACGGTGATGCTTCGGCAAAGGGTTGGGATGTGTTCTCATGCAACATGGGAAAGTCATAGCCTATGCCTCAAGACAACTCAAAAAATATGAGAGGAATTATCCTACTCATGATCTAGAGTTAAGCATATTGTCTTCGCACTTAAAATTTGGAGGCATTACTTGTATGGGGAGAAAGTGGAGATCTTTACGGATCATAAAAGCCTCAAATATTTCTTAACTCAAAAGGAACTCAACATGCGACAACGACGTTGACTTGAACTGTTGAAATATTATGATCATACCATCCAATACCATCCTGGAAAAGCGAACGTGGTAGCTGACGCATTGAGTAGAAGATTATATGCAAGTACGAGTGCAATATTGTCAACGCAAAGGCACATTTTGTGTGACTTGCAAAGGATGGAGATAGAGTTAAAGACTCCAGGGACCCATGTGATGATGGTGAATATACGAGTAGAACTGACTTTAATTGATAAAGTTAAAGCTGCTCAAGCTACAGACCTGGAGCTGATGCGTATGAGGAAGAAAGTGCAAGAAGTGCTATGTCGGAAGCAAGAATCAATGAATAAGGAATACTTCGAGTCAACTCCAGATTTTGTGTTCCTAACGACCCTAATTTAAAGTATAAAATCATGATGGAGACACACAATACACCATTTCCAATCCATCCTGGGAGTACCAAAATGTATCATGATCTTCGACAAACATTTTGGTGGAGTAATATGAAGAGAGAGATAGCGGAGTTTATCTCAAGGTGTTTAACTTGTCAACGAGTCAAGGCGAAACATCAAGTACCAAAAAGTCCATTGCAACCACTTGAAATTACAGAATGGAAGTAGGAGCACATTACCATGGATTTCGTTACTGGTCTTCCCAAGGTTTCTCAAGGCATAGATGCAATTTGGGTCATTGTTGATAGATTGACCAAGTCTGCTCACTTATTACCTATACGAGAAACTTATACACTTGAACGTCTTGCTCGTATGTACATAAATGAGATTGTAAGACCACATGGTATGCCGGTATCCATAGTTTCGATCGAGACCCAAGATTCACTTCACGATTTTGGGTTAGTTTGTAAAAACTATGGGCACAATTTACGATTTAGCTCGGCATATCATCCCTCGGATTTGACGGGCGGTGGAGAGGACTATTCAAACTCTTGAAGATCTATTAAGACTCTATGTCCTTGACTTCAAAGGAAGTTGGGACAAGTTCTTACCATTGGTGGAGTTTCCCTACAACAACAGTTATCAAGCAAGTATTGGTATGGCTCCATTTGAGGCGTTATATGGGAGAAAGTGTCATTCTCCAATATGCTGGGATGAGGTGGGTGAAGCAACGTTGTTGGGACCGGAGTTGGTACGTATGACTACAGAAAAGATTCAAACGATCCGACAACGTATAAAAACTTCACAAGATCGACAAAAGAGTTAATTCTCGAGCGAGTGGGAACTGTGGCCTATAGACTCGCCTTACCGCCAAGTATGTCTCGTGTGCATAATGTTTTTCACATATCTATGTTACGTAAATATGTGAAAGACCCGAACCACATTATTGAGTTAGAACCAGACGAGATAGAGGAAGATTTAACGTATGAAGATTTACCTGTTAAAATCTTGGATAAGAAAGATCATGTTCTACGCTCCAAGGTAATACCTCAATCAAAGTTTTATGGAGAAACCACGATGTGGAGGAAATGACTTGGGAGTTAGAATCTGAGATGAAGTCAAGGTATCCTCGTCTCTTCGATATACTAGGTATGTACCCTAATTTCGAGGACGAAATTTCATAAGAAGGGGAGGTAGCAAGACCCCAACTTTTATGAATAAAGAATAATTTTCTCAAATTATATTTTTGAATATTATGGTGTTGATTTGATATAATGTTATAGTTGTGGGTAATATTTATAAATTTTGCAAAGTAAGAAAGTGGTTATATAATATTCAATTAGTCGGGGAATATTCGTTCAACGGTACAATCATTGGTGGACCCCATAACGGAAGTATTGTCGTAGTTAGAAAACGACAAAAATACTTTATGAAAATAACGGCGGAAGTTTTACCGTTAACTGTTGAAACACCCGGTGTTAAAAGTATAGTAATACGCGTAGTTGCACGTTAGAGTTAATACCAGGTATTGATTATTGATGCTTACGTGAGAAGTCACTCAGTTATACTCAATTATTGCTACAGTAATTACTGCATCATATATCTCATATTATTGATTCAATTATTGTTACAGTATCAAATGAATAATATGATATATTATTAAATCAATGATTGAGACGACAAAGTGATTCATATTATTATTTGCAATATTGACAATGATATAAAAAGTTACATCGAGGAGAGTTTGGGGCACCTAATTGCGTGCCCATAAGGAGAAAATCTTTATCGAAAGCCCCCTCTCACTGGAGCGACACGTTGTTAAATATTATGAATTATAATATTAATGATGAATAAGTTCGTGTTGATTAAATATGAATTTTATAGTGTTGGAATTATTTGTGTTAGTGGGAATCGACATTTGTTTCGATAATAATTGATGTCTGGAGGATATATTATTCAATCGGGTATTCGGGACACTTTTTGTGTCGGAGTACTATTCACGAGTTATTATTCACAAGTTACTATTCACGAGTTACTATTCACGAGTTACTATTCACAGAGTACTATTCACCCGTAAAATATATTTCTGTTCGGTCCAAATTATATTTTGGTAGAATATTATTCCATGAGGAGATGTGCTAATTTTTCAGACCGTTGGTTAAAGATATAATAGTAAATCAATATGGACCGCTGGTGGATAGTTATAATAGTAAATCAATATGGATCGCTGGTTTAAAGTTTTAATAGTAAATCATTATGGGTCGTTGCTTTAAGTTTTAATAGTAAACCAATCTGGATCATCCGTTTAAAGTAAATCAATCTGGAACGTTCATAAATTAGTTACTATATCGATCTATTAAATCTATAAATAAAAGCTCATTCCTTCATTATTTCTTCGAATTCATCAAAACTCTAGAGAGAAAAGTTATAGAGAAACTATAGAAAAGTATTCTGCTACTTCCTACTCTTATATTCGGTTTTTTTACTAGTAAGGGTATTATTTCTTTTGTATTCATGAAGAGAACTTACATTATTCCATTATTTATTATTCTATTTGAATAACTTTTGTATCATGAGCTACCCTATACTTGTTGAAATTCTTATGTTATTTCATTCTTTATTATTCATTGGAATATCATGTATACATGCGCTTCTACTGGACTGGTTCCATTATTTATTATTCAGCCGGAATATCTTATCTGTGCGCTTTTCACGCCTGACTGGTTCCATTCTTTATTATTACATTGGAATATCCTCGTTCATGCGCTTTTACGCTACATGGACACGGTTCCGATTATTTATTATTCATTGGAATAACCTACTGTCTGCGCTTGATATCGCATGCATGGTGATTTCTTTTGTTATTCCATTCTTTATTATCTTCAGTTGGTTAAAACTTTGACTTCTATACTCCATGAAATTAGTGGAATATCCTTAATATTGCGCTTCATCCAAAGATTTTTTCATGGAAATATTCTTCTGAGCATTCTTGAATTTTACTCTACAAAAGCGATAATGTTGACAATTTGGGCGTTATCGGTTCCCGGATAAATTAATTCTTGAACTTGTTTTATTGAATTCTTATATCATTGTCATCATCCTCATGTTTATATTTTATTAAAAGTCATCTGTGGCATGTACGTGCATAGATGGACTTGGTATAATTATGACCGTGGATTATTCTTGTAATAATCATGGCCAAATAACGTTACAAATGATGTGGTAAAAGTTCTCATTGGCCCATATTGCATTGATGGACAGTTGTTGGCATGATCATGCTCATTAATGAATACACGAATGTCCTTGGCCCGTAGTGCATGGATAATTTATGGTCGTGATACTAAACAATATCCTTGGTCAGTAAAGTGTAAGGTGATTCGATGATGTGGATTATTTATTAAGCTAAGTCCCAAATGATAAAAGTGATGAAAACCTTTTAAATCATAGAAGATAGTAGATTTTATTCCTACTTAACTCTTCTAATGGATTACTTGTTCATGGCAGTTAAACTTGATAGTTATTATATTTTATCGTTTTAACACATTGAAACTAACGATAAATTATTCTGCATTATCTTAGTCATAATATTTCTTCTTGGGCTAGTTGAGATCACCCTTTTTTCACCGTTCTCTTCGTGAAATGAGAACGAAACGGGACTAGTCGGGAGCAGTGATGGTCCTAGATGGTGCATTAGTAGTCCTCACTATTCTGTGAAATAGTGTGATAATAATTGTAATGAGGAATCCTTTTGAGTTTGTATACTCTCTAGTAGACAATATTTGTATTCAAACTCCGTTTATGTTTTGTCGTATTGTACACGACAGTTGTATTATTAAGTTGTATTTGAATTCTGTACCATGTATCTAGCGACTCAAGATGGATGATGTATACCTAATTTTGGGGGCGCCACAAATATTATATATTAGGAGTATTCAAGCATTAAAATCAAACTTTTCTTATGTAAGACATCATTTAACTATTTATTTCTTTTTATTCATAACTTAATCATTTTTAGGAAAAATAGCAAACTGATTCCAAAATTCTCATTTTCTGGATTTGGACAGTATATGACCCAACCATGATCCCCAAATATTTCTGGAATTTTAGAAAATGATTTACTAATTTTATAGTGCCCAAAACACCCGGATCTTGCTTCATTTTTCATAAATCGAGTTTTGCTTTGCAAACTCTGAACTTTTCAAGGTCTACTCTCATCACATATATGAACCTACTGTAAAAATTTTGGAATTTTCCAGTGTATACACAGTGAGAAATTCGAGTGTTAATATTTAGGATTCCTTTGCAGAAATAGCCATTACGCACAACCTATAAATCAAAACGCGTCCGTTCTTTTTCCTACACGTAGATAACTTCTTAAGGTACCCCTGTGATTTTTCCCAAATTTTTGAAAGACTTTCAACTGCCAGAAAAAGTCTCAAGAAAAACAGGGACAGTAGCTTTTTAGGTTTTTGAAACTTTATCTTTCTAAGTGGACTGTTTTGGGGAAAACAGCCCATATGGCTTCAATACTTGCTAGATTTGTGATCTACCACTTGAATTTAATAGATAACTCATGTATCTAGTATCCCCCTTTGACAAATCACAAATCCAAGCTGTAAAACTTGAGTTACATGAGATTTAGTGGAAGAAAAACAAGAGTTTCACCCCTTGGAGAACATATGCTCATTTCCTTCCTCTAAACCTTTGATCTAACACTCAAGATACTTAGTTCCATACATGATAATATGTAGAACTAGGGTATCTTGAGTATTAATCTATATCTCCAACAAATCATGCTATAACACAAAATAGAAGAAGAATAAGAAAAAGAATGGATGAGAACCTCACCTTGTTTTATTTGCTATCCTTCTTGATCTTCCAAAGTAATGTATAATCTTAGGGTGCATTAAGGAACTAGCACACCTCTCTCTCTCTCATAAAACCGAAACTCTCTCTTTCTCTCTCTCTCTTGTATGTTGTTAGCTTAGGAGAAAAAGAAGAAGAAGAAGAATAAGAGAAATGGAAATGATCTAGCAAATGAATGGGTGATTAACTATTATTCCCCAAACTTTTATTGTCCCATGGATAAAAGACTACACCTTATCTGTGACAACCCCAAAATAGGTCCATTCTATCCAACCTATTCTGAGTCGCCAAATACATGGTACAGAAAACAACTACAACTTTATTACAACAATTGTCGTGCAAAATACAACAACACATATGCTGTGAGTTTGGATACAAATATATACCAAATGTGACTCATGTTCCAACCGTGGATAGCACCTCAAAATGACACCTTACATAAAGGTATAGTCAAAAACTATTTTAGAAATTAGAATCTTTTGGAAGTGCTCAAGGAAACCTTCGTACATGGGAGGCCATGCGTCTTGGTTATGATAGATATCATATGGCCATAGAATTATCCTTGGTTGACCCAATAGACCCCAAAGAAAAACGAGAAGATTACTATCATATTCTTCCCAATGGTGAGTCTTCTCTTGACATATCATTATCTCCACTATCTCTAAATGAGAATTATACTTCAAACAAACACCAAGATTATATAGGTAGTGCTCGTAAATATACTCAGCAAGTGGATGAGCACAACCCTGTCTTATGATGACACGAGGTTGTATGTCATTAGACATCTTATATGATAGTGGCAAAACACCCTTCCAACATTGGGTTCGCCTCACCCTATTTGATTCACCAAATATAACTACTAAATGATGTATACAACACTTTTCTATACTTCTTAGGGAGAACCTCCACAGCTAGAGACCACTGTTCTATTTCCCCGTTACCCTCGCTCGACCCAGCTACATTCTTATTACATGAAAAGGAATTGTGAAGCAAAAGGGTGAGCATAACTAGCCCAGTAAAGAATATCATGACTAAAGATTATCAATAGCCTTCATCAATAATAAATCAGAGATTTAGAACATATGGTAGATGATAAAAATTTCAACCATAGTTCCAGCGGAACGAGCAATTCATTAGAAGAGTCAAATAGACTATAAAGTCTATTATCTTCTCCATGTTAAAAATCCACCAACAATGTTTTATCCCTGTAACATCAATCAACAATTCTGGTCCACAATCATATGAATAACTCATAATCATAATTGTAGTTCTAAATTCCTCTTCTCATCCAGGACGAAGATAATTTTCATCACCTATCTTTACCTGAAACATCAAAGATCATGGTTACACCAAATCACATTTCCTGTTCATAATCATACTAATAACTTCATCTTTGCACTACGGCCAAAGATATTCGTCAACAGTTCATCTTTGCACTACTGGCCAAAGATATTCAACAACATGTCATCTTTGCACTACGGGCCAAAGATATTCATCAACAGTTCATATTTGCACTATAGGCCAAATATATTATTATCTCAAAGAAATATATAATCATTTCCAAATTTATATAAACAATAATTATAACCATGTTGATCAATTCACCTTTGCACTTAAGCTAAAGATATTCAATTATAAATTCAATGGTCATGATCATACCACGGTCAACAATTCAACTTTGCCTTCTTGGCCAAAGAGAACTTCATAGTCATGATCATACCAAAAATCTACCCATCTTTACACTTAAGTCAAAGAGAAATATCATCATTAAGGTTATAAAAATGTTATATATAATAATAAAAATAATATAATCAACATATAGATTTAATCTCAAGAGTAATATTCATAACTCAACTATAATTTGGTTAGAAAAAGAAACCAATTTTGTCATGAATAGTAACTCGTGAATAGTAACCCATGAATAGTAACTTCGTGAATAGTAACTCTGAATAGTAAACCCGACACAAAAAGGTAGAAATTCCACAATAAAATCCATACCAATATTTCGGTATAATGATATTGAAAGAATAATATTTCTTAAGCTTATAAACAAATTATTATAATTGTTTACACTTTACTAAATAATGCATTTAATCATCCTAAAATGTCAAACTCATAAGATTTCATCACCAATAACCTAAACCCTCATCAAAAATCTGCATATACCTCATATAGGATTCTCAAGCCATAAAATCCTGTTTTCCAATTTTCTTACTTCACATAACATATTTAATTCATTTACTCATAACTAGTCCATTTTCATGAAAAATACCAAATCAGTTCCAAAAATATTTCTTTTCTGGGATTTAACAGAATATAGTCCTATATTGAACATATATTTTCTCTTAAATTTTCAAAATTCATTTACTATTTTTCATATAGCTAAAATCATGAATATTTAGATATTTATCATAAATTGTACTTTAATCTAAAAATTCAAAATTCACAGGTAGTACAAGTTGATATCATATAGATGTACTCCTAATAAAAATTTCATCAATTTTGGAGTTAACCACAAGGAGTTATAAGCAATTATTTTTAAAATAGTCTTTTCATAAAAATTCATAACTCTTAATCTATACATCCAAAATCGCCATTTTTGGACACAATCAATAAAACTCATCAAAATATCATTTCAAATTTTTCCAGAATTTTCTGAAGGACGAAAAGAAATACGAACTGAAAAACATAATAACCATAAAATCCTTTACCTCAAAAGCGGATTTACATTTGAAATATCGGATGAAAAACCGAAAGAAACTTGCACTGAAAAGTAAACCTCAAAGTATCTAAATACTCACACAAATATGCTTGATAATCTAGAGAGAAAGAAAACTTGTTTCTGATGTGATTTTCAATTCTAACATAAGCACCTATTTATAGGAAAATGCTAGACCGCCAAAGGAGACTAAAATAATAAATTAATAATATTTCTCTCTTCCTTCTACGCATCCTTTCTTTGAAAAAGCCAAAGATGCCATTTCGAAAATTTTCCAATGACCCATGTGTGTTCAACAACCAAAGTGGGGCCCACCCATAAATTAATAAAAATCATTTTATTTTCTGAAACTTCAACAATTCATAGAAAATAGCCCGTTTATTAGAAAAATACGAATTTTATGTCCATTCTTCCTGAAATCGAATTCTCTACAACTTTACAGAAGAAAGTTTTTCCAAATTCCAGACCGAAAATATCCAAAATCCATAAACGGATGATTTTAAACACCGTTTCAACACCTTTTAAAATTCATAACAAATCATGTGCTAATTTTTAACAGTTCAAAATTTGTGGACATATACTCAACTCATATATGTATAACATATCCAAAAATCAAAACGATCCAACGGTCAGATTAAAAATTATAACTCACGCAATAGAGCTTTAAGAACACCGATTTGATCTATTAATAACTCCAATCCGACAAAATACTGATAAAACACCTCAACAGTAATTCCTTCGTTTATAACCACATAAATAAATCCATCATTTATATCTGCATCAAATAAATATTTCCTTATCATATAAATTAATAAATAATTATTCACAAATAATATTGCAGAATCACAGTTATGACAATTAGTAGTTCCCGAAAAGAGGGGCTTTCAGATAAGGATTTCTCTTCTTCATGGCGCCTTGAATTAGGTGACCAAACCTCTCATTGTGAGAACTTTCTAGACATTGTCAATAATGCTATCTAATAATATTATTGAATAATATGAATTATTGGATGATAATGGAAAATAGTGTGCAGTGACAATTATTGAACAACAATAATATAAAATTTCAACGTAGCAATTATTGAATCAATAAAATAAAATATTGAACAGTAATTATTGTAACAATTATTGAGTAGTGCCTTCTTACGTAAGAATCAATAATTCAAAATATTGTGCAATATCGTGTGCTACTGTGCAACAACGTGTATTACTTTACTTTACCCACCGGGTATTCCAACAGTGTTAACGGTAACGATTACGCCGTTATTTGTAAAAACTCATTTTTTGTCATTTTCTTCATCCGACAGTTATTCGTTATGGGACCCATAAATAGCTGCGCCGTCGTACGAATATTCCCCGACCAAAAAGAATATTATATAACCACTTGTTTATTTTGAAAAAAATTCATATATCACCCTGAACTTTAACTTTCTATCAATTTAACCATTTACTGAATATAAATTATAAGAAAAATTGAATACTTTTATTTCATAAAATTCAGGGTCTTACATTATCTCTTCAATTAGCCTAATCATGTGATTAAGGGTGCTTAATAGATTTGCAACCAATGGGAGATTGACACACATGTACTTGTGTGTAAGACTTCTACTTATGGACATTGATTAGCATAATTTATTGCCTTAAAAGGCCTAATGGGGCCAGCTATATATATGCCCACTAATTCCATCATTTAGCCTTTATTTTAATGCATAAATTAGATAAATCAAAGGTCTAAAATACCCTTAATCAAGTGGACTAAGTTTGGGCTTTCATTTTATTTCTTTTGGGCTTCTCCTTTAATTGATTTGGGCCATGTAATGAACATAATCTAACAATTTTAATACATGCTACCCAAATTGTTTATTTAGGGTTTTCAATCCCAATCTTATGAAATTTAATTACTTATACATGTGACTTTAGCTCATAACCTAATTAGGTTTACTAGAAATAGGTTTAAAATTATTAGTCACTTGAAATAACAAGATTATCCACATAAGTTAGTATACATATTAAATACTAACCTTTCCTTATTACCATAACCCTTAGGTTATTTAATTGTCTCACCTAATGTATAATTAGGTTGCAAAGCTTTCATTTGGGTTTAAAATAAAATAAAATTAGTTCCTAAAATTTATAATTAGGGTTTTCTTAATTTGATTAGGGTTCTAATCATACATGAACATTAGGGTATTATATAATAATTATAATTATCCTTGCTAATCTAGCAATTAGGGTTTATAATTAATAAATAGGATTTCAAGAAATTTATAAATCTAAATGTTAATTAGGGTTGACCTAATATATCAAAAAAAAATCGTGTAACACAGTTATATAATAGTCTTAAACTCACAATTGAGTTTCAAATTAGGGTTTCCCACAGTAAAACTAGGGTTTGACATAATACACCATAATGACCAATCATTTGTCACCCACATACATCTGATTATATAATTATAGCACTAAAAATCGAATATAAATAATATATGATTATATTTTCATGGAAAATAATTAATACAAACATTTCTACTATAAAATTAATTATTATAATAATATAGTTTATAACAATCAAAAATTTTAAAATAAAATTATTTAAAATCATTCATGTAATAAATATATCACATAAATACATACACACATTATCTTGGCACATATTCCCCATATTTAAAATAAATAAAAAAATTATACGCAAAATTTCTAATTTATTTGTATAGAAAATATCAGGTTGTTACATTCACCCTCCCTTATAAAGATTTCGTCCCTAGAATCACCATTTTAAAACCTATATATACAAGTGTACGTAGCTTATACAATCATTGCAAGTAAATCTTGATCATAAATGATCGCACTGATCTTTAATCTATTCACGTAAAGTTTGTCTATCTGATTCAACAGAAATTTGATTTCTAAAAGAACTCAAATTTCTTCTTCAAAATTTCTTTATAAAATAATTTATTGTATATATAAGAAAATCATATATAAGAAATTAAAATTTGATTAGAATTCTACCTGGAGTTGCATCCTTCGCTGCCACCATATCTTGAACTGTCATACTGAAGACTCCTTTGGTTGGTTCTATTATTTCGTTTGTTGAAGTTGGTCCCATTGTTGCCAATGTCCTGCCGCATTTTCCCTTATTCACATTTTTTGCCTCCCTTATCCTTTTTGGATAGTCTTTCACCTTATGCTCCATTGATTCACAAATAAAACATCCACTATACATTCTCGGATTGGGACAGTTGGGAGATATATGTCCCTTCTGCCCACACTTATAACACACAAACTTACCTTTAAGACACTCTCCCGAGTCATTCTTTCCGTAATTTCTACATTGCATAGCCTGTTTCTTTCCACCTCCTAGCCTAATCTCAGTATTCCCGAAATTATCTCCTTTTGTTTTTTTTTCCAGTCCTACTACCACTACTCCCTTTTGCGGCTCTAGTTTGATTTGCCTCCCACAAAAAATCCGCTTCCTTTCATTGTATAGGTGGAAAAAGTTGTCTTTTTGTCCCTCTCATACCCGGCTATCACAAATGCTTCCACGAAAGGTCATTTGATCCTCTAAATCTTAGGCGTTCAATCGCCTTTGAAGTCTTTGAAGTTCGCTAATCGATTTTCTAGCCGATTTCCACGGCTAGTATTCCATTCTCGCATATCTTGAGCGACCATATTCGCAAAATTACAGATCGGAATGCGGTTGTCCTTCGGCTTTATCGACAGGTTCTTCTTTCCGTTGATTTCGCTTTCGTCTTGGCGGCATTATCTGATTTTTCATAATTTATCTTTCATCAACTTACCTTCTATATCTTAGGGTATTTACATAACGCAAAATTTTCTTCAAAATATTAGATTTCAAAAACTTTGGTTTATTGTATTAACCAGTTCTCAGATTATTGATTACTATCTTTATACCAACTTATTTCATTAATCTATCATAGATTCATATTCATAACACTTGACATTCTATAACACATACTGCTTTAAACATCCGCTATCCCTTTGTGACTATAAAAGTCGGGATTTACAACCTTGACCAACACAAAAGTTGAGAATATTTCATTACATAGACATACTTAACATTAAACAGACCTACCCAACAGAACCTATACTACCTATTCACTACCATCTACCCCTCTATCAAATAAAAGTTGGTGTCTAACTGCCATCCTATGCATACAGCAAGGCATAAGGATTTACAACAACTAAACAGTCCTTAATAGAAACAAAAAGTGGGACTATATCGAACATGAATACAAATCAACTCCTGCTCTCTCTGTTGAAGGGCAGCTCCATCCACTCAGCATCGAACTTCATAAAGGCGATGTCTAAAGCTTGCTCCAAAGTATATATCCTCACATCTTTAGCTTCCACCTCAACTCTCAACTGTCCTAGTTGTATCTCTCTGCTCAACATCCCTCATGACTCATTTAACTTTCAGTGCATCAGCAAAGTAGCGGTGTCCTTGTCTTCTTTGCTTCTGAAATCTGGAGGTGTGGTTCTGCTACTCCACCGCACTCATTCTAACCTTTAGCTCATCGTTCCTGGCCAACAAATATCCTATCATCGTATGCTCCATGAACTCCTCACAAGAGTCCCTCGACTCTTGGTTCACTGAATAACTATCTTGACTCTCGTCAGTCATCCTATGACCACAATAAACAATCAAAACAACATCAGTACCATAATAAAATATATTCATTGATAAAATGAAAGGATATTTTATTCAGTACAACTAAAACTTGATGGATCTCCTCAACCCATCACCTAGCTAACATACTCTATAAAATATTTCTACTAAGGTTATAACCTAGGTTTCAGCATTCTAATGTTTATAACCTCATGACTTTGATACCAACTTATAAAGCCCCCAAATCCGTGTTCTTGAAACCCTAGAACTGGGTGCTACGATACCATTTCTATGAGCGGAATAATACTAATAATAATAACAATAATATAGATACCAACTTAATTTACATATTTATCAAAGTCTAAATCCCAAGTACGCAACCTTTAATACATTTCTCACAATACGTGATAGGTAATATATATCATACTTGTTTTCATAAAGATAATTATTACATAAAATGGCATTGAATTCATTCTTCAACCTTTCCTTTCCCTTTATTCTTAGCCGAGCCTTCTACTTGTTCACACTTAGCTGAAAATATTTAAATTAAGCAAGGATGAGCATTTGAGTGCCCAGCAAGTAATAGCAATTATATATATAAGCTGAAAGAATTTAAATATTTTCTTTATACTATCTTTCTACAACAAATCAATAGTTGTGAATTAATCTGAACCGATAATATTAACATAACAACCCTCTTTCAAATTTTAAAACTACGTACTGACTATATATAGGGTTAAGGGGACATACTATGAATATTATTTTCATTTTTGAATAGGTTTAGCGAACTTCATTCGAAACCGTCATAACTTACTAGAACGGTGTACATCCCATGGACCTGTATTGATCAATCTCATGCAAGAACGATAGGATCGTTTCACTCTGTCCTTTGAAGATAAAAGTTTTCCCATGTAAGGGATGTTCATACTTGTCGGGATTCTAAACCAAAGCAATTCGGTTGGATAATAATAAAGTTTTATCTTGTTCAACAATAATCTATAATTCAATATTTATGTATACGGGTATTTATCAAAGGTGTATCAACATGTGGTTAAATGCAATGATTATCCAAGTGGGGACACTTGTATAACCTTTTATAGAAATTATCGAACAGAATATATATCTGAATTACCATATACTAACATGTTGATAATCAATAAGCGTATATAATATAGGGTCAATAATATGTACAGTAATAATATAATTCTGAAACATTCTTACTCATGTCCATTGCATAAAGAAAATGCAAAGGTAGGATACTTGCCTGATGCGCTGCTTACAATACGCAACTTAGTTTTATCTTTAATATCACGACCTATCATTAATCAGATCATTCATTCTATTAGAACAATATACTATAACATATAGTACTGCACTTCATTATCAGCACATAACCTAATCACATTAACACACATGTTCAACAATAGATTATTGCATCACAAACAAACATTAATACAAATTGAAATATCTAAGTCCGGATCAATTTAAAAAATATGTTTGATTGTCTAAACAACTTTATCGAGTAATTATCGAGTCTAAGACTCTATTCAAGCTCAATAACTATAAGTATCACCATATCATCATTTTAAATGACTTAATAAACATTTAATATAATTTATCATGAATTTCAAACACGTAATCATTATCAAATGATTTAAGTATTAAATAATTCTATATCATTTAATTATTATTTAACTATTAATGAAACAATTGCCAAAATATTAAAGTTATTTATAATAACTCAAAATATTTTTAAAACATTTATATTACCATTAAATGATTTTTAAAATATTTAAAATTATTTTTAAATAATTACCATTAATATTAAAATATTAATGTACTATTTCTTAAAATATTAAAAGTCATTAAGTATAACTTAAAATATTTTTAATTCACTTAATATTATTAATCTTGATAATATTTAATTCACCTCTTAGTATTATTAATTCACTAATAACACTTTTATTCGCTTACTAATATTATTAACATCTTAATAATATTTTAATACTTTACTAATATTATTAATCCTCTTAATAATATTTTAATCATGCATTAATATTATTACTTTAATAATATCTTACTTATGCTTTAGTATTATTAATCAATTAATAATACTTTTAGTCATTTACCAATCGTATTAATATTTTATTTATTTACTAATATTATTGAATATTTTATTCCTTTACTAATGTTATTACATTAATAACATTTTATTTAATCTCGTATATTATTATTTACTTAATAATATTTTAATCATCCAATAATATTTTAATTTAATATTATTAATCTTTTAATAATATCTTAATCTAAGATTAATATTTTAATCTAATATTATTAATCATTTAATAATACTTTAATCATTTATTAATATTTTAAATCAAATATAATTAACCATTTAATAATATTTTAATAAAGTTTTAATCTTAATATTTTTATTTACTAAACAATATCATTTCTAATATTATTAATATCATAATAATTTTTAATAATTTATTAGATCAATAAACAATTTATTTTAATTGTTCACCCTTTATAAAACTATTTATTTAATATCCATAAAAGGTCATAAATAATATTTCTTATTATAAATTACCAAAATGCCCTAAAATAGTCATAATATTATATATTAGGAGTATTCAAGAATTAAAATCATACTTTTCTTATTTAAGACATCATTTAACTATTTATTTTCTTTTATTCATAACTTAATCATTTTTGGGAAAAATAGCAGACTGGTTCTAAAAATTCTCATTTTTTGGATTTGGACAGTATTTGACCCAAACATGATCACCAAGTTTTTCTGAAATTTTAGAAAATGATTTACTAATTTTAAAGTGCCCAAAACACCCGGATCTTGCTTCATTTTTCATAAATCGAGTTTTGCTCAGAAAAATCTGAACTTTTCAGGGTATACTCTCATAACATATATGAACCTCATCAGACAACTTTCGAATTTTCAAAGGTATACACAAAGTGAGAAATTCGAGTGTTAATATTTAGGAGTCCTTTACGGAAATAGCCATTACGCAAAACCTATAAATCGAAACGCGTCCGTTCTTTTTCCTACACGTAGATAACTTCTTAAGGTACCTCCGTGATTTTTCCAAGATTTTAAAAGACTGGAAACTGCCCGAAACAGTCTAAAGAAAAACAAGGACAGTAGCTTTTTAGGTTTTTAAAAGTTTAACTTTATAAGTTGACTGTTTTGGAGAAAACAGCCCTTATGGCTTCAATACTTGCTAGATTTGTGTTCTACCACTTGGGTTTACTAGATAACTCATGTATCTAGCATCCCCCTTTGACGGATCACAACTCCAAGTTGTAAAGCTTGAGTTACACAAGATTTAGTGGAAGAAAAACAAGAGTTTCACCCCTTGGAGAACATATGCTCATTTTCTTCCTCTAAACCTTTGATCTAACACTCAAGATACTTAGTTCCATACAGGATAATATGTAGAACTGGGGTATCTTGAGTATTAATCCATATCTCCAACAAATCATGCTATAACACAAAATAGAAGAAGAATAAGAAAAAGAATGGATGAGAACCTCACCTAGTTTTATTTGTTATCCTTCTTGATCTTCCAAATTAATGTATAATCTTAGGGTGCATTAAGGAACTAGCACACCTCTCTCTCTCTCACACAAAACCGAAACTCTCTCTCTCTGTGTGTGTCTCTCTCTTGTATATTGCTAGCTTGGGAGAAAAAGAAGAAGAAGGAGAATAAGAGAAATGAAAATTATCTAGCAAATGAATGGGTGATTAACTATTATCCCCCATACTTTTATTGTCCCATGGATAAAAGACTAAACCTTATCTCTTCAATTAGCCTAATCATGTGATTAAGGGTGCTTAATAGATTTGCAACCAATGGGAGATTGACACACATGTACTTGTGTGTAAGACTTCTACTTATGGACATTGATTAGCATAATTTGTTACCTTAAAAGGCCTAATGGGGCCAGCTATATATGCCCACTAATTCCTTCATTTATCCTTTATTTTAATGCATAAATTAGATAAATCAAAGGTCTAAAATACCCTTAATCAAGTGGACTAAGTTTGGGCTTCTCCTTTAATTGATTAATCTTGGAGAAGACCGATTAATCTTGGAGATAACCCTGAGGTATCCAGTCTCAGTCCCAATCATGGGAATAGCCACCAACCTTGGTGATCACCCCAAGGAATGCAGTTTCGATGATAACCCCGAAAATTATTGTTTCAAATGCAACTAGCTTCAATCTCGGCGCTCACAACGAGATATTCCGTACCAATCCGGAGATAACACCAGGAGGACAGGCACACCTCAGAGATGACACTGAGGACCTTCAACAATTGCAGCAGTCCAATCTCAGCGAAGCCTTGAGCAACGTCTGCTTTATCAGCCCAAACCGGAGATAACACCGGTGAGGGGCAACATCGTCATCTCGCCAACGCGCTGCCAAGCTACGTCGTCTCAACATTTCATACACATCTCTACACAACGATGTCCCACCAGAATCAAGGATAACCAATCCCGAGTGACTATTGTGCAGGGTAACGGATGGAATTTGAAGCTTGAAGACCGGAGGGCATCGTCCCATCTTCAATGACTTCGTACAAACTCTAATCCTATGCCATTGTACAACTCTCGACAACGGCAGTCTGAAATAGGTCATGTATACCTCAATCGGATGCCCGGATTGCACTTCTGAAAGTTCGAGCGGACATTACAATGCCCGAGTGCACGTACTACAAGACGACCCGACCCGACCCGAGAAACTCAAGCCCACCCGGGTTGCCTCTGGTACACCTACGGCCCAGCCGCAGGTACACATGCGGCTCCACCCTCTATAAATAGAGAGCTTGGGGTGGTCATTTTGCAAGAGAAAACGGCGAGGAAGCCCTGCCCAATTTGCTCTGCACTCACCCCATACAGTGTACTTTCTCATTTTAAACACATGTGAGCTCATATATAGCTACTTTTGTACCTACAAAAGCCAGTGTTTACCCACTTTAAAGATATAGAAGTCTTCTTTGGCAGCTCACTGTAAGCCTTCTCACACACTTTAAAGCTTTTCTCTTCATCTTTGCACACACTTTTTTTCACGTTGAGAGTCGTGTTGCGCGCGTTTGCCCAGACTTCGGTCCGTGGTTTCATTTCATTTTGTATATACATATATATTATATTTATATATATATATATATGGACTAACATTATCGAGTTATGCCTCAATTGAGCCTAGACTTTGGTTTGCTTATATATGTGTATATATATATATATATATATATATATATGAACTATGTGTCCAACTTTGTTCGATGAGCCTAGACTTTGGTTTGAGCGTTTATCAATATATATATATATATATATATATATATATATATATATATATATATATATATATATATATATATATTTACGTCCCACCTAGAGTTTACTTGCGTGGTGGTTGATCGCTTTTATAGCTTTCTTTACGTTTACGTCACCGCTTTGAGTTTACTTATTGGCGCTTGATTGATTTGTACAAACTTTTATTTATATTTTTTCCTACCGAGTTTCCTCCGTGGTGGTTGATAGCTTTATAGCTTTATTTACATTTCAATCCGCTTTCTAGCTTCCTACGTGTAATGTCGATGATAGCTTTTGACTTTATTTACATTTTTGATCCCCCATGGAGGTGCTTCGTGGTTGGTGATCATGTATGTATATATATTGTAATACCCACAAATTTTTAATAAATTATAATATTGAGAATAAAGATTTGTTTGCTTATTTATTTGAATATAAATATATTTGGTATCGACTTATATTGTGATAAGTGGTTTAATTGATTAAGCTAAGTGATAATTAAACAATGAAGCAAAAGTAATGAGAAGCTTAGTTTAAACTTGTGGAGTTATGCCTAGTATGGCAAGATGATGAATTGAGAAAATACTAATTTAACTAATGATGGAATTAATTAGTATTACTAATAAGTAAATAATTTCATAATGAGGTTGATTTATTTGTTATACGTTAATTATCATGAATAATAGTGTGTGAAGAGAAATCATATATAATAAGATTTTTCATTTAATATAAAGTGAGGTGTGACATTGAAATGAAAATAATTATTATATAAAGCTATGTGATAAAAGTAAGCTTGACTTAGGTAATTGACCAAGTTGTGTGAAAAGTCTTATGTGACATATTGATGTGTGTGGGAATAATTAAATGGATATTTTAAACCTATGAGAGAAAGTAACTTTGATTAAATAAATTAATAATAAGTAACATTGGTATCCAATTAAATTATATCCTAGTCTATGATAAATATTATTTGAAATAAATCAATGTACATGGATTATATGATTTTATGTGTAGTATATGAGTGGGTGTATATGTATGCTCAAGTGTGAACAAAGAGCAAAATGGACCTAAGTGTGCTACTAAAGTGCTGAGAAATTGCTGGTGTCCCAAAATGAGAGTCACTCTATCTTTTTTTTATGTTATAGGCCATTGGCCTAGTCCCTCAATACCAACCCCATAGCTAGAAAATCATGGAGAAGGGAGTGGGCTAATTAGTACTCTTCTACCAAATCCTTCATAACCATTAGCTTCTTCTCAATTCCAATGGTTTGATTCATTGCACAAAACCAAATTGGTCACAAGCTTGCATATAAATAAAGCACTTCTCATTCATAAGCATGTTGCTAATTTCTCTGAGATTTCTAGTAGGAGTGTGAACATTGTGAGCTTACATTATTTTCAAATTGAAGCTAGAAGAAGCAATACAACTTCAGAAAAGGTAAACTCCTCTAAATGTTCATACACTCAAGCCTTGCAAAGTTCTTAAAAAAAGTACAAAAACACTTGTTTGGAGTTGATATGTTATAGTTGAAACTTGCTAAAATGTATCAATTGATGCTAGATATTGTTAATATGGTCAAAAAAGAATTCAATGAAAGTTAAACGAAGTAAAATGATCAAGTAACGAATTCGTAAGAAAGAAAATTGCTATATGTGTTAAACTTTGAAAAAAGGGCAAAAACCTTGAATTGATCCTTGAAATTAATTGTTTGTATGTGTAGGAATGTTAGAAGAATGCTAGGAGTGTTAAGTAGCAAGTTTATAGCAATTATACATCATTACCTTGTTGCTTGGATGAGAATTGGGTTGAAAATTCCACAAAAATCCGAACAGGGGCGAACAGGGGATACCTACTAGGTGTTTTAGCAGAGGACACCTCGCCCGTGAAGGGTTCTGAGTATACAAATGCTCATTTCACGGGGTTGATTCTGTAAACGAACAAAAGGATTTTTATTTGCTTATTTGATGCAAGAAGTCTTACACTCCACTTAATTTCAAGAACATACATACTCCCTAAACATATATCAATGTATTTTACAAGTTGTTTAGTAGGTTTGAAGTTGAATCATAACCTTTTTAAAGAAAAGTTAAAAGACAAAAACCATGTTTATAAAACCTTACGCCTTTTTGAATCTAACCCATTGAGCATATGTTTATAGCTTAGTTAGTCTCGTAAATACATATGAAATGTGAACTCAACATACCTTGCATGTATAGATTGATAGTCATGACATCTTAGTGATTGAAAACCAATTGAGATGACAAACTCTGTGAATTATATTGTGAACTTGGGAACAATTAGAATAGGATGCGTATGCCTCTAGAGATATTCAACATGTTCACGCATCTAGTTAAACATTGTAGAAAGAAGTTGTTTGGCAATATTATGTGGTATAATGAATACTATGGCTAGTTGATTGATGTAATGAACTCTTTTAACTTTGAAAGAGGGAAATGTATGAGTAACTTTAATAAAGGGTCAAAACTAGCTTAAAGGTTCTTTAATATGTGAAGCAACTTAAAAATACGTAAGGTAAGAGGTATTTTTGAAAATACAAAGGATGAGCATATGGTACAAAAGACTTTAAAGGTAAAATCAATGTGAGTTACGCATCTATGAGTTTGAATGTGTGTAGCCTACATGAATTTAGATATGTGTGATGGAAGTATGTGAAAATGCATATCAAGTATATATGACTAATGAATACATATACATACATATATAGGATAATGTAGTTCATTGAAGTGATATTACGCCTTCAGTGGTAATCAACGCTAAAGGCAAGTCTCCTAACTCTCATAACTTTGGATTTTGTGCGAGCTCTCTAACTTCCATTGATTCACATATCGAATGCAAGTTATCTAAATTTCCTACATTGTATATTGTATGAATCCAAATTATTGAAATTATTGCAAGCATTAGACTTATTGTTCTTAAAGTGCATTATAAAAGTTGTCTAGACCTTTGATTCGGTTAGACCGTTATCATATGTTAGAAAGCTATCCAAACCAATTGACTTGGTGCGGACTCTTGAAATCTATTGAGATGAAAAACCCTCTTAAAAAGGGGAAATTCTATACTATCGGGGAACCGACGTGCGCACACAAGTATGATTAAATGTTATGCATAACGTAGGGTACCTTAGGCTGATCACCTATTGTACTCGTCTATCTTGGATTGCAGTGTAATACTGTTGATTCTAGTAAGAGTTCATAGTCTTTAATGACTGCTCAGTGTTCATTCTTTTTGAACCTCGAAATAATTAAACCTTGAAATATTATTGATATCCTTCAGTCTTTAGTGACATTTATCAAACACTTTTGATATTTCTTGATATCCTTGAACTACCATTTACTGGTATACCCTTGAAGATTCAAATGTTATAACTGTTCATTCGCTTTGCTATATTACTTGCTAGGCAAACTTGTTGCTCATTCTTGCTTCCCTAAAAATATTACAGTTAAGGAAGAGCAAGGCGGTACTTCGGGAAAGGACAAGGGGAAGGGCAAGGCTACGGAGTAGCTTAGTTCTTTAAGAGTATTAGTATTATTATTTCCATGCGTATTATGATAAATTAAGGATGATTAATTATGTTTAAGTTTAATCACTAGATTGTTGTAGTAATGGTTACGGAACCTTGGGACACGAATATTTATATTATATCAATGTAAATTATTCTATTATTCTATTGTTGATGATTTTAGTGTGATGTTAGAATTAGCACGTGGCGAACCAAATTTTAGATAAGTGTCTGAATTTGGGGGCATCACAGGTTGGTATCAAAGAAATAGTTATAAACCTTAGGAGCGAGAGTCCTTAGATTACAACTTAGGAGAACTTGGAAGATAGAGAGGGATGAGACTCACATAGAGTTTTCATAGAGAATAACTTAGTGTGTTTTAGAATATAACTTCATTATATACAATGAACTTATGTTATTTAACATTCTAATGGAGTTGTTGTTTATTTTGTCTTATGTTGGTGATTGTAGGATGACTGACATGGGAGGACCTAGTCGAGTAATAAAAGAAGAGCCACGTGATATACACGTGGTATTTGAGTCACCATTGATAGCAGAGCCCATATCAGCAATGGCCCCTATCGATGATGATGACGAAGAGGATGAGATGGAGTCTCTACCCGAGGAGTCTGATCTGGAGGAGGAGCCTATGGAGGAGGAACCTATGGGGGATGAGCCTATGGAGGACTCTGACAGGACTACTTTCGAGGATCGGATGTTGGGAGAATATGAGGAGCAGATTCTGGAGTTAGGATGTAGAGTGGAAGAGCTAGAGACGGAGGCTAGGGAGAGCGAGTCTGAGTTCCAAAAATTGAGGGACGAGGACCATCATAGGAAGTTAGCTATACAAGAGATGGAGGTGGAAATTGCTCAACGCAGGGAAGTAGGGATCCAATTGGGAACCTTGTTTCATAGGTCGGTGGCTAGGAATGTGGTGCTGGCAGGGAAACTAGAAGAGTCTGAGCAGAGGGAACTTAGTGAGAAAGATCGAGAAAAGAAGCTCTCAGACTCGATTAGAGATGGAGGTGATGGATAGAATTCACTTGAGGAGAAGTGGGAGGATTCAATGAAAGGGTAGATGATCTAGAGGATGAGGTGCGGTGCAGAGGAGGAAGATGAAAAGATGGGCTATGCTTTACGCTTGCGGCTATAGAGAGGTTGATCGATGGGGTAAATCACTACCCACCGAAAAGAAGGGCATGGACCCTGACATACCATAAGTCGGGATATGGTGGCGCACATCACACAGAAGGAGTATCAGAGCGCCGTGGAGTGTGGGATGTTAGATTGAGTCTAGAGGGAAAATCTCAGTAGTATAGTAGTTTATTATGTGTTGTTAATATGTTGTTGTAATCTTAGTCTTTGTGTAAGCCGTAAAATGATGGTAACCCCAACTTTTGAAAAATGTTAGAGGGGTAGTAAGCTAGTGTCATCCCCGTCTTTTGTGATATTAGGGGATAAGTGTTGTCATTTATAGAAGTATGCTAGAGATAACCATGTGATGTAATGAGTTGGCATATGAATATAAATGATCTTAATTCCAAAACGTGTTATAAATTTTTTTTTTCTAATTAGGAAATGTCCAAGTAATATAACTGAATAATAAAATGAAAAATTTTATAATGCAGAAACATGCATGCTTATGAGATGTAAGTAACTACACGGAAGAATAGGTTAATGATGAGAGAGGACTAGTGGACCCGATACAGAGGCTTGTTGACTTGCTAGGAGAAGCTCTTAGGGGAAGAAACGAACCAGTACCACCCAATCCCCCAGTAGCTCCGGTCGCAAACTTCAAGGACTTTAAGAGCGTAGGACCTCCGGAATTCGTGGGTACTATCGATCCTATCGTAGCACAAACGTGGATCAAGGAAAATCAAGAAAGCCTTTGTCATTGCTCGTGTGGGTGAAGACCAGAAAACCGTGTTCGCTAAGTACATGCTGAGGGGTGAAGCAAACTACTGGTGGGAAGCAAATCAACAGAGGGCAGGAGAAGGAATTATACCTTGGGAAAGGTTTAAGATGTTGTTCTTCGAGAATTACTTCAAGAAAGAGCATGAAGAATAGGATGGAGGTAAAATTTCTCGGCTGAAATAAGGAGATCTGCGAAATTGTACGATCTGTGACCAAGTTCAATGAACTTGCACGATTTTCAACACATCAATATATATTTATATATGCAAACATGCCAGAATCCAAGATCTAAAACTGTATAAACGTCTAAGTCTTTTATTACCTTATAAAAATGAAATTTTATAAGAGTGAACATACTCTTAAAGCAATAAACATGTAAAATAAATTTGAAAAATAACTAGTTAACACAGTTGGTCGGTGCTTGCTAAGAAGGACAAATCAATAACAATCTCAACTTATCAACAAAACAAACCCCTAGTTCACACATGCTTGACACGACTCTAAGAGATAGACATAATCACTCGACGCTTGTCATTAGCCACAATCAAAAATTAATAATGTATATAAAACCCTTGCATAATAACAACTCAAAATAGGGTAATAAAGCCATTAACATGACACAAGCATAGAAATCTGTATAAGCCCCAAAAAGATGGCTATAAACCAAACAAACATGCTGATAATACTCAAAACATCCATAATTAATAAAAAAAATTATTCATGTTATCCTTCCATAATAAAACTAAAAAACATAATACCAAAGCCTAATAAAGCCCAAAATGATGTCCAAAACGCAGTTCATACATGACTGCACTACAATACTGATAAATCATAAGAAAAAAACTAAATATGACAACCTATCGTGGCATGGAAGTAAACAAAATAAAACAGATAATGAACCATAACACCCCCAAACTTAAGGTGAGCAATGCCCTCATTGCTAAGTATATATCAATCAACACAATAGGGCTTCCCTGAAGTCTATGCAGACACTCAAAATTTTCTGCACACCTGTTACTAACATTGCAGGAGGGCAGATTCGTCTTTCAGAGATAACCTTGGAAGAAAACTTATATCCAGTCCGGATACTACTGGAACTTCAGTCTCAACCCCGAAACACACACCAGGAGTATCAGTTCCAACCTCAGATGTGACGCCCCCAAAATAGGTATACATCACCTATTCTGAGTCGCCAAATACATGGTACAGAATACAAATACAACTTAAAATATACAACATGAGCTGTGAGTTTTAATACAAATATTATCTTCTAGACAGTATTCAAACTCAAAATAATTCCTCAATACATTTATTATCACACTATTTCATAGAATAGTGAGGACTACTAATGCTATCATTTGGACCGTCACTCCATTCCCCGACTAGTCCCTGCTACGTTCTCATTTCTGGAAGAGAATAATGAAAGCAAAAGGGTGAGCTCAACTAGCCCAGTAAGAAATATTATGACTAAGATAATGCAGGATACATTATCATTAGCCTTCAACAGTGTTAAACTGATAAAATATAACAAACATCAAGTTTAACTGCAGCGGAACAAGCAATCCATTAGAAAAGTCAAGTAGAGAATAAAATCTTCTATCTTCTATGATTTAAAAGGTTTTTCATGACTTTTATCACTAAAACTCAGCTTAATAAATAATCCACATCATCCCTGCACTACGGCCAAGGATATTCATTAGTATCACAGCCACAAATTATCTATGCACTACAGCCAAGGATATTCGTGTATTCATCAATGGTCATGATCATGCCAACAACTATCCATCAATGCACTACGGGCCAATGAGGACTTTTACCACATCATTTGTAACATTACGGTCATGATTATACCGAATAATCCCTGGTCATAATCATACCAAGTCCATATATGCACTACACGTCATAGATGACTTTCAACATAATATAAACATGAGGATGATGACAATGATATAAGAATTCAATAAAACAAGTTTAAGAATTAATTTATCTAGGAACTGATAACGTCCAAATTGTCAACATGATACTGCTTTGTAGAGTAAAATTCAAGAATGCTCAGAAGAATACTTCCATGAAAAGATACTGGATGAAGCGCAAATATCAAGGATATTCCACTAATTTCATGAAGTCAAAACTTTAACCAACTGGGTATTATAAAGAATGGAATAACAAAAGAAATCACCAGGAATGTGATAGACCGCACAGGCAAGTTATTCCAACAGAATAATAAATAACGGAACCAGTCCTAAGCATAAAACGCATGAAAGGATATTCAAATGGAATAATAAATAACGGAACCAGTCCGTACGTAAAAGCTTGCACGGGATATTCAATAGAATAATAAATAATAGAATAATGTAAGAATTTCACCAAGTATAGGGTAGCAGGTATACAAAGTTATTCCAATGAATAATAAATAATGCAATAACAGAAGTTCTCTTCATGAATACAAAAGAAATAATACCCCTTACCATAAAAGAAACTAGATATAAGAGTAGGGAAGTAGCAGAATACTTTTCTATAGTTTCTCTATAATTTCTCTCTCTAGAGTTTCAAATTGAATTAAGTAAGAAATAATGAAGGAATGAGCTTCTATTTATAGAAGAATGGAAGGGCACCGTAAAAGGAAAATATCACGAGCATTGTAATAATTCACGGATGAAATTTTTATAACCTACGGATGCAAAAGTCAAGCCTTCCTCCAATAAGATCAAAGCAACCAAATGTAATATATATAATAGACAACACATGTTATAATGCAATAAAGCAACAAAGAAAACCACTACCACCCGACAACCTTAGGATTGTTTCTCCACCCCCATCATTTCACCTGGAAAAATTATGTATATACATATATTACCCACACCACATATAATATATATATATATAATACACTCCACATTTTCCACCATCCTCCACTAATATTACAAACACCCACATCATTATCACACACACACCTTACACCTATCACTATCATATTATCACTTTTCCACTCACATTATATTATAAATATATATATATATACACATCACATACCATATTTATAAATATATTCACTACTAGAAAATCAAGATATGGCGACGAGGTATATGGCGACGGTTGAAAGGTAACTGTAGTAATAGATATATATAGCGGCCACTCATTGTCCAATAGCGTCAGTATAAGCCTCTGAAGGTATTCTATTCCGAGGGTCACAATATGGCCGTCGGTATAGGTCTTTTTTTTTGGGATTTTAACGAGGGTCACAAAGGGGGCGCTTTATCGAGATTGTTCTTTCCCCCAAACCAAACTCTCTCTCGATCATTTCGATCTCACCACCGAATCTCACTCACTCTACATCTCCTCTTCAGTATTCTCACTCCATCTCACTCTGTCCGGCTTGGAAGGATCATATTGACTGGCTGTTTAAGCAAGAAACACACGATCGAGTGTCCGCCGAACTTCGTCTCACTCCATCTCTCCGTCCGGCTTGAAATGATCATATTGACTGGCTATTTGAGCAGGTATAATATCATTATTTAGGTTTTTAATTTTATTTACCCCTTAGTTTTTATGATTTCCTCTATTTCTCCCATCCCTCTAACAAGCCCTAAATTTACTAATTTTAGGACACCCTTCTGTGGGGTGTTTCATGGTTCTGGGATTCACCATGGAATACAAGGGCTGCTGATGTTCCTCTCAGAGGATTGCGGTGGCCAAAGGGAACAAAAGTTCCTTCGATTCTTTACCTGGAGATGGACATTCCATGATCTGCCAATGATGGGTCGGCTTATAATTAGTAAGTAGAAATAATTAGTAAGTAGAAGAAGAACATGAAGAGAAGAATAATGTTTCTGATTTGAGATTTTAACCAATACCCAATACAAGTCTGACTCAAAATCAATCATGGCTAAGATGTACTATGTGCTCATTGTATCATGTAGTTTGGAAAATAAATTATATAAATAAAGTCATTCTTCTTCATCTTGTTCCTACTATTTCTAGTATTTCAAAATTTGTTTTGCATTCTAAAGTTTTCGCAGTGAACATTCGTTTCAGCTAACTAATGATGCACAGGTTATATGCTTGAGTCCAGGTATATATGCTTTTTCTAGGAATTAATGTATGTATATGAACTAGCTAGTCACGGAAATTAGAAGTGTAATTAAGAAAGTTTTGGCAAAGGAGAGAAATTTGTGGCAAGTAGGTTTGGTTTGCAGATAGATTTTGTTTCTAGGGATATAATGATGAGAATTAAGTTAAGGAGATAGAATATAATTGAGTTGAAATTAAAGAGGATCATTTCATTAATGTGAACAAGAAGAAGAAGAAGAAGTTGAAGAATGTGAAGAAAATTTTTCTGTGGTTGTCGGGTTGGATCGATGGATTTGCATATACTTTTCTGTGGTTCTCGGGTTGGGGTTGCTAGCTGCCATAATGCTCAAGTAATTAATTAAGCTACATATATACTTTGCATTCTTTTTTTTCTTTGGTAATTGCAGCCTTGTATATTAGTCGTATTTGATACTAGAGCATATATGGTTATAGAGGGATGAAATCATGAAACCCTGATTTAATTATATAATAATGCATGCGTGGTAAATTTAGGGAGGAAGGGAACAATTATATGAATATCTGAGTGGTGGGAAGGGGACTTGGAATAAATCTTACATATATACACCTTTTTTGTTTTGTTTGAGTGAACTGGGACTTTGGTTGGCGCATAGATTTCTATACGCAATATCATTCTGATGGTTGTTCAATTTGATTTAGGGACATAATACTATGGATAAGATGTGGATGGAATTACCAAGATATTCTAGAGAATATCTTACAGGCATAGAGAGATTTCTGGACTTTAGTTTCGAAAAAGTGGGCATGGTAACGGGAAGAATTCCTTGACCATGTAAGAATTGTGTAAATGACCGATACCAGATTCGAGCTACTATTCGTGAACATTTGATTTGTGATGGATTTATGTTTGGCTACACGAATTGGGTGCATCAAGGGGAAGATGTGATTATCAAGGATGTGAGTAATGATGATGTTCACGAAGAACCATCACAATCCGAAGATGAGCATCGTATGCCTGAGATGGTAAATGATATATTTAGGGATCACGGTGTGGAATCATCGGCTGAAGCTATAAAATACCAAAAGTACATGGCAGAGGCCAATCAACCTTTACATCCTGGATGTGAAATTGAGACTGTCCTTTCATTCATTGTATGGCTTTTCAATCATAAAAATGTTAGCAAATGGACTAATGTGTCCTTTGATGGTTTGCTCCGTAAGTTTTCAAGTCATCATTTCCATCATTTGTAAACTTGCCTGATAATTTTTATGAAATGAACAAAATGGTTGGAAATTTAGGGTTTGGTTATGAGAAGATTGATGTATGCGAGAATGATTGTATGCTCTTTTGGAGGGAGAATGAAAAATTAGAGTCTTATACAATTTGCAAATCATTGAGATGGAAGCAGACTAAGATGGTTGTACTAGAGAATGCACAAATAGATACAAATGCTAAGAGGAGCAAAGTAGTTGTGAAGCAATTACGTTATTTACCATTAATTCCGAGATTGCAGAGGCTATTTATGTCTATAGAAACTGCAAAATACATGACGTGGCATCATGTAAAGCGACGAAAAGATGGAGTGAATCGTCATCCAGCTGACTCTGCAGCTTGGAAGCATTTGGATACAATGTACCCTACATTCTCTCAAGAACATCGAAATGTAAGACTCGGACTGTCCACTAACAGCATGAGTCCCTTTACCCATGGGTCACCATATAGTATATGGCCAGTGACAGTTGTTGTTTATAACTTACCACCATGGATGTGTATGAAGCAGGAGTATTTTATCATGCCATTATTAATACCTGGTCCAAACTCTCCATGTAATGATATTGACGTGTATATGCAACCTTTAATTGAAGAGTTGAAGATACTATGGAGTAATGGGGTTGAAACGATGATGCATCTACTTAGGCATAAAGTTCCAAATGTCTTTGCATCGTTGTGGACAATTAGTGATTTTCCAGCTTTTGCTATGTTGTTTGGTTGGAGCACTAAAGGTAAGTTGGCTTGTCCATCATACCAAATGAACTCTCGTTCTTGTAGATTTCAAAGTAAGGAATGTTATATCGGGCATCGTTGTTTTCTGGAGTCGAGTCATAGTTATAGGTTTGATACAAGAAGATTTAACGGAGAATGTGACCATAGTGAAGCTCTGGTGGTGCCATCAGGATTTGATATTCTTGAACAAGTTAATGCCATTAATGTCACTTTTGGAAAGACACGCACTAGCACGAAGACCGTTCCCCATGACTCAAAACATAATTGGAGGAAGAAACCTATTTTCTTTGAATTGCCATATTGGCGGATACTTTTGTTGCGCCACAATCTACATGGAATGCACATTGCTAAAAATATTTGTGATAGCCTGATTAGGACATTGTTGAGTGTGCAAGGAAAGACAAAAGATAATTTAAAAGCACGATTGGACTTGATGAAAATGGGTATAAGAAGAGAGCTCCATCCAATACCCGTGCAACCAAGCAATTCAAAGTACCTTTTTCCGGCTGCAAGCTACTCAATGTCTAAGAAAGAAAGACATGATTTCTTGCAAGTGTTGAAAAATGTTAAGGTACCTGATGGATATGCTTCAAATATTTCACATTGCATCAATTTGAAGGGGGGCAAGATCTCAGGTCTTAAAAGTCACGACTGCCATATTTTAATGCAATAATTACTTCCAATAGCAATACGATGTACCAACTTGCCTAGACATGTCTGCTCAACTATGAACTTTGTAACTACTTTAGAGAATTATGTTCCAACTACAACACATCAGAAGATTATGAACGGTTGAACAAGAAAATTCCGTTAATACTTTGCAAGCTTGAGATGGTGTTTCCTCCTGCTTTCTTTGATATAATGGTACATGTGTGTGTCCACCTTGCTGAAGAGGCGAAGATAGCTGGAAATGTGAAATATCGACAAATGTGGGCTTTTGAAAGATACATGGGCAAGTTGAAAGGGTATATTCGCAATAGAAGTCGTCTAGAAGGGTCAATTGTAGAAGGGTATATTGCTGAAGAATGTGTTACATTTTGCACAAGATATTTGAGTCAAAACAATGCTGCATGGAAACGAGTTGGAAGAAATAAAGCTGGATACAAACAATGTGAATCAAGTTTATCTATATTCAGAAACTTAGGGAGATTTCTTAGTGTCCCAAAGGTTTGTACTCTATGTGGCGATGATGTCAAGAGTGCACACCTGTATGTGTTATTCAATTGTACAGAGGTTGAGTCATATCTACGGTGAGTAAATAAAGAATGACATGTATTCTTCGAAATATTAATTACTTTTGTTAGCCAACTATGACAAAAAAATATTTTCTTATTTTGTTTGTAGTATTTGGCAAGATTCATATATGTTACAACGTGGAAAGAGGAATTAACAATGCTAAGAAAAAGGAATTTCCTGAATGGTTTAAGAATTATGTAAGTACTACATTATGTGAACGTAATTTTATTAATTTATATTAATAATAAATGGGGACTTTTCTTATATCGCTACCATTTTGTAGATGGCAACTATTAATGATGCTTCAAATGAAGTTCAAGCTCTTTCATTTGGCCCAAATTTGATAGGCAGGAGAGGAGATGGTCATTTGGTAAATGGGTATCGATTCCATACTACAAGTTGTGAGAGTAAGAGGAGAACGCAGAATAGTGGGGTATATGTGGTAGCAACTAATCGTGGATATTCCTCTGCTAGAGACCGAAATCCTAGGGAAGATGTAGTTGAATACTTTGGTATTTTGGAAGATGTTGTTGAATTAGATTATTATGGATCTGGAAAGGTTGTCCTATTCAAGTGTAAGTGGTATGACAGTTTAGCACGTGATAGAGGGGTCGAAACTGATGACTATGGCTTCACGCTTGTAAATAATCAAAAGTTTGGTTCAACCGATGAGCCCTTTGTAATGCCTTCTCAGGTTCAACAAATATTTTATGTTGATGATCAAAAGGATAATAATTGGCATGTGGTTATACGAACAAAGCCGAGAGATTTATGTGAAGATGCTGAAGTAGATTCTGATAGTGACGAGTTACCCAATACCAATGAAGAATTCATCACTCCGATTCTTTGAAGTTTATATTAAAACATAAATTGGGTTAGGAATGACGTTGATGCTGAATTAGTTGAAAATGGACGAAAAAGACTTAAAAGTAGGCGAAAGACAGGATCTCAAACTGATACATCTCGTTTCCAAAGACGAATGATTGAACATATTATTGATGGAGATGAAGATGAGAATGGAGCTGAAGACGAAGACGAAGATGAAGAGGAGGGTCCCGAAGATGAAGAGGAAGGTCCAGAAGATGAAGAGGAGGGTGATAGTGAGGAAAATGAAGATGAGGAAGAATGAAGAAGATAAACGTCATAATTGATAGAACTGTCTTGTTACACTTTGTATGGAGGATTAAAACAGGGAAATAAGTGCATAAGATTTTCTTTCTGTATCATTTTTAGAAGGAACTGATATTTTTGATTTGGGCCATTAAGGGGCTTCTTTTTGTTCTAGAAATGGACTTGACATAAATTATCCTGTTTGTTTTGTTTTGCTGATTATAGAGTTCCAGAATTCATACATATGCTTGCAAATATCACTGATTACTTCCTTTATGAGTTCCAGAATTCATTTTTTGTAACTTGGTAGTATCCAATTTTTTTATCAAATAGTTTAGTTTAGAATAATAGTCTAATTATAATTAATTCAATCCATAGATTCATCATCAATATTCTGAATATTCCAGTTGAAGTTGTTGTAGATTTGCTAATTTGAGTTATTTGTCTTGCAGCAAAGAGACTTTGCATGGTGGTCTATCTGTCAATAAGAAGAGAGCTGAGAGGGGGCTTTCACAACTAAAGGTTTGCTTTCTTGACATATGCTTTTACATATGTTTGATCAAACTTCAGGACAATCTCTCTTTCTTCAATTTTTTTTATATTTATAGGTGATTTGTTAAAGATAAAAAAGACTCCGATCATGAGAATTCTGCACAGGTTGAAGTTTTAAAATAAAACGAGAAACTTGAAGCCTTTAATTTCCTTTTTCTTTTTATGCATATAATATTGTGCATTGGACAAACACAGTGTACTTTTGCATGTTGGTTTCCTATTGTACTATTACATGGTATATAAAAATTACAAATTAAGTGTACTTCTTAATTTGTCATTTGATATACTGAGTATGAAGTTGTACGCACTCTTTTTTTTAATGATTTGATTTTGTAGCAATTTGTAGCAGAAAATCTATGCAATGTTTTTGGATTTACTATGGGTAAAGAAGTGAATTGTAATGGGAGCCTTACAGGGACCTTGGAATGTCACTGGACCAACCATATACCCTCCCGGAATTACAATCTGTCTACAACGGAAGATAACTGTTTAAAATCAAGGTGTTCTATGTGACAACTATCAAAGCCGAAATACATTTCTCTATGAAGAAGAGTTGCAATCTGCAAAAATAGGACCTACTAAACAGTTCCAAGTTTTCATCCGTACTTGCATATCATTTCAGCCCCTCCACTACATCCAATGGTGAACTCTTTATTCATGGACACTACCAACTGTTGGACTCTTTATTGTTGTAAGTAACCAACAATTTTATAACATTGTTGAGGACCAGAACCTTACTTGAGATTATGCAGTCATGCCAGCATTCCCAAATGATACTTGAAACACTTGGTGATCTATACTATATGAATAGAATTTGGTAAAAAAAATAACTCAGCTGTCATTTGATATAGTAGTACAGTGACAAATGATACTAACTGATGCATGTAATACTAATAGAAATCTTGACATTCTCATATTAAACTTGCATTTATTATGTTCTAAATATCTATTTTTATTTCTCAGGTTGCTTTAATGGCTTCTAATAGAACGTCTAGATCTCGTGCTAACTGTTCCAATGGCCTGGAAATGAATGAAAATGCAGATAATGAGATCCATGCCGATGAACCTCATGCAGAGGAGGAAAGTAATCATGAAAATGCTGAAGGTACCATGCCTATATATACACATATACTTGCATTGTCATGATCAGCCATTCATCATCATGCACTAAGCAATTCTTTCTCTCTTTTAGGTTCTCGACCTAAGAGGTATATATATATATATATATATATATATATATATATATATATATATATATATATATATATATATAACAAGAAAAGAAGAATGAATATCGGAAGTCTTGCGGTAGGTCGAGATGGAGCGTGAAATGCACTCACCCATAAACGCATGATCGATGTTGAGATGAAGCATAAAATGCACTCGCTTAATAATCTTCGGAGTTCGTAAAGTCTCATTTGGCTAATGTTGATTATGTGGCCTTTGCTGCTTGAGTTATTAGATTCATAGGGGTGCACCTAGTGCCCTAAAGTCATCTGTCTTGGGAGTCATTGATCAAAAGCTCATTAATAGGTAGCTCTGAATAGCCTAAGGTAATTAAGGACTGTTCGAGTCAGATTTTACTGTCTTCATGCTAGAACCTTTTGATCCTTTCCTGCATTTACGTCTTATTCTTAATTCTTGTTGAATTTTTAAGTTACTGAGTGAGCATATTGGTATCTGCAATCGATTATATGAGCTTCTTTTGAGCTATGCTTAGTTAGGATGGTTGGTCTCCACACACACACACACACATAGAATGGATCGAATACAGTCTTAAGCTTGAAATTGAATGAACCCTTACTCATATCTGTGTTTTCCCTATTCTCTAAGAGTAGCTATGATTGAGCTTATAAGCCATGATGCTAGTATATAGTTTTATATTTCTTTTCACGCATTATTTTGCTATTGTTATTTTTGTGTTAGATAGTTTGCTTGACGACAAGCAAAAACTTAAGTTTGGGGGTATTTGATGAGTGGGATTTATACCCGCGAATCGGATCCTTTATTGCTTAAATAGTTTTTTGATCTTCATTGTTTTTATATAGCTTTTATATTTTTTTAGTATTGTTTTGCTTAACTGATGTGTTGCAGGGCTTAACAGGTCTTTTCTAGCTTTTAGAGGGTAAAAATGTCATTTTCCATACACTGGTGCCGCATCGCCAAAGCGCCAAAGCCAAGCTTTAATTCGGTATTTGCAATGTGACCTCTGATCAATGATGACATCACCTTGGCCATTGCGAGCACCCTGGATCCTTCATGAACTCTTTTGCAAATAACGTGACTTCTAGTGTTTTTCATCTTTGATATAGCATGCAGCCATACCATCCTAAGCCTCTATTACTTGCAGCGCATCATCGCGACTCCTTGTCCGAGATAGTGAAGGACCTGAGTTAGACCTAGGTCATGAAGAAGGAACGGATATATATATATATATATATATATATATATATATATATATATATATAAAGCAAGCCTCTGTGAAAATAATCGGTTATTTTCCCCTTCTGGGAATAGTTTTATCTCTTCTTTTGTAATTTCTCTCTCTATCTCTTAGGTAATGTCTGTAAATATAGATTAGGTAGATTAGGGAGAAGTTTGGGATTTCCTTGGAGCAACAATAACAGTGAGAAATACGGATTGGAAGGCTTGAAAGGAGTGAAATGCTCTGAGACTGAAGAGCCTCGACAGAGTTTATTCTTATCCATTTATTTCCTCTGATTTTGTAATCCATGAATGTTGTTTTATTGCTACTTATATATTTTTTCAAGAGCTATGAACTAAGTATTAGCTCTAAGGTTATAATGGAACCCTTTGTTATTTAAATTGACTGTCTTATCTCTTTGGTTGGCACCATATGGTTTGGTTTAATATATTCATGCTTAATGATTCTCGCTAAGACATTAGTGATGATTTTGGTAATCTATATGATATTGAAAGAAGGATTGTAAATTTACATCTAAATATATTGGCATGTGATTGTGTTGTCGATTTGATTTGATCGCATAAGTTGTGTATAGAATAGACTTATATCTGTGCGCCACGTGTGGCCTATTGAGAACTTGAGCTTTAAATCCTTGTTATGGTTTATTCGCATAGACATATTTAGGATTATCACCTAGCTTGGACGTTCTTTTCTGTTCTATTCCCTATCGGGTGGATCTAGAGAAGATATGTTTGTACATACCTCGACAGAGGTGTATGAGCACTTGTGTGTTCTCAGTCGACAAACTGTCATGACCATTAAGACCAAAGAGAGAAGGGTAAGAAGTTTAATTAATGAAGCATAGCACGCCAGGTGTTCGACAGAATGCCTGTGTGGGGTGAAGTTATGACCTTAGCTTGTAGCACCTTTGATACCATTTATTATCCATTTACTTTCTTTGATAATTAGTTATATCTAGATTAATCACACTTCTATTAGATTGTTGCTCGAATAAGACTTAAGTGATACAAAGTCAGTATTTGGTAAATATTAGTGATAGTTCCTCGTGGGTACGACACTTTCCTTATCACTGTATTACTTGTTAGACCACGTATACTTGTGCGTGTTTAGTGATCGGTTTTTCGACCAACAGTCATCCCATTTGGTAAGATTGATGCCACAAACATAATCAATGGGTTTTGCAAATCTCATAACTAGGTTCGGAGAAACATCTTTTGGGAACTACCTTATTAGTCTACAAATTTGATTCGTCATAATCTAGATGTGATGCATATTCAGAAGAATGTGTTCGACAATGTGTTTAACACCGTGATGAATGTTACGGGGAAGACAAAAGATAATGATAAGGCACGCTTGGAATTGAAAGATATTTTTAAGTGTCCTGGATTAGAACTTTATGAATCTCTTAATGGTAAGATTGTTAAACCGCAATCAAGGTACACATTGTCCAAAAAGCAAGTTGAAGATGTGCACATGGGTTAAGTCTCTGAAACTACCAGATGGATATGCGTCAAACATTACAAGGTGTGTTATGGGTGGGAAATTGCAAGGGATGAAGAGTCATGGCATGTGTTCATGGAGAGACTCATGCCTATAGCATTTCGGGATCTGCTTGATAAACCAATATGGGATGCTTTGACGGATCTTAGTCTTTTCTTCAAAGACTTATGTTCAAAAACATTAAATGAGAAGGACATGTCTATACTTGAGAAGAACATCATAGAGATCACATGTAAACTTGAAAAAATATTCCCACCTGGTTTTTTTTACTCCATGGAGCATTTGCAAATCCATCTTCCCTATGAAGCTCGTGTTGGGGGTCCAGTTCAATATAGATGGATGTACCCTTTCGAGAGGGTGATGGGAAACCTTAAGAGGAAGGTGAAGAATAGAGCTTATGTCGAGGGGTCGATATGTGAGGCATACAGTTTCGATGAGATATCTACGTTTGTCTCAGACTATTTTCTAAACGAAGTCTTGACAAAGGCCAATCGAGTCTCGAGACATGATGATGGAGGAAATGTTGAACTAAATGGTCTTCTTTCTATATTTGGTGTATCGGGTCGCGCTTATGAAAAAGGGAAGCGCATATTCCTCTCTGAGAAAGAATTACATGTTGCACATACTTACATTCTTCTCGATTGCGAGGAGATTGACGAATTTGTGAGGTACACATGTAAAATTCATATTTATCCCTTAACTTTCAATGACATGTAATATACATTCCAATATGTTAATGTTTATAACATTGTATAGATTGTACGATGATGAGTTAAAAGTGAAGCATCCCGGCATAACTGATAAAGATATTCAAATCAATCGTGATAAAAAATTTGCACTTTGGATAAAGTACAAAGTAAGTTAAGTTACTTAAGCACGACATATATATATATATATATATATATATATATATATATATACTCCATATTAACTATGACTTCATTTAATATATATGTTAGAGTTTTTGTAGGTTTTGACTGAGGGATCAACGATTCCGGCTAATGTACAAGTCCTAGCTATGGGACCAGACAGGGACCAAGTCAGCCGCAATGGTTACAAAATAAATGGTTGTGAATTTCATAAGGCATATGGGCGGTAAAAAAGAACAACGAACTATGGAGTGTGTGTCCAAGGAGATTGTTACAATGAGCTTGGTCGTGCCTTTTATGGGGAGTTGGAGGAAATCGTAGAGTTGTCATACAAGGGAGCACGACGGGGTCATATATAACTTGTTCAAGTGTCGTTGGTTTAATTCGAGGAAAAGGATACGTGTTGATGGACATGGAATCTTGATATTGACCTCCATAAGTATAACACCAGTCTCCACATCGAAGATAGGTTAAAATTTATGCATATAAGGAAATAAGTTACTATTTTGATGGATTTTCAAGTCATGACCTTTTGGGAGCTGTGGTGGGCTAAGATGACCCGAAAGATCCTATTGGGCAAATCTGAGGCAAATTTTGATGGATTTTATTCCTGAGGTCAAATCTCAAATCTCTGGTCAATTCCAAATCGAATCAAATCCATCAAAAATAAGGCCCCAATAATAGTATCTTTCTTAGGTCATCTTAGCCCACCACAAGTTCTCCCAAAAGGTCATGACTTGAATGTACTATCGGTAGTAACTTATTTCCTTATATGCATAAATTTTTCCCCTATCATTCGATGTGGGACTGGGTGTTACAAACTCCCCACTTAAATTTCTCGACGCCCTCACCGTAATCCCGATCACACACACAGCCCAAAGATCTTTGCCTCTCTAGCTATTGTGGGATAATACCGGATGTAAGACCCTGAATTTTATGAAATAAAAGTATTCATTTTTTCTTATAATTACTATTCAGTAAATGGTTAAATTGATAAAAGTTAAAGTTAAGGGTGATATGTGTAAATATTTCAAATAAGCAAGTGGTTATAAAATATTCATTGTTGTCGGGGAATATTCGTTTGGTCGTGGAATATTTTTATTGTGGAATATTAAATGCAGCCAGTAGCGTTGTTTTAATGGGCCCCATAACGGAAAGCGATTGGATGAAGAAAACGACAAGTATAATTTGTTTATAAATAACGGCTTAGTTATTGCCGTTAATATTGTTGGAATATATGGTGGTTAAAACACAAGAATCTGGCGTTGTTGCAAGATGACTTACCGGTATTGCACCAATTATTGATTCTTACGTAAGAAGGCACTACTCAATAACTGTTACAATAGTTACTGTTGAGTATTTTATTTTATTAATTCAATAATTGTTGCGTTGATATTTTATATTACTGTTGTTTTAATAATTGTCACTACACAGTATTTTCCATTATCGAAGCAATAATTCATATTATCCGAATAATATTATTAGAAAATATTATTGGCAATGTCTAGAAAGTTCTGTCTAAGGAGAGGTTTGGTCACCTAATTGCGCGCCAGTAAGGAGAAATTCTTATTGGAAAGCCCCCTCTTTCCTGGAACTGCTTGGTTGTCAATATTGTGATTCTGTAATCTTATTTGTGAATAATTAATTATTGATTTATATGATGAGGAAAATATTGATTTTATGTCGATATAGATGGAGAAAATTTTTTAAAGTGACAATTGTTGAAAATTGATATTTTATCTTTTCTGATAAAATAATATTTTATTATATTATTATAATATAATAATGATTATATTTTTACAATGAATGTGGGATATATGAGTATATGAGGAGAAAGAGTATTTATGTTGCATTAAATGATTAACACATGTTTTGTGTGTTGGTGGACCCTATTTCTTGACTGAAATTTGATTATAGCCTGTAAAATCGTCCGTTTATGGATTTCGGTCAATTTTTGTTTGGAATTTGGAAAAACTGTCTTCTGTAAAGTTGTAGAGAATTGAATTTCCTATAAATAGTCGTGAAATTCGAATTTTCTGATAAAAGGGCTATTTATTATGAATTATTGAAGTTCTGAAGTTCCGAAATAATTGATTTTTGGAGTTTAAAATATTTTAAATATAAAAAACGTTTTTTGTATTGTTGGTGGGTTGTCAAACATGCTGAATTGGGATGATTCAAAGGTTGGCGTGAAAATTAATATAATATATTATTAATTTATTAAATTTTCGCTTTGGTGTTCTAAGCATTTTCCTATAAATAGGGTGCTTAGGTTAGAATTGAAAATCACACCAGAAACTGAAGTTTTCTCTCTATTTCTCTCTATATTATCGAGTGTATTCTTGTGAGTATTTTGATATCTTGAGTGTTACTATATGGTGCAAATTCGTTAAGCGTTATTCCAGTCAGAAGTACTGCTCTTTTGAGGTAAGGGATTGTAAGGGGTGTTATATTCTTCTTAAAATGATATTTTCTTCAATATCATTATGCCAAAATATTGATTGGAAATTTTTATCAAATTTGAAACTTTTCATGTCGGAGTTACTATTCACAAGTTACTATTCATGAGTTACTATTCACGAGTTACTATTCACAATTTACTATTTATGAGTTACTATTCACGACAAGTTACTATTCATGAGTTACTATTCATGAGTACTATTCACGAGTTACTATTCACAACGGGTTACTATTCAAAACGGGTTACTATTCATGAGTTACTATTCACAGGTACTATTCACTACAAAATTGGTTTCTTTTTCTAACCAAATTATAGTTGATTTATGAATATTACTCTGGAGATTAAAACAATATATTGATTATATTGATTTTATTATCATATATAACATTTTTATAACCCTGATGTTGAAATTCTCTTTCACTAGAGTGTAAAGATGGGTAGATTATTGGTATGATCATGACTAGGGTTCTCTTTGGCCAGTAGTGAAAAGTTGAATTGTCACTGGTATGATCATGACCATTGAATTTATAATTGAATATCTTTAGCTTAAGTGTAAAGGTGAATTGATCAACATGGTTATAATTATTGTTTATATAAATTCTGAAATGATTATATATTTTTTTGAGATATGAATATCTTTGGCAAAGATGACTTATTGATGAATATCTTTGGCCCGTAGTGTAAAGATGAATGATTTCTGATGAATATCTTTGGAATGTAGTGCAAAGATGGTCTGTTGATGAATATCTTTGGCCCGTAGTGCAAAGATGAATTTATTAGTATGATTATGAACATGAACTGTGATTTGGTATAACCATGATCTTTGATGTTTCGGTGATGAAAATTATCTTTGTCTGGATGAGAAAAGGAATTTAGAACAACAATTACGATTATGAAGTTATACATATGATTGTGACAGAATTGTTGATTGATGTTACAGGGATAAAACATTGTTGGTGGACTTTTAACATGGAGAAGATAATAGACTTTATGGTCTATTTGACTCTTCTAATGGATTGCTCATTCCGCTGCAACTATGGTTGAAAAGTTTTATCATCTACCATATGTTCTAAATCTCTGATTTATTACTGTTGAAGGCTATTGATAATTTATTTATCTTTAGTCATGATATTCTTTACTGAGCTAGTTGTGCTCACCCTTTTGCTTCACAATTCCTTTCAGATAATAAAAGTGTAGCTGAGACAAGCAGGGAATAACAGGGGAATAGAACGGTGGTCTATAGATGTTGAGGGTGAGGTGAATTTAACTTGGAAGGGTGTTTTGCCACTATCATACAAGATGTCTAATGACATACAACCTCGTGTCATCATAAGACAGGGTTGTACTCATCCACTTGCTGAGTATATTTACAAGCACTACCTATATAATCTTGGTGTTTGTTTGGAGTATAATACCCAATTAAAGACAGTGGAGATAATGATATGTCAAGAGAAGACTCACCATTGGGAAGAATATGATAATAATCTTCTCATTTTTCTTTGGGGTCTATTGGGTCAACAAAGGATAATTTTGTGGCCATATGATATCTATCATAACCTATACGCATGGCCTCCCATGTACGAAGGTTTCCTTGAGCACTTCCCAAAGATTCTAATTTCTAAATCAGTTTTCAACTATACCTTTATGTAAGGTGTCATTATGAGGTGCTGTCCACGGTTGGGACATGAGTCACAGTTGGTATATATTTGTATCAAAACTCACAGCATTTATGATGTTGTATTTTGCACGACAATTATTGTAATAAAGTTGTAGTTGTTTTCTGTACCATGTATTTGGTGACTCAGAATGGGTTGGATGGAATGGACCTATTTTGGGGGCATCACACCGGATGGCTTCGTGTCCCCAGCTCCGGACCTCCATCTCTCCATTGTGGGATAATACCACCAGCCTTCATGTCCCCACCTCCGGCAACCCGATCGGATAACCCGACCCGAGCTTTAGAGAGTCGGCTTTGATACCATATGAAACAACCCGTCAAATCCTAGTCCGAACAAATCTTGGGTCAAATCCAAGTCCGTATCAAATCAAATCCATCAAAATAAGGCCTCAAACTACTAGCCCAATAGTATCTTCTTGGGTCATCTTAGCCCACCACAGGCTCCCAAAAGGTCATGACTTGAAGGTACTATTGGTAGTAACTTATTTCCTTATATACAAATAAATGTTTTCCCCTATCTTTCGTTGTAGGACTGGGGTGTTAACCGACAACTATAGTCAAAAGAATTCCAAACAAAATAAGGCTGAATCAAATGGTTATAAGGTAACAATTTCATACTGAGCTCAAGTCCGAATCGAATCAAATCCATCAAAATAAGGCCTCAAACTACTGGCCCAATAATATCTTCTTGGGTCATCTTAGCCCACCACAGGCTCCCAAAAGGTCATGACTTGAAGGTACTATAGGTAGTAACTTATTTCCTTATATACAGACAAATTTTTCCCCTATCTTTTGATGTGGGACTGGGGTGTTACAATAGGTCTGCGTACTCCAAGGAACCGTTTGTTTTACCAACTCAAATAGTACAAGTATACTACACTCCTAGTCATGTTAGGAAAAGGGATAGACCGCCTGTAGATTGGCAAGTTATAATTCATACTCCCGCGCGCAGTCGTGTAGAAGTAGTTGACGAGGAGATTTACCAAGATCAGATGCTTCATAGACAAACTATAATAAATGTGGAGGACGACAATGAAGTAATCCAATTAGATGGTGGAGATGAACCACATGAATTAGATCCTAAGTTAATACTTATGTCAGATGACATTGATACTGAGGAGGAAGAGTTATTAACTGACACTGACACTGAATCTGAAGCAGATGATGGTTATGAGTCTGCAATACGTATACAAGATGATTCTGACTCAGACATTGACACTTGAACAGATGAAATGTATGTTTAGTATTACATGTTCTTTATATCATTGTCATGTTTATGTACTTAACTATTTAATGCAATTTCCTGTCATTATTGTCATTTTATATTCATATATGCATGTAATTAAATATAACTCATACTAACATCTTGAAATTTTTAATATATAGATGGCTTCTGAAGCAGCACAAAAAAAAACGCGGCTTGGATAGCGGGCCTAATCATGTGCCAAAGGCCCCTACTAATCTGGATGATCAGATTCTTATTTAGATTCCTCCTCCTCCGAACAACACGTATGTCCGCATCATTTATATATAAGCATTTTAGATTCCATTGTTGCAGATATATAACTATTGTAAATTGCTTTAAATATTATAATATATCTACTTATATTTGATGTAAATTATTGTATATTATAGTGATTTTTCAGATAACAAGATCGTCAAGTGCATTTCATAGTTGTGCTTACAGAACTGGCCCATGCATGTGATTACGTGGGCGAGCACACCTATCGCCCATAAGGATGCAGTTTGAACTGAATTTCAGGTATGTTTTTTTTAATTATGACAAATAATATAATTATCTAAGGAAAATTGTTTAGTAGTGTTGGATTATATGTTAATAGTACCGTTTAAATATTATTGTTGTTGTTTTATTTGCAGAAAAGGTATAGATGGGAGGATGTGTAGGCTTCAGTGATACAAACACTATTCTGGCAGAAGTGCGTCGTCTGCACCAAAGATAATTTGAACAAAGAACGATAAAAAGCCCTACACAATGCATCGATCGACCATCCAGCCCAACGAGAGGAGTACATGCGCGAGCATAGCCCCTGGTGGTGCACCCAGTCCATATGGGCTGAGATGTGTGCCCAATGGAGAGCTGAGAGTTGGGTCAAAAGACGCAAGACTTGCGCCACTAACAGATCCTTGGGTGTACCTGATGGCGAAAAGCAAAAGGAACCTACGGTATGGCAGATATCACAATTCTGATATATCACCGCTGAAATGCGTATGAATAGTTTTAATATGTTTACAATCATGAATTGTAGAATATCACATGTTTACTTAGTAATATTGGAGTATGTTTTGTATAGGAGTATCAGTCTCAAGGTCAGCTTATCCATTGGTTGGATGTGTACGTGGCCACCCGTGATGGTCTGTTTGATGTTATCCAGATAGCGGTAATAAGTTTTAATAACTTTGATCTTGTTTATCAAGTTTTACATCATTCTTTAGAATTTTACCAATTTATTTTTAACTATTTAATTGTTAACATGATGACAAGATACTTATAAGCGTTTATTGAATGAGCGCTATCCTGAAGGCACCCCACGTCCTCCAATTGATCAAGAATTGTGGGAGAGGACGTCTGTTGTGAAGAAGAACTATGTCAAAGGTCAAGGACAATGACGACGCCCAACTTTTAGTGGCTCAGGCAGCTCTGCTACCCAGTCTTCATAGTCATCAAGTTATCTAGCTATTCATACTCCTACTGACTATGTGAGAGCTATATGTCGAGATTGCGATCTTCTTCATATACTAGGTGGGCATCTGGCGGCTCTGAGTCCTGATGAGTTAGTTGATGCGATGGCAATGACATGTAATCAATCTTATTTATTACAATCAACTTAGTGACTTATATATATATATATATATATATATATATATATATATATATATATATATATTGTGTTTAATTTGTTGTATATTGTCATAATACAAGTATCAACATATATACTATATATGTAACTTGTTTTATTATTTTGTTAATTACAGGGTGATCAACGAGAAACTAATTTGGACAATGATGCATGACGACCGACCTAGTCTTGTTTTGTAGTTATTTATGAACCTTGTACTTTTATATTCATTCTTTGGATGACTGTATGTTACTTAAAGATTATATTTGTTTATATTTATTCAGTTCATATTGGTTTTTAATGTTTATATAGTTTATACTATTTTGGTGTATGTGTATATGGATGGATGTTTATATTGTTGTGCATGTTTATATTGTTGTGCATATGTGTTGGGATATAAAGCAAGTACAAAGCAGGTACAGTTTTTAGGGAAATCTACAAAACAGGGGGAAAAATTGATTTTTACATCACATGACCGCATACGACACTAGGCTGATACTTATTAACGACTACTAATTGCATTAGGGTATTAGCGACCGTGGCGGTCGCTGACATGTGGCCCACGGCCCTGAACCATGCTGACTCATCTTAGCGACGATTTTGGTAGCTAATATCGGTTGCAGATACTTAGGTCGCTAATAGTGGTCGCTGATGTGCATTCCAGTGACTAGATTTTTGTGACGCCTATCTGCAACCGCGTGCGGACGCAGATGATTATCAACAACCGTAATCGATCGCAGATAGGCATTTTTCTTGTAGTGAGAAAGAAAAAAAAGTATTCCGCATTTTTAGCTATTTTAGCATTAAATAGTGTTTTAAAGCTAGAACAATATAGTATTAACGCACAAGATCGGGGTGAAAATAGTCTTGATTTTTCTATCGTTACATATGTTTGGCTCAATTTCTAACTTACATAGCTCACATGCATACATATATAAAATTTGGTACCTGTATTGGGACACGACTTACAATTTGGTATCCGGAGTGAAAAAAGTTACAAACTGGTGATTGTACTCGAAAAATGTTGTAATCTGGTGCTTGTACTTTCCAATTTTTAAATAATGGTTAAAATTGATCCAACGGGAGAGAAAAACATACAGACAGAGAAGCGAAGTCGACACGAAGAAAATCCTCGATGTTTTTTTCCTTCATTCCTTGCCTCCTACATTCGCACCATTGCTCCACAGTGGCACCGACTTAGGAACTCTGGTGTAATCCATTCATTTTTGTTGCATGAACTACAATCTTCTTCCCCTGTTTCATTTACGATTCCACTCCAAGACGAGCTCATCCTTTCAATTAAACACTGGAAACCCTTTAATAAATATATGGGAACCAATAATCAATGGAGAATCGAGACAAAGAGAATGAGAGAAGAAGAAGGACACAAGAAGAGAACCCTAATTTTCAAACAGAATAAAGATGAAATCCTACTGTTTAACAGAGTGTAACGTTTTTTGAGTACAATCACCAATTTGTAACTTTTTTCACTTCGGGTACCAAATTTTAAGTCGTGTCCTTATTATTTAACGGAGTGTAACATTTTTCGAGTACAATCACCAGTTTGTAACTTTTTTCACTTCGGGTATCTGTGATAAACTAGGATTTCGAATAATCAAAATTTTACGAATATTTTTTTTTGTTAATATTAATATTGACTGTTAATATTGTACTATGTATCTGTGATACAAGTTTCGAGAAGTGGTCAATTTATGTATTGACTGGTAAATTAGAGTAAAGTTGTGCTTAACAGCTTTAGCAACCTTAACCCTAATTTCTGGATAGGGATTCGATAAAAAATTTAATTAAAATAATTATATTGATGGGTATGTGTTTGTACTGAAGAGAAATTTTGATCAATGATTGATCGGATAAGGTTTAAAATTTATAAACCCTAATAACAGATTAGAAACTCTAATCTCAAATTTAGAAAACCTAACGTACAGTTAGAAATCCTAATTAAAAGTCGGGAAACCCTAATTTAAAATCTGAGAATCCTAAACCCTAATTAGGAAACCCTAATCCTAATTAGTAAGCTTAATGTGTTTAGTAAATGTTAATATGATTAGGAAACCATAATTTAATTAGGAAACCCTAATTGTAATTTAGAATTTTTAATTTTTAATTTTTCTAATTAAAAACCCTAATTAGAAATTTTTAGAAACTAAATATTTAAAACCTAAGGGTTAGAACCTTAGGGTTAAACCCTAAGGGTTTGTGCAATTGTCTAGTATGCCATTAAAATCATTTTGCTAATGACTAAAATGCCCTTTTCACTTTCTTTAATTGGTATAACTTGTAAAATAGTCAATACCTTTAGTAGTTTACCAACTATATTGACTTTGGGACATAATAATCTCCAGCCAACCAGCCAAAAATTTTAGATCTTAGCAACATATCATCATATATAAGAAAATTAGAGAGAAAGTTCATAAAACTTAGTCATTTTTCTTCCAAGCTCTCACCAACTCTTTTTCTCTTTAACCCTCCGAAAATATCAAGTATATCAATTATATAAACTGTAAGACCCCGAATTTTATGAAATAAAAGTATTCAATTTTTCTTATAATTATAATTCAATAAATGGTTAAATTGATAAAAAATTAAAGTTAAGGGTGATATATGAAATTTTTTTCAAAAATACGCAAGTGGTTATAAAATATTCATTGTTGTCGGAGAATATTCGTTTGGTCGTGGAATATTCGTACCGTCGGGAAATATTCGTACGACGGCGCAGTCTTTTATGGGCCCCGTAACGGAAAGCGATTGGAGGAAGAAAACGACAAATATAAGTTGTTTATAAATAATGGACGAAGGTTAACATTCTGAATAATCGATGGTTAAAACACTAGTAATACGTTAAAATACGACAAGAAGACACCTAGATTGCACCAATTATTGATTCTTACGTAAGAAGACACTACTCAATAATTGTTACAAAGAATTAATTGCTCAAAGATTTTATTTTATTCAATAATTGCTTTCATTGATATTTTATATTACTGTTGTTTCAATAATTGTCACTACACAGTATTTTCCATTATCGGAGCAATAATTCATATTATTTGAATAATATTATTAGATAACATTATTGGCAATGTCTAGAAAGTTCATCACAAGGAGAGGTTTGGTCACCTAATTGCTACGCAATAAGGAGAAATTCTTATTGAAAGCCCTCTTCCGAACCTACCTCGTCACAATAATGTGTTTCTGTAATATTATTTGTGAATAATTAATTATTGATTCATATGATGAGGAAAATATTAATTTTATGTGGATATAGATGGAGAAAATTTTTAATTTGACAATTGTTGAAAATTGAAATTTTATCTTTTCTCGATAAAATAATTCATTTAAATATATATATTATTATATTTTAATAATATAATAATGGTGATATTTTTACAACGAATGTGGAATATATGAGTATACGAGGAGGAAGAGTATTTTTGTTGCAATAAATGTTTAAAACATGTTAAACATGCTCTGGTGGACCCCATTTATCGATCGAAATTTGATTATAAATTTCTAAAATCGTCTGTTTGTAGATTTCGGTCAATTTTTGCTTGGAATTTGGAAAAACTTTCTTCCGCAAAGTTGTAGAGTATTGAATTTCCTATAAAAACTCAAGAGATTTGAATTTTCTGAAAAAAGGACTATTTATTGTGAATTATTGAAGTTTTGAAGTCTCAAATAATTGATTTTTGGAAGTTTAAATTATTTTAAATAATAAAAACGTTTTTAACAAGGTAGGTGTGCCTACTAGCATGGAAAAAAGTGAGATAAAATTGTCCAAGATGTGCGTGAAGATTATGTATATATATATATATATATATATATATATATATATATATATATATAATATTTTAATAAATTTTCGCTTTGGTGTTCTAAGCATTTTCCTATAAATAGGGTGCTTAGGTTAGAATTGAAAATCACACCGTAAATCAAATTTTCTCTCTCTATATATCGAAATATTCTTGTGAGTATTTTGAGTATACTTTGAGTATTGCTATACGGTGAAAGTTCAAGTTATAGCCTATATCCAGTATTCCAGTTAGAAGTACTATCTTTCCGAGGTAAGGGATATTATTTTTTTTTCCGTAATGATATTATTTCTTCAATATCATTATGCTGAAATATTGATCTGAAATTTTTATCAAATTTGGAACTTTTGGTGTCGGAGTTACTATTCACGATACTAAGACTATTCACGATACTGATCTTATTCACGAATCGACCTAAGACTATTCATCGAAAAATGAAAATTTTCTTTTTCGTCTAAAATATCTATTGTGGATACTAGCTTTGATTGTATCCATGTTTTGATCATTCTTGAATTTTACACCACTAACTATTATTTTTTTGAGGTATTTTTGGACGGGATAAAACAAAGTACTTAATCCTTAATCTTTAATCCTTGTCATTTTGATTCAATCGGATTCGCTTTCTTTAAAAAAATATTTTCATCATCCTCGCCTTAAATGATGATATTATGGAATATCTTTGGCTCCAGAGAGTGCAAAGATGAATGATTTCGATGAATATCTTCTTTGGCCCAGTAGTGCAAAAATGAATAATTTCTTATGAATATCTTTGGCCCAGAAGGCAAAGATTAACAGTGTTTAGATGAACATGACCAATCGGGTGAATGTCCTCGGCCTCAGAGTGCAAGGATGAATATATGATTCCGTATATATATATTTATTGATGTTACAGTGGATAAAAATATTGATGATGGATCGTTAAATTCATAGATATTAGTAGATTTCATCCTCTACGTAACTCTTCTATGAATTAATATTTTCCACATGTGAGTATTGATTTAAAACTTGTTGTCTATTGTATTCTATTAGATTTTTTTTCCGTTGAAAACTAACGATAATTTGTTCTCAGATTATCTTAGTCATAATATTCTTTATCGGGCTAGTTGAGCTCACCCTTTTCCTTTTTGTTCCATTTTTTCTTCTCGTGAGGCGAGAATGTAATGAAAGTACGCAGTCTGGGTATGGAATGATGGTTTTAGAGAGTTGTTTAGTAGTCCTCACCATTTTGTAAAATAATGTATCAATAATTATGATGAGGATTTATTTGTATGTGGATATTGTTTAGATGGCAATATCTCAGATTTAAACTCACAATTTATTGTTGTAATAATAAAGTTGTAGTTGTTTCGCATCTGTATTGACAACTCGTAATGGGTGATGTATACCTATTTTGGGGTGTCACAATCTCCAATCGCCTCCAAGTAAAATTATATTTCAAATAAACTCCAAGATCATATAAGTAAATCCTTCGCTAGATATCCTACCTAAGCTTATTTGTTGGATGTGCACAACCCCGCCTTATTATGATAACCCGAGATTTGTACAATTAACCCTTGTTTTGACATTTTGTAGAATGATATCCTAAATACAAGACACCATTTCCAAAGTATGATTTCACCTCACCCTATTCAAGGTATTCTCCAAAATTAAATATCAAATGAAATATACAATAATTTCATAAGGAGGGAGATCTAAAAGTCTCAATAAAATTATTTCCATACTAATTACAATTCAACCTCAACAACTATAAAAGTTAAAGTTAAGGCTCTATATGAAATTTTTTCAAAATAAGCAAGTGGTTATAAAATATTCATTGTTGTTTGGGAATATTCGTTTGGTCGTGGAATATTCAGATCGCTTGTGAATATTAAATGCGACGCAAGCAATGGCCATATGGGCCCCATAACGGAAAGCGATTGGAGAAAGAAAATGACAAATATAAGTTGTTTAAAATAACGACGAGTTGTTACCGCTTATTACTATTGAATACCCGATGGTTAAAAACACGAATACGCTGCTGTTGAGACAAAAGAAGACACCAGATTGCACCAATTATTGATTCTTACGTAAGAAGGCACTACTCAATAATGGTTACGAAGAATTACTCGCTCAAAGATTTTATTTTATTCAATAATTGTCATATTGATATTTTATATTACTTGTTGTTTCAATAATTGTCATTACACAAAAGATTTTTTCATTATCGGAGCAATAATTCATATTATCTGAATAATATTATTAGATAACATTATTGGCAATGTCTAGAAAGTTCTCACATCAAGGAGAGGTTTGGTCACCTAATTGCGCGCCCAAGAAGGAGAAAATTCTTATCGAAAGCCCTCTTCCTGAACCGCCTGTTCACAATAATGTGTTTCTAGTAATATTATTTGTGAATAATTAATTATTGATTCATATGATGAGAAAAATATTAATTTTATGTGGATATAGATGGAGAAAATTTTAATGTGACAATTGTTGAAAATTGAAATTTTATCTTTTTCCGATAAAATAATTTATTTAAATATATATTATTATATTTTAATAATATAATAATGGTGATATTTTTACAACGAATGTGGAATATATGAGATTACGAGGAGGAAGAGTATTTTGTTGCAATAAATGTTTAAAATATGTTAAACATGTGCTTGGTGGACCCCATTTATCGATCGAAATTTGATTATAACCTCTAAAATCGTCTGCTTGTGGATTTCTTGGCCAATTTCGCTTGAATTTGGAAAACTTTCTTCTTCAAAGTTGTAGAGTATTGAATTTTCTATAAAAACACGCGAGATTTGAATTTTCTGAAAAATGGCTATTTATTGTGAATTATTGAAGTTTCAAGTTCAAATAATTGATTTTTAGAAGTTTAAATTATTTTAAATAATAAAAACGTTTTTAACAAGGTAGGTGTGCCCACTAGCATGGAAAAAGAGCCGAGATCAGATTGTCCAAGGTGTGCGTGAAGATTATATATATATATATATATATATTTTAATAAATTTTCTGTTTTGGTGTTCTAAGCATTTTCTTATAAATAGGTGCTTAGGTTAGAATTGAAAATCACACCGTAAATCAAGTTTTCTCTCTATATTATCGAGCGTATTCTTGTGAGTATTTTGAGTATACTTTGAGTATTACTATACGGTGAAAGTTCAAGTTATAGCCTATATCCAAAGATTCCAGCTTAAAGTATTATCTTTCCGAGGTAAGGGATATTATTTTTTTTCCGTAATGATATTATTTCTTCAATATCATTATCAATATCATTATGAAATATTGATCCGAAATTTTTATCAAATTTGGAACTTTTGGTGTCTGAGTTACTATTCACGATACTACGGCACTATTCACGATACTAAGATTATTATTCACTTAATACTTAAGACTATTCATCGAAAAATGAAAATTTTTCTTTTCGTCTAAAATATCTATTGTGGATACTAGCTTTGATTGTATCCATGTTTTGATCATTCTTGAATTTTACACCACTATAATTATTTTTGAGGTATTTTTGACGTGGATAAAACAAAGTACTAATCCTTAATCCTTAATCCTTAATCCTTGTCATTTTGATTCACCGGATTCGCTTTCTTTAAAAAATATTTTCATCATCCTCGCCTTAAATGATGATATTATGGAATATCTTTGGCCCGTAGAGTGCAAAGATGAATGATTTCTGATGAATATCTTTGGCCTGTAGTGCAAAAATGAATAATTTCTTATGAATATCTTTGGCCCGTAGTGCAAAGATTAACAGGTGTTTAGATGAACATGACCAACTGGTGAATGTCCTTGGCCTGTAGTGCAATGATGAATATATGATTCCAGATATATATATTTATTGATGTTACAGGGATAAAAATATTGATGATGGACTGTTAAATTCATAGATATTAGTAGATTTCATCCTCTACGTAACTCTTCTATGAATTAATATTTTCATTGCAGTATTGATTTAAAACTTGTTGTCTATTGTATTCTATTAGATTTTTTTTCCCTGTTGAAAACTAACGATAATTTGTTCTGTATTATCTTAGTCATAATATTCTTTACTGGGCTAGTTGAGCTCACCCTTTTCCTTTTTGTTCCATTTTTCTTCTCAGGATGCGAGAATGTAGCGAGTACGAGTCGGGGTATGGAATGATGGTTTTAGAGAGTTGTTTAGTAGTCCTCACCATTTTTGTAAAATAATGTATCAATAATTATGATGAGGATTTATTTGTATGTAGATATTGTTTAGATGGCAATATCTGTATTTAAACTCACAATTTTACTGTTGTAATAATAAAGTTGTAGTTGTTTACATCTGCGTGTATTGACAACTCGTAATGGGTGATGTATACCTATTTTGGGGTGTCACAATTGGTATCAAGCTTAGGGATATGATCTCCAAGTAAGAAATATATTTCAAATAAACTCCAAGATCATGTCCTACCTAAGCTTATTTGTTCGTAGATATACTCAGCGGGATATTATGTGATATGTTAATTTGTTCTTAACCCTTGTTAACCCGAGATTCTAGAATGATATCCGAAATACAGACATTTTGTAATTATGATGAGGGGGAAAATACCTTTCCAAAAAGTTGGTTTCTCAACTCTTTGACCCTATTCGGTTCACCAAAATTAAATATCAAAGGAGGAGATTGTAAGACCCACTTTTAAAAGTCTCAAAAAAATTCATTTTTCTTATAATTACAATTCGGTAAATGGAGAAATTGATACAACTTAAAGTTAAGGGTGATATATGAAATATTTTCAAAATAAGCAAGTGGTTATAAAATATTCATTGTTGTTTGAATATTCGTTTGGTCGTGGAATATTCGTGATCGTTGGGAATATTCGTGACGACGGTAGCGAATGCATTTATGGGCCCCATAACTGAAAAGCGATTGGAGGAAGAAAAACGACAAATATAAGTTGTTTATAAATAACGACGTAGTTGTTACTGATTATCTTTGTTGGAATACTTCGATGGTTAAAACACAAGAATACGCGTTGTTACTGCACGATGAAAGATACCAAGATTGCACCAATTATTGATTCTTACGTAAGAAGGCACTACTCAATAATGGTTACGATAATTACCGCTTCGATATTTTATTTTATTCAATAATTGTTGCGTTGATATTTTATATTCTTTGTTGTTTCAATAATTGTCATTACACAATATTTTCCATTATCGAAGCAATAATTCATATTATCCGAATAATATTATTAGATAACATTATTGGCAATGTCTAGAAAGTTCGCCTAAGGAGAGGTTTGGTCACCTAATTGCGCGCCCAAGAAGGAGAAATTCTTATCGGAAAGCCCTCTTCCTGGAACCCGCACAGTTGTCAATATTGTGATTACGTAATATTATTTGTGAATAATTAATTATTGATTCATATGATGAGAAAAATATTAATTTTATGTGGATATAGATGGAGAAAATTTTTAATGTGACAATTGTTGAAAATTGAAATTTTATCTTTTTACGATAAAATAATTTATTTAAATATATATTATTATATTTTAATAATATAATAATGGTGATATTTTTACAACGAATGTGGAATATATGAGATTACGAGGAGGAAGAAGAGTATTTTTGTTGCAATAAATGTTTAAAACATGTTAAACATGTCGGTGGACCCCATTTATTGACCGAAATTTGATTATAAATTTCTAAAATCGTCTGCTTTGTGGATTTCGGTCAATTTACTGCTTGGAATTTGGAAAAACTTTCTTCTTCAAAGTTGTAGAGTATTGAATTTCCTATAAAAACCAAGCGAGATTTGAATTTTCTGATAAAAAAAGCTATTTATTGTGAATTATTGAAGTTAGAAGTTCAAATAATTGATTTTTGGAAGTTTAAATTATTTTAAATAATAAAAACGTTTTTAACAAGGTAGGTGTGCCCACTAGCATGGAAAAAGAGCTAAGATCGAGATTGTCCAAGGTGTGCGTGAAGATTATATATATATATATATATATATATATATATATATATATTAATTTTTAATAAATTTTACATTTTGGTGTTCTAAGCATTTTCCTATAAATAGGGTGCTTAGGTTAGAATTGAAAATCACACCGTAAAATCAAGTTTTCTCTCTATATTATCGAGTTTATTCTTGTGAGTATTTTGAGTATACTTTGAGTATTACTATACGTGAAAGTTCAAGTTATAGCCTATATCCAAAGATTCCATTAAAAGTATTGTCTTTTCCGAGGTAAGGGATATTATTTTTTTTTCGTAATGATATTATTTCTTCAATATCATTATCTTTGAAATATTGATCCGAAATTTTTATCAAATTTGGAACTTTTGGTGTCGAGAGTTACTATTCACGTGATCTGACCTTATTCACGATATCTGATCTTTATTCACGAATCACGGCTTGACTATTCATCGAAAAATGAAAATTTTTCTTTTTAAATCTAAAATATCTATTGTGGATACTAGCTTTGATTGTATCCATGTTTTGATCATTCTTGAATTTTACACCACTATGATTATTTTTGAGGTATTTTTGGACGTGGATAAAACAAAGTACTGAATCCTTAATCCTTAATCCTTGTCATTTTGATTCAATTTGGATTCGTTTCTTTAAAAAAAAAAATATTTTCATCATCCTCGGTCTTAAATGATGATATTATGGAATATCTTTGGCTTTAGTGCAAAGATGAATGATTTCGATGAATATCTTTGGCACCAGAAGTGCAAAAATGAATAATTTCTCGATGAATATCTTTGGCCCAGTAGTGCAAAGATTAACAGTGTTTAGATGAACATGACCAATCGGTGAATGTCCTTGGCTCAGTAGTGCAATGATGAATATATGATTCCGATATATATATTTATTGATGTTACAGGGATAAAAATATTGATGATGGAATTTGTTAAATTCATAGATATTAGTAGATTTCATCCTCTACGTAACTCTTCTATGAATTAATATTTTCATTGCAGTATTGATTTAAAACTTGTTGTCTATTGTATTCTATTAGATTTTTTTTTTCCTGTTGAAAACTAACGATAATTTGTTCTCAGATTATCTTAGTCATAATATTCTTTCTTTGGGCTAGTTGAGCTCACCCTTTTCCTTTTTGTTCCATTTTTCTTCTCGGGAGGCGAGAATGTAGCGAAATACTGTAGTCGGGGTATGGAATGATGGTTTTAGAGAGTTGTTTAGTAGTCCTCACCATTTTTGTAAAATAATGTATCAATAATTATGATGAGGATTTATTTGTATGTGGATATTGTTTAGATGGCAATATCGTATTTAAACTCACAATTTTATTGTTGTTGTAATAATAAAGTTGTAGTTGTTTACATGCACTGTATATTGACAACTCGTAATGGGTGATGTATACCTATTTTGGGGGTGTCACAATCTCCATCGAGCTCCAGGTAAAAAAATTATATTTCAAATAAACTCCAGGGAGATCATATAAAATCCTTAGCTAGTGTGTCTACCTAAGCTTATTTGTTGGTCGTATCGGGATATTATGTGATATATTAATTTTATCAATTAACTCTTGTTTTGATAACTTCTAGAATGATATCAGAAATCAGAGATGAGCATTTTGAAATATGATAGGGAAGATAAAATGCAGAAATGAAAAGTTGGTTTCACCTCACCCTATTCGGCTCACGTAAAATTAAATATCAAATGACATATACAATATTGTACACCGAATTTTATCTAAATAAAAGTCTCAATAAAATTATTTCCATTACATTTAGGGAAAACCTTAAATTGATAAAAGTTAAAGTTAAGGGTGATATATGAAATTTTTTTCAAAAATAATGAGTGGTTATAAAATATTCATTGTTGTTAGGAATATTAGTTTGGTCGTGGAATATTCATGACTGTGTTGGGAATATTAAATGCGACCAGTAGCCTTGACCATGTGTGGGCCCATAACGAAAGCGATTGGAGGAAGAAAACGACAAATATAAGTTGTTTAAAAATAACGACGTAGTTATTACTGCTTATTAATTGTTGAATACTTCGATGGTTAAAACACAAAGAATGTCTGGCGTTGTTGCTTGAAGACACCGCAGTATTGCACCAATTATTGATTCTTACGTACGTAAGAAGGCACTACTCAATAATGGTTACGATGAAATTCTTTCAAAGATTTTTATTTTTGTTCAATAATTGTTGCGTTGATATTTTATATTCTTTGTTGTTTCATAATTGTCATTACACACGATATTTTCATTATCGAAGCAATAATTCATATTATCTGAATAATATTATTAGATAACATTATTGGCAATGTCTAGAAAGTTACATCTAAGGAGAGGTTTGGTCACCTAATTGCTTGTGCGCCAAGAAGGGAGAAATTCTTATCGGAAAGCCCTCTTTCTGCAAGAACCGCTGGTTGTCGATATTGTGATTCTGTAATATTATTTGTGAATAATTAATTATTGATTCATATGATGAGAAAAATATTAATTTTATGTGGATATAGATGGAGAAAATTTTAATGTGACAATTGTTGAAAATTGAAATTTTATCTTTTTACGATAAAATAATTCATTTAAATATATATATTATATTTTAATAATATAATAATGGTGATATTTTTACAACGAATGTGGAATATATGAGTATATACGAGGAGGAAGAGTATTTTTGTTGCAATAAATGTTTAAAACATGTTAAACATGTCGGTGGACCCCATTTATTGACCGAAATTTGATTATAGCCTCTAAAATCGCTCTGTTTATGGATTTCGGTCAATTTACTGCTTGGAATTTGGAAAACTTTCTTCTTCAAAGTTGTAGAGTATTGAATTTCCTATAAAAACTCATGAGATTTGAATTTTCTGAAAAAGGGCTATTTATTGTGAATTATTGAAGTTAGAAGTCTCAAATAATTGATTTTTGAAAGTTTAAATTATTTTAAATAATAAAAACGTTTTTAACAAGGTAGGTGTGCCCACTAGCATGGAAAAAGAGTTGAGATCAGATTGTCCAAGGTGTGCGTGAAGATTATATATATATATATATATATATATATATATATATATATATATTAATAAATTTTACTGCTTTGGTGTTCTAAGCATTTTCTTATAAATAGGGTGCTTAGGTTAGAATTGAAAATCACACGAAGCGAAGTTTTCTCTCTATATTATCGGCGTATTCTTGTGAGTATTTTGAGTATACTTTGAGTATTACTATACGGTGAAAGTTCAAGTTATAGCTTTATATCCGAAAGATTCCAGGTTAAATATTATCTTTCCCGAGGTAAGGGATATTATTTTTTTTAATGTAATGATATTATTTCTTCAATATCATTATCTTTGAAATATTGATCTGAAATTTTTATCAAATTTGGAACTTTTGGTGTCGAATTTACTATTCACGTATCTGACTTTATTCACGTATCTGATCTTATTCACGAATACGGACTTATTCATCGAAAAATGAAAATTTTTCTTTTAAATCTAAAATATCTATTGTGGATACTAGCTTTGATTGTATCCATGTTTTGATCATTCTTGAATTTTACACCACTATAATTATTTTTGAGGTATTTTTGGACGTGGATAAAACAAAGTACTAATCCTTAATCCTTAATCCTTATTCATTTTGATTCAATTGGATTCGTTTTTTAAAAAAATTTTTCATCATCCTCGGTCTTAAATGATGATATTATGGAATATCTTTGGCTTTGTAGTGCAAAGATGAATGATTTCGATGAATATCTTTGGCTCAGAATGCAAAAATGAATGATTTTATGAATATCTTTGGCCCGTAGTGCAAAGATTAACAGTGTTTAGATGAACATGACCAATTTGGTGAATGTCCTTGGCTTTGTAGTGCAATGATGAATATATGATTCGGATATATATATTTATTGATGTTACGAGGGATAAAAATATTGATGATGGATTTGTTAAATTCATAGATATTAGTAGATTTCATCCTCTACGTAACTCTTCTATGAATTAATATTTTCATTGCTGCGAGTATTGATTTAAAACTTGTTGTCTATTGTATTCTATTAGATTTTTTTCCTGTTGAAAACTAACGATAATTTGTTCTCAGATTATCTTAGTCATAATATTCTTTACTGGGCTAGTTGAGCTCACCCTTTTCCTTTTTGTTCCATTTTTCTTCTCGGGAGGCGAGAATGTAGCGAGTCTTGGTCGGGGTATGGAATGATGGTTTTAGAGAGTTGTTTAGTAGTCCTCACCATTTTTGTAAAATAATGTATCAATAATTATGATGAGGATTTATTTGTATGTGGATATTGTTTAGATGGCAATATCGTATTTAAACTCACAATTTTATTGTTGTAATAATAAAGTTGTAGTAGTTGTTTTGACATGCAGTGTATTGACAACTCGAAATGGGTGATGTATACCTATTTTGGGGTGTCACAATCTCCATTATCGGTTAGGGATATGATCTCTGCGGAGATCGGGGAATAGAACTAGGAGGAGAATGAAGTAAATCCTTAGATCATACCTAAGCTTATTTGTTGGTCGAGTCATATATCGGGATATTATGTGATATATTAATTTGTTCAATTAACCCTTGTTTTATGATAACCCGAGATTCTAGAATGATCACTAGATGAGCATTTTGTAAATTATGATGGCAAAGGGAAATACAATCGAAATGAAAGTTGGTTTCACAACTCTTTGAAATTCCGGTTCACCAAAATTAAATATCAAATTTCATAAGGAGGAGATTGTAAGACCGAATTTTATCTAAAAGTCTTTAAAATTATTTAATTACTATTTAGGGTTAAATTGATAAAAACAAAAGTTAAGGGTGATATATGAAATTTTTCAAAAATAAGCAAGTGGTTATAAAATATTCATTGTTGTCCGGGGAATATTCGTTTGGTGTGGGAATATTCGTCGCTGTCGGGGAATATTAAATGCGACCAGTAGCGACCATTTTCTGGGGCCCATAACGAAAAAGCGATTGGAGGAAGAAAAAACGACAAATATAAGTTGTTTAAAAATAACGGCGTAGTTATTCTGAGTTTATCTTTGTTGGAATACTCGATGGTTAAAACACGATGTCTGGCGTTGTTGCTACGCGATGACACGGTATTGCACCAATTATTGATTCTTACGTGAAGGCACTACTCAATAATGGTTACGATAATTCTTTATTCGATATTTTATTTTATTCAATAATTGTTGCGTTGATATTTTATATTCTTTGTTGTTTCAATAATTGTCATTACACAATATTTTTCATTATCGAAGCAATAATTCATATTATCTGAATAATATTATTAGATAACATTATTGGCAATGTCTAGAAAGTTACATCTAAGGAGAGGTTTGGTCACCTAATTGCGATGAGAGAAATTCTTATTGGAAAGCCCTCTTCCCAGGAGATGCACTGTTTGTCGATATTGTGATTACGTAATATTATTTGTGAATAATTAATTATTGATTCATATGATGAGAAAAATATTAATTTTATGTGGATATAGATGGAGAAAATTTTAATGTGACAATTGTTGAAAATTGAAATTTTATCTTTTTCCTCGATAAAATAATTCATTTAAATATATATTATTATATTTTAATAATATAATAATGGTGATATTTTTACAACGAATGTGGAATATATGAGATTACGAGGAGGAAGAGTATTTTTGTTGCAATAAATGTTTAAAACATGTTAAACATGTCGGTGGACCCCATTTATTGACTGAAATTTGATTATAGCCTCTAAAATCGTCCGTTTATGGATTTCGGTCAATTTCTGCTTGGAATTTGGAAAAACTTTCTTCTGCAAAGTTGTAGAGTATTGAATTTCCTATAAAAACAAGCGAGATTTGAATTTTCTGAAAAAGGGCTATTTATTGTGAATTATTGAAGTTCCGAAGCTCCGAAATAATTGATTTTTGGAAGTTTAAATTATTTTAAATAATAAAAACGTTTTTAACAAGGTAGGTGTGCCTTACTAGCATGGAAAAAAAGATTTGAGATCAGATTGTCCAAGGTGTGCGTGAAGATTATATATATATATATATATATATATATTAATATTTTAATAAATTTTCTAACTTTGGTGTTAAAGCATTTTCCTATAAATAGGGTCTTTAGGTTAGAATTGAAAATCACACCAGAAACTGAAGTTTTCTCTCTATATTATCGAGCGTATTCTTGTGAGTATTTTGAGTATACTTTGAGTATTGCTATACGGTGAAAGTTCAAGTTATAGCCTATATCCGATTATTCCAGGTTAAATCTTTGTCTTTCCGAGGTAAGGGATATTATTTTTTTTGATATTATAATGATATTATTTCTTCAATATCATTATCTTTGAAATATTGATCTGAAATTTTTATCAAATTTGGAACTTTTGGTGTCTGAGATTCTATTCACGTATACTGCCTTTATTCACGTATCTGATCTATTCACGAATACGGCCTTTATTCATCGAAAAATGAAAATTTTTCTTTTAAATCTAAAATATCTATTGTGGATACTAGCTTTGATTGTATCCATGTTTTGATCATTCTTGAATTTTACACCACTATATGATTATTTTTGAGGTATTTTGGGCGTGGATAAAACAAAGTCTGAATCCTTAATCCTTAATCCTTGTCATTTTGATTCCTTTGGATTCGTTTCTTTAAAAAAAATATTTTCATCATCCTCGGTCTTAAATGATGATATTATGGAATATCTTTGGCTTTAGTGCAAAGATGAATGATTTCGATGAATATCTTTGGCTGTGGTGCAAAATGAATAATTTCGATGAATATCTTTGGCCGTAGTGCAAAGATTAACAGTGTTTAGATGAACATGACCAAATGTGAATGTCCTTGGCTTTTGTAGTGCGATGATGAATATATGATTCGGATATATATTGATTGATGTTACGAGGATAAAAATATTGATGATGGAATTTGTTAAATTCATAGATATTAGTAGATTTCATCCTCTACGTAACTCTTCTATGAATTAATATTTTCATTTGCAGTATTGATTTAAAACTTGTTGTCTATTGTATTCTATTAGATTTTTTTTCCTGTTGAAAACTAACGATAATTTGTTACTATATTATCTTAGTCATAATATATTCTTTCTTTGGGCTAGTTGAGCTCACCCTTTTCCTTTTTGTTCCATTTTTCTTCTCGGAGAGCGAGAATGTAGCGAAGTCTTGAGTCGGGTATGGAATGATGGTTTTAGAGAGTTGTTTAGTAGTCCTCACCATTTTGTAAAATAATGTATCAATAATTATGATGAGGATTTATTTGTATGTGGATATTGTTTAGATGGCAATATCTCGTATTTAAACTCACAGTTTTATTGTTGTAATAATAAAGTTGTAGTTGTTTACATGCATTGTGTATTGACAACTCGAAATGGGTGATGTATACCTATTTTGGGGTTAGTCACAATCTATAAATCTCCTTGCCTCCAGTAAAAATTATATTTCAAATAAACTCCAAGATCATAAGTGATCTCTGTGAGATATACTCAATATTTAAGTAGGATGATCTCTGAGATGGGGAATAAACTAGGAGGAGATTCTTTATGATAACTTATTTGTTGATCATAATATCATCAGATATTTTGATATGATAATTTGTTCAAAACCCTTGTTTTGAAGTTGGTTTCAATGATATCTCACCATTGGAGAAATTATGATGGCGGGAAGATGGAATCAAATGAAAAAGGTTAAATATCAAATAAATTTCATATATAATTTCATAAGGAGGACTTTATCTAAATTTTATGAAATCTCAATATTCAATTTTTTTATAATTACTATTTAATGGTTAAATTGATAAAAGTTATAGTTAACCGTGATATATGAAATTTTTTTCAAAAATAAGCAGTGGTTATAAAATATTCATTGTTGTCGGGGAATATTCGTTTGGTCGTGGAATATTCGTTTTGCTTGTCGGGGAATATTAAATGCGACAATGGTAGCGACCATTTGTGGGCCCCATAACTGAAAGCGATTGGAGGAAGAAAACGACAAATATAAGTTGTTTATAAATAACGACGTAGTTATTCTGCTTAACACTTGTTGGAATACCCGATGGTATAAAACACAAGATGTCTGGCGTTGTTGCACAAGGTGATGGATACGCAGTATTGTACCAATTATTGATTCTTACGTAAGAAGGCATTCTACTCAATAATTGTTACAATAATTCTTGTTCGATATTTTATTTTTGGTTCAATAATTGTTGCGTTGATATTTTATATTCTTTGTTGTTTCAATAATTGTCATTACACGTATTTTTCATTATCGAAGCAATAATTCATATTATCTGAATAATATTATTAGATAACATTATTGGCAATGTCTAGAAAGTTACATCTAGGAGAGGTTTGGTCACCTAATTGCTTGCGCCCAATAAGGAGAAATTCTTATTGGAAAGCCCTCTCTTTCACAGAACTGCTTTTGGTTGTCGATATTGTGATTCTGTAATATTATTTGTGAATAATTAATTATTGATTCATATGATGAGAAAAATATTAATTTTATGTGGATATAGATGGAGAAAATTTTAATGTGACAATTGTTGAAAATTGAAATTTTATCTTTTTTTACGATAAAATAATTCATTTAAATATATATTATTATATTTTAATAATATAATAATGGTGATATTTTTACAACGAATGGAATATATGAGTATTACGAGGAGGAAGAGTATTTTTGTTGCAATAAATGTTTAAAACATGTTAAACATGTCGGTGGACCCCATTTATTGATTGAAATTTGATTATAGCCTCTAAAATATCGTCTGGTTTTGTGGATTTCGGTCAATTTTGCTTGGAATTTGGAAAAACTTTCTTCTGCAAAGTTGTAGAAATTGAATTTCCTATAAAACACTCATGAGATTTGAATTTTCTGATAAAAGGGCTATTTATTGTGAATTATTGAAGTTAGGAGTTCAAATAATTGATTTTTGGAAGTTTAAATTATTTTAAATAATAAAAACGTTTTTTTTAACAAGGTAGGTGTGCCCACTAGCATGTAGAAAAGAGCCGAGATCAGATTGTCCAAGGTGTGTGTGTGAAGATTATATATATATATATATATATATATATATATATAAAATAAATTTTTACTTTTGGTGTTACAAGCATTTTCCTATAAATAGGGTGCTTGGGTTAGAATTGAAAATCACACCGTAAATCAAGTTTTCTCTCTCTATATTATCGAAATGTATTCTTGTGAGTATTTTGAGTATACTTTGAGTATTTACTATACTGGTGAAAGTTCAAGTTATAGCTTATATCAAGTATTCGGTTAAATATTATCTTTCCGAGGTAAGGGATATTATTTTTTTTAGTAATGATATTATTTCTTCAATATCATTATCTTTGAAATATTGATCTGAAATTTTTATCAAATTTGGAACTTTTGGTGTCGAGTTACTATTCACGTATATCACGACCTATTCACGATATCTGATCTTATTCACGAATCGGCCTTTATTCATCGAAAAAATGAAAATTTTTCTTTTAAATCTAAAATATCTATTGTGGATACTAGCTTTGATTGTATCCATGTTTTGATCATTCTTGAATTTTACACCACTATGATTATTTTTGAGGTATTTTTGGGCGTGGATAAAACAAAATACTGAATCCTTAATCCTTAATCCTTGTCATTTTGATTCACTTTGGATTCGTTTCTTTAAAAAAATATTTTTCATCATCCTCGGTCTTAAATGATGATATTATGGAATATCTTTGGCCTGTAGTGCAAAGATGAATGATTTCTGATGAATATCTTTGGCTGTAGTGCAAAATGAATAATTTCTTATGAATATCTTTGGCCGTAGTGCAAAGATTAACAGTGTTTAGATGAACATGACCAATGGTGAATGTCCTTGGCACATAGTGCAATGATGAATATATGATTCGGATATATATTTATTGATGTTACAGGGATAAAAATATTGATGATGGATTTGTTAAATTCATAGATATTAGTAGATTTCATCCTCTACGTAACTCTTTTATGAATTAATATTTTCATTATTGCAGTATTGATTTAAAACTTGTTGTCTATTGTATTCTATTAGATTTTTTTTCCTGTTGAAGACTAACGATAATTTGTTCTCTATTATCTTAGTCATAATATTCTTTCTTTGGGCTAGTTGAGCTCACCCTTTTCCTTTTTGTTCCATTTTTCTTCTCGGGAGGCGAGAATGTAGCGATTCTTAGTCGGGGTATGGAATGATGGTTTTAGAGAGTTGTTTAGTAGTCCTCACCATTTTTATAAAATAATGTATCAATAATTATGATGAGGATTTATTTGTATGTGGATATTGTTTAGATGGCAATATCGTATTTAAACTCACAGTTTATTGTTGTAATAATAAAGTTGTAGTTGTTTTACATGCACAGTGTATTGACAACTCGAATGGGTGATGTATACCTATTTTGGGGGTGTCACAATCTCCAGCTTGTCTCCAAGTAAAAATTATATTTCAAATAAACTCCAAGGGGGATCATATAAATAGTAAGTATCGTGTGAGAGTCTTGACCATAAGCTCTAAATTTGTTGGTGGATGTAATATCCGGATATTATGATAACTTGAGATTGTGTGTCACTAGACATTTTGTCATATTATGATATTTTGTTCGATAAAAATGATATAAAATCATGAGCATTGGAGAAATTATGATGGCGGTTTCACCTGAAATCAAGGTATTCTCGGTTCTTTGAAATACCAGTTAAATTTCAATGAAATATCATAATAAGGGAGATTGTAAGACCGAATTTTATGAAAAAAAGTCTCAATAAAATTATTTCTTATAATTACTATTTAGGAGAATGGTTAAATTGATAGAAAGTTAAAGTTAAAATTGATATGAAAATATTTCAAAATAAGCATGAGTGGTTATAAAATATTCATTGTTGTTAGGGAATATTAGTTTGGTGCGTGGAATATTCTTCTTGCTTTTGGGGAATATTAAATGCGACCAGTAGCGATCCATTTATGGGCCCCATAACGAAAAGCGATTGGAGGAAGAAAAAGACAAATATAAGTTGTTTAAAAATAACGGCGTAGTTATTCTTACAGTTTACATTTGTTGGAATACCGATTGGTTAAAACACAAAAATGTCTGGCGTTGTTGCCGCGATGGCACCGCGGTATTGCACCAATTATTGATTCTTACGTGAAGAAGGCACTACTCAATAATTATTACGATAATTCTTTATTCGATATTTTATTGGTTCAATAATTGTTGCGTTGATATTTTATATTCTTTGTTGTTTTTGATAATTGTCATTACAAGTATTTTTCATTATCGAAGCAATAATTCATATTATCTGAATAATATTATTAGATAACATTATTGGCAATGTCTAGAAAGTTACATCTGAGGAGAGGTTTGGTCACCTAATTGCGGCGATGAGGAGAAATTCTTATTGGAAAGCCCTCTTTCTTGAGAAGCTGCACAGTTTGTCGATATTGTGATTACGTAATATTATTTGTGAATAATTAATTATTGATTCATATGATGAGAAAAATATTAATTTTATGTGGATATAGATGGAGAAAATTTTTAATCTGACGATTGTTGAAAATTGAAATTTTATCTTTTTCTGATAAAATAATTTATTTAAATAAATATATTATTATATTTTAATAATATAATAATGGTGATATTTTTACAACGAATGTGGAATATATGAGTATACGAGGAGGAAGAGTATTTTTGTTTCAATAAATGTTTAAAATATGTTAAACATGTCGGTGGACCCCATTTATTGACTTAAATTTGATTATAGCCTCTAAAATCGTCCGTTTGTGGATTTCGGTCAATTTCTGCTTGGAATTTGGAAAAACATTCTTCTTCAAAGTTGTAGAGAATTGAATTTCCTATAAAAACACGCGAGATTTGAATTTTCTGATAAAAGGGCTATTTATTGTGAATTATGAAGTTAGAAGCTCAAAATAATTGATTTTGGAAGTTTAAATTATTTTAAATAATAAAACGTTTTTAACAAGGTAGGTGTGCTTACTAGCATGGAAAAAGTTTGAGATCAGATTGTCCAAGGTGTGTGTGAAGATTATATATATATATATATATATATATATATATATTATATAAATTTTATAATAAATTTTACTTTTTGTGTTACAAGCATTTTCCTATAAATAGGGTGCTTAGGTTAGAATTGAAAATCACACACGAAATCTGAAGTTTTCTCTCTATATTATCGGCGTATTCTTGTGAGTATTTTGAGTATACTTTGAGTATTGCTATACGGTGAAAGTTCAAGTTATAGCTTTATATCCAAAGATTATTCGATTAAATCTTATCTTTCGAGGTAAGGGATATTATTTTTTTTTCGTAATGATATTATTTCTTCAATATCATTATCTTTGAAATATTGATCTGAATTTTTTCAAATTTGGAACTTTTGGTGTCGAGATTCTTATTCACGTATCTGACCTTTATTCACGTATCTGATCTTATTCACGAATACGGCCTTATTCATCGAAAAATGAAAATTTTTCTTTTAAATCTAAAATATCTATTGTGGATACTAGCTTTGATTGTATCCATGTTTTGATCATTCTTGAATTTTACACCACTATGATTATTTTTGAGGTATTTTTGGGCGTGGATAAAACAAAGTCATGCGAATCCTTAATCCTTAATCCTTAATCCTTGTCATTTTGATTCAATTGGATTCGTTTCTTTAAAAAAATATTTTCATCATCCTCGGTCTTAAATGATGATATTATGGAATATCTTTGGCACATAGTGCAAGATGAATGATTTCGATGAATATCTTTGGCACATGTAGTGCAAAAATGAATAATTTCGATGAATATCTTTGGCCCATAGTGCAAAGATGAGCAGTGTTTAGATGAACATGACCCATTTGGTGAATGTCCTTGGCACATAGTGCGAGGATGAATATATGATTCGGATATATATATTTATTGATGTTACGAGGATAAAAATATTGATGATGGATTTATTAAATTCATAGATATTAGTAGATTTCATCCTCTACGTAACTCTTACATGAATTAATATTTTTCATTAGCAGTATTGATTTAAAACTTGTTGTCTATTGTATTACTATTAGATTTTTTTTCCTGTTGAAAACTAACGATAATTTGTTACGTATTATCTTAGTCATAATATTCTTTCTTTGGGCTAGTTGAGCTCACCTTTTTCCTTTTTGTTCCATTTTTTCTTCTCGGGAGGCGAGAATGTAGCGATTCTTAGTCGGGGTATGGAATGATGGTTTTAGAGAGTTGTTTAGTAGTCCTCACCATTTTTGTAAAATAATGTATCAATAATTATGATGAGGATTTATTTGTATGTGGATATTGTTTAGATGGCAATATACGTATTTAAACTCACAATTTTATTGTTGTAATAATAAAGTTGTAGTTGTTTATGCACTGCAGTGTATTGACACTTCGAGAATGGGTGATGTATACCTATTTTGGGGGTGTCACAATCTCCAATCGAGCTTAGTAATATGATCTATATTTCAAATAAACTCCATCATATAAGTGATCTGCTTCGGGGAATAGATACTAAGCTAAGCTTATTTGTTGATGTCATAATATCGGGATATTATGTGATATATTAATTTGTTCAATTAACCCTTGTTTTGTATGTATTCTAGAATGATTTTGTATGATATGAGCAAAGAAACCCTGGCAAAAGATGGTTTCACCTGAAAGCAAGGTATTCTCGACTTTTGAAATACAAAATTAAATTTCAAATTTCATATAGGAGATTGTAAGACCGACAACATGAAATAAAAGTCTTTAAAATTATTTCCAATTACAATTATTTAAATGGTTAAATTGATAAAAAGTTAAAGTTAAAGGTGATATATGAAAATTTTTTTCAAAATAAGCAAGTGGTTATAAAATATTCATTGTTGTCGGGAGAATATTAGTTTGGTCGTGGAATATTAAATGCATGACGTCGGGAATATTAAATGCGACCAGTAGCGACCATTATGGGCCCCATAACGAAAAAAGCGATTGGAGGAAGAAAAAGACAAATATAAGTTGTTTAAAAATAACGGCGTAGTTATTCTGAGATTAACCTTTGTTGGAATACTCGATGGTTAAAACACGATGTCTGGCGTTGTTGCCTGATGGCACACGCAGTATTGCACCAATTATTGATTCTTACGTGAAAGGCACTTACTCGATAATGGTTACTGATAATTCTTTATTCGATATTTTATTTTATTTTCAATAATTGTTGCGTTGATATTTTATATTCTTTGTTGTTTGATAATTGTCATTACACGGTATTTTCATTATCGAAGCAATAATTCATATTATCTGAATAATATTATTAGATAACATTATTGGCAATGTCTAGAAAGTTACATCATAAGGAGAGGTTTGGTCACCTAATTGGCGGCGATGAGGAGAAATTCTTATTGAAAGCCCCTCTTTCTCTGAAGGCGCACAGTTGTCGATATTGTGATTCTGTAATATTATTTGTGAATAATTAATTATTGATTCATATGATGAGGAAAATATTAATTTTATGTGGATATAGATGGAGAAAATTTTTAATGTGACAATTGTTGAAAATTGAAATTTTATCTTTTTACGATAAAATAATTCATTTAAATATATATTATTATATTTTAATAATATAATAATGGTGATATTTTACAACGAATGTGGAATATATGAGAGTATACGAGGAGGAAGAGTATTTTTGTTGCAATAAATGTTTAAAACATGTTAAACATGTCGGTGGACCCCATTTATTGGTGAAATTTGATTATAGCCTCTAAAATCGCTGGTTTGTGGATTTGGTCAATTTACGCTTGGAATTTGGAAAAACTTTCTTCTTCAAAGTTGTAGAGTATTGAATTTCCTATAAAAACTCGCGAGATTTGAATTTTTACGATAAAGGGCTATTTATTGTGAATTATTGAAGTTAGAAGCTCAAAATAATTGATTTTTGGAAGTTTAAATTATTTTAAATAATAAAAACGTTTTTTAACAAGGTAGGTGTGCCCACTAGCATGGAAAAAAAAAGATCAGATTGTCCAAGGTGTGCGTGAAGATTATATATATATATATATATATATATATATATATATATATATATATATATTTTAATAAATTTAAATTTTACTTTTTGGTGTTACAAGCATTTTCCTATAAATAGGGTCTTAGGTTAGAATTGAAAATCACACCGAAATGAAGTTTTCTCTCTATATTATCGAGCGTATTCTTGTGAGTATTTTGAGTATACTTTGAGTATTGCTATACGGTGCAAGTTCAAGTTATAGCTTATATCCAGTATTCCAGTTAGAAGTACTGTCTTTCCGAGGTAAGGGATATTATTTTTTTTCCGTAATGATATTATTTCTTCAATATCATTATGCTGAAATATTGATCTGAAGTTTTTATCAAATTTGGAACTTTTGGTGTCGATTCTTATTCACGTATACTGACCTTATTCACGTATATCTGATCTTATTCACGAATCTGCCTTATTCATCGAAAAATGAAAATTTTTCTTTTAAATCTAAAATATCTATTGTGGATACTAGCTTTGATTGTATCCATGTTTTGATCATTCTTGAATTTTACACCACTATGATTATTTTTGAGGTATTTTTGGGCGTGGATAAAACAAAATACGAATCCTTAATCCTTAATCCTTGTCATTTTGATTCCTTTGGATTCGTTTCTTTAAAAAAATATTTTTCATCATCCTCGATCTTAAATGATGATATTATGGAATATCTTTGGCACAGTAGTGCAAAGATGAATGATTTCGATGAATATCTTTGGCACATAGTGCAAAATGAATGATTTCGATGAATATCTTTGGCCCGTGGTGCAAAGATTAACAGCAGTGTTTAGATGATGAACATGACCAATTTGGTGAATGTCCTTGGCTTTTGTAGTGCAATGATGAATATATGATTCGGATATATATATTTATTGATGTTACGAGGATAAAAATATTGATGATGGTATTTTTAAATTCATAGATATTAGTAGATTTCATCCTCTACGTAACTCTTACATGAATTAATATTTTTTATTGCAGTATTGATTTAAAACTTGTTGTCTATTGTATTACTATTAGATTTTTTTTCCTGTTGAAGACTAACGATAATTTGTTACATATTATCTTAGTCATAATATTCTTTCTTTGGGCTAGTTGAGCTCACCCTTTTCCTTTTTGTTCCATTTTTCTTCTCGGGAGGCGAGAATGTAGCGAGTACTTAGTCGGGGTATGGAATGATGGTTTTAGAGAGTTGTTTAGTAGTCCTCACCATTTTGTAAAATAATGTATCAATAATTATGATGAGGATTTATTTGTATGTGGATATTGTTTAGATGGCAATATCTCGTATTTAAACTCACAGCTTTTATTGTTGTAATAATAAAGTTGTAGTTTACATCATGCACCGTATTAACAACTCGAAATGGGTGATGTATACCTATTTTGGGGGTGTCACAATCTCCATTGGTCTATGATCTCCAAGTAAAAATTATATTTCAAATAAACTCCAAGATCATATAAGCTTATTTGTTGGTCTCGTAATATCGGGATATTATGTGATGGATGTTTATTCAATTAACCCTTGTTTTGAAAACTTTCTAGAATGATATGTCTGGGAGATGAGCATTGGAGAAATTATGTATGATAGTGGCATAAACACCCTTCAAAGTTGGTTTCTCAACTCTTTTCGGTACCAAAATTAAATATCAAATTTCATAAGGAGGGAGATTGTAAGACCGAATTTTATCTAAAAGTCTTTAAAATTATTTCCATATAATTACAATTCGGTTTATGGTTAAATTGATAAAAAGTTAAAGTTAAGGATTACTATATGAAATATTTCAAAAATAAGCAAGTGGTTATAAAATATTCATTGTTGTGGGAATATTAGTTTGGTCGTGGAATATTAAATCTTTGTCGGGAATATTAAATGCGACCCAATGACCTTTGTGGGCCCATAACGAAAAGCGATTGGAGGAAGAAAAAAGACAAATATAAGTTGTTTAAAAATAACGACGTAGTTTATTCTGCATTTACTCTTTGTTGGAATACTCGATGGTTAAAACACGATGTCTGGCGTTGTTGCAGATGATGCACAATTATTGTACCAATTATTGACTCTTCTACGTAAGAGAAGGCACTACTCGATAATGGTTACGATAATTCTTATTCGATATTTTATTTTTGATTCAATAATTGTTGCGTTGATATTTTATATTCTTTGTTGTTTGATAATTGTCATTACACGTGATTTTTCATTATCGAAGCAATAATTCATATTATCTGAATAATATTATTAGATAACATTATTGGCAATGTCTAGAAAGTTACATCTAAGGAGAGGTTTGGTCACCTAATTGCAAACCCGATGAGGAGAAATTCTTATTGGAAAGCCCTGCTTTCTGAGGAGCTGCACAGTTGTCGATATTGTGATTACGTAAATATTATTTGTGAATAATTAATTATTGATTCATATGATGAGAAAAATATTAATTTTATGTGGATATAGATGGAGAAAATTTTAATGTGACAATTGTTGAAAATTGAAATTTTATCTTTTACGATAAAATAATTCATTTAAATATATATTATTATATTTTAATAATATAATAATGGTGATATTTTTACAACGAATGTGGAATATATGAGATTACGAGGAGGAAAGAGTATTTTTGTTGCAATAAATGTTTAAAACATGTTAAACATGTCAAATTGGACCCCATTTATTGATTGAAATTTGATTATAGCCTCTAAAATCGTCTGTTTATGGATTTGGTCAATTTACGCTTGGAATTTGGAAAACTTTTTCTTCTTCAAAGTTGTAGAGTATTGAATTTCCTATAAAAACAAGCGAGATTTGAATTTTCTGATAAAAGGGCTATTTATTGTGAATTATTGAAGTTCAAGCTCAAAAATAATTGATTTTTGGAAGTTTAAATTATTTTAAATAATAAAAACGTTTTTTAACAAGGTAGGTGTACTTACTAGCATGGAAAAAGAGCTGAGATCAGATTGTCCAAGGTGTGCGTGAAGATTATATATATATATATATATATATATATATTTAATAAATTTTACATTTTGGTGTTACAAGCATTTTCCTATAAATAGGGTCTTAGGTTAGAATTGAAAATCACACGAAACTGAAGTTTTCTCTCTATATTATCGGCGTATTCTTGTGAGTATTTTGAGTATACTTTGAGTATTACTATACGGTGAAAGTTCAAGTTATAGCCTATATCCATATTCCGATTAAATATTGTCTTTCGAGGTAAGGGATATTATTTTTTTCGTAATGATATTATTTCTTCAATATCATTATCTTTGAAATATTGATCTGAAATTTTTATCAAATTTGGAACTTTTGGTGTCGAGATTACTATTCACGTATCTGACACTATTCACGTATACTGATCTTTATTCACGAATCTGGCCTATTCATCGAAAAATGAAAATTTTTCTTTTAAATCTAAAATATCTATTGAGGATACTAGCTTTGATTGTATCCATGTTTTGATCATTCTTGAATTTTACACCACTATGATTATTTTTGAGGTATTTTTTGGGCGTGGATAAAACAAAGTACTGAATCCTTAATCCTTAATCCTTAATCCTTGTCATTTTGATTCAATTGGATTCGTTTCTTTAAAAAATATTTTTCATCATCCTCGGTCTTAAATGATGATATTATGGAATATCTTTGGCACAGAGTGCAAAGATGAATGATTTCGATGAATATCTTTGGCTGTAGTGCAAAAATGAATGATTTCGATGAATATCTTTGGCCGTAGTGCAAAGATGAACAGTGTTTAGATGAACATGACCCATTGGTGAATGTCCTTGGCCTATAGTGCGAGGATGAATATATGATTCGGATATATATATTTGATGTTACGAGGATAAAAATATTGATGATGGACTCATTAAATTCATAGATATTAGTAGATTTCATCCTCTACGTAACTCTTACATGAATTAATATTTTCACGCGGTATTGATTTAAAACTTGTTGTCTATTGTATTCTATTAGATTTTTTTCCTGTTGAAGACTAACGATAATTTGTTCCTGATTATCTTAGTCATAATATTCTTTACTGGGCTAATTGAGCTCACCCTTTTCCTTTTTGTTCCATTTTTCTTCTCAGGAGGCGAGAATGTAGCGATGCTTAGTCGGGTATGGAATGATGGTTTTAGAGAGTTGTTTAGTAGTCCTCACCATTTTTGTAAAATAATGTATCAATAATTATGATGAGGATTTATTTGTATGTGGATATTGTTTAGATGGCAATATCTGTATTTAAACTCACAATTTTACTGTTGTAATAATAAAGTTGTAGTTGTTTACATCTTTGAGTGTATTGACAACTCGAATGGGTGATGTATACCTATTTTGGGGGGTGTCACAATCTCGAGCTTAGGGATATGATCTCTAAAGATTCATTTATCGGAGTAAAATAGAACTAGGAGGGAGAGATGAGTAAATCCTTCGCTAGTGTGTCCTACCTAAGCTTATTTGTTGGTTAGATATAATATCGGGATATTATGTGATATGTTAATTTGTTCAATTAACCCTTGTTTTGAAATAACTATTCTAGAATGATATCTAAAATACAAGAGATGAGCATTTTGAAATTATGATGACAAGTGAAGATAGAATCACCTTGAAAGTTGGGTATTCTCAACTCTTTGAAATACCAAAATTAAATTTAGGGGACAAAATTTCATAAGGAGGGGACATTGTAAGACCGAATTTTATGAAATAAAATTATTCAATTTTTCTTATAATTACAATTGGGTAAATGGTTAAATTGATAAAAAGTTAAAGTTAAGGGTGATATATGAATTTTTTCAAAATACATGAGTGGTTATAAAATATTCATTGTTGTCGGAGAATATTCGTTTGGTCGTGGAATATTAAATGCGTTGGGGAATATTAAATGCATTGGCCAGCTAGTTTGTCTTTTATGGGGCCCATAATGGAAAGCGATTGGAGGAAAGAAAACACAAATATAAGTTGTTTATAAATATATGACGTAGTTATTCTGGATTACCTTGTTGGAATACCGATGGTTAAAACAACGTTAATGTCTGGCGTTGTTCCATCAGTTAGCATGCGGTATTGCACCAATTATTGATTCTTACGTAAGAAGACACTACTCAATAATTATTACGATAATTCTTTATTCGATATTTTATTTTATTCAATAATTGTTGCATTGATATTTTATATTCTTGTTGTTTCAATAATTGTCATTACACACGGTATTTTCCATTATCGAACAATAATTCATATTATCTGAATAATATTATTAGATAACATTATTGGCAATGTCTAGAAAGTTACATCGAGGAGAGGTTTGGTCACCTAATTGCGGCGCCATGGAGAAATTCTTATCGGAAAGCCCCTGCTCTCCTACAACCTGCTGGTTATCAATAATGTGATTACGTAATATTATTTGTGAATAATTAATTATTGATTCATATGATGAGAAAAATATTAATTTTATGTGGATATAGATGGAGAAAATTTTTAATGTGACAATTGTTGAAAATTGAAATTTTATCTTTTTACGATAAAATAATTTATTTAAATATATATTATTATATTTTAATAATATAATAATGGTGATATTTTTACAACGAATGTGGAATATATGAGTATATGAGGAGGAAGAGTATTTTTGTTTCAATAAATATTTAAAATATGTTAAACATGTCGGTGGACCCCATTTATTGATTTGAATTTGATTATAGCCTCTAAAATCGCTTGGTTTGTGGATTTCTTTATCAATTTACTGCTTGGAATTTGGAAAAACATTTTTCTTCAAAGTTGTAGAGAATTGAATTTCCTATAAAAACTCGCGAGATTTGAATTTTCTGATAAAAGGGATATTTATTGTGAATTATTGAAGTTCCGAAGCTCCGAAATAATTGATTTTTGAAAGTTTAAATTATTTTAAATAATAAAAACATTTTTAACAAGGTAGGTGTGCCCACTAGCATGGAAAAAAGAGCCGAGATCAGATTGTCCAAGGTGTGCGTGAAGATTATATATATATATATATATATATATATATATATATATATATATATATATATATTTAATAAATTTTTTTTGGTGTTCTAAGCATTTTCCTATAAATAGGGTGCTTAGGTTAGAATTGAAAATCACACCGTAAATGAAGTTTTCTCTCTATATTATCGGTATATTCTTGTGAGTATTTTGAGTATACTTTGAGTATTACTATATCTGGTGAAAGTTCAAGTTATAGCTTTATATCCAATTATTCCAGTTAAAGTATTGTCTTTCCGAGGTAAGGGATATTATTTTTTTTTCGTAATGATATTATTTCTTCAATATCATTATGCTGAAATATTGATCTGAAATTTTTATCAAATTTGGAACTTTTGGTGTCGAGTTCTTATTCATTATCTGATACTTTATTCACGATATCTATTTATTCACGAATACGACCTATTCATCGAAAAATGAAAATTTTCTTTTAAATCTAAAATATCTATTGTGGATACTAGCTTTGATTGTATCCATGTTTTGATCATTCTTGAATTTTACACCACTATGATTATTTTTGAGGTATTTTTGGGCGTGGATAAAACAAAGTACGAATCCTTAATCCTTAATCCTTAATCCTTGTCATTTCCTTTCACTAGATTCGTTTCTTTAAAAAAAATTTTTCATCATCCTCGGTCTTAAATGATGATATTATGGAATATCTTTGGCTGTGTAGTGCAAGATGAATGATTTCGATGAATATCTTTGGCTTTAGTAGTGCAAAAGATGAATGATTTCGATGAATATCTTTGGCCCGTAGTGCAAAGATGAACAGTGTGTTTAGATGAACATGACCAATTGGTGAATGTCCTTGGCTTTTAGTGCAAGGATGAATATATGATTCGGATATATATATTGATTGATGTTACTGAGGATAAAAATATTGATGATGGACTTTAAATTCATAGATATTAGTAGATTTCATCCTCTACGTAACTCTTTTATGAATTAATATTTTTCATTGCGGTATTGATTTAAAACTTGTTGTCTATTGTATTCTATTAGATTTTTTTTCCTGTTGAAGACTAACGATAATTTGTTCTCAGATTATCTTAGTCATAATATTCTTTCTTGGGCTAGTTGAGCTCACCCTTTTCCTTTTTGTTCCATTTTTCTTCTTCTCGGAGGCGAGAATGTAGAAATGCAGTCGGGGTATGGAATGATGGTTTTAGAGAGTTGTTTAGTAGTCCTCACCATTTTTGTAAAATAATGTATCAATAATTATGATGAGGATTTATTTGTATGTGGATATTGTTTAGATGGCAATATCTGTATTTAAACTCACAGTTTTACTGTTGTAATAATAAAGTTCTAGTTGTTTCTGTACCGTGTATTGACAACTCAGAATGGGTGATGTATACCTATTTTGGGGGTGTCACATAAACAGTCCCTAGCAACCATAATATCAGATTGGAGAGCTAAGTTCTAAGATTTGAAGAAAGAAGGTATAAACCTAAAACCTATTTTGATCCAAGTTGCTAAGATAAATTTTGTGTTTAAGTGTTTAATCTTATGTTATATGATGTTTTTAAATGATCTATGTTGATCCATCATGGATCTATAGCATCAAAGTGCTTTAAAAGTGATTATTTTCAAAACTATCAAGAACATGATTTGTGGTCTGACAAGCTAATGTCAGGAGCCACAGATTTTTGTTTGTTTAAGATTTTTCTTGTTTTATGTTTTGGATCGGTAGTCTGACATAAGGACTATAATCTGGAAGTGGAATCACAACCATTCCATGACCAGATTGCAAGATATTTATAGTCAAAGTGAGTTGACCGACGTTGACCATATGCATTCTGGGTAACCCAGAAAGGTTGTAACGATGTCATAAACATCTTTAGGCTCCTTGATCTCGTCGATTAAGTTAGTTAGTTTGATGTTGTTTTTGTATCAAACTTGTATCCTGTTGTATGCACTTGAGATCCATGGTTTTACTTTCCACAAACAGAGTTTAGATCGAGTGTAATTAATGGTCAAAGTAGGCCTGTTGAGCATGGATAACGTTTCTGGGAAAAACCCAAAAACGGATGATCTAAGTTTCTGACATAGTTTGACCAAGATGTATCTAGCAAAGGTGTTGTTTTTAATCTGGTTTTTTGATCTATATATCTTCCTTGTCATGTATACTACGAGTATGAACAAAGAAATCACATGAAGCATGACCAGAACACTATAAAAATCGAGCCTCAATATGGCATGTTGTGACTGCCTGGGTTTCTAGGTTACCCAGAAAACCCAGCAGTACTCTGACAACGACTTTGGGAGATCGGATCTCCTTGTTGTTTTGTTGTATGTCTGATATTATTGGTGTTAATTGTGGTGCTACATAAACACTACAAGATCTAAGTTTTAGATTGGACAGATCATGCAAGAACAAACAATTATAAATGGTCAAAGTAAGGCTCCTGTGAAGCCGGTTGTCCGTGTTCTTGAGCTCAAGAACACCAACAGCGACGCTTAGTGTCACTAAAGGTCTTTAGCGACGGTTTTATTATTTTCTAATTTCTGATTTTCTGGAAATTATTTAAAAATAGAAATAAATTATAAAAATTACCAAAAAGGGTTTTTAAAATTATTTTAAATTATGAAAAATAATTTCTTACTATTTGGAATATTTTTCATTAATAATTATAATTATTTGAATATTAATGCTATTTAATTTATTTAATTAGTGTATTAAATAAATTTGAGAAAAATGATTTTAATTATATAAAAAGCATTTTAAATAAGAATAAAGAGTTTAAAATATTTTGAGTTATAAAATATAATTTTTAATATTTTTGGAGAATTTTAATTAATAATTTAATATTAATGATATTAGATTTATTTAATTATTAAATTAAATAAATAAGTTAAAAATGATTTTATTGATTTAAAATCATTTTAAATGAGAATAAAGTGTTAGAAAATATTTTGAATTATAAAATATAATTTTCAATATTTTAGGAGAATTCTCATTAATAAATAAATATTAATGATATTAGATTTATTTAATTATTATATTAAATAAATGAATTAAAAATAATTTTATTAATTTAAAAAATCTTTTAAAATGAGAAAATATTTTAAAATATTTTAAGTTATAATTAATGACTTTTAGTATTTTGATAATAATTTCATTAATATTTAAATATTAATGGTGATGGTTTAAAAATGATTTTAATTAATTTAAAATTATTTAAGTAGAATATTGATGATTTAAAAATATTTTATGTTATTAACAATATCTTTAATGTTTTGACAAGTATAACATTAATATTTTATATTATTAAATATTAATGATGATAAGATTATTTGATAATTAAATCATTTAAAAATGATTTCAATGTTTAAAAAATTATTATAAATTATAATAATTGCTTATAAATTATTAAAAGCTTCCGAAAAATATTATTAACGATAATTGACTTCTCTAAAATAATATTGAAGCTTAGGGACCAAGTTTAATTGACAATAAAGGTGTAAATTGTCGGATAAGGTGATCAAAGCACCAAGATGAGACTAAAGTCCAACCAGACCGAACTAATTAGACTTATTAAGTGTTTATATAAGTTATAAACACTAATGTGGCTATGTGGTAATGCGCCTAGGAGACAGATTGACTATAGAATATAGTGATACGTGTTGCGAATTATTGTGCTAATTGTGAGACCGATATTGTGATTATAGGTCTTTCAAATGCAGATAAGTATATTGTGTAGCTGTAAACAGCGGAAGAGGTAAGTTTCCTAACTCAACCTTAAGTTATATTCATTCAATTATTATAGTGGTTAATTATTGGTAATTATACCACGTCCAAGAATTTATTGTTGATTATTCGCAAGTAGTGCATGTTTAATAATTCAAATTGAATTACTGATTCGAAAAATATATATTCAGTAGAATTCTTTGTTAATGGATATTCATATCACAGGAAGCTAATATTAACAATGCAGATAATTCCTGCTTTATTATCAGAATTATGTTGAGAAATGTTTTAGCTAATTATTCGCTAGACTAACATTTGTTAGAACTTGATAGGTTCAAGAAGATAAGAGGCGAAATTTAATTATTATTGATAGATCAATGCCAACAGATATCATTTAGATCGAAAAAAGAAAACTTGATAGGTTTGAGAAGAAGAGAAGTTATTAGATATTGAAATCATTGAATTTCGTTGTTAAATCAAATCTTCATTTTGAGACTGAGAAGAACAACCTTTTATATAAAGGGAACATTTTTAGTCGTATATTCGACCATTGCGCACGACTTAAGTATTATGCATAATATAGGGTACAAGGAGTTGGTCGGCTCTAAGTACTTGCAAAGGGGTATGATTTAATATTTATGGTTATCTGATACACCTGCGTATATGTTAAAGTAAAACTTTGATATATACCCGAGAAGAGAAGTTCAAGATCCAATGGATCACTCAGCATAAATCTGGAAAATATTCCACTTTGTAATTGCGTAGAATTGATTCTTGATTATTCATTAGAATATCGCAGAAACTTTGAAAGTGTTGTACTCTTTCATTATCAAATTATTATGTTGCATAGAATGTGAGAAGACTTGTTAATTATTAAAGATTTGTTCAGCTATTTCAAAGTTCCCTGAACTTTGGTTTCATTCTATCAAAATAGATAGTCTGTTCTTATTGATTCGTATACATTTATTGTATATCTTAACTTGCGGGGCAAACTTGTTGCTCACCCTTACTATATATAAAACTTTTCAGCTAGGGACAAAGTTGCAGAAGGTGCTGTGAAGAAGAACAAAGGAAAAGGCATAGTAATAAATTAGTATAATGAATATTATTAATATTATGTTGTGTTGTAAACCCTTTTTATATATCTAAAAGGTATGTCTGTAATGTTAAGGTTAGAGAACCTGGGACTAATGTATTAACAATCTCTGTTAATGACTTATGTATTACTATTTCTATATGAATGGGTAGTTAGATGTTATTATATTGTGGATCGTGAACACCAAACTCGGGGGTCAGGTAACCCGGATTTGGGGGTGTCACAGGTTGGTATCAAAGCTGTAGGTTATAAACTTTAAGTGGGGTTGGGAAAACCCTAGGATTATAACCATATGCGAGATAGAGAAAACTCATTTAGAGTTCTAAGCGAGGGATTGCCGAAGTGCATCAATAATGAGATATGTGGACACATATATAGTGTGAGAAGTTGTACTAATGAAGTACTAATCAAGTTATTTAAAATGATTATAGGATGTCTGGAGAAGATGAAACGAGTGCGGAGATGCTAGCGGCTGTTGCACCAATGCCAGTAGCCGAGGTGCCAGCGCAAAGCGAATCAGTTGATAATGCGAGAGAAGATGAACCTATGATTAATCTGGGGAGCGATAACGATGATTATCCCGACATGTATCTGAGTGGAGATGAGGAGGCAGAGTCTAAGAAAGCTAGGGTAGAGAAAAAGAATAAGACCAAAGTTGGAGAACGAGATCAACTATCGGCAGAAGTTCAAGAACTCCGGAGTAAGTGTTTCTCTTGGAGGAGTTATGGAAGACGGAGCGAGCGTTACGCGAAATGACTGAAGAATGGAATGAGCTCAAGGCGCAGGTGGAAAGGATGAAGATTGAAGGTGGTGGATCGTCTGAAGGAACAATCAAGCAGCAGAAAGACAAGAAAAAGAGGAAGAGGGATAATGACAGCCCTAATTCTGAAAAGTCAAACTCGAAGAAGAAGCAAGCATGTAGCAAGTGTGGAAAGACTCACGCGGGAGAATGCATGATGTGGAAGAACATGTACTTCAACTGTAAGCAGGAAGGACATATTTCTCAACATTATCCTAAGATAAATATGAAGAAGTGTTTCTCATGTGGTAGAACGGGTCACAGATTCAACAAGTGTCCCAACAAGAAGAAGACTGGTGAAGGGAGTGGATGGTAGATAGCTTAAGTTTGAGCGTTAGTATCTTTTGGTAGAAGATTATGATATTAAGTGTTGTAATATCGAAAACGATGTGTGAACATATGTAAATATAAATATGTTTGTATGAATGAAATCTTTATTTTTTATATGAATATAAGATTAAGATTAATTTGTATGTTCTTAAAACTCATACTTATGGTAAGTTAATGACTCATAATTATATGAAATATTTTGAACCCCTCAGCAAATGGACACCAAAGGTCTGACTAGGATAAGTCCATACACTCATATAATTGTGGCAAGTTCCTGAACTCATAAGTGTGGTAAGTTTGACGAACTGTGAATAACTATGTGTGAATGGAGAATTGCAATTTTTTGTGTAAAGTTGTTTTGTTGATCCTGATACGATTTAAAAAGGGATAGTAATATGTGTTAAGTACTAAATGTGCTATGAACTATTTGAATAAATATTCGTTTATATATGAGAATTATGTGTTGAATTCTTATTGTGTTAAGAATTTATGTAGAGAAAGAGAATTAATGTAAGATTTTTATTTAAATCAGATCATGCCGCCTAGACGACAGAATCGAAACCAACGAGAAGAACAATCAGTGAATAACGAAGGAGGTCAAATTGACCCAATATAAAACTTTGCAAATATGATAGCTGAAGCTATGGGGAATAGATCTCCCGCAGGAAGAGGAAGAGTGAGAGAACAGCCAACTGACAGATTGGCAAATTTTAAAGACTTTAAAGCGATAGGATCGCCAGAATTCAAAGGGACTACAAACCCGATTGAAGCCCAAACTTGGGTGAAGGAGATGGAGAAAGCATTCGTTATTGCCAGAGTAGCGGAAGAGCAAAAGACAGTTTTTGCAACGTACTTGATGAAGGAAGAAGCCAATTACTAGTGGGAGACTAACCAAGCGAGAGCGGGTACAACTGTGGTGACTTGGACAAGATTCAAGGAGTTGTTCTTTGAGAACTACTTTTCGTCGAGCATGCAGTCCAGGATGGAAGTCAAATTTTTAAAACTGAAGCAGGAGAATATTTTGGTTTCGAAATATGTTTCCAAATTCAACAGGTGGACACAGAGGCGAGAAAAGCGAGAAGATTTGAGAATGGGCTGAAGCCGAGGATATTCAACAAGGTAGCGGTATTACAGATCAATACATTTGCGGCTTTAATGGAGAAAGCGTTAATTGCTAAAGGAGGGTGCAAAGCTGCATCTCGATTTCATCAGGAAAAGAAGAAAAAGACAAACGATGGAGGAAGCAGTGGTGGTAGTAATCTGAATAAGAGGAAATGGAGCGAGAATACCCAGTCGGGTAATAAGACAGAAGATAATAGGAAAGGGAGGGAGCCATGTTCGACTTGTGGGAAGAACCATGCTGGAGTTTTCTTGAAGAAGAAGGGAGTTTGTTACAACTGCGGACAAGAGGGGCAAATGTCGCCCAATTGTCCCAATCCAAAGAAGATACAAGGTTGTTTTGCGTGCAAATCGACTGATCATATGGTTAGGAACTATCCAAAGAGGAATACGGAGAAGGAAAGTGTCAACAAGGGACCCGGTGGTGAAATCTTGGCAATTCGAGGACCTGCACAGCCAAGAAGACCAACAGCCTGTACATTCAACATGACGGCGCAAGATGTAGGGGTTGTCCAGGTGGTGGCGACAGGTAACGATTTTGCTTAATACTTAAATTACGCGAGTAATGTTAAGTTAGCTAATTACTGTGAATTGTTTTCTTTTATAGACCCAAGTCACAAGTTAGACTATGATACACAAAATTAATATTGTGTTGAATTGATGATACAACTTTAAAAGATTATAGAGAATAAGAAAGCGGTGATTCCGAGGACGGAATCCTTTTAAGGAGGGGTAAATGTGATAAACCAAGATTTCGAATAATCAAAATTTTACGAATTTTTTTTTTAATATTAATATTGACTGTTAATATTGTACTATGTATCTGTGATACGAGTTTCGAGAAGTGGTCAATTTATGTATTGACTGGTAAATTATAGTAGAGTTGTGCTTAACAGCTTTAGCAAACCTAACCCTATTTTCTGGATAGGGATTTGATAGAAAATATAATTAAAATAATTATATTGATGGGTATGTGTTTGTACTGAAGAGAAATTTTGATCAATGATTGATCGAATAAGGTTTAAAATTTATAAACCCTAATAAGAGATTAGAAACCCTAATCTCAGATTTAGAAAACCTAACGTACAGTTAGAAACCCTAATTGAAAGACGGGAAACCTTAATTTAAAATCTGGGAATCCTAAACCCTAATTAGGAAACCCTAATCCTAATTAGTAAGCTTAATGTGTTTAGTAAATGTTAATATGATTAGGAAACCCTAATTGTAATTTAGAATTTTTAATTTTTTAATTTTTCTAATTAAAAACCCTAATTAGAAATTTTTAGAAACTAAATATTTAAAACCTAAGGGTTAGAATCTTAGGGTTAAACCCTAAGGGTTTGTGCAATTGTCTAGTATGCTATTAAAATCATTTTGCTAATGAATAAAATGCCCTTTTCACTTTCTTTAATTGGTAACTTATAAAATGGTCAATACCTTTAGTAGTTTACCAACTATATTGACTTTGGGACATAAGAATCTCCAGCCAACCAGCCGAAAATTTCAGATCTTAGCAACATATCATCATATATAAAAGAATTAGAGAGAGAAAGTTCATAAAACTATCATTTTTCTTCCAAGCTCTCACCAACTCTTTTTCTCTCTAACCCTCCAAAAATATCAAGTATATTAGTCATATAAACAATCCCTAGCAACCATAATATCATATTGGAGAGCTAAGTTCTAAGATTTAAAGAAAGAAGGTATAAACCTAAAACCTTTTTTGATCCAAGTTGCTAAGATAAATTTTGTTTTTAAGTGTTTAATCTTATGTTATATGATGTTTTTAAATGATCTATGTTGATCCATCATGGATCCATAGATCAAAGTTCTTTAAAAGTGATGATTTTTAAAATTGTCAAGAACATGATCTGTGGTCTAACAAGCTAATGTGATGAGCAACAGATTTTTGTTTGTTTAAGATTTTTCTTGTTTTATGTTTTGGATCGGTAGTCTGACATAAGGACTGTAATCTAGAAGTGGAATAACAGCCATTCCATGTCCAGATTGCAAGATATTCATGGTCAAAGTGAGTTGAACGACGTTGACCAGATGCATTCTGGGTAACCCAGAAAGGTTAGAGCAGTGTCTGACAACATCTTTAGGCTCCTTGATCTGTCAGTCGTGTTAGTGTTTGATGTTGTTGTTGTATCAAACTTGTATCCTGTTGTATGCACTTGAGATTCATGGTTTTACTTTCCACAAACAGAGTTTAGATTGAGTGTAATTAATGGTCAAAGTAGGCATGTTGAGCACGGATAACGTTTCTAGGAAAAACCCAGAAACAGATGAACTAAGTTTCTGCCATAGTTTGACCAAGATGTATCTGGCAAAGGTGTTGTTTTTAATCTGGTTTTTTGATCTATATATCTTCCTTGTCATGTATAATACGAGTATGAACAAAGAAATCACATGAAGCATGACCAGGACACTATAAAAATTGAGCCTCAATATGGCATGTTGTGGATTGCTGGATTTACAGGTTACCCGTAAACCCAGCAGCGGTTTCGACAACGACTTTGGGAGATCAGATCTCCTTGTTGTTTTGTTGTATGTCTGATATTGTTGGTGTTAATTGTGGTGCTACATAAACACTATAAGTTCTAAGTTTTAGATTGATGATCATCGTACGAAACAAACAATTATAAATGGTCAAAGTAAGGCTCTGTGAAGTCGGCTATCGATGTTCTTGAGCTCAAGAACACCAATGATGACAACAAAGTGTCGCTAAAGGTCTTCTAATGACAGGCTTTATTATTTTCTAATTTACGATTTTCCGAAATTATTTAAAATAGAAAATAAATTATAAAAATTACCAAAATGGTTTTAAAAATTATTCTAAATTATGAAAAATAATTTTGACTATTTGAACTATTTTTCATTAATAATTATAATTATTTGAATATTAATGCTATTTAATTTATTTAATTAGTGTATTAAATAAATTAGAAAAATGATTTTAATTATATAAAATCATTTTAAATAAGAATAAAGAGTTTAAAAATATTTTGAGTTATAAAATATAATTTTTAATATTTTTGGAGAATTTTCATTAATAATTTAATGTTAATGATATTTGATTTATTTAATTATTAAATTAAATAAATAAGATAAAAATGATTTTATTGATTTAAAAATCATTTTAAATGAGAATAAAGTGTTAGAAAATATTTTGAATTATAAAATATAATTTTCAATATTTTTAGAGAATTCTCATTAATAAATTAATATTAATGATATTAGATTTATTTAATTATTATATTAAATAAATGAATTAAAAATGATTTTATTAATTTAAAAAATCATTTAAAAATGAAAAAATATTTTAAACATTTTTAAGTTATAATTAATGACTTTTAATATTTTGATAATAATTTCATTAATATTTAAATATTAATGGTGATGGTTTAAAAATAATTTTAATTAATTTAAAATCATTTAAGTAGAATATTGATGATTTAAAAATATTTTAAGTTATTAACAATAACTTTAATATTTTGACAAGTATAACATTAATATTTTTATATTATTAAATTTTAATGATGATAAGATTATTTGATAATTAAATCATTTAAAAATAATTCCGATGTTTGAAAAAATAATATAAATTATAATAATTGCTTATAAATTATTAAAAGCTTCTTAAAAATATTATTAACGATAATTGACTTATCTAAAATAATATTAATGCTTAGGGACCAAGTTTAATTGATAATAAAGGTGTAAATTGTCGGATAAGATGATCAAAGCACCAAGATGAGACCGAAATCCAACCAGACCGAACTAGTTAGACTTGTTAAGTGTTTATATAGGTTATAAATACTAATGTGGCTATTTTGTAATGTGCCTAGGAGACAAATTGACTGTATAATATAGTGATGCGTGTTGTGAATTATTATGTTAATTGTGAGACTGATATTGTGATTATAGGTCTTTCAAACGCAGATAAGTATATTGTGTAGCTGTAAACAGCGGAAGAGACAAGTTTCCTAACTCAACCTTGAGTTATATTCATTCAATTATTATAGTGGTTAATTATTGTTAATTATACCACGTCCAAGAATTTATTGTTGATTATTCGCAAGTAGTGCATGTTTAATAATTCAAATTCAATTACTGATTCGGAAAATATATATTCATAGAATTACTGTTGTTAGATATTTATATCTGTAGAAGCTAATATTGACAGTTCAGATAATTCTTGTTTATTGTCGAATTATGTTGAGAAATGTCTTAGCTAATTATTCTGGCTAGACGAACATTTGTTATAACTTGATAGGTTCAAGAAGAGAAGAGAAGAGAATTTAATTATTATTGATAGATCAATGCAATTGTATCGGCTAGATCGAAAAACAAAACTTGATAGGTTTGAGAAGAAAATAGAAGAGAAGTGATTAGATATTAAAATCATTGAATTTCGTTGTTAAATCAAATCTTGATTCTGAGACTGAGAAGAACAACCTTTTATATAAATGGAACATTTTTAGTCGTATATTCGACCATTGCGCGCGACTTAAGTATTATGCATAATATAGGGTACAAGGAGTTGATCGGCTCTAAGTACTTGCAGAGGGGTATGATTTAATCTTTATGGTTATCTGATACACCAGCGTATATGTCAAAGTAAAACTTTGATATATACTCGAGAAGAGAAGTTCAAGATCCAATGGATCACTCAACATAAATTTGGAAAACATTCCACTTTGTAATTGCGTAGAATTGATTCTTGATTATTCATTAGAATATCGCAGAAACTTTGAAAGTGTTGTACTCTTTCATTATCAAATTATTGTATTGCATAGATTGTGAAAAGACTTGTTAATTATTAAAGCTTTGTTCAGCTATTTCAAAGTTCCCCGAACTTTGGTTTCATTCTATCAAAATAGATAGTCTGATCTTATTGATTCGTATACATTTATTGTATGTCTTAACTTGCGGGACAAACTTGTTACTCACCCTTGCTATATATAAAACTTTCAGCTAGGGACGAAGAGCAAAGGAAAAGGCATAGTGATAAATTAGTATAATGAATATTATTAATATTATGTTGTGTTGTAAACCCTTTTTGTATATCTAAAGGGTATGTCTGTAATGTTAAGGTTAGAAAACCTGGGACTAATGTATTAACAATCTTTGTTAATGACTTGTGTATTACTATTTCTATATGAATAGGTAGTTAGATGTTATTATATTGTGGATCGTGAACACCAAACTCGGGGGTCAGGTAACCCGAATTTGGGGGTGTCACAGTATTAAATTATAATTCGTGTCACAGTACAGGTACCAAAAATTAATTTATCCATATATACATATATGTATGTGTGTGCGCACACGGACGAGGATATATTAAAAACTTTATGACAATAATTTGAAAATCTATTTAGGTCTTTCATATATAATTAAAATTTCTACGTAATTATAACATTATTACTACAATTAAAAACTCCGTATACAAAAGAAACTTAATTACAACATATTATTCATCTATTTACGATAAATATGATAATAAATTCAAATATTCAATCATTATAAAATTTGCGGTAGCAGCATTAATTTCTAGTGTTTATAGCCTTTGAACCTCTAAACAATTTGACCTCTATTTTTGATATGTTGTGTTTAGCTCCAAATATTGTGTTCGTAAAATATTGTGTTCGTAAGTTAAAAAACACTTTGTTACTTACAAATTACTTCTAAACGAAAACATTTAAAGTGCATTTAAAAACATTTAAAGTCCATTTATAAGCCTAAACGTGCCAAACACTAAATTTATCTAGATACAATGAAAAAATAGAATGCAAAATGCGTAGGCATGCAACAATCAAAATCATCACAATAAAGCATATATATGTATATATTTACATGTATATATACATGTGTGATATTTATATTTATATTTATATGTATATATATATATATATATATATTTTGTGTAGAAATTTTAAAAAGTAAGAAAAAGGAAGAGATAAGAGAGAGGACCACAAGTGACTGAAACTGAGAAGAGGAGAATGGCAAGTAGAGGCACACAGAGGAGGAGAGGATGAAGCCTAAGATAAGCCATTAATAGCAGATAAACTAATGTCTTTTATTTGATATGATTTGGTGTACCACCCCCTTCCCGAAAAGGAAAGGGAGGTCACGTGTAAAGCACAACAAACCTCAAAATAAATAAACAGAGGACTAACAACCTCAAAATATTATTAGTGGTGATTCATTAATAAAGTAATAAGTACAATTCTTTAAACTGAGTCAAAATAAACAAAACTTAAAATTCGAATCAACCTAAATGGTCAAAGGAAAAAATCTCATCACACTAGCCCTGAATCACTCCTGCAAACCTGCCTGATGAAAAGCACAGCATGAGCCAATTGCCTAGTACGGATACAGATATACAAAGATATACAACTGATATACGAAAATAACTGAGACAAAATACTAAACAAAGCCTCAAGTGCAAATACGAACGAAAATATAATATCCAAATATCTGGATGGAATATATCTGAATCAACATAATTAACGAAACCAGTAAAAGAATAAAGAAATAACGAGCTGAAGTAACCAACTCAATGACTTGAACTAAACAGAAACCAACAAAACTAATCCAATAAAATAATAGGCTGAAACAAATGGCTGTAGTTATTTCATATCGAATGAGCTCAGAAATATACATTGCCACACAGGCAAGTCAAAATAATGCCACACAGGCAAATCAAATGATGCCACATAGGCAACCAAAATAATGCCACACAGGCAAGTCAAAATATATAGTGCCACACAGGGAAATCATACATTGGACCGCGAATCCAAATGTATGCAAATCGGATAGGTGTGTTTGGCACAACATCACCAATCCGCGGAACAAAAACTAGGGTTAACCCATACGCCTCCCACAACAAAACACCAAATGGCCCACTTCCTTCGGAGCCCAAAACGGAGACGTCGTGGACTAATCACACCGCCACGGGAAGTGTCATGCCTCTCGTGCCAAGACGACATGCCTGTGGTACCCCCACAGGTGGTTATAGCTCGGGTATACCCTACGGTATATTCTAACAAAAATACCATGTCACAACACATGCGACATAATACCAACGAAAAGGGTTCTATATGTATATGTTGAACCAAATCAAATTCTAGTCACAAGATTTCAAAAAGAAGGTAACAACATGTACCGCTCTACAATTATCAAAATAAATACTATACATGATCATAACCTGATTCAAAGAGTACAAGTACGAGTCCAATGTGTCAAATCCAAAATGAAACAAATATATCAATTTCACAAGAAACAATTATGTGAAATAATAACAGAAATTTGAAACGAGGAACAAGACGAACAATTTAAATTTAACAAAAGTATCGCTGAAAGAGTACGGAATCCATACCTGATACTTCCAAACCATTTATAGCACACTCCATAAAATTTTACCCTCAATTGCCAACGATATCAAATACGAAACGTTATTCGCAACCTAAACATATTCACCTCAAATTAAATATTATCCAACTCATAAACTCCAAAATAATTCGTAATTCATTCAAGGTACATTTAATCATAGCCTTAAATCAATTATTAATACTCCAAAATTTATATACTAAGTATAACTCTTTAAATTCCTTCCGTCCGAACTAATTACACAAATTAATAATACTAAATATAAGTACATTTATAAAAATATGAACACTTCTATTTGGTACGACTATAAAATATAATTACTTATAATATTAAGATTTAATTCATTCCATATAATCTTAAATATTTATTTGTATAACATCTCTTGCAAATTATGCAAGTTTTAAGTAAACTTTAATTACTACTTTGCTATATATATATATATTTTTATTTAAAAAATCATCAATTTATTATTTTAGGATCTCCAAAATCAATGATGCACTACTCCTCCGCTTCAATTTGATTGGAATAAAGTGATAATAATAATAAGTACATCCGTATAAGTATTACATTAATAAATAAACTCTCCCATCTTTAAAGATCGATCTTAGTTCTTGAATTACAAAAGTACTTGCTCATGATGAAAAAAACAACATACTAAATTTAATAATTTAATATGGAACCACGTGATTTATCCCCACTTTATATAATGTACAATATACTTACTTATTATCGATTAAATTTCCCACTAGTGATCAAAATCTCTAGTCTTTTTTCACTGAGCCCCTTTTGTAGTCGCTCCTTTATCTCCAAAGTAGCCACCTCTTCTTATTCAGTTTGTATAATGAAGTAATATTAGGTTTAGCTATTTATTAATTAGGTTTGCCCTAATAAATTTCTATTTGGGTTAAATTAATATTAAGGCCCAAATTTTAACCACATAATATTATCTATCACTTATTAATATTTATTAGCCCACATAATTTAAATAACTAGTTTGACCCAAATAAATGACAAGTTCCAAACAATATGTTTTAAGAATATAAATTTAATATTATTTTATTATTTTTTTCGGGATATTACATTCTCTCCCCCTTAAAAAGGATTCCGTCCCCGGAATCAAAAGAATGAAAAATACCTAATTATCAAAAAGATGTAGATACTTCGCTCGAATAGACTCCTCTATCTCCCAAGTAGCTTCCCGCTCCGAATAATTTTACCACAAGACTTTAACAAAAGGAATTATCCTCCTCAAATTTTAATTTAATCAGTTATTTAATTATCTACTAAAAGAATTTAATTTTCCAAACAAAACAAGGAAGAAAAGAAGGAAACAAAATCATTTACCTTTTCCCATTTAAACACAGTTGTATAAGATAAAATTAATTAATATTTAATTATATAAAAAAAAAATAGGTTATTACATTTTCACCCTTAAAATAATTCCGGTCCTCGAATTCAAATAAGTTACGTAAAAATAAATAAATTTAGTTACAACGAAGTCACGCCATTTGTAACGATCAACGTGGATAAGTCATCGGTCACGTAATAATCAATGTACTTGTAAAAGATTCGTCACCACTCTTGTGTCAAGTCTTGGTAAGGTTCTTCGCGTTAAATTACATGATCCATTGTTGGCGGGCCCCTGTTAATATCTTTGAGTTTCATTCTTGCAAGCGCGTCGTACTCTTGAACATAATTCAAATCACAAACATTTTCTTCATCTAAATACGATTCAAATAACCAAAATATTTAAAATTATTTTTAACTCGTTAAAATGTTTATATTCCACACATGACAAAGATCTAACAAATTATTTTTATTTAATTTTATATAAATTCACGAAAAACTCTAAAGACATCGAGATAACCAAAACAACTATGCAAAACCATATTACCAACTCTCCCCAAGTCCTCAAGAGCTTCAAAATATCTCATCCTTAATTTGAACTATTCACCAAATAATATTACACCAAAGAATATACTACTAATATCTCTTTATCACCAACTTTCCTAAGTCCTTAAGAGTTTTAAAATATCATAACCTCCAATCAAATTAGTTCTCAAATATTATTACACCAAAAATATACTACTACTAAGATCTCTTCATCACCATACCAAACTCCAAATCATATATCCTACTTATCTCCTATAAACAAACGATAGCTTTCAAAATCTCTTAAAGATTCATCACTTAATATTTAATCATTTAATAAATCAATCATTCTCTTAGTGCAAACCTTAACCCACCAAATTCCAAAATCTCCTCATACTATCACTCAAAATTTCATATAAGATAACTCCAATATTCTACTTGGAAATAATCGCAAAATTCATTTACTCCAAAAAATTAATCTAATTACCTCGAATCTTTACAACAACTCAAAATTACAAGAGATCCTTTATACTTAATAGTTTTCACTTTATCATATTATCCCACCGATTCACATACCTCAAATTATTCACAACTTAACAAAAATCAGAATCTAACCCAAATAAAATCCTCAATTCCAAAATCATAATAATTTGTAATTACCTGAAATAAATCTTAACAAATAATTCTCCCATATCAAAACTCGATGATAGAAATACTCATATCATAATCGTATAATCATTTCTTAACTGAACATAATATAACATTATTCTCCTTAATGATCCAATCACAATCCTTAACTAATATTATTGCTCCAACGCATAACAATAATAATCTTAACAAATTATCTTGGCTTTCTCAAATCAACTACAACTCAAAGAGCTAAAAACACTTTGTCAAAATCAAGACCAACCAAACAGAGAACAAAATCGAATCAAATTCCTATGTCTACCCAGTGATTTACCCACAACTCACAGGTCAAACCTAAATAGGTTTTCTACAAGAAAGAACCTAAGCTCGATACCATCTCAGTAACACCCCTTCCTTCCGAAAGGAAAGGGAGGTCACGTACAAAAGCACAACAAACCTCAAAATAAATAAACAGAGCACTAACAACCTCAAAATATTAATAGTGGTGATTCATTAATAAAGTAATAAGTACAATTCTCAAACTGAAGTCAAAATAATCAAAACTTAAAATTGAATCAACCTAAATGGTCAAAGGCAAAAATCTCATCACACTAGCCCTCGAATCACCCCTATGAAACACGCTTGATGAAAAATACAACATGAGCCAATTGCCCAAAGATGGATCACAGATATACAAAAGATATACAATCGATATACGAAAATAAGCGAGAGACAAAATAATCGAACAAAGCCTCAAGTGCAAATACTGAACGAAAAATATAATATCCAAAGATCTCGATGGAATATATCCGAATCAACATAATTAACGAAACCAATAAAAGAATAAAGAAATAACGAACTGAAATAACCAACTCAATGACTTGAATTGAACAGAAACCAACAAAACCAATCCAATAAAATAATAATAATTTGAAACAAATGGTCAGAGTTATTTCATCACCGAATGAGCTCAGAAATATACATTGTCACACAGGCAAGTTAAAATAATGCCACACAGGCAAATCAAATGATGCCACATAGGCAACCAAAATAATGCCACACAGGCAAGTCAAAATATATAGTGCCACACAGGGAAATCATACATTGGACCGCGAATCCAAATGTATGCAAATCAGATAGGTGTGTTTGGCACAACATCACCAATCCGCAGAACAAAAACTAGGGTTAACCCATACGCCTCCCATAACAAAACACCAAATGGCCCACTTCCTCCGGAGCCCAAAACGGAGACACCGTGGACTAATCACACCGCCACGGGAAGTGTCATGCCTCTCGTGCCAAGACGACATGCCTGTGGTACCCCCACAGGTGGTTATAGCTCGAGTATACCCTACGGTATATTCTAACAAAAATACCATGTCACAACACATGCGACATAAACCAACGAAAAGGGTTCTATATGTACATGTTGAACCAAATCAAATTCTAGTCACAAGATTTCAAAAAGAAGGTAGCAACATGTACCGCTCTACAATTATCAAAATAAATACTATACATGATCATAACCTGATTCAAAGAGTACAAGTAATGAGTCCAATGTGTCGACTCAAAATGAAACAAATATATCAATTTCACAAGAAACAATTATGTGAAATAATAATGTAAATTCAAACGAGGAACAAGACGAACAATTTAAATTTAACAAAAGTATCGCTGAAAGAGTACGGAATCCGTACCTGATACTTCCAAACCATTTATAGCACACTCCATAAAATTTACCCTCAATTGCCAACGATATCAAATACGAAAACGTTATTCATAACCTAAACATATTCACCTCAAATTAAATATAATCCAACTCATAAACTCCAAAATAATTAGCAATTCATTCAAGGTACATTTAATCATAGCCTTAAATCAATTATTAATACTCCAAAATTTATATACTAAGTATAACTCTTTAAATTCCTTCCAATCGAACTAATTACACAAATTAATAATACTAAATATAAGTACATTTATAAAAATATGAACACTTCTATTTGGTAATGACTATAAAATATAATTACTTATAATATTAAGATTTAATTCATTCCATATAATCTTACATATTTATTTGTATAACATCTCTTGCAAATTATGCAAGTTTTCGTAAACTTTAATTACTACTGCTATATATATATATTTTATTTAAAAAAATCATCAATTTATTATTTTAGGATCTCCAAAATCAATGACAGACTACTCCCTCCGTTCAATCTGATTGGAATAAAGTGATAATAATAATAAGTACATCCGTATAAGTATTACATTAATAAATAAACTCTCTCATCTTTAAAGATCGATCTTAGTTCTTGAATTACAAAAGTACTTGCTCATGATGAAAAAAACAACATACTAAATTTAATAATTTAATATGGAACCACGTGATTTATCCCCACTTTATATAATGTATAATATACTTACTTATTACTGATGAAATTTCTCCACTAGTGATCAAAATCTCTAATCGTTCTTCACCTGAGCCCCCTTTGTAGTTGTTCCCTTTATCTCCAAAGTAGCCACATCTTCTTATTCAGTTTGTATAATGAAGTAATATTAGGTTTAGCTATTTATTAATTAGGTTTGCCCTAATAAACTTCTATTTGGGTTAAATTAATATTAAGGCCCAAATTTTAACCACATAATATTATCTATTACTTATTAATATTTATTAGCCCACATAATTTAAATAACTAGTTTGACCTAAATAAATGACAAATTTTAAACAATATATTTTAAGAATATAAATTTAATATTATTTTATTATTTTTTTGGGGATATTACATTTGGTTTACAAATTAAGTAGATAGCTAGCTAGTCTGAGAATATATGTTTATTTTAAACACTTAAGTATTTATTCTCTCTATTCTTATGCCTATTGTTTAGGTGGTGGTAGAAGAGGATGAGAAGAACTCTTTGCCCTTTACAGGTATCAGTTCAAGAGCACTTACACGTGGCGACCATGCAAGCGAGGCAGCTGATACCTCGAATATATACATTCCTCCCACCAGTTTTTACAACACAATTGATTCTTTTCACAGAAAAACACAAGAAAAATAAAATAAATAAATAAAGACTCTCCATTTCATAATACAGATTTAAAATATGTTAGAATGTGATATCATGTTGAAGAGGGAGAAAGATAATTTTAAATCTGGACATAAAATAGAAATTTTTTATTTTTTTAAAATAAAAAGAATTCTAATCCTAATATATTATATAAAATCACGTTAAAATCATGACATTCTCCTAATAAAGTATATATATATTAAATATTATTTTATTTTACTAATAATATATTATGATCTAAACACTGCTCTCCTATATGTAGTATCAGTATCAATTTTTAAAACTACAACAAAACATCTCTACTAATAAAGTGGAAGAAATTAAATTTAGGCTGTTATTTTTGTGTTAATACTAAAAATAAAGCTTTGTTCATTTCTATTTTTACACTTCAAATTTATTACGATTTACTAAAATTTTATTTTTATTAATTTTCTCACACATGCTAATTTTTATTTTAACACTAATTATGTATAACATTATTAGGTATGCATTTATTTTAAATCATATAGGGTAATTCGTACAGAAGAACTAGTATGTATATATAGGAGTCCTACTATATTAAGTTACTTTTCTCCCTTTCGCGTAAATTTTTTCCATTTACCCTTAATTTTTTTTAAATTAAATACATAATGCTAAAATATATAAGATTGATATATATTAATTTTTTAAACTTATATTTTTAAGATATTTTTATATATAAGATTATTGTGATTCGTTTAAAATTTACACATTACTTCTTTCACTCTAATATTAACCATATATTAGATGAATTTGATTCGATTCGATTTAATACCTTTCACTCCTTTCACACATTACTCCTCGTGGTTTAATACCTTATTTTGGATGAATTTGATTCTATTCGGACTTGAGATTTGATTCGAAATTTATTTCGGACTCGAGATTTAATTCGGGTTGTTTAATATGGTATCAGAGCAGACACCTTATATTGAACAACTAAGACTTGAAAACTCAATATATTAACTTGAAAAGACTACTCCACTTATTACTAATTGGTTCTTCGAAGAAGATCCGGAGGTGGGGACACGAAGTCAGTCGTTATTGCCCCACAATGATTAGAGTCAAAGAATTATGAATTGTGTGTCTGACAATGATTAGAGTCAAAGAAATGTGAATCGTGTGTCTGATCAGTTCTGACGAGGACATTAGAAATTTAAGATATGGGAAAAATTTATCTATATATAAGGAATTAAGTTAATGGTTATGACCTTTTGGGTGAGCATGTGGTGGGACAAGATGAGCCATAAAAATACTATTAGACTAGTGTTTTAATGCCTTATTTTGGATGGATTTGATTTGATTCGGATTTAAATTTGACCCGAGATTAGTTTTGCACTCGAGATTTGACCCGAATCGTTTCAATATAATGTTGATCACAAAGATTTTCTTAAAGTTTTTGGTCAACACAACTGTAAAAACCGAGAAATTCATGATTTAATATTTATTTTAATATAAGAGAATGAATATTTATTTGAATATAAATGTTAATATTTTGTAAGCTGAGTAATTGAATTAATTCGCCTTGGATTAATATGAATTAAGAAGTGTGGAATTATGATAAGCATATGTGAAGTGCCTTATGTGGCATAATATGAAATGAGGAAATTTATAAGTGAGTTAAAAGAGAACTAGGAAGATTAATTATGTGATTCCGTATATGAAAAGGTTAAGTTCTAACTAGTAATATCACCAATATGGACGTTAATTCATGTCATGTAAAACTAGTGTGGTAGTAGATGTCGGAACTGGCTTGAAGCTAAAGCAGTTTAGCACCTTGCCGGGGGCCAAGCGCAACTCGCCCTCCCAAGAGATATAAATCAAGGCGCAAATGCTACAATGATCGATCTGAGATAATTAGTTTTCTACTATAGAAATGAAATGAAACACTTTTGTTATATGTGTGATATTAATAAAATCATATGATAGGAATATATTTTAATGACATGAGGTACCAACTAGTACAATGAAATCATATGTAATTGTAATACATAAATAATTAAAATAGATGTGTATTCTAGAAACTAGGAAATGAATTAAATGTTTAAATAAACATTAATATTAAATAATATTATTATGTGGTTTTGAGAGTAGTAAAAATAATTATGGGGGATACCCGAACAATAATACATAATTATGTTATTTTATTACATGTATTTAATGTACATGGATTATATGATGTGAGTATATAAATAATCCCTAATTTTTCCTAATATATTAACAATTGAACATTAAAACCCATTTTTGGAAAGTAAAGTAACTAACTGAACAAAAGTAAGCACGTTGCTGGAAGATTTAAGCTCATCAGTTACACAAAAGTACATGAACAGTAGCCTAAGGCTAAATTACGTAACCTCCAAGTTTATATCAGTGGCTAAGCATATGTGATGATTACAAAGCCAATGGATATGGAGATGGCTGGTGGTGGGTTGTTAAACCACTCTCAATTAACCAATGTTTTCTTCCATTATACCATAGACTTCAACCTCAGTACAATGCAAATGCCCAGTCCAAGTTTCTTCTATAAATAGCATACCAAATTTTCAGTTTACGTTGCTTTGTTTTTGTTCTTGAAATACTGATAACTTGAGAGTGAGTGATTTGTCGTTCAAAGAAGAGGCTAGCAAATTCAGAAGGAGGAAACTAAGTTAATAAGCTTCAAGAGGTATAAAAATCTTCCATTTGTACTTAATTGGGTTTTTGCCAAGTTCTCAAAATTTCTTAAAATTCTCTTTTAATCAATGTGAATTAGGATGCCATAATGTATTTAGGAAGTATGCTATATGAACTCTTAAATGCTGGATTGGAACATGTTTAAATTAAAAGGAATCAGAGTTGAGTATGGCTCTGCAAAACAGAGTTTGTTACTGCTCTTGTTCTAGGAATGGCGTAGTTGCACCCTATTTATACTAGAGATTAAATGCTAGCATTATACTTAAAATGGACAATCGATTTACATTATGCTATGTGTTGTGGAATTGGTGTTGTGACTTAAATATAAACTTGAAAAGGGGTATAGCATGAGGTGGAAAGCTTTCTTATGTAGTATAAAGTAATCAACATAAGTTAGTGAGAGATTTGTAATCAAAACTTAAAGTTTAAAGACAAACTTTGAAGTAATACATGTTCTACAAATTCTGAACTTAGTATGTTATACACATGATTGATTTCAGATATACATAACCATGATATGGTATATTATAGTGTCTTTGTCATGATCAAACGTGTTAGCTTTGTGTTAGAAATTATTTTAATAAAAAAACTTAGCATAATAAGCTAATGGACATAAATGCTACAAGATATAGTTTCTGATCTTGAAAAGAGGTTATCATGACTTAGTTACTTATGATAAGAGTTATAAAGTTGTTTTATATGTGTTATATTGCATTATTTATGATAAAGTGATTTCAAAGGCAATCTTGAACATGTTTTCAAAATTTAGTTGCATCACATGTGTATCTAGATTCTAAAGGGTTAAGATGGCATGTTTGGGTTTAATATGTCTCTAAACATGACTCGTATATGATGGACATAAAGATAATTTAATCAAACATGAGTTTAAAGCATGTTTCGAAGTGCTAAACAAAGCTAGTTATGAATAAACAATATGAACACCATGATTATGTATTAATAGATTGTGAGACCTCTTTAGGTAAACCTATGGCCAAAGTTATAAGGCATAATGATTACATGACCTTTTATGCTTTAATTCCATGGAAAGTCATAAACTAAAAATTTGTAAAAGTGAATTCAAGAATGGTCATACATTTATATAAAGTACTTTAGCTTGTGTGCATGTTAAGTATGATTAATTGAGTATACTAAAGGATGTGACATAAATAAGAATGCAAAGCTCAACCACAGTGCGGCCGGGGACAAATATTCTACATGCATCCCTAAGCTGGTATGCAGTATGTTGCCATCCTGCGAGTTATGTATAGTTTACATTTACGATCGATGTTGAAGCATACTTATATGGTTGCTTTAGCTTGTATTATATGACCAATATGCTTTGTAATGTGTTAAGAAGCATGCTGGGTGATAGAGTTTAATGTTTAATGGGTAATTATAACTTTCAAAGGTTAAGTCCAAAAGAAAATTTACAAGCTATAAAGCAATTATTTGAGAAATACGTTGTTCGACTTTATGGTGTCATACAATCTGATTTATGCTATGAAGATGTAGGATGTGATGTATTAGGTATGAAGATTAAAATTAATTTGGATGTTTAAGTGTACGTTTGAACTTACATATATGAGTTTATGTAACTAATGAAAATCATATACGTGTAAATATTATGTTAGGATCCGAAAGAGGGTATTAAGCTTTATTTTGGTAAACTACGCTTGAGGCAAGTACTCGAACCTTACTGTTTATTGAGCATTATTTAACTTGTGCAATTATTGATCGTACAAGTAGAACTTTGAAGAAATAATATTTCGTAATGAAATTTCAAACTTTGATTCGAACGATAATTGTTCATAAAAGAAACTGTCTAAGACATTGATTCGGCTAGACTATTGATGTTTGATCAAAAAACTATCCAAACCGAATTAACTTGGTCCGGACTCTTATAACTGAGAAGAATAACCCTCTTAGTAGGGGAATTATATATTATCGGGAAACCGACGTGCACACTTGAGAAAGATTAAATGTAATGCATTGACATGTGGTACTTTAGGTTGATCACCTGTTGTACTTGTTTTGTAGAATTTTCAGTTTATTACTGTTGAATCTAGGAGAAGTTCATAGTACTTAGTGACTGCTCAGTATTCATTACTTTGAAATCTTGAATTGATAAATCTTTGAATATTATTGATATTTATGTCCATAGCGACTATTGCTGATTATCATTGATACTTCTTGCTATCTTGAACTATCTTTATTATTGTACCTTGAGAAATACAAAACTACCTTGAGTACCCTTATTGTTATATTAATTGCTGAGAAAATTTGTTGCTCATCCTTGTTTTCCCTAAAAACATTTCAGTTAAGGCAGAATGTGGTGAGCCCTCTAGCAAGGACAAGGGTAAAGAGAAGGGTTTGGAGTAGTACTTATTCCATAATGCTAGAATGTATTATTATCTAGTTGTAGAAGAACTTATTTATGATAAGCTATGCTTGGTTTAAGTTGTATTGGATTATGTATTAGTTATGTCTAAACGGTGTTTAATTACATTAAAGGTATTGTAAGAGATGTTTAAGTTACGAACCCTTGGGACAAGAATAATTATATTATAACAATGTAATTTATTCTATTATTCCGCTGTGATGATTTTAGTACTTATTAGAGTTAGTACGTGACAACCAAATTTGAGATAAGTGTGGTCTGAATTTGGGGGCGTCACAGGTTGGTATCAGAGCTTTAGTTATAAACCTTAGGAACGAGAGTCCTTAGATTATAACTTAGGAGAACTTTTAGAAGATAGAGAGGGATGAAACTCATGTAGAGTTTTCCTAGAGAGTAACTTAGTGTGTTATAGAATATAACTTCATTCTATACAATGAACTTATGTTATTTAACATTCTAATGGAGTTGTTGTTTGTTTTGTCTTATGTTGGTGATTGTAGGATGACTGACATAGGAGGACCTAGCCGAGTAGTAGAGGAAGAGCCGTGTGATATCCACTATATGAGGCACCATCGATAGTGGAGGCAATAACAGTAGTGGCCCCTATTTATGAGGACGATGACGAGGAGGAGATGGAGTCATTACCCGAGGAGTCTGATCCAGAGGAGGAGCCTATGGAGGAGGAGCCTGAGCCTATGGAGGACATCGACGAGGCTATTTTTGAGGATCGGATGTTGGGGGAGTATGAGGACAAGATTTTGGAGTTAGGATGTAGAGTGGAGGAATTAGAGGCTGAGGCTAGGGAGAGGGAGTCTGAGTTCCAAAAATTGAGGGACGAGGACCATCAGAGGAAATTAGTGATGCAGGAGATGGAGGTGGAGATTGCTCACCGTAAGGAGGCAGGGATCCAGATGGGGACTTTGTTTCACCGATCGGTGGCTAGGAATGTAGAGTTGGCAGGGAAGTTGGAAGAGATGGAACAAAGGGAGTTGAGTGAGAGGACAAAGAAGGAAGCACTTCGTACTCAGCTAGAGAAAGAGGTGATGGATAGAATTCACTTCGAGGAGAAGTGGGAAGAAACTAATGATAAGGCTATTGATCTAGAGGATGAGGTGCGGTGCAAGAGAAGGAAGATGAACAAGATGGGCTATGCTCTGCGCACGGCCATGGAGAGATTGATTGATGGGGTAAATCACTACCCGGCTGAGCAAGGACAGACCCGGCATACCATAAGCCAAGATATGGCGGTGCACATTACTCAGAAGGAATACCAGAGCGTCGTGGAGCGTGGGATGTTAGATTGAGTCTAGATGAAGAAGTCTAGTAGTTGTAGTATTTTATTTATGTGTTGTTTAAATTTTTTTTTGTTAAATCTTAGTCTTTGTGTAAGATGTGAGATAGTTGTAAACCCCCAAACTTTTGGAAAATATTAGAGGGGTAGTTTGATGGTGTTGTCCCCGTCTTTTGTGATAATAGGGGATATGTGTTATCATTTATACCAGTATGCTAGAGACGATCATGTAATTGTAACGATTTGGCATATGAATATAAATGATCTTATTTCAGAAACGTGTCATAAAATTTTACTTCTTTTATTGGAGAAATGTCTAAGTAATATAATTAGATAAAAAATGAAAATTTTATGATGCAGAAATATGCCACCCAGACGTAGAATAATTGCGCCAGAAGAGTCGGTTAATGATGAGAGAGGACCAGTAGATTTGATACAAAGACTTGTAGATTTGTTTGTAGAAGCTCTTAGGGGAAGAAACGAACCAGTACCACGCGTTCCAGTTACAAAATTTAAGGACTTTAAGAGTGTAGGACCTCTGTAATTCATAGGAACTACTGATCCTATCGTGGCTTAAACGTGGATCAAAGAGATGGAGAACGCGTTCACCATCGCTCATGTGGGTGAAGACCAGAAGATGGCATTTGCGACCTACATGATGAGAAGCGAAGCGAACTACTGGTGGGAAGTGAATCAACAGAGAGCGGGAGAAGGAATAGTAACTTGGGAGAGATTCAAGACTTTGTTCTTCGAGAATTATTTCCCGAAGAGCATGAAGAATTAGATGGAGGTAAAGTTATTAGAACTTAAGCAAGGAGATATGACGGTGGCGCAATACGCGACTAAGTTCAATGAACTAGCCCGGTTTGTTGAACACCATGTGGTAGATGAAGAGAGGAAAGTTAGGCGATTTGAGCAGGGACTAAAGCCTTGGTTGTTTAACAAGGTGTCGGTTCTTCAGATCGATTCTTTTATGACATTTCTAGAAAAAGCCATTATTGCAGAAGGAGGAAGTGAAGCATTAAATTTGTATAACAAAGAGAAGAAGGGAAAGAGCACCGGTGGAGAGAACCGAGGAGGAAGCAACAGTGGAGGTAGCAATTTAGGAAAGAGGAAGTGGGAGAATAACAACAGCAACAACAAGATTTTTAACAATCAAGTGGGGAAGTAATGAGGAGAGTTTAAGAAGACGATGGAAGGATGCCCGAGGTGTGGGAGGTATCACCAGGGTAAGTGTTGGAAAGGTCGCAGTGTATGTTACAACTGTGGCCAAGAGGGTCATATTTTGCCAAACTGCCCGAAGCCGAAGAAGATCAAAAGGTGTTTTGCTTGTTGTTCAGCGAACCATCTGATCAAAGACTGCCCGAAGAAAGGAAGTAGCGGAGGAAGCGGCCAACAAGGAGGGAGTGGCAAACTGATGATTGGCGGACCAACACCTCCAACCGTCCAACTGCCAGAACATTTAATATGACCGTCCAGGACGCTGTAGCTGCAAATGATGTTGTGTCAGGTATCATCCCGATCAATGATATAAATGCATATGTATTATTTGATTCAGGTTGCACCTGTTCTTTTGTATCTGAGGAATTTTCTAGTCAACTTAATTTACCTCGAGAACGATTAGGAGATCCTTTAAACATAGAAGTTGCAAATAAAGAAGTAATCCCTGTAGAGTATATTTACTGAAATTGTCGTGTAAATATTAGAAATCATGAACTAAGCGTAGATTTGATCCCGATAAGATTGGGAGAATTTGACGTAATATTTGGAATGGATTGGTTGTATAACCATGCTACGATAATTGACTATCATAATAAAAGTGTGAACCTTCAGACTCCAAATAAGTCTAAGGTGGTGTTTTATGGTAGCTCATCGCTTAAGCAATCATGTTGCCTTACGATGATGCAAGCCAAGAAATTGTTAAGGAAAGGATGTGTAGGTTACTTAGCGTACATTGTTAACACTTGGAAGAAGGAATTAGAAATTAAGGATATATCCGTAGTGAGAGAATTTCAAGATGTATTTTCGAACGATCTTCCTGGGCTTCCGCCAGACAGAGAAATCGAATTCGTAATAGACTTACCACCGGGAATGGCACCGATTTCGAAAACCCCATACCGTATGGCGCCAGTAGAAATGAAGGAATTGATGATACAATTGCAAGAGTTATTGGATAAGGGTTACATACGACCGAGTAAGTCTCCTTGGGGAGCACCAGTGTTGTTTGTAAAGAAGAAGGATGGATCGATGAGGATCTATATCGATTATTGAGAATTGAACAAAGTGACGATTAAGAATAGATATTCGTTACCAAGGATAGACGACCTTTTTGACCAACTGAAGGGAGCCAAGTGTTTCTCGAAGATAGATTCTGAGCAAGGTTATCACCAAATTGAAGGTCTTGGAAGAAGATATATCAAAGACGGCGTTTCGAACACGTTACAGACATTTTGAATTTTTGGTAATGTCATTTGGGTTGACAAATGCTCCGGTAGCATTTATGGACTTGATGAACCGAGTCTTCAAGCCATTCTTAGATAAATTTGTTGTAGTTTTTATCGATGATATTTTAATCTACTCAAAGACGGAGGAAGAACACACCGAACATCTGAAGATGGTTTTGGAAGCACTAAGAAAAGAGAAGTTGTATGCAAAATTTTCTAAGTGTGAATTTTGGATGAAGAAAGTTCAATTCTTAGGACACGTGGTGGATAAGGATGGAATTATAGTAGATCCAGCGAAAGTAGAAGCGGTGAGTGATTGGGAGCAACCGAAGACCCCCACTGAGGTAAAAAGTTTGTTAGGGTTAGCTGGGTACTATGGAAGATTTATCCAGGATTTTTCTAAGATAGCAACCACGTTGACCAATTTAACAAGGAAGATGGTGAAGTTTATGTGGACGAACAACTGCGAAGAAAGTTTTCAGGAGTTGAAGAAGAGATTGAGTGAGGCACCTGTATTATCATTACCGGATGATACTGGAGGATTTGTGGTGTATAGTGATGCGTCTCATAGAGGATTGGGCTATGTGCTAATGCAACATGGCAAAGTCATTGCATATGCATCACGACAATTAAAGGATTACAAAAAAGATACCCTACTCATGACTTAAGAGTTAGCAGTAGTAGTTTTTGCGTTAAAGATTTGGAGGCATTATTTGAACGGAGAAAAATGTGAGATATACACGGACCACAAGAGTCTGAAATATATCTTCACATAGAAGGAGTTGAACATCCGTCAAAGAAGGTGGTTAGAATTAATCAAGGATTATGACTGCGATATTCTTTATCACCCAGGAAAGGCGAACGTAGTGGCCGACGCGTTAAGTTGGAAAGGAAGGGAGAAGTTATGTCAATTGACAACTCAAGAGGAGTTAATAAGGGATATGGAGAAATTAGAGATAGAAGTAAAGGGACTAGAAATTGCATTAGAAGCTCGTCCAACCTTGTTGGATAGAATTAAGGAATCACAAGAAAAGGGTGAGGAGTGTGAGAGAATCAGAAAGAGGATCGCGGAAAATTAAGAGGAGAGATTTAAGACGTATAGAGATGGTATTTTGAGATTTGAAGGAAGAGTGTGGGTACCAGCGGTAACCGAGTTGAGAGAAGAAATTTTACAGGAAGTACACAATATGGCGTATTCCGTTCATCCAGGAGGCACGAAGATGTACTGAGATTTACGATAACATTTTTGGTGGCCCAATTTGAAACGAGAGATCGCAGAGTGCGTTAGTAGATGTCTTACTTGTCAACGGGTCAAAGTCGAGCACCAAAGGCCGAGTGGTCTACTCCAACCGTTGGAAATACCGGAGTGGAAATGGGAGCATATTACGATGGATTTCGTGGTAGGACTTCCAGTCACGCAGAGAGGTTTTGACGCCATTTGGGTTATTGTAGATCGACTAACAAAGACGGCCCATTTTCTACCGATCAAGATCCGATATAGTTTGAACCAGTTAGCGAATCTATACGTAAAGGAAAGTATTTCATGACATGGAGTGCCGGTATCGATTATCTCAGACCGAGATCCACGCTTCATGTCAAAATTCTGGAAAAGCTTGCAAGAAAGGATGGGAACCCAACTGAGGTTAAGTATCGCTTATCATCCACAGACAGACGGACAGAGTGAGCGAACGATACAAACACTAGAAGACATGCTTAGAACTTGCGTGATGGACTTTAAGGGAAGTTGGGATGATCACCTACCCCTAGTAGAATTTGCTTATAATAATAGTTGCCATCCGAGTATAGGCATGCCACCGTACGAGGCTCTTTACGGGAGGAATTGTAGAACACCGTTGTGTTTGGATGAAGTAGGAGAGAGAAAGATACTAGGGCTGGAAATAGTTCAAAAAATCAAAGATGTGGTGACATTGATAAGAGCTAGATTAGTAGCTGCACAAGATCACTAGAAGAAATACGCAAACTTGCATCGATAGGACCGCAACTTTGAAGTAGGAAGTCACATTTTCTTAAAAGTATCTCTCTGGAAGGGAAAAATATGATTCGGCAAGAAGGGAAAATTGAGTTCGAGATTCATAGGACCATTCGAGATACTAAAGCGAGTAGGCGAAGTGGCGTACAAAGTTGTATTACCACCTAAGTTGGAGCACATCCATAACGTGTTTCACATCTTCGTGTTGCGTCCGTACAAGCCTGACTACAAACACGTGATTTATTACGAGCCCATTCAAGTAGAGAAGAATTTAGCATATGAAGAAGTTCATGTCCAGATATTACATAGGAAAGAACAGACATTAAGTAATAAAAGTATATATTCTGTAAAATTACTTTGGCGAAACCACGTTAGGAGGCCACGTGGGAATTAGAAGATATGATATTATGTTGGGTAAAATCTATATACATGAAAACACATGATATCGTGGTTAACAAGTAATATAGTAATGAATAAAGTATCGTTCCCACGAAGACAAATTAGCAAGAAATTTAACTTCATAATTATCAATTTCCTATTAATCCTAATTCTATTAAACTACTCAATTCAATGGTTTAAAATTATAGAAACTAAATTAATAAATAAATAAACTATCACAAAACAATCACAAATATCAAAATCCAGAATTTCAAACAAATAATGGAGAATTAGACTTATGATTTCACCCTAAGCTTCACTCTGATTTTCACACATTTATTCCAATTCAACTCACTATCCCAGTTTATTAACCAAGAACACTATTGTAGTACTAGCCACCTTTCGACACATTAATACCGTATTAACTTAAATCCATAATTTACATAGAAACAAGTTAAACACATTAATCAACCAACTCACTATATCTCTATGTGAACTGAAATTAAAGAAGGTTTAATATTAAGTTCTCTATCCGATTACATGCAATGTCAAGTATATATTTACCTTTAACATTAATCAAGAATCTGCTATTCACAAAATTCATGAACACATGTTATACTAACTAATGTCTAGATTCGAATATCCTCTCTCGATTCCATACAAATCCACAAAGACTGTTGATCGGGCAATTCATAAATTCAAGCTCAAATTAATATAGAAAAACTGAAAATACTTTATTGAACTGGAAATCAAAGCTACAAAATCATTGTTTCACCTAAGGATCCATCATAAGCCTAAAAAGTGAATTAGTTCATAACGAATGAAATAACAACTCAATAATTTAAAGGAAACATTTTTTCAATTACAAATATAGAACTAAGATGAAGAATAATGCAAAACCACTCTTCACGTAGCCTTAATCTGCAATCGTCACGAAAATCTCTTCAAAATACTCCTCCAAAGCTTGCTATCAAATTCTGGAATTAATCTTCATAATATATATGCCTTGTGTGATGTTTAATTCGTCGTTAACTGAGTAATAAGCCTCCCACACACAAGTCCCCCTCGAAATCCTCTCATTTTTAGAGTCCAAATGCTACCAGAATGCTCAAAACCATATCCCAGCAGAGTTCAAAATGGAACAGGAGAGTCAGTTATTCGAGACCCCCGCCCAAGCGAAGTGTATATACTAATATGAGCCCTATACTTCTGGGCACCCTTTTTCTGCTAAAATCCACAAAAAAGCTTCTTTGAGTGATTTTTTTTCTTCCTTCAAGAATTCTTCCAGAAATGATCCCAATTGACTCCAAATCTTGTTAAATGCTACAACGACCACCCTACACATAAAAGAACACAAAACAAATAAAAATGAATATGAAAACAAGAAAATAGCAACAATTAAGCGTGAAATGGACAACGATTCGTGGATATGAAATCCACTTATCAAAATCCCCCAAACTTAAACTGTGCTAGTCCTCGAGCACAAAACAAACTACATGTAATGCAATGCAATGCAATGAGATCGAATGAATATAATCTATATGCTTTCAAATCCAACAGTATCGCAGAATCAAAATTATCCCATCGACCTCAAAGAAAACAAGCAACTCTACAATATGAATCACCAAAACCAATCCATAATTTTGTATTAATTCTCAAATCTTAAACCATCATCATTGGTATAATGTGCGTGTGTGTTAAACATCCATGATAATTGATACGGACTCAAATTCAATACATAATCAATTTCTTAGAAGGAATCATATAGTGCAAACTTAAAAATTCCAAACATAAGCACATTCCAACTAAAACTAAGCAATACCAAATTCAAGGGTTCATGTAGGGTACTTATACTTCTTTTATCTCATTTTTTTTACACGGGGCTTTTTGCTCTTTTCCTGTTTTTTCTTTATTTTTCTAGATAGATGGTTGGTGAGTGCGTTTTACGCTCCATCTCACGCTTGTGTTTATGAGGAGTATTTCTCCTCAACCCACCACAAGACTCAACTTGTTTTATTTTTTTCTTTTTTTTTCTTTTCTTGAAGCTTATACACCCTACGTTTCCCCCCAAACTTAGGTTCTTGCCTAATTTTTTGTCTTCACTGCATATCCTTATTGTTTTCTCATTTACCTAGCATTATCCTTTAAAAACTATTTATGTATCAATTTGAACCGACAATCAACAAAGATGTTATTAAGCGTGTTAACCTTTTTATACAGATTTCAAACAAGCGCAAGATTTGATTCATAACAAAAATTATATCACAGTTCTAATAATCAATATTGTATTGGTTAACTTATTCTCAATCTCATCATTGGCCCAAAATAAAATGAACTGCAACACTGTTGGACAAATGCAAACACAATATTTAACTAAATTTTTCATTTTTTTTATTTTTTTTTATTTTTTATTATATTATTATAGATAACAAAATGAATGCGATAATAACAAAATAAAAACAATGCAATAACAAAATAACCTAAACTAACAATAACCTAATTAAGATGCTGCAAAAACTAGAATGCAATGACAAATTTAAACCTAACTACTACACATGCATGCAAACAAGAATTTAAATCCCCCAAACTTAAGTAATACAATGCCCTCATTGGATAAATAATCAAAACTAAGTACGTGAGGACTTCCCTGCAATCGCCTAAGTCTGGGGAGGTGGTGGTTGATCATCTTTGTCTGAGTCATTAGGTGAAAACCTCGGTAGTGGCATCGGCTGCTGATATGGAAATTGTGTTGCTAGATTGAAACTCTGAAACGTCATGTTAAGTGAAGCGAACGACGCGTTCATAGCATCAAATATGTGGTCTTGCCGCAATGCGAGTCGTCACATCTCCCGACGTGCTGCCTTATTGTGTGCATCCATTTGACGTTGAAAGTCAAGGAATTGAGGACTGGATAATGCCTCGGTCTATGGTACCTACTTGGTTCCTTGATCTCTCATAGCCTCATCCTCATCCTCCGAGGTATCTTCAGCGTCAGCTTCGTCCTCCGAAGCTGATGGAAATATAAAACCCAGTCCTCGAGGATGGGAATCGCCCCCGGCCCATATTGAATATCGTGATATCATTCTGGAGTCTAGCAATGCAAGTGGCATCTGTGTGGGCTCATCGTCAGACCATCTCAAACCTTCTTGGCGACACAACCCACATATGAGTGATGGGTGTGGCAAACCGCCCGAAAAGTTTCCACGTAAGCACCGGCGGATGAAGAAACAAATAATGGCCCCGACGTCAATGAGGAAGTCTTGCACAATCGCGTATAGCGATAACGCCTTCTCTTTGGTCACGTCTGAGGTGTGTTGAGATGGATACAGTTTAGCACATAGGAATGCGTACTAAATTTTTCCATACCGACTTAGATCTTTGTTATGGAACACTGTGCCTCCCTTCCGACCTTTGATCCATGTTGTGTCTGGCTTAATCATTTCCTTGAGTATTTCCTCATAATCCAGATCAAAATCACGTAGTTGGGCATACTGGCATTGTCAAGGCACCCGCAGTTGATAATAGGTGTTTATGGCATCAGCACTGAACGGGACCAAGCGACCCCGCACAAAAGCGTTGAATGGGGCTTTGTCCTCGGCGTTTGCATAAAACTCCTTGACTATGTTGACCACGGCGGGTTCCGGCTCTTCGGTGAATTTATTCCACCCCTTCTGGTAGATTTGAGGCATCATCTCCCTATTAACGGGATCCGGTGCTAACCCCCGCTTCGGTGTAAGGGCTTTTGTCAGCATATAATCATACCGGGTGGCGGCAGCGGCACTCACAAATTTCCGGCGATCAAAGGTGCGTGTCGGTTATGCGGATCATTAACTCTCTCCCCTTTGGCGTTTAGATGTTGGTTATGACACCATCAATCAATCCGAACTCTATCACTCACATCAAAATATCCCCCACACTTGGTTCACTCAACTTCTCAAACACTTGGTGTGCGTAGTGGTGTATCTTCCCCAAATTGAAACCTTGATCTATTATGGTACTTGATATGATGAATTGAACACCAAGTATTCACTCGAACTTGCTCTCAAATAGCCTCTCTGAATGCCATAATTCAAAAATAGTTGCCCTAGTTTGTGGCTTTGAGATTTAGGATGAGATGTGGCAATATATAGGGTTGTGGTGTGATTGGGTGTATTGGTGGATTGAAAAGATGGGGTAGTGGAAATCGTGGGGGTGAAGATGAGGTTCAATGGATTTAGGTAATGGGTGGAAGTAATGTGTTAATGGATTTTGTAAATCGTGGGTGTTATGTAGGGAGAAAGAGGATTTAATTAGGAAGATGTAAGTATTTGGGCGTGTGGATGTGTGGATGCCCACGATTTTAAGAGCACAGTTCAAGGACCCCTACCTTGACGAAGGGTACAAAAGCTAATTGAGCCCACCCCGGCGGCACGTGCCCAATTTAAGTTGGCCACTTTTCTTTCTTTTCTTCATGTATATGCCAATCAATTTGCATTTTCCCATCCTACAAGCCATGAAACATGAAAGTTATTAGATTGTTGATAATTTTGAGCATGATTGAGAGATTAACAAGACTTTTACTATATAGTACCTACCTAATAACTTAATAAAAACTATATTCTAACAATTATGAATGAAAATAGAAAAAATAAAAGAAAGATTAGGTTTCCTCTCAATTAGCGCTTGATTTTAAGTCGTTCAGCCTGACTACTTCCTGTTCACGGTGTGTCGAACAATGTGATGGCGATGACATCGGTGTTGGACTCGCTCCCCCAATAGTGCTTTAACCGTTGACAGTTGACTTTGAAAGTTTCTAACGGATTTCGACTGTAAAGTTCAACGGCTCCATGAGAGAACACCCGCTTTATAGTGAATGGTCCCGACCATCTCGACTTGAGCTTTCCTGGGAACAATCTCAGCCGTGAGTTGAACAAAAGGACTGATTGTCCCGGATCGAATGTTCTTCGCATAATTTTCTGGTCGTGCCATCTCTTGACCTTTTCCTTGTATAACTTGGAGTTCTCGTAGGCTTGAAGGCGAAATTCGTCGAGCTCATTTATTTGAAGTAATCTCTTTTCCCCAACAGCTGCTTGATCGAAATTGAGTTTCTAAATTGCCCAATAAGCCTTATGTTGTAGCTCGACTGGTAAGTGACACGCCTTCCCATACAATAGTTGATATGGTGACATCCCGATCGGTGTCTTGTATGCAGTCCGGTATGCCCATAATGCATCATCCAACTGGAGCGACCAATCCATACGTTCGGATTCACCACTTTCTCTAATATTTTCTTGACTTCCTGTTTCGACACCTCGGCACATCCCTTTGGTTTGAGGGTGATCTGTCGTCGCTTACCTTGTGGTTGACCCCATACCTCGCCAATAGAGCTGTGAATGATTTGTTGCAAAAGTGACTACCTTCGTCACTTATAATTGCTCTTGGCGTGCCAAACCTCGTGAAAATGTTTTTCTGTAGAAATTTAAGGACCACCTTAGCGTCGTTAGAAGGTAGTGTACTCTTGCTTCAACCCACCTTGACACATAGTCCACCGCAAAGCAAAATGTCTTGATTGAAAAATGAGGAAGGGACAACCCCATGAAATCGATGCCCCATACATCAAAAATTTCTACTTCGAGAATCATTTGTATAGGCATCTCATTCTTTTTCAAATGTTGCCCACCCTTTGACATCTATCACATGTTTTGACAAATTGGTGGGCGTCCTTGAAATAGTGTAGGCCAATAAAACCCAGATTATAAGACCTTTGTTGCTGTCCTCTCACTACCACCATAATGTCCGCCATACGCAGATGAGTGGCACTCATGCGTAGAATGTTCTTCACTTCACTGTAGGGCACGCACCTTCTAATCATTTTGTCGGCGCATTACTTGAACAAATAGGGTTCGTACCATTTTACGTCATGAAGAAACTTCCTTTTCTGTTGTCTTGTGAGATCAGGTGGAAGAACGTTTCTCACTAAATAATTTGCATAATCCGCGTACCAAGGAAATTCTGCATTTATCCCAAACAATTGCTCGTCCAAAAATGATTCATTGATTTTGCACTTGTCCTCTATCAATTTCCCTTGATTTTCCAACCTAGACAAGTGATCGGCGACTTGATTCTCGGTCCCCTTTCTATCCTTTATTTCTAGATCAAACTCTTGAAGCAGGAGGATCCATCGAATAAGTCGTGGTTTAGCATCTTTTTTCGCAATTAGGTACCGAATAGCCGAATGGTTCGTATAGACTATCACCTTAGTCCTGATCAAGTATGCCCGGAACTTGTCAAACGCATACACCACTGCAAGCAATTCCTTTTCCATAGTTGTATAGTTCATTTGAGTCTCCGTGAGCGTTTTGCTTGCATAATATATGGCGTGAAATACCTTCTCTCAGCGTTGTCCCAAAACAGCCCCAACCGCGTAGTCGTTTGCATCACACATCAGCTCAAAAGGCATATTCCAATCCGGTGCGACGATCACGGGGGCTGTAGTTAACTTCTTCTTCAACAACTCGAACGCCGACTTACATTCCTCATCAAAATTAAACACAGAGTCCTTCTCTAGAAGACTACACAAAGGTTTTTCCATTTTAGAGAAGTCCTTTATGAATCTTCTGTAGAACCCAGCATGTCTAATTCCTTTTAAAGAGCTTGGTGGAGGCAGTTTCTCAATTGTTTCCAGCTTAGCCTTGTCGACCTCCAGTCCATGAGCCGATACCTTGTGGCCCAAAATTATGTCCTCCTCAACCATGAAGTGGCATTTTTCTCAGTTAAGTACAAGGTTCGTATCTTCGCAGCATTGTAACACCATTACCAAATTCCCTAGGCAAGTATCAAAATTGTCTCCATAGACAGAAAAGTCATCCATGAAGACTTCCACATTTATCTCCACCATGTCTGAGAAAATGGCCATCATACACCGTTGAAAGGTAGCAGGTGCATTACACAAACCAAATGACATTCTCATGAACGTGAATGTGCCGTAAGGGCACGTAAATGTAGTCTTCTCTTGATCCTCAGGAGCGATGGCGATTTGGTTATAGCCTGAGTATCCATCCAATAAACAGTAATAATCATGTCCCACCAATCTGTCCAACATTTGATCGATAAAGGGTAGCAGAAAATGATCTTTTCGGGTTTCCTTATTCAACTTCCTATAATCGATGCACACCCTCCAACCTGTCACTGTTCTTGTCGGAATTAACTCGTTATCCTCATTCTGTACCACGGTCATTCCCCCTTTTTTGGCACACAATGAACCGGACTAACCCACTTACTGTCGAAAATCGGGTAGATGATACCGGCATCCAACAATTTCAAAATTTCCTTCTTTACCACTTCCTTCATAATTGGGTTAAGTCGTCGTTGTTGCTCCACCGTCAGTTTTGCATCATCTTCCATCAGAATCTTGTGCATGCAAAACGAAGGGCTGATTCCCTTGATATCCGCTATCGTCCACCCTATCGCTACTTTATGTTCCCTAAGTACCCTCAGCAACTTTTCTTCCTGTAAATCGTTAAGTGTGGCAAAAATAATCACAGGTAAAGAATTTGAATTGCGTAAATACGCATACCTAAGGTGTTTATGGAGTGGCTTGAGTTCCAGAGTTGGTGGCTCCTCCAATGACGGTTTCAATTTTTTTGTTGCTATCTCCTCCATGTGTAAAAGTTCAAATGGTGCTCTAAACCGACTAACTCGTGGCAATGAATCTAACATCTGTAAGTAGTCCACAAATTCCGGGTCATCAAACTCTTCATCCCCCAATAATGTTGTTTCTAATGGATCGTTGACCAGGCTCTTACCCATGTCTTCACTGATAATCAGCTCAATTATATCCATCCTGAAACATTCTTCCTCATCCGTAGAGAATTTCATGGCCTTGAACACGTTAAATTTGATTTCTTGATCTTGGACCCTCATGGTAAGTTCTCCTTTACGAGCGTCGATGAGTGTCCTACCAGTAACCAAAGAAAGGCCTCCTAGGATAATCGGGATGTTCTTGTCCTCCTCAAAATCCGAATAATAAAGTCCACGGGAATATAAACTTATCCACTTTAACAAGTATGTCCTCTCTTATGCCTCTCGGATATGTGGTGACCTATCCGCCAATTATGAATGAAATATTAAGTAGGCTTTGGTGCGGTCAAACCCAATTTTGTATATATTGACAATGGCATAAGGTTCACACTCACCCCCAAATCACATAAGCACTTATTAAAAGACATGTTCCGATCGTGCATGGAATAGTGAAACTCCCCGGGTCTTTCGACTTTGGTGGCAACCTGTACAGAACACCACACTACTGCACTCCTCTGTTTAATGCCACTTGTTTGAAAATCTTCCCATTTCTTTTTCCTAGACAGAATCCCCTTCACGAACTTCGCATAACTCGGCATTTGCTCTAGGGCTTCTGCAAACGGGATTTAATCTGGAGTTTCTTAAACACTTCCAAAAACTTCGCGAACTGCTTATCTAGTTTTTGTTTTTGGACCCTCTGCTGAAATGGTGGTGGAGGATATGCAACTGGTTTTTCGTCTAACTTTGTTTTCTCACCTTGCTTATCCTCACCCTTGTCTCCTTCAACCACTTTACTGTCGTCAACTTTTTCATCCGATATTGTTGAATTTTCTGCATCTTTGCCAACGAGATGTTTTCCACTCCTCAACGTAATTGCCTGACACTGTTCGTGGTTCCCCTTCGGATTTCTCTCTGTATCACTCGGTAGGGTCCCTTGTGGCCTGTTATTTAATGCTAAGGCAATTTGCCCCATCTAATTTTCCAAGTTCTTTATGGCATTTGCTTGATTTTTCATTACTGCCTCATTGCTAGTTATGTACTTCGACAACAACTCCTCTAAATCTGATTTTCTTTCCTGATGTTGAGCCGGTTGTTGATTATTCTGAAAACCTGGGGGATATGACGGTCGTGGAGCCTGATGTTGTTGATTATTGCTCCACGAGAAATTTGGGTGGTTCTATTCCTCAGTTATAAGTGTTTTGGTACATATTCTATGGACCTTTGTTGCTCCTCTACAAATTGCACGCACGTTGGATTGATTGATTGACCGATCATGTAGGATGGTCACCCGCACACAATTCACATACTCATGCTCGCAACCTATTGTACGTGAGCCCCTGTCAGCATGTCATCCAACTTCTTGGGCAACAAGTAGCAAATTTGTGCTTGTATTTCTATCACCCCACTACTTCTAACACCCCAACTGCATTTACCTTTGTCATTCTTGTTGTGGACCACTGGTAGTTGTTAGCCGCCATGGTCTTAATCAAATTGTAGGCTTCCTCATAACTCTTAGCCATGAACGCTCCACCCGACGCTGCATCAATACTGGTTCTGAGATTCCCAATGTAGTCCGTTATAAAAAGTATTCATTTGCAACCACTTAGCAATCCATGATGTGGGCACTTTGTGAGTAACTCCTTGTATCTCTCCCATGCCTCATATAGCGACTCCCCATGGTGCTGCTCAAACATTGTTATGTCATTCCTCATTTTGGCAGTTTTCGTCGGTGGGAAAAATTTGGCAAGGAATTTCTGAGCTAAGTCTTCCCACGTAGTTATCGATCCCGATGGTAGAGAGTGTAACCAACTCTTCACCTTGTCCCGTAAGGTGAATGGGAACAAGCGAAGTCTCACCGCCTCATCCAACACCCCATTATACCTGAAGGTGTCGCAAATCTCCAGAAAGCTGACTAGATGTTCATTCAGATCGTCATTAGCCAATCCCCCAAATCGAATCAATTGGATCATCCCGAATCGTCCCGGTGCTTGATTTCAATGTATTTGCGACAATTGCGAGCTTTGTGATGCTCATTGCCAGATTCGATCACCTTGGGTGTGGCGAAGTCCCTTAACGCTTTCTGATCTTCAGCTGCCATTGCTTCTTCTATGTCAGAGTTTTTGAAATTTGTTCCTTGTTTCCTTGATCCACTTACTTAACCTCTGAAATCTTCTTTTAATGTCGTCCTCAGAAGGAAGCAAGTCTGGATTTTTGGATCGTGTTTACATAAACCAATGTCAAAAACATGAAATAAGAAGAACAAAAACAAAAACAAAAATGTTTAAGTAAAAGCGGACTAATTAAAGCGATATTGTAAAAATATTAAAATTTAGACTAAATTATCCCCAAGAATGCGCCCAAAAACTTGTTGAGTAAAATCTATATACATGAAAACACGCAAGTATATCGTGGTCAACAAGTAATATAGTAATGAATAAAGTATCGTCCCACGAAGACAAATTAGCAAGAAATTTAACTTCACAATTATCAATTTCTTATTAATCCTAATTCTATTAAACTATTCAATTCAATGGTTTAAAATTATAGAAACTAAATTAATAAATAAATAAACTATCACAAAACAATCACAAATATCAAAATCCGAATTTCAAACAATTAATGGAGAATTAAACTTATGATTTCACCCTAAGCTTCACTGATTTTCACACCTTTATTCCAATTCAACTCACTATCCCAATTTTATTAATCAAGAACACTAATGTAGTACTAGCCACCTCTCGATGCACTAATACCATATTAACTTAAATCCACAATTTAGATAGAAACAAGTTAAACATCTTAATCAACCAACTCACTATATCTCTATTTGAACTAAAATTAAAGAAGGTTTCATATTAAGTTCTCTATCCGATTACATGCGATATTAAGCATATCTCTACCTTAACATTAATCAAGAGTCTGCTATTCACAAAATTCATGTTATACTAACTAATGTCTAGATTCTGCTATTCACAAAATTCATGAACACATGTTATACTAACTAATGTCTATATTCGTATATCCTCTCTCGATTCCACACAAATCCACAAAGAACTGTTGATCTGGCAATTTATAAATTCAAGCTCAAATTAATATAGAAAAACTGGAAATACTTTATTGAATTGGAAATCAAAGCTACAAAATCATTATTTCACCTAAGGATCCATCATAAGCCTAAAAAACGAATTAGTTCATAACGAATGAAATAACAACTGAATAATTTAAAGGAAACATTCTTTCAATTACAAATATAGAACTCAAATGAAGAATAATGCAAAATCACCATTCACGTAGCCTTAATCTGCAATTGTCACGAAAATCTCTTCAAAATACTCCTCCAAAGCTTGCTATCAAATTCTGGAATTAATCTTCGTAATATGCCTTGTGTGATGTTTAATTCGTCATTAACTGAGTAATAAGCCTCCCACACACTTGTCCCCCTTGAAATCCTCTCCTTTTTAGAGTCCAAATGCTACCAAAATGCTCAAAACCATATCCCAAAGAAAGTTCAAAACCAAAGCGAGAGTCACTTATTCGAGACCCCTAGCCCCGTGGTGTATGCCAAATATGAGCACTTACCTTGCGGCACCCTTTCTGCTAAAATCCAAAAAAAGCTGTTGAGTGATTTTTTTTCTTCCTTCAAGAATTCTTCCAAAAATGATCCCAATTGACTCCAAATCTTGTTAAATGCTAAAACGACCACCCTACACATAAAAGAACACAAAACAAATAAAAACGAATATGAAAACAAGAAAATAACATCAATTAAGCATGAAATGGACAACGATTCGTGGATATGAAATCCACTTATCAAATTATGATGAGCATTTGTGAAGTGCCTTGTGTGGCATAATGTGAAATGAGGAAATTCACTAAGTGAGTTAAAAGAGAACTAGAAGGATTAATTATGCGGTTCCATATATGGAAAGAATAAGTTCTAACTAGTAATATCACCAATATGGACGTTAATTCATGTTATGTAAAACTAGTGTGGTAGTAGAGGTCGGAACTGGCTTGAAGCTAAACCAGTTTGGCACTTCCAGGGATCGACGCAATTGCGCCTCCTCCAGAAGATAAAATCAAGGCGCATTGCTTGCCAAATGATCGATTGAGATAATTAGTTTTCTACTGTAGAAATGAAATGAAATACTTTTGTTATGTGTGACATTAATAAAATCATATAATAGGAGTATATTTTAATGACATGAGGTACCAAGTAGTACAATGAAATAATAAGTAATTGTAATACATAAATAATTAAAATAGATGTGTATTCTAGAAACTAGGAAAGGAATTAAATGTTTAAATAAACATTAATATTAAATAATGTTATTATGTAGTTATGAGAGTAGTAAAAATAATTATGGGGGATACCCGGACAATAATACCTAACTGTGCTATTTTATTACATGAATTATATGACGTGAGTACATAAATAATCCCTAATTTTTCCTAAAATAGTAACATTTGTACATTAAAACCCATTTTTGGAAAGTAAAGTAACTAACCGAACAAAATTAAGCACGTTGCTGGAAGATTTAAGCTCATCAGTTACACAAAAGTACATGAACAGTATCCTAAGGCTAAATTACGTAACTTCCAAATTTATATTAGTGGCTAAGCATATGTGATGATTGCAAAGCCAATGGATATGGAGATGGCTGGTGGTGGGTTGTTAAACCACTCTCAATTAACCAATGTTTTCTTCCATTATACCATAGACTTCAACCTCAGTACAATGCAAATGCCCAGTCCAAGTTTCTTCTATAAATAACATACCAAATTTTCAGTTTACGTTGCTTTGTTTTGGTTCTTGAAACACTGATAACTTGAGAGTGAGTGAGTCGTGGTTCAAAGAAGAGGCTAGCAAATTCAGGAGGAAACTAAGTTAATAAGCTTCAAGAGGTATAAAAATCTTCACTTTTGTACTTAATTGGGTTTTTGCCAAATTCTCAAAATTTCTTAAAATTCTCTTTTAATCAATGTGAATTAGCATGCAATAATGTGTTTAGGAAGTATGCTTGAATATATGAACTCTTAAATGCTAGAATGGAACATGTTTAAATCAAAAGGAATCAGAGTTGAGTAAGGCTCTGCAAAATAGAGTCTCATTCTTCGCTCTTGTTCCAGTGCATGCACTTTAGCGCTCTATTTATACTAGGGTGCGGTATAAGTAACCTTACCCCAAAATCGAATCACGATTTTTATTATGCTATATGTTGTGGAATTGGTGTTGTGACTTAAATATATACTTAAAAGGGGTATAGCATGAGGTAGAAAGCTTTCTTATGTAGTATAAAGTAATCAACATAAGTTAGTGAGAGATTTGTAATCAAAACTTAAAGTTTAAAAACAAACTTTGAAGTAATACATGTTCTACAAATTCTGAACTTAGTATGTTATACACATGATTGATTTCAGATATACATAAGCATGATATGGTGTTTATAGTGTCTTTGTCATGATCAAACGTGTTAGCTCTGTGTTAGAAATTATTTTAAAAGAAAAGCTTAGCATAATAAGCTAATGGACATGAATGCTACAAGATATAGTTTATGATCTTGAAAAAAGGTTATCATGACTTAGTTACTTATGATAAGAGTTTTAAAGTTGTTTTATATGTGTTATATTGCATTATTTATGATAAAGTGATTTCAAAGGCAATCTTGAACATGTTTTCAAAATTTAGTTGTATCACATGAGTATCTAGATTCTAAAGGGTTAAGATGGTATGTTTGGGTTTAATATGTCTCTAAACATGACTCGTATATGATGGACATAAAGATAATTTAATCAAACATGAGTTTAAAGCATGTTTCGAAGTGCTAAACAAGGCTAGTTATGAATAAACAATATGAACACCATGATCATATGTATTAACAGATTGTGAGACCTCTCTAGGTAAACCTATGGCCAAAGTTATAAGGCATGATTATTACATGAACTTTTATGCTTTAATTCCATAGAAAGTTATAAACTAAAAATTTGTAAAAGTGAATTCAAGAATGGTCATACATTTATATAAAGTACTTTAGCTTATGTGCATGTTAAGTATGATTAATTGAGTATACTAAAGGATGGCACAGAAACAATAATGTAAAGCTCAACCACAGTCTCGCCGAATTCACATATAGTTGATCGTCCCTAAGCTTGGGCCAGTATGCAATTTGTGCCATCCTACTTGATCATGTATAGTTTTTATTTCTGATTTGATGCTCAAAGCATACTTATATGGTTACTTTAGCTTGTATTATATGACCAATATGCTTTGTAATGTGTTAAGAAGCATGCTAGGTGATAGAGTTGAATGTTTAATGGGTAATTATAACTTTCAAAGGTTAAGTCCAAAAGAATGTTTACAAGCTATAAAGCAATGATTTGAAAAATACGTTGTTCGACTTTGTGGTGTCATACAATCTGATTTGTGCTATGAAGATGTAGGACATGTGATGTAGTAGGTATGAAGATTACAATTAAGTTGGATGTTTAAGTGTACGTTTGAACTTAGATATATGAGTTTATGTAACTAATAAAAATTATATACGTGTAAATATTATGTTAGGATCCGAAAGAGGGTATTAAGCTTTATTTTGGTAAACTACGCTTGAGGCAAGTACTCGAACCTTACTCTTTATTGAGCATTATTGAACTTGTGCAATTATTGATCGTACAAGTAGAACTTTGAAGAAATAATATTTCGTAATGAAATTTCAAACTTTGATTCGAGCGATAATTGTTCATATATATATGTGAAAGAAATCTATGCAAGCCATTGATTATTCTTTTAGACTATTGATGTTTGATCAAAAACTATCCAAACCGAATTAACTTGGTGCAGACTCTTATAACTGAGAAGAACAACCCTCTTAGTAGGGAATTATATATTGTCTGAAACCGAGCGTACACTCGAGAAAGATTAAATGTAATGCATTGACATAGGGTACTTTAAATTTGATCACCGTTGTACTTTCTTTGTAGAATTTTTAGTTTATTACTGTTGATTCTAGGAGAAGTTCATAGTCCTTATTGACTGCTCAGTATTCATTACTTTGAAATCTTGAATTGATAAATCTTTGAATATTATTGATATTTTTGTCCATAGCGACTATTGCTGATAATCATTGATACTTCTTGCTATCTTGAACTATCTTTATTATTGTACCTTGAGAAATACAAAATTACCTTGAGTACCCTTATTGCTATATTACTTGCTGGGCAAATTTGTTGCTCATCCTTGGTTTCCCTAAAAACATTTCAGTTAAGGCAGAACGTGGTGAGCCCTCTGGCAAGGACAAAGGTAAAGAGAAGGCTTTGGAGTAGTCATTCCATAATGCTAGAATGTATTATTATATGGTTGTTGAAGAACTTATTTATGATAAGCTATGCTTGGTTTAAGTTGTATTGGATTATGTATTAGTTGTAACGTCCGAGAATTTCAGATTTTGAATGAATTGAATTTTTATTTGATTATGTGAATTAAATGAATTTAATTGATTTATTATGTGAGTAAGATGTTCGAAGGTTGTTCTATGACCTAAAATATACGGATGTGGTTAGTATTCTGGCTTTGTGCTAGGATTAATTGTTGTGAATTATCAAGATGAAAACGAAGGTTTTCCGAGAAGTTTTCCGTAAAAACACTATTCATCCAATTTCGTTCAGAACTAGGGTTTGAAATTTCACGAAACGCGTAATGACAAAATATGAAGATATTATGCAATATCCAATAATATTTCTGTTATGGCAAACGAAGTTTTCGCCTGCGGACTTAAAACCTAAGGGTTTGTGAAAGAGGTTTCTGAAAGGGAAATGAAATGCGTATAGTCGTTTCGATGATTATACATATAAGATATGAGTATTATACTAGTATAAATACGAGTATGGTATGAAGAATAGTACGACGTATAATACGAATATCGTATGAGTATTAGACGAAGAGAATACGGGAGTTATACGCATAGAATACGAGAAGTATTAATGGATTATGAGTAAAGAATTTTGGTATAATTCAATTGGATTTAAACCAATAGCAAGCCCAATGAATTATATAAGCAAGCCCAAGTCAAGGCCCAACGTTAAGTTTTGTCAAGCCTAATCCAAAAAAGTAAACCATGCGAATCGAGCCAATTGGGTGGTGGGATGGGTAAAACCCATGGGGCAACCCATGGGATGATCGAAGAAGGAGGGCCACCACTTGGTGGTCAAGTAAAGTGGCGAATTTGCTCACCAAGTACTTTACTTGGTGGAAAAGTTGATTAAGGAGGTGGAATAGTAAGGAGGTGGAGTTTGGACAATTTTGCCCCTTAGTTGGTTGCCTATAAATACAAAGCTAGAGTTGGTTAATTGTTGTTTTACAAAGCTTGACCAATACATATTGAGAGAGAGAAAGAGCTAGAAACACTTAATCATTCTACTTCCAAGCAAACCAATAAACGTTTATCAAGAACGTGAATTACTTCAAAGGTAAATTCTCATTAACCGTAATCTTCATCTTTTTCGATTTCTTTCTTGTAGAAGAATCGTAGTTTTGTGGAGCATGTTTATTGAGGAGAGATAAGAATGTCTATTAATGATCAAATCATTGATAGGTCATGACAAAATAGAAATCGTAAGTGTTTACTTCAGTTAAAAACCGTAGAAAGTCTTGAACGTGAACTTAGTTATGAATGACCGATTTGACAACCGTTATAGCTAAGGAATGTGCCTATTGTTTGGTTAGGATGACTATGATTAATCAATGGAGATTTCCATTTGATTTGGATTATAGAACACGAGTAACGAAGTTATGGAGAATTTTGCGAAAATAAACGTTAAATGTCGAAAACGTAGAAATCTCGGATTAAAGGTCAAAAGTTGTCATATGACTTGAAAACGTTGGTTTCCAATGTCAATACGTGAGATAAGGAAATTAAGAGTTGTTGGCGCAAGAATCGTCGCATTCCGGCTTCTAACGAAGAAAACGAGTATTGAACGGTCGAAAACGTTAAACGAACGCTTAAAAATGAACTTGAAAGTGAATTTTGAGTTAACAGATTCGAAAATATGAAATTCTTATATGAACACGTAAAGGATATAATTTGTGTTTTGTAGGCTTTCGAATGGGTCAATTCGGATGTAAAACGAACAAATTAAAAAGCTGGGAGTTTCGTTAGAAAAATTAATTTATTTTTTGCAATGATGCATTGAGAAGGCGGCGTAGCAATACCAAAAACTAGTACAAAATGGTCGCTATCATGATGCAGGACTCAAGTTGAGTCCTGTTAACTCATACTCATGGCCTATACTAGAATACTAAGGATGTCATGTACTTGTGTAGTGATGATGAAAATGTTGACCAAGTTAGGTTTTGTTCCATTTGAATGTAGACCTAAGGTAAGACATTGAAGGTACTTAATGTACATAATATGTAAGACCCCGAATTTTATGAAATAAAAGTATTCAATTTTCCTATTTAGTAAATGGTTAAAATGATAAAAAGGTTAAAGTTAAGGGTGATATATGAATTTTTTTTTAAAATACACAAGTGGTTATAAAATATTCATTGTTGTCGGGGAATATTCGTTTAGTCGTGGAATATTCTTTTTGCAGCCGTGGGAATATTTATGCACCAAGATGTGACCAATTATGGGCCCCATAATGAGAATAAGCTTGGGAAGAAAACGACAAATTTGAGTTTTTATAAATAACGACGTAGTTGTTATCGTTAAAGACTGTTGGAATACCGGTGGTTAAAATACTGATGTCTGGCGTGCTGTTTGCACGATGCTTTACTGGTATTATGCAGTATTGTTGAATTATTGATCCTTACGTAAAAAGGCACTTTACTCAATAATTATTACACGGTGAATTCTTTATTCAATATTTTATTTTATTGATTCAATAATTGTTTGCGTTGATATTTTATATTATTGTTGTTTCAATAATTGTCAACGCACATATTTTCCATTATCGGATCAATAATTCATATTATTTGAATAATATTATTAGATAGCATTATTGGCAATGTCTAAAAAGTTACATCGATGAGAGGTTTGATGGTCATCTAATTGCGCTTGCCAAAGATAAGGAAAAATCCTTATCGAAAAGCCCTTTCTTTTCTCGGAGCTATATCAGTTGTCATAATTGTGATTCTGTAATATTATTTGTGAATAATTAATTATTGATTTATATGATAAGAAAATATTTATTTGATGCGAATATAAATAATGAATTTATTTATGTAGTTATAAATGAAGAAATTAATGTTGAGGTATTTTATCAGTATTTTATCGGATTGGAGGTATTAAAAGATCAAATCGGTGTTCTTACAGCTTTATTGTGTGAGTTATAATATTTAATCCGACCGTTGGATCGTTATAATTTTTGGATATGTTATACATATATAAGTTGAGTATATGTCCACAAATTTTGAACAATTAAAAATGAACGAATGATTTTTTATGAATTTTAAAAGGTGACTGATTCGGAAATTAGGTTTATAAATAATTTTGGTGGAAAATTCTAGAAATGGGTAGGCCTCACTTTTGGTTGTTGGGGATGGTGGCTGATTTTTGGTGGGTGAAATAGTAGTAGGTAAAGCCATCAGGTTGTAGGTCAAGTCTGTTTCTGCGTGCTAACATTTTCCTATAAATAGAGGGCTAAGTTAGAATTGAAAATCACACCAGAATTCATATGTTTTCTCTCTTTTTCTCTCTAGATTATCGAGTGTATTTTGTGAGTATTTAGATATTTGGTGAGTTGTTATTCATCAGTGCAAGTTTCCTTCAGCGTCATATCCGATATCCAGTCAGAAATACTGCTCTTTGAGGTAAGGGATTGTAAGGGATGTTAAGGGATGTTAAGGGATGTTATATTCTTCATAATGATGTTATTCTTTCAATATCATTATACTGACATATTGGTATGGATCTTATTGTGGAATTTCTACCTTTTTGAGTTGGGGATACTATTCATGTATACGACACTATTCACGTATACGACACTATTCATGTATATAGCACTATTTACGTATATGACATTATTTACGTATACGGTACTATGTACGAATACGGAATACTATTCACGAGTTACTATTCATGAATTACTATTCACGAGTTACTATTCATGAGTTACTATTCACGAGTTACTATTCACGAGTACTATTCACGACAAAAATTAGTTTCTTTTTCTGACCAAATTATCGTTGATTTATGAATCTTACTCTTGAGATTAAATTTATATGTTGATTATATTGTTTTTATTATCATATATAACATTTTTATAACCTTGGTGATGGAATTTCTCTTTGACTTGAGTGTAAAGATGGGTAGATTATTGGTATGATCGTGACTATGAGTTCTCTTTGGCCAGTAGTGCAAAGTTGAATTGTGACTGGTATGATCATGACCATTGAATTTACAATTGAATATTTTTAGCTTAAGTGCAAAGGTGAATTGATCAACATGGTTATAATTATTGTTTATATAAATTCTGAAATGATTATGTATTTCTTTGATATATGAATATCTTTGGCCTGTAGTGCAAAGATGAATTATTGATGAATATCTTTGGCCCGTAGTGCAAAGATGACCTGTTGTTGAATATCTTTAGCATGTAGTGCAAAGATGATCTGTTGTTGAATATCTTTGGCCCGTAGTGCAAAGATGAACTGTTAATAAATATCTTTGGCCCGTAGTGCAAAGATGAATTTATTAGTATGATTATGAACAGAAACTGTGATTTGGTATAACCATGATCTCTGGTGTTTCAGGTAAAGACAGGTGATAAAAATTATCTTCGTTCTAGATGAGAAGAGAAATTTAGAACTACAATTGTGATTATGAGTTATTCATATGATTGTGGACCAGAATTGTTGATTGATGTTACATGAATAAAACATTGTTAGTGGATTTTTAACATGGAGAAGATAATAGACTTTATAGTCTATTTGACTCTTCTAATGGATTGCTCGTTCCGCTGCAATTATGGTTGAAAAGTTTTATCATCTACCATATGTTCTAAATCTCTGATTTATTATTGATGAAGGCTATTGATAATTTAATTATCTTTAGTCATGATATTCTTTACTGAGCTAGTGTTGCTCACCCTTTTGTTTCACAATTCCTTTCAGGTAATAAGAGTGTAGCTGGGTCGAGCGGAGGTAACAGGGGAATAGAACGGATGTCATCATTTAGTAGTTATATTTGGTGAATCAAATAGGGTGAGGTGAACCCAACGTTAGAAGGGTGTTTTGCCACTATCATACAAGATGTCTAAAGACATACAACCTCGTGTCATCATAAAACAGGATTGTGCACATCCACTTACTGAGTATATCTATGCGCACTACCTATATGATCTTGGTGTTTGTTTGAAGTATAATTTTCAAGTAGAGACAATGGAGATAATGATATGTCAAGAGAAGACTCACCATTTGAAAGAATATGATAGTAATCTTCTCGTATTTTTTTGGGGTCTATTCAAATTGACCAAGGATAATTCTGTGCGGCCATATGATATCTATCATAACCTAGTACGCATGGCCTCCCATGTATGCGAAGATTTCCTTGAGCACTTCCCAAAGATTCTAATTTCTAAAATAGTTTTTGACTATACCTTTATGTAAGGTGTCATTGTGACGTCTATCCAAGGTTGGGATGAGAGTCACAGTTGGTATATATTTGTATCCAAACTCACAGCATATGTGTTGTTGTATTTTACACGACAATTATTGTAATAAAGTTATAGTTATTTTCTATACCATGTATTTGACGACTCAGAATGGGTTGGATGGAATGGACCTATTTTAGGGTTGTCATATTTGGTATCAGAGCTTAGGGATATGATCTCTGGCGGAGATCAGGGAATAGAACTAGGAGGGGAGAGACGAGTAAATCCTTCGTTAGTGTGTCCTACCTAAGCTTATTTGTTGGTCAGTCATAATATGGGGATATTATGTGATATGTTAATTTGTTCAATTAACCCTTGTTTTGAAGTTTGTATTCTAGAATGATATCCAAATACGGGAGATGATGAGCAATGGAGAAATCATGAGGACAAGGAAGATGGAATCAAAAATGAAAGCAAGGTATTCTTAACTCTTGAAATACAGTGCACGTAAATTTCGAGGAGACTTAAATTTCATAAAGAGGGGAGATTGTAAGACCGAATTTTATGAAATAAAAATATTCAATTTTCCTATTTAGTAAATGGTTAAATTGATAAAAGGTTAAAGTTAAGGGTGATATATGAATTTTTTCAAAATACGCAAGTGGTTATAAAATATTCATTGTTGTTGCTGGGAATATTCGTTTAGTCGTGGAATATTCTTTTCATCAGGAATATTTGTACACGACGGCCAGACCAAATTGTAGAGTCCCATAATGTAATAACCATTGGATGAAGAAAACGACAAATTTGAGTTTTTATAAATAACGACGTAGTTATTACCAATTAAGATTGTTGGAATACGTTATGGTTAAAATACGAAAGAATACGCTGGTTCGCATTGCAGAGTAGCACCTGTATTGTATGAAGATTGTTGAATTATTGATCCTTACGTGAAAGGCACTACTTAATAATTATTACGATGAATTCTTGCTTCAATATTTTATTTTATTGATTCAATAATTCTTTGCGTTGATATTTTATATTATTGTTGTTTCAATAATTGTTACTGCACAGTATTTTCCATTATCAGATCAATAATTCATATTATTTGAATAATATTATTAGATAGCATTATTGGCAATGTCTAAAAAGTTCTGTCAATGAGAGGTTTGGTCATCTAATTGCGCGCCAATAAGGAAAAATCCTTATCGAAAAACCCTTTCTTTCCTGGGAACTGCCTGATTGTCATAATTATAATTCTGTAATATTATTTGTGAATAATTAATTATTGATTTATATGATAAGAAAATATTTATTTGATGCGGATATAAATAATGAATTTATTTATGTGGTTATAAATGAAGGAATTAATGTTGAGGTATTTTATCAGTATTTTATCGGATTGGAGGTATTAAAAGATCAAATCGGTGTTCTTACAGCTTTATTGTGTGAATTATAATATTTAATCCGACCGTTGGATCGTTGTAATTTTTGGATATGTTATACATATATAAGTTGAGTATATGTCCACAAATCGATGCAAATTGAAAGAAAACAGCAATAGCAAAACGTCAAGTATCAGCTACAGTTAGCATATGAAAGAAACAATAGCAGATCTCAAAGTGCCACAGTTTTCTTAAGAGTCGCAGGTTTCATAAATTCCGTAAAGTCAAAAATTATGTTACCGAGTGGAAAGGACTTTATGGAAATAGGAATAAGGTTACAAAATGGAGCTGTAGTGTACAGAGAGTAAAAATGGCCGATTACAAGGAACGAAATTAGACAGTACCATCATTATTTGAAACTAACAAAATGCATCTGACAATGGTTTTGTTGTTGTACCTTGCAAATCAGGCTGAACAGCCAAAGCAAATCTCAAGACCGTTTCCACCAATTCCCGCAATTAAACATTGGAAACCACATGACTCTAGCTCAGCAATCACATTATCAACGATTTTCCCTGACAATACTGATTCACATAGTCAAGTAAACAAATGAAAGAAGTTTAATTTCAAGCATGCCAATTTAACAGGGAACAAAATGCACTAAAAGAAGTCGGTTAAAAAGTCCTGAGACTTGAGTAAATATATTTTGGAAGACCTAGATTTCTAAACCTATACAAACAGTAGTATAGCATTTAATCACTAGCTTTAATTTGTTTATTTTGATGAAAGACTATAAAAGAGATTTGATAAATTTCAAAAGTCTGAACGAGCAGAATAAAAGATTCTACAAGTTCAGAATTTTTTTTGCTTATCACATAGGCCATAAGAAGATAATCCTCCAAGATTTTTGTCTTTCATCGCATATTCTTCCTCTGCACCATTAACTATGACTATCCTTATAAGTTCTTCATCACTGAACTTATCAAAATTCACTTCATACAAAGATTCAGTAGAAAAGTCTAGCCTAGCTCTAGCTTTTACAAAATATTTTCAATCTATTGCAAACTCTAGTGAAGACTTTCCACAAAATGAATTTCCTGATTATTTTTTTCCCATTTCCAATCTCTTAAAGGAAATAATTTGTAAAAACAAGGGCAAATGTACCAATCAGCTTGGTAGGTAAGTAGAACCATATTATACAACCATCAGGTTTGCATTATACTATCCAGCAGCTTGACCTAAACATACACGATCACCAACGTCACTATCAGCCCATTCTCCTACCCTTCCACCAAGTAACATTTTCAATACTAACAAACTGCACTATAGTCACATAAAACATCAGTTGGTCGACTTGAACTATGTTATATAAACCATCTAGCAAGGCAAAAACTATGGTCTAACAGAGAACTAAGGTGACATGCATACACAATTTAAAAAAATCAAAATTTTGGAATTATAGTATAAGATAAGAAGCATGCATTCAATATCAATATAGATCATAATCATTTTAAAACAAATGCAAATAGAAAGTATTCTGAACTCTAAAAGTGTAGGACTAGCATTCAAATGAATATTACTGGAAAGGATACTTGTGGGTAACAGTGTCAGAACACAGCCTCCACCACCAGCTCCTGTCAATTTGGAAGCAAGTTTGTATTTCAATGTTGTCCGAATAACAGTTTCTATGGAAGCGTGGCTGACCCCCATACACTGGAGCAACCCTTGATTCATCTCCATTAATTCTTCTACTAGCACTTCCTTCTCAGTTATGGCACATTCATCCGAAGCAGGAGATTCAATAATGGTAGCCAATTTATTACTGATGGAATCCACAGCAGTAAACACAGCAGTCATAGCATCTGGATGCCTGAGTGTCCTTTCAGAAACACTAGCAACTAATGCTTTTGTGTTCCTCCCTACTTTTGTGTTAGTTATGAGCATTTTAAGCTGCATATTTGACTTCATGCGTGTCAAAGCACCAGATCTGAACTTGATCATATTTCCTGTTACATAAATATAAATGTCCACATGCATTAGTACAGTAACAGCAAGCTCTGTAATTGCTTTACAGAAACTCATGTTTTTGTGATTGTACAAAGTTTCATTGTATTAACTTAATTCCATATGATACTGACACCATAATGTTCCCATGATTTCTGTTGCTGTTTTTTTCTGTGTTAATCACCTATATGTTAGAGGAACAAATTGGAAGAAAATATAAGAGTTTACCAATTACCATCTAAGCCACCAATGGTCACCTAGAATAAAAACATCTGTCTTGATAAGAGTATATATAGGAGTTATAAGGTTGGAGATGTATACTTGGTGACTCTTCACTTCATACGGACACCTGTTGCACATTTTCCTTTCTCATTCTTTCTCCCCATATAATAAATATATGTCACTAATCACTATCAATCATTTTCAAATAATTATGAATGAGCATATATTCCAACTAAGTTTAAAATGAAAACATACGCTTTTATGTTAACTATAACAATGTAATCATCTTCTTCTAGAGATAAGCTTATTCTTATAACTGCCTAATCTTATTATCCGAAATTTTCATTGAACAATTACTTAAACGAGAAATTGTCTTTTAACAACAAACTTTTGGCATATGACTGCAAATTTTTATTATAACTGCCTAATTAAGGTGCAAGTTCCCAAACTGGTTCTGGCACTTATAGCTCATAACCTTTTTGACGAACAGTAAATGAATATAAATTTTCATCCAACTAGTGCTTCAATGATCACATACCAAAAGTGCTAACAGTGTTGTCAATCCCGGATGGCTTCCCATGGATTAACTTTTCGCCTTCAAAAGCCCACTTGTTCACCAACTCCAACTCACTTTCTCCAAACATTAACCAACCTTGATGGTTGAAGTCCAGATTTACAGAATCTGACAACGCAATAAAAGCAGCTGACAAGGATACACAGAATGCAGCAGATGAACCCAAGCCTGATCCAAGAGGAAGCTCAGAAGTAACGATCACCTTTGCAGGCTTATATCTGGCACATAAAAGGAATTAAATCAAAAGTTTGAATAGTATCATGGGAAAAGTTATCAATAGACATCAATATTGAACACACCCCTGGATAGACGTGTATAGCCAAAGAAAAGCTGTAACTCCAGCAGCAAGACCAATTTTTTCCTCTGGAATATACTGCTCTTCAACTAGAGCTGCAATTATCTTGATGGTCTCCGGTGAGCATGATGTTGGTGATGACGCATTACAGCCACCACGGTCGCAGAATGCATCCTTGATCCTTTGAACTGTCCATGAAAACTCTAAATCCAAATCCTTGACCTGGAGTTTTAGTGTATTATCATTATCTATCAAGAAAGAGCAAAATGATAAGAAATCTGGTAGCCAGAGCACCCAACATAACACTAACTAGAAATCCTTCAAGTGTCGGGATTCATGAAACAGAAATAGTTTATCTTGCCTAGTGGGGAAAAAAATTAAAAAGAAAAATAACTGAAAACTTATAAAATCTGTCTTTGTAACTTTACAAGTTACCGCATCAATACAGAAAGATGTAAAAATTAGAAAAATACACAATAAAAATTCACAAGGTAAACAATTCAAACACAATCATCTCTTAACTTGAATATTCAGGGCCTTCGGACAATAAGGCAAGTAAATTTCCATATAATTTGTTTGTCTACATGCAAACATTATGTGCACGCTTTCATGATAAAAAAAATGAAGGGGCATGAAGCCTGGTTTCATTTATTTGTTGGACTACCAAACTATAACTCCTTGTTCTCTTACAATTCTAACATATTTTTTAATATTTCCTGGTCATATGTAGTAGTAGGTCACAACTATATGAATATGAATCATCCATTCTACACTACATAGAGTTGACATACTAAGTATCATTGTTTATGCCACTAGTGCTTGGTTGCAATTCAGGTTATTAGTCAACTAGAAATCCCCAAATTCCACTTTTAAACCCTGTACAAGAAGTGAAAGGGGTTATCACCCACAAGGTCTTGAAACAGTTATCCGTAGGGTACAGAACACTCCGGTCATGAGGAACATTGCCATAATAAATCTCTCCAAACATGAACCGATGATTTTTCTACACAACTAAGCAAAGCGGTTGCAAGAAAACATTGTAATAAATACTTATAAATCAACTTAAGAAATTTTTGTTCCCGCTTGTAGTAAAATCTTAAAAATCATCACAACAAATTCTTGTTCTCGATTGTAAAATCAAAGTAATCATTAGGTCACTTCTTTTAACCCGACATCCCAAAGGATCAACTTCATTACAGCCCAAAAAACCACCATAACAGTAAGAATAAATGATTTGATCACAAAAGAAGAAACAAGTTATCAAATTAATGTTAAAAAAATCTAAAGCTATATCCACAATCCTAAAGCAAAAAATGTAGCACCATAAAAAGTATTGCTACAATAATCAAGTTACTCATACTTCATTAATTATTCAATAACAATTAAATCATCATAGTCAAACCATAGAGGATATTTTCGAATCATAGCTCAAGCAAAAGCATTTAAGCGCACAAGGCCAATAAATTCAACAAAAGTAGGCTTAAACAAGCATTGAAAAAGTATGAAACAGACTGCAAAATATCAAAAAGGGGATTAACATTTCCACGAGTAAAAATGATATTTCCACAAAGTCTTGCCCATGACTAGTTAAAGGAAAAAGGGAAGATTAATTCTTTCCTATTAAGAATTTTGATAACATACAGTGGGAAAATGGAAATTGACTCAAATTCTAAATGGTTTATTTTATCTCACCATTTTCAGCAAACCCAATTTTGTTGAACCCCATAAACCTCATAGCATATATTTGTGATTTTGTGTGTTTGAGAAAGTGTGTGTGTGAGTGTGAATTTAGTAAGTACCAGAAGGACTGGGAAAATGCAAAGAGGCGTAAGTGTATAGATCAATGGAGGCAGCGACGGCCGTAGATCCATGTACGACGGCGTGTTCGCCGGCGAGTATGATTTTTCCCGGAGCTCTGGCTCTGACCTCCATTTCTCTCTCTTTCTTTCTTCTTACTTTTTCGCTACAAAACCAAATTCACTGAAATTGATTCCACTATTTCTCTATACGTATCTATGTAATCACACATCAACATTAATATGTAGCAAGAAAAATCAATAGAAGGGCAATCAGTGAGTACGGCAGAGGATTAAAAAAAATGTGATAAACGTTGAAGAGAAGATCCTCGATTTTGGTTTCTCTGACTGATGTTTTGTTCACGCGGATGGGTGTCGCGTCACGTTTATGAAGAAAAAACGTGCCACCTTCCACGCGCTTCAATAACCAAACTGCGTCCACACACAAACGTATCCGGATCCTCTACGGTGAGTGTTTTGTTGTGGTTAACAACACATTAAAAAGGAGATCAAATGGCTTATAAATTATTATTTTTTGTGTATCAAAATAAGGTTGCTTTGATAAAAAAAAATTTTACAAGTTAACAAAAAATTAGAAGCCACCAAACGCCGTTTATTTTTAATTATAATTATTTTAAATTACTTGATTATTTTGTATAATTTTTTTTTTATATTTAATAACTTAGTTTGCTATTAATATTAGGATAACTACAAACTTGGCTAAAGAAATGAATAAATATATCGGTTATAATTATCGTTAATGTTTTCGATGTGGCTTTAGTTATTTTTCGTTTATTATTATTTTTGTTTGTTTATTTATATTATTATTTATTATTATTATTATTATTTGTATTTATTTGTTCCATAAAAAGAGTTTACTCTCACCATTGAAAATATTATTATTATTTACTCTAACCATTGGGTCGTCTGGGTCAACCAAGAAAATATTCTAGACCTATCAATTATTATTATTTACATATTCCTTTATATCTTTTTTTATTATTAATAATCGTTTTATTTTAACTCTCTTAATCCACTACTCAACGGAGACAATCACCATCATAACTCAAATACTATTTTAAATGTACTCTTTTTACTTTACTTCGTTTGTTTGGTAAAAGTAAACGGCGTTTGGTAGCTTCCAATTTTTTGTCAATTTGTAAAAAAAATGCCTATCAAAACGACGTCGTTTTGATACACAAACAAAAAAAAGAGTTGTGAGTCATTGGATCTTCTTTTTAATGTGTTGTTAACCCCATAGCAAAACCCTCACAGGATCCTCAGGATCCGGATCCCACATAAACGAGTAAACACCAAAAGCTTGACGGCTTGGGCCGCCGGAGATAGCTCTGGTGTGAGAATAAGTACAGGTTGATACAAGGTTAACAATGGAGGCTTAAAGTTCTAGTACTGGAAAGTAATAAATTGCATGTACCTTAGAATCAGTGAAGAGACTTGTATTTATAATGTTCTCATTACTTTCACAAAAATCCTTCTCCGAATCAAATTAAGATCCTCTCTCAAACAACTATTCCTTAATAGAATTGCATCGTATCTCCTAGAATTAAGGAAGTGGATTCATTATCCAACACCTCCTCACATATCCAGAGACCAAATAGAATTAGGACTCTTACTCCATAAATCCTCGTCCACTACAACACCCACTGGACCAAGTCCACCTAACGCCATAGGGTTTCCAGCACATCATAATCCAAAGGCCTAAATAACCTTGGCCCAACATTGCCCTCAGTCTTCCACCAAGTAGAATATTTGATAGAAGAGTATTCAAGATAAGGCCCAATAGCAACAATGTTAGTTCCCAGAGGCACAATAATTATCTACAAGGGGGGTTGAATAGATATTTAAAAAAAAAATTCAAAATACTTGTCAGATTTGTTAATGATTTAACCACAGCGGAAAATAAGATTGTTTGTTCCCCTTTAAGATAAACCAAATTAATAGGTGATAAGCATTTATGACAGATATAACAGTTATAGCAAGAATATAAAAGACACAGGGTTTTTAAGTGGTTTAGAGCACTCAAAGCTCCTAGTCCACTCTTCTACTCCTCGAGTATGAAATCCACTAAGGATGTCTTTACAATCTTTGAATCACTTAGATTTCTTTAAGACCAACAGTCTTGGAACTTCTTAGTTCACTTAGAATTCTTCAAGTCCAGCAGACTTGGAATACACTTGATGAGAGTTGAGTTCTTGGGTAGTGTTACTGAGTTGCTATTAAGCATATGTTCGAAAGAACTGAGTAGCTGAGCAAGCTTTCTTTCTAGATCGTAGAGTTTAGCGTTGAGTGTTCTTCAGTTTTTGTTGTGTACTTGCTTGCGTGTTGCATCTGTGTCTAATTTGTATAAAGAGCCTTTAAAATATGTCCGTTTGAAGGCGTCCGTTGAAGCATTAAATGCATCAGACATTTCTGGGCACCGATGTTGACTTCCTTGAAATTTTTTGTTCAGCCTTCTGAGCTACTGAGACGGCAGACTGCTATCTCACCTAACACCTAAAAAGGTGTTTTCAGCAGACATGTAGTACTTTCCTTAGCTTCTTTAATACGTTTCTTCGATATATACTAAGGATGAGTGTTGGGTCATTGGGATTCCTAAAAGTCTCAACGTCTATATTTATCCTTCACCTAATGGACAAGGTTCTATGCTTCTAATGCTGACAGGAGATACACTACGATCATCATCGTGGTGTCTTGTCATATTCGTGATTGATTCAGCCTGATATAAGAGAACACTACGATTTCTCTTAAGCACAGGTAGACTACGATCTTTACTTGCTTGTTTTGCAGACTCTACGCTTCCGAGAGCAGACTACGATTCTTGACTTGGCTCGGCAGGCGCTTGGACCAATTCTACGATTCTGTAGAAACTTTCTCGATACTCTATGCTTCTGCCTTGGCTTCTGCAATCCCTCGGCTGGCTCGACAGACTACGATTATGTTGATGCTTATCTATTACATCTCAAAATAGATCAACCTAACAGCTTTGATCTTTTCCTCTATACATTCATTTACAGAATGATAAGCATAAAGCACAGATCAACTTAGCTAATAATTTTTGACCTATCACCTAAGTTCTTGTACAGATGTTCTTTGAAGGACTTTACATATAAGCATGCTTATTTACTTTCAACATCAAATTTGAATATGCAATTCTCAACAAACAAGAATACCCGAACAAAGCTAAACAAAGCCTACTCACCAGAAAGCCCAAACAAGGCCAAGTAAGGCCCAATCACCAAAGAACCCCAACACCCAACCCTTCAAATCCACCATCGTTATCCCCATTAATGCGCCACCCTCGTGATCCGGGAACAACTGAAAGGACAACATTATAAAAACCCATTTCCCCCAATTCAAACATTTTCACCAGTTCATTTCAAATTTAAAGGTATTCTTCCTCTCTCCTACCTCTCGGCTTCCTACCTCCAAACTGCATCAATGGCTTCCCAAAACCCAGAAGACTCCATCCCCATCTCTGCAACCCAAATATACAACATCCCCGCGTCTTCAAACATCGCGTCTAACTCCCCAACCACTAACACCATGCCGGAACCAACTCCAAACACTTCCCCTTCCTCCAGCAAAAACCCACAAGAATCTGACTCCCAAAAAACACCACTCGAAAACCCTAAAGAAGATCAGTTCCCCCATGTCAACAGCCCCTCTCAACTCACAGAAGTTGACCTCCTCGTGATCAGCAAACACTGCCAAATCCCAAAAACCCATCATCTAAGAGCTCTCACACCGACTGACAGGATGTATCACCGTCCCACTGGCTGGACCATCATGCCCCTCACCCTTCTGGAAAAAGGGATCCGACTACCCCTCCACGCCTTCATCGTCACCCTCCTAGGGTTTATGGGCATCGGACTAGACCAACTAGTACCCAACTCCTATATCAACATCATTTCCTTCATCGCCTTCTGCCATGAGATTGGAGTTCCACCTTCAATCGACTTCTTCTTCACCCTATTCAAGATCGATAACTCCGGTGAACGGGGATTCAAAGTGTTAAGCAAACAACCCTCAAAATCCAACTCCAAATTTGACAAACGCCCCCTGATGGACACACCTTCGAGCAACAAAGGGTGGCATAAGGACTAGTTCTTCGTCACAGGACTAGAAATTTCTGAGGTACGAGACTGGACCTCCCACAAATGCCCTTCTCTTGACTTCGTCGACACCTCAGCTGAACGAGTGAAGAAAATGGTGAAGCTACATGAAAAAAATCCCTTGAAGGAGTGGAGCTTCGGCCTTTTGAGCAAACAGGCATGGCTGTACAACCATAAACGTAAGTCCCGAACTTGACACTTGCATAATTTTGAATTTTTTTCAGTATTTATTCTAAGAAAACCCTTCTTTATCTTCTACAATATCTCTCATCAAACCCATTTTAGCCAACCGAAGAGATCTTGAGGAATTTCTCTCCAAACACCCAACTGTAACACTGTCGAACCCCAAAACATTGAACCCGAACCAACTACGCCGAAGACCCAAATCACCCTCGACTGAAGAAAAGAGCAACCAAAATACCCAAAAACATCCTTGTCCCTACTCTTACAGAAAGCCTCCTTGACATGCCCATCTCCGAAAGAACCCAGATCCTCCGAACCAAAAAGAAACGTGCCAAGATCACCCCCTCACAGCAGAAGAACTGAGGGTCCCTCCAACCGAAGCCAGTCAATCCCAAAACGTGCCCATCAAAATTGACGAAGCCGAAGAATTAGCTGAACCCATCCCACAACTTATGAGAAAAAGAAAGCACACCTCTGATAACGATCCAACCCCACAAGCAAAATCCCACATCCTGACTCTATCCAAACAACCAACACCACCTCCCCAACAACCAATTTTCCAAGAACCTACAACACACACTCCCGAAGCCGTTCATTCTTGATAAGTGAATTTAATATACACGAATCGATATTCATTTCAAGTTTAAATTCATAGTTTTCTTTTTGTTTTGTGTTCGTTTTCACTTTTTGCATGTCATTTTATATGTAGGGTGGTTGTGGATGCAAGTGGTGAAGAACGACGGAGTTTTGGAGCGAAATTGGAAAAATGCTTGAAGTGGGAAAATTTCTTTAGCATGAGCTTCAGCCTCACCGGGTGGGCCTTTTTAAGTTTCATACCCCACGGGAAGTGGGGTCCCGATTCCTGCACTCTCCTGATGCGTTTTGATGTCTGCTGGTACTCGGTTTTTGGGACTTTGTTAGGCGCCTGGACTCTAAAAAAGGCAGTTTTCGGCCAGAACATAAGAAGAGCTTAATATTACGTTGCAATCAACAAATCATACAACACAAAGAGCATACTACAGAGATTAATTCCAGGATTCAAGTGCGAGCTTTGGAGGAATAATTTGAAGAGATTATCGTGACGGTTGCAAATCTTGGCTACGTGAAGGGGTTTTCATTATTCTTCTTTTCTTTAGTCGTTATTTTTAATTGAAAGGATGGTTTCATTAGATTATTCAGTTTTTAATTCATTCGTTATGAACTAATTAGCTTATTAGACTTGTGATGGATCCTTGGGTGAAACGATAATTTTATAACTTTGATTTCCAATTCAATAAAGTATTTTCAGTTTATCTATGTTAATTCGAGCGTGAACTTATGAATTTCTTGATCAACAATTCCTCGTGGATTTGAATGGAATCAAGAGAAGATATTCAAATCTAGACCTAGTTAATGTAGCGTGTGTCATGAATTTTGTGAATAGCAGATTTTTGATTATTGTTAAGGTAGAGATATGCTTGACATCACATGTAATCGGGTAGAGAACTTAAGCTTAAACCTTCTTTAATTGCAGTTCATATAGAGATATAGTGAGTTGGTTGATTTAGGTGTTTAACGGATTTCTATCTTAATTGTGGATTGACGTTAATACGGTATTAGTGCATCGAGTGGTTAATACTACGTTCGTGTTCTTGATTAATAAACTTGGATATTGAATTGAGTTGGAATAAAAGGGTTGAAAATCAGAGTGAAACTCAGGGTGAAATCATAAGTCTAATTCTCCATTAATTGTTGAAATTCCGGATTTTGATATTAGTAATTGTTTTTGTGACTTATTTATTAATTTAGTTTCTATAGTTTTAAAACCATTGAATTGAATAGTTTAATAGAATTAGGATTAATAGAAAATTGATAATTGTGAAGTTAAAATTCTTGTTAATTTGTCCTCATGGGAATGATACTTTATTCACTACTATATTACTTGTTGACCACGTATACTTGCGTGTTTTGCGCATATTGATTTTACCCAAGTTTTTGGCGCCGTTGTCGGGGACTATTTAGTATAAATCTTAATATTTCTACAATATCAGTTTAATTAATCCAGTTTTACTTAATTTTGTTTTGCTTCTTCTATTTCAGGTGTGGAAGCAGTATATGCAAACTCGGTCCAAAAATCCAGATTTACTACCTTTTGACGACGACATTGATAAAAGGTTTTAGAGGTTGAACAAGTGGATAAAGGAAACGAGACAAGAATTTGAAACACCTGAGAAAGAAGAGGAAATGGCACCAAGATCTAAAGCATTAAGGGACTACGCCATCACGCCTAAGGGATCGAATCGCAATCAAGCATCACCAGTTCAAATAGCAAAGAAACACATTTGAAATTAAGCCGGGGATGATACAAATGATTCGTAATTTAGTTCATTTGGGGATTGGCAACCCATTTATCCGAACGAGCATCTAGTCGCTTTTTGGAACTATCGACACCTTTAGGTTCAATGGGGTGTCGAGATGAAGTCATGTGAAACTTTGATTGTTGCCATTCTCTTTACTGCGGACAAGGCGAAGAGTCGGTTACATTCTTTACCATCCGGTTCGATAACTACATGGGAGGATTTAGCTCAGAAATTCCTCGCAAAATTCTTTCCACTGGCGAAAACTGCAAAGATGAGAAACGAGATAACGATGTTTGAACAGCAACATGGGGAGTCGTTATATGAGGCTTGGGAGAGATATAAAGAATTGCTCAGAAAATGCCCACATCATGGATTGCCTAAGTAGCTGCAGATGAACACTTTTTACAATGGGTTACACGGGAATCTCAGGATAAGTATTGATGCAGCGTCGGGAGGAGCATTCATGGCTAAGAGTTACGAGGAAGCATACGAGTTGATTGAAACCATGGCGGCTAATAACTACTAGTGGACCACAACAGGAATGACAAGCGAAGGCGTACTGGGGGTGTTAGAGTAAATAGTATAACAATGATGTGAAGTATATATATTCCACTTTCAAAGATGTTGGAGTTTGTGAATAAAGAAGACAAGCACAACAAACATAGCAAGTACATCAAGTGGCAATAATATGCGAATTGTGCGCGGGAGAGCACCCAACAGAGCAATGTGCGATTAATCCAAAGAATTGCAGCATCATCCAAGAATCACAAATGAATTTCTGCAAAAACACATATCAGAACACATACAATTAAGGAAATAGGAATCATCCGAATTTCTCATGGAGCAACAACCAGCAAAATCAAGCTTCACGACAATCATATCCACCAGGATTTTAGAATCGGCAACAACCAGCTCAATATCAAGAAAGGAAATCCGATGTGGAGGAAGTGTTGTCAAAATACATGACTAGCAACGATTTGGCTATGAAAAATCAAGCTATGGCTATAAAAATTTAGAGAATCAGATAGGTCAAATTGCGTTGGCATTGAATAATAGACCACAAGGAACATTACCTAGTGACATTGAGAGAAATCCGAAGGGTAGTTATGAGCAATGTCAAACAGTTATGTTGAGAAGTGGAAAACATCTCGGCGGTAATAATGCAGAAAATTCAGCGACACCAGTGGAAAAAGTTGATGACAGTAACATGGTGGAAGGTAACAAAGGCGAGGAAACACAGTTAAACAATAAACCAATGGTTTATCCTCCACCACCGTTTCAGCAGAGGGTTCAAAAACAGAAATTAGATAAGCCGCCAGGTTTTTAGACGTGTTCAAGAAACTCCAGATTAACATCCCATTCACGGAGGCCCTAGAGCAAATGCCGAGTTATGCGAAGTTTATGAAAGGAATTCTGTCGAGGAAAAAGAAATGGGAAGAATTTAAAATAGTGGCACTGACAGAGGAGTGTAGTGCGGTGTTACAGCAGAAGCTACCACCAAAACTTAAAGACCCAAGGAGCTTTACTATCCCATGCATGATCGGGAAAATGTCGTTTAACAAATGTCTATGTGATTTGGGGGCGAGTGTGAACCTCATGCCATTGTCAGTATACACAGAATTGGGTTTGCCCGCGCCAAAGCCTACGAATATTTCATTGCAGTTGGCGGATAGGTCAGTCACATATCCGAGAGGCATAGTAAAGGACATTCTGGTAAAAGTGGATAAGTTTATATTCCCTGCGGACTTTATCATTCTGGATTTCGAGGAGGATAAGAACATACCGATTATCCTAGGGAGACCTTTCTTGGCTACGGGAAGGACACTCATAGACGTCCAAAAAGGAGAACTTACTATGAGAGTCCAAGATCAAGAAATCAAATTTAATGTGTTCAAGGCCATGAAATTCCCTACGGATGAGGAAGAATGTTTTAGGATGGATTTAATTGAGCAAATCATCAGTGAAGATATGAGCAAGAGTTTGGTCATTGATCCATTAGAAACAACCTTACTGGGGGATGAAGAAAAGGGAAACCCAGAATTTGTGGACCTCTTATAGATGCTAGACTCATTGCCACGAGTCAGCCGCTTCAGAGCACCGTTTGAACCTTTGCACATGGAGGAAAAAATTGTCGCAGAAAAAAGCGAAACCGCTATTGAGCGACCACCAACATTGGAACTTAAGCCACTCCCTAAACATCTCAGGTATGCGTACTTAGGTAATTCAAATTCTTTACCTGTAATTATTTATGCTGCACTTAACGAATTGCAGGAAGAAAAGTTGCTGAGGGTGCTTAGGCATCACAAATCAGCGATTGGATGGACGATTGCGGATATAATGGGAATTAACCCGTCATTCTGCATGCACAAGATTCTGATAGAGGATGATGCAAGACCGTCGGTGGAGCATCAACGTCGACTTAACCCAATTATGAAGGAACAATTATGAAGGAAGTGGTAAAGAAGGAAATTCTGAAACTATTGGATGCTGGTATCATATATCTATTTTTTGATAGTAAATGGGTTAGTCCTGTTCATTGTGTACCAAAAAAGGGGGGAATGACCATGGTACAGAATGAGGACAACGAGTTAATTCCAACAAGAACAGTTACATGATGGAGGGTGTGCATCGATTATAGGAGATTGAATAAGGCAACCCGAAAAGATCATTTCCCGCTGCCCTTTATTGATCAAATGTTAGATAGATTAGCGGGACACGAGTACTATTATTTATTGGATGGATACTCGGGCTACAACCAGATTGCCATCGCTCCTGAGGATCAGGAGAAGACAACATTTACATGCCCTTACGGTACATTTGCATTCAGGAGGATGTCATTCGGGTTATGCAATGCACCTGCAACTTTCCAACGGTGTATGATGGATTTTTTCAGACACGGTGGAGAAAAATGTTGAAGTATTCATGGACGATTTCTCGATCTATGGAGACAACTTTGATACTTGCCTAGGGAATCTGGTCATGGTATTGCAGCGATGTAAGGATACAAACCTCATACTCAACTGGGAAAAAATGCCACTTCATGGTTGAAGAAGGCATAATTTTAGGCCATAAGGTGTCGGCTCAGGGATCGGAGGTGGACAAAGAAAAGTTGGATACGATTGAGAAACTGCCTCCACCGAACTCCGTTAAGGGTATTAGAAGTTTTACGGGTATCTTTGGGTTCTGATGTAGGTTCTATAAAAGATTTCTCTAAGATTGCAAAACCTCTATACAGTCTTTTAGTGAAGGATGCCACTTTCAGTTTTACTACGGAATACAAGTCAGCGTTTGAATTGTTGAAGAAGAAATTAACTACGGCCCCCGTGATAGTCGTACCGGACTGGAATAAGCCATTCGAGCTTATGTGTGATTGATGAGTGAGTTTTATACTCATAAATGAGTGCGTTTGAGCTTAATCTTTTGGTTGATTTTAAGTATTTGTGTCTATTCATGCATGTTTTATGTTTTTTTGTTGGAATTGGGACAAAAGTTACTTGGATCGACGTTTGGGGTGTCTAGATGCGCATTTTTGGCTTGCCATTTACATAGCAGTCACTTCAAATCCAATTTGAGTATTGCTCCGGACCTTATTTCGAAAAACTTAAAGAATGAAAGTTGTATATATACTTCTCCTCTTTCCGGATCATCTTGAATCATCGAAATTAGAGTTCGGAAGAAGAAGTTATGGCCATTTTCCCAAAGGACGCTTGAGTGAGAAATGTCGTAACATGGGACCAATGGCCGGGCGCTAACTAAGGCTTATGCCCAAAGACCGGCACCTTTGGAAGGCGTTGTCGAGGTCGCGCCCAGCCACAGGGAGCTGGGGAAGTCAGTGGTCAAGCTTGGACGCGTTTTGGGGCGAATTTTGACACTTTTTTGACTCCAAATTGGATTAGGTTTGTTCCTAAGCTAAAAATTGGACTTGTAACCTATAAATACATGATGTAAGGCATAAAATAAAGAGGGAATACATAGCTTAGCTTAGATAAAACACTCCATTAGATTAGACACTAACCCTAGTTCTTATTAGTTTTGGAGATTGAAGCAACTGGGAGAACACTGAAGATCAAGAGCAAGAGCAAGAGGGGAGCATCAAATTTGCTGACAACAGATTCTATTCTCTTCTCTTATCATACTTTTATCTTTTAATGTCTATTCAGGGCCAGGGATTCTTGGTTTTAATTCATTAATTATGAACTAACTCTTTTACTAAGATTTCAATTGAACTTTTTATGTCTATAAATTAGTTATTTGATTTATTCTAATTATTTATGTCAAAGTGAATTGTTTATCTTATCTTGAGCTTATTTATTAATTATCTGATCAGTAATTACTTTGGTACTCTAGAAGGAATTGAAAGAGGAATTCTAGGGTTAGAACTGGGCATGATAACATGTGACTTAGTTATTTGAATGGTGAATAATTAGGTTTGTGAATTGAATGGAAATATCTGTTCACCGCATGTAACATATAAGGAATTGGAATTGAAGGAGTTTAATTCAATTGTTTTGCATAGGAATATAGCAAGATTAATCTGGATTAAATAGAAGTCAATTGATCACTTGGAAAAGGACTTTTGGCATTTGAGAATTCATGTTAACAATTCAGTAGACATAATAATTGGGATAATTGGACAATCGATTTATAGTTCATAATTGGGGATATTGGAGTCTTAATCTTTATTTATCTGAATTCATTCGTTAAAATCTCAGTTTAATTAGTTAATTTAATTTTCTTAATTAGAAAAATCACAATTTGCCGTTGTTTAAATAAAATTGATTTGGTTAAGAGTTAGTACTTGATAATTTTTATTAAATAATTTCTCGTGGGAATGATACTTTTCTTATCACTTTATTACTTGTTGACCGTGTATACTTGCACGTATTCATTGATTGCGAAATTGATCAACAAGTTTTTGGTGCCGTTGCTGGGGAATTAATTTAATAATTATTTACCAATATTAATTTCAATCAAATTAGTCTTAGTTTAAATATTTTTATTTTTATTTTTAATTCTCTTCCTATATTTCTCTCTTTTCAGGTACCATGGATGACTTTGCGTATCAATGGCCATACACAAACATGACTCAACCAAGGGGAGCGGAGATTGACAGACTTGAGAAACTTTCTGCATTGTCAGCACAGATGGAGACACTTTCGAGGATGTTTGAAGCTTTTGAAGCTCAACGTCGTCAAAGTGTGGCGGTTACTTGTGATTATTGTGCTGGAAATCATATGAGTCATCAATGTTCCATCGGGCCGAAATAAGATAAGATAGTGGTGATTACCCCAATAGTTATGTCTATCCCAACAACTATCATCAGGATTGGGGGTATCACCCGGATTTTTCATGGAGTAACAATCAAGAACAATTTTATGCTCCAAGTCCAACATACCCACCGAATTTCTCGTGTCCACCTCCACTACAACAGGAAGAACATTCAAATTGGGAGGAAGCCTTGGAAAAATTTATTAAAGCTTCTGAAAAAAGGAACGAGGAACAAGACAAGAAAATGAATCAAGTAGAGCTGAATTTGCAAAGCCAAGGGGCGTCGATCAAGAATCTAGAAAATCAATTGGGGCAGATAGCACATGCGTTGAACAACCGTCCTCAATACACTTGGCTCTATGACATGGATGACAAGACTGATGATGAGCCCGAACCAAATCTGTAATCGAATGTGCCAAATGATATAGATGTTGAAAGAGAGGAAAGACTTGGAGACCAACAAAAGGAGATCGGCAAAGATCTAACTTTGAGTACCAACGAAGATGAGCCAATTTTGATAGTGTCCCATGTACCTTCTCCACCAAAGTTCAAGAATCCGGGCAGTTTTGCAAAACCATGCCCAATCGGCGATCATAATAAACAAGAAAGCTCTTGGTGATGTAAGAGCTAAGATGCAACAGGAGTCATGGTGGGATGAAAAGGAGAAGATAGAGGAAGTTTCCATTACGTTTATTAAGCTTCAATGCCCCAATCTGATCATCGACATAATGGAGGAAACACCTAGTGGTTTGCCATACTTAATGGGGATCCTATCTAAAACGATCATGCTAGGTGACTTAAACGCAATGGCCATTACAATTGGGAACCTCCCAAAAGAGACATTGTTACTGATGGATGGAGGGTTCCTCAATTTTCGAAGGGGAATTGGATAGAGAATTGAAGAAGTCAGGCTGAGACTATAAAACAAGGGCTTATTGGGAGGCAACCCAAGTTTAATTTTTATTTTTAGTTTTTATTAAGTGTTATATTAGTAGTTTTGAATTTTCATTTATTTAGGATTTAATAAAAATGCTTCTATCATGGTTTTATAGGTTATTCAAGTCAAATTCAAGTGTGGTACCCAATTTTTTCCATGTGCTTAGCCTATTCTCCAAACTTAGCGGACAAGGAGGAAGATTGCTATATTTTTAGGGAAGTCCTCTGCTTTAATTTTTTCTATTTTAGTCATTGAGGACAATGTTTAGTTTAAGTTTGGGGGCATTTTAGTGTCGTATTGCATATAGTTAGTTATCTGCATAGTAGTTCATTTTTTTTATGTGTTAGCATTGTGTTTTTTTAGGTTGCATATAATACATGGTAGTTATTTGCATATTCACATATGTGTTGCATTAGTATGTGTTCATGTAGTATAATTGCATTTTTTTTTTGCATGAAACTGTGTGATAGGTTGGTGTGGTCTTAGCTCGGCCTATGATAAGATTGGTTTTGCATGTTAACTTGAACAGTGTTGATAATTGATGATGAGTTCTACTTTTAATCATGATGATAATCTAAGCCTGTCTTAAACTTATGTAACTGGTTAGCACTTAAAGTTTAACTGTTTTAACCACTTGGTTCAAGGGTTTCATAATTTGTTTCTGAGAGAAAATCTTGGTTAAAATTTAAGGAAATTAGTGAACTGGCAGTAAAGGTTGGAATGACGCAAAAGCTTGAGTTTGGGGGAATCTATGGGATATATATATATATTATAAAAAGAAAAACAAAAAGAAAAAAAATGAAGTAAAAAAAAAGAGAAAAAAAGAAGAAAAGAGATGATGAAAAAAAAAGAAGAGAATAAACATCGTGGCATGCTTGTCTAGTTTTGTGGCCTTTGTTACTTGAGTAAGTAAGCCCGAGGGGATTGTCTTTACACCTAGCGCCCTAAGGTCTTAATGGCTTAGGAGTCGTTGGTCGAAAGCTCGTTAAGGTGGCAATCAAAAAGCCTAAGGGAATAAGACATTGCATGACCCATGAGAAAAAAATGAATAAAACACGAGAAAGAGCAAAAATGCCCTCGTGATTGAATAAGAGTATAAATAAATCCCGTATTTACCTTAAGACTTGGTAATTGCTTAGTTTTAACCGGAGTTGTCATGTTCACAAAAGTAATTGAATTGGGCCCAAAATTTTCCTTTTTAAGAAGTTTGTTATGTGATTATCTTGAATTATGGTTGGTTAGAATGGTTAACAAGCACACACACACAACATGGGTGATGACTGGTTTGGATTGACTAATTGGTTAGAGTTATGGACTTTGACTTGATTGGATATATTGTTTGAGTATCATTGGTATTTTTGAGGCCTGTTGTTATATATCATATTGATTTATTACAGGGTTCGTAGGTATATTAGAAAGTAGATCATGCATATGCATTCATGTAGTTAATTTACGTTGTTTAGTTTTAGTTCTTTTGTGTTTTTGCTTGAGGACAAGCAAAGGTTTAAGTTTGGGGGTATTTGATGAGTGAGTTTTATACTCATAATTGAGTGCGTTTGAGCTTAATCTTTTGGTTAATTTTAAGTATTTGTGTCTATTCATGCATGTTTTATGTTGTTTTATAGGAATTGGGACAAAAGTTACTTGGATCGACGTTTGGGGTGGCTAGATGCGCATTTTCGGCTTGCCATTTACACAGCAGTCACTTCAAATCCAATTTGAGTATTTCTCCGGACCTTATTTAGAAAAACTTAAAGAATGAAAGTTGTAGATATACTTCTCCTCTTTTCGGATCATCTTGAATCATCGAAATTGGAGTTTGGACGAAGAAGTTATGGCTATTTTTCCAAAGGACGTCGGAGCAGAAAATGTCAGAACATGGGACCAAAGGCGCGCCAAACTTAAGGCTTATGCCCAAAGGTCAAGGCCGAAGGCGATGTCATGGCCGCGTGCTCAAAGATCACTGGGAAGTCAAGTCATCAAGCTTGGACGCATTTTGGGGCGAATTTTGACACCTTTTTGACTCCAAATTGGATTAGGTTTGTTCCTAAGCTAAAAATTGGACTTATAACCTATAAATACATGATGTAAGGCATAAAATAAAGAGGGAATACATAGCTTAGCTTAGATAAAATACTCCATTAGATTAGACATTAACCCTAGTTCTTATTAGTTTTGGAGATTGAAGCAACTAGGAGAACACTGAAGATCAAGAGCAAGAGAAAGAGGGGAGCATCAGATTTGCTGACAACAGATTCTATTCTCTTCTCTTATCATACTTTTATCTTTTAATGTCTATTCAGTTGTGGATTCTTGGTTTTAATTCATTAATTATGAACTAACTCTTTTACTAAGATTTCAATTGAACTTTTTATGTCTATAAATTAGTTATTTGATTTATTCCAATTATTTATGTCAAAGTGAATTGTTTATCTTGTCTTGAGCTTATTGATTAATTATTTGATCAGTAATTACTTTGTTACTCTAGAAGGAATTGAAAGAGGAATTCTAGGGTTAGAACTGGGCATGATAACATGTGACTTAGTTATTTGAATGGTGAATAATTAGGTTTGTGAATTGAATGGAAATATCTGTTCACCGCATGTAACATATAAGGAATTGGAATTGAAGGAGTTTAATTAAATTGTTTTGCATAGGAATATAGCAAGATTAATCTGGATTAAATAGAAGTCAATTGATCACTTGGAAAAGGACTTTTGGCATTTGAGAATTCCTGTTAACAATTCAGTAGACATAATAATTGGGATAATTGGACAATTGATTTATAGTTCATAATTGGGGATATTGGAGTCTTAATCTTTATTTATCTGAATTCATTCGTTAAAATCTCAGTTTAATTAGTTAATTTAATTTTCTTAATTAGAAAAATCACAATTTGCCGTTGTTTAAATAAAATTGATTTGGTTAAGAGTTAGTACTTGGTAATTTTTATTAAATAATTCCTCGTGGGAACGATACTTTTCTTATCACTTTATTACTTGTTGACCATGTATACTTGCACGTATTCATTGATTGCGAAATCGATCAACAGTGATGCAAGCGACTATGCGGTTGGGGCTGTTTTGGGACAAAGACGAGACAAGGTGTTTCACGCCATATACTATGCAAACAAATCACTCACAGAGACTCAAATGAATTACACTACCACGGAAAAGGAATTGCTTGCAGTGGTGTACGCGTTTGATAAATTCCGGGCATACTTGATCGGGACCAAGGTGATAGTCTACACGGATCATTCGGCGATTCGGTACCTAATAGCAAAAAAAGATGCTAAGCCACGCCTTATCCGATGGATTCTCCTACTTCAAGAGTTTGACTTAGAAATTAAAGATAGAAAGGGGACGAAGAATCAAGTTGCCGACCATTTATCAAGTCTGGAAAATTCGGAGAAAAAGGATGAAGATAGATGCGCAATTAATGAGCCATTCCCGGATGAGCAACTATTTGAGTTAAATGCAGAATTTCCTTGGTATGCAGACTTCACGAATTATCTGGTGAGCAACATGCTTCCCCCTGATCTTACACGACAGCAGAAATAGAAGTTTCTTCATGATGTCAAGTGGTACATGTGGGATGAGCCTTATCTATTCAAACAGTGCGCTGATAAGATGATTCGACGATGTATCCCCTACAGTGAAGTGCACAACATACTGCAAGAATGCCACTCATCGGCATATGGGGGACATTATGGGAGTGAACGCACCGTGGCAAAAGTGTTTCAAGCCGGGTTTTATTGGCCAACATTGTTCAAAGACTCCCACCAATTTGTGAAAACATGTGATAGATGCCAAAGGGTGGGAAACATCTCCAAACGGAATGAGATGCCCCTACAAACAATTCTTGAAGTGGAAATCTTTGATGTATGGGGCATCGATTTCATGGGACCATTCCCTTCATCTTTGAGCAATCAGTATATTCTACTCGCGGTGAATTACGTCTCGAAATGGGTTGAATCTGCAGCACTACCGTCCAACGATGCCAAGGTGGTTCTCAAATTCCTACAGAAAAACATTTTCACTAGGTTTGGCACGCTAAGAGCAATAATCAGTGACGAAGGTAGTCACTTCTGCAATAAGTCTTTTACAGCTCTGTTGGCTAAGTATGGGGTTAACCACAAGGTGGCTACATCGTATCACCATTAAACAAATGGACAGGCTGAGGTATCAAACAGAGAAGTTAAGAAGATTTTGGAAAAAGTCGTAAATCCTAGTCGAAAAGATTGGTCACTTCGGTTGGATGACGCATTATGGGCTTACCGGACTGCATAAAAAATACCAATCGGGATGTCACCATATCAACTCCTGTATGGAAAAGCATGTCACTTACCGGTGGAGTTACATCACAAGGCCTATTAGGCAATACATAAATTGAATTTTGATCAATCCGCCATAGGAGAAAAGAGGCTACTCTAACTTAATGAGCTCGACGAATTTTGACTTCATGCATACGAGAACGCCAAGCTTTACAAGGAAAAGGTTAAAAGATGGCACGACCAGAAGATTATGCATCGAACATTTGAGCCGGGTCAATCAGTCCTCTTGTTCAACTCACTGCTGCGATTGTTCCCAGGAAAGCTTAAGTCGAGATGGTCCGGACCATTCACTATAAAGCGAGTATTCCCTCATGGCACCGTTGAACTCTACAGTCGTAATCCATTAGAGACGTTCAAGGTCAATGGTCAACGGATAAAGCATTACTGGGGTGGCGAATCAAACTGGGATGTCGTCAACATCACCCTAGCCGATACATAGTAAATCAGGGAGTAGTCAGGCTGAATGACTTAAAATCAAGCGCTAATTGGGAGGCAACCCAATATTTTGTTATTTTTTGTAGTTTTACTTATAATTCTTAGAATGTAGCTTTTATTAAGTATTAGGTAGGTAGTATAGCGTAAAAGTTTTGTTGACAGCCTTAATCCTACTCCGAGTCGTCAATAATCTAACATTTTGCATGTTTATGGTTGCAGGAGGGGTCTAAAGTGAGTAAGAGCAACAACGGGCAAGAAAAGATGGAAAATCGGAGAATTTTAATTTGCACTTTTGGAAGCCAAAAATCCGAAGACAATGGGCATGCCCGCCGGGGCGGGCTCAAATAGCCTGGCACCCCCCGCCAAGGCGGAGGTATAACATTCTGGGTAGACAAGTCAGCTGATACGCACGTTCCTTTCTTATTTCCCCACATACACGCCTATTGCCATCTCAGTTTTCTTTCTCCTAAACACAACCCATGATCGACATCTCCTATCAACTACTACAACCCATTACCTACATCAATTGCACCCACTTCACCCAACAAATTCCACTAACCCACACAATCAAGCACACGAATCCCTCTCCCTATCTCACCTCTATATAAACCCTTCCACATACCTCCTATAGTTATCTCCAAATATACGAATTCCTCAAGAAAGTGGGCTACACATAGAGCAATTGAGAGTAAGTTACCTTCTTATTGAGTTTCCATCTTCTCTCCACTGAAGTACCATAGTAACAATCAAGTTTTGGGGGAAGGACGGACTGTGCACACCAAGTGTTTGATAAATTGAGTGAACCAAGTGTAAGGGGAAGGAAGTGTGTGCTAGCAAGTTTTAACATCCGGAAATCAATGGCTTCACAATCGACATCCAAACGCCAAAGGGGAGAGAGTTCAAGACCTGCTCAACCGACACAAACATATGATCGACGAAAATTTGTGAGTGCCGCCGTCGTCGACCGGTATGACTACATGATAACCAAAGCCCTTACGCTGGAACATGGATTGGCTCCCGAGGGAAATGTTGGGGAGATGATGTCTCAAATTTATCAAAAGGGGTGGCTCAAACTCACCGAGCATCCGGTCCCGACCGTCGTCAACATCGTCAAGGAATTTTATGCAAACGCCGAAGACAAAGCCCCATTCAATGCGTTTGTGCGAGGTCGCATGGTCCCGTTCAGTGATGATGTAATCAATGCCCATTATCAGTTACGGGTGCCACGATAGTGTCAGTATGCACAATTGAGGGATTTTGACCTTGACTACGAGGAGGTTATTACGAACTTGACAATGTCGGGAACATCTTGGATCAAAGGTCGAAAGGGAGGTACAATGTTCCATAGCAATGACCTTAGCCGGTATGGCAAAATATGGTACGCCTTCTTATGTGCTAAATTATTTTTGTCCCAACACACTTCGGACGTCACCAAAGAGAAGGCGTTACTATTGTACGCAATTGTGCAAGATTTTATTATTGATGTCGGGGCAATTATCAGTTTCTCCATCCATTGGTGTTTACGTGGAAATTTTTCGGGCGGCTTGCCACACCCCCTCACTCATCTGTGCGTTGTGTCACAATGTAGGGGTGAGATGGTCCGATGATGAGCCTACTCAAATGCCGCTCTCTTTGCTTGATTCTAGAATGATAGCGCGGTATTCTGTATGGGCAGGAGGCGAGTCACATCCACGAGGTTTGGGTTTAATTTTTCCATCGGCGTCGGAAGATGAAGTCGATGCAGAAGATACCTCGGGGGATAAGGATGAAGCTATGGGAGATCAAGGAACTGAACAGGTACCGCAGACCGAGGCAATATCCAGTCCTCAGTTCCTTGAGTTCCAAAATCAGATGAATGCACACACTAGGGCAGGACGCCGGGAAATGCGGCGATTGGCGTTGCTACAAGATCACATGTTTGATTCTATGAACACATCGTTCGCCTCACTCAACACAACACTCCAAAGCTTCAACCCGGCGGCTCACTATCCATATCAACAACCCGGGCCACTGCCTCGATTTCCTCCAAGTGATTCAGATGATGAAGAGCACCAACCACCTCCCCAGACTTAGGCGATTGCAGGGAAGTCCTCATGCACTTAATTTTATTTTTATCCAATGAGGGCATTGTGTTACTTAAGTTTGGGGGATTTATTTGTTTAGTTGCATGCATTCTAATATTTTTGTTTTCATATCTTATTTTGCATAGTAGATTAGGTGTGTGCATAGTAGTCTAGGATTTTGCATTGTTGTCAAACCAGTTATTTTCATTTTAAAAAAATAAAATAAAATTTTAGTTAAATATTGTGTTTGCATATGTCCAACGGTGTTGCATTTTCATGTTATTTGTGGGCCAATGATGAGATTGTGAACAAGTTAACCACTACAGTATGAATTATTAGAACTATGAGGCAATTTCTGTTATGAATCGATTCTTGGACTTGTTTGAAACGGTTATAAAAAGGTTAGCAATAATAACATCTTTGTTGACCGGTCAGTTCAAATTAATACATAAATAGTTTCTAAAGGATAATGCTAGGGTGAACCAGAAAACAACAAGGATAGGCAGTAAAGGCTTAAATTAGGCAAGAACCTAAGTTTGGGGGAGTATATGTGGGGTATATAAGCTTTGAAAAATAAAAATAAAAATGATGAAACATGTTGAGTCTTGTGGTGGGTTGAGGAGAAACACTCCCCATAAACACAAGCGTGAGATGGAGCGTAAAACGCACTCACCAACCATCTATTTAAAAAAAGGGAATAATGACGGGGAAAGAGCAAAAAGCCCCCGTGTTAAAAAAAAGAAAAGAAAGAAAGAAAGAAAGAAGAAAGTATAAGTATCCTGCATGTACCCTTGAATTTGGTATTGTTTAATTTTAGTTGGGTTGTGCCTATCGTTGAAATTTTTAAGATTGCACTGTATGATTCCTTCTAAGAAGTTGCCTATGTATTGAATTTGGGTCCGTATCAATTATCTTAGATGTTGATCACACACGCACGCTATACCAGTGATAATTGTTCAAGACTTGAGAATTAATACGGTGTGGATTGGTTTTGGTAATTCGTATTGTAAAGTTGCTTGTTTTCTCTAAAGCCGATGGGATAAGTTAGTTTCTGCGATATTGTTGGATTTTTAGGCATTTAGAAGTTTATTGCATCTCATTGCATTGCATAGCATGTAGTTTGTTTTGTGCTCGAGGACTAGCACGGTTTAAGTTTGGGGGATTTTGATAAGTGGATTTAATATACACGAATCGATATTCATTTCAAGTTTAAATTCGTAGTTTTCTTTTTGTTTTGTGTTCGTTTTGACTTGTTTCATGTCATTTTATGTGTAGGGTGGTTGTGGATGCAAGTGGTGAAGAAAGACGGAGTTTTGGAGCGAAATTGGAAAAATGCTTGAAGTGGGAAAATTTCTTTAGCATTAGCCTAGCCCGCTGGGGTGGGCCTTTTTAAGCCTGTACCCCTCGTCGGGGCAGGGGTCTCGATTCCTGCACTCTCCTGATGCATTTTGATATCTGCTGGTACTCAGTTTTTGGGACTTTGTTAGGCACCTGGACTCTAAAAAAGGCAGTTTTTGGCCAGAACATAAGAAGAGCTTAATATTACGTTGCAATCAACAAATCATACAACACAAGGAGCATACTACAGAGATTAATTCCAGGATTCAAGTGCGAGCTTTGGAGGAATAATTTGAAGAGATTATCGTGACGGCTGCAAATCTAGGCTACGTGAAGGGTTTTTCATTATTCTTCTTCTCTTTACTCGTTATTTGTAATTGAAAGGATGGTTTCATTAGATTATTCAGTTTTTAATTCATTCGTTATGAACTAATTAGCTTATTAGACTTGTGATGGATTCTTGGGTGAAACGATGATTTTATAACTTTGATTTCCCATTCAATAAAGTATTTTCAGTTTATCTATGTTAATTCGAGCGTGAACTTATGAATTTCTTGATCAACAATTCCTCGTGGATTTGAATGGAATCGAGAGAGGATATTCAAATCTATACCTAGTTAATGTAGGATGTATCATGAATTTTGTGAATAACAAATTTTTGATTATTGTTAAGGTAGATATATGCTTGACATCACATGTAATCGGGTAGAGAACTTAAGCTTAAACCTTCTTTAATTGCAGTTCACATAGAGATATAGTGAGTTGGTTGACTTTGGTGTTTAATGGATTTCTATCTTAATTGTGGATTGACGTTAATATGGTTTTATTGCATCGAGAGGTGGTTAATACTACGTTCGTGTTCTTGATTAATAAACTTGGATATTGAATTGAGTTGGAATAAAAGGGTTGAAAATCAGAGTGAAACTCAGGGTGAAATCCTAAGTCTAATTCTCCATTAATTGTTAAAATTCTTGATTTTGATATTAGTAATTGTTTTTGTGACTTATTTATTAATTTAGTTTCTATAGTTTTAAAACCATTGAATTGAATAGTTTAATAGAATTAGGATTAATAGAAAATTGACAATTGTGAAGTTAAAATTCTTGTTAATTTGTCCTCGTGGGAACGATACTTTATTCACTACTATATTACTTGTTGACCACGTACACTTGCGTGTTTTGAACGTATCGATTTTACCCAATAATTCTCCCACTTTATGGCTCGACGACAATGAAGAATTCCCCCTTCATCTTTTCGACCACTTCGTCCTTGGCACTGATGACCACCGCTTCAGAGACATTTCCACATCAGAACTTGTCCGTGCAGGCATGATCCATCAAGCTCGCGTAAGATACTCATAACCAAAGAATATGAATAATCCCTTCTATTTATAATCAATCATATTAATCCATTAAACATCTGCAGGATGCTGGGATCTCAGGGCGGCTCAACCAAAGATATAAAGAAATTGAGGCCGAAGAAAAAGACGCCCGAAAAGAAAATGCACTCCTGAAAGCTTCCTTAGCGAAGGAGAGGAATTTGCACGCCGATGGCTCTTTCTTCTACGAAGGCGTCAAAAAAGATAATGCCAAACTGGGAGAACAACTAGCAACAACAAAAGCCCTTCAACAAACCAGTTCAGAAATAAACTTCAAACTTATAACATAAAATGAAGTACTGAAGAAGAACAACCAAACCCTCACCCACGAAATCCACGACGCAAAAAGAAAAGAACAAACACATCTTCAACTTCGAAGAAAACTAGAAAAAAAAACTTTGAGAGCTCAGAGCCCTTGGCCCTCCGTTAACTGAAGAACTAATAAACAAAATTCGAAGAGAGTATCAAAAATCTCCTATACTCACCAACGAAATTATACAAATGTACGCCGAAGGCTACGAAGCAGCCCGAAGCAAAGGGAAATCAAAGCTTGTTGTCGCCGCACTGAACCCATTACTCCTTTATTCTTCTGAAGATGATGACGAGGACAATGCCAAAGATGACCCTCCCCAATCATAACTTCAAACTTGTAAAAATACAATATTGTAATCTCTTTTACACTTTAATGAAATATAATTGTTCCTTTTACATTTATTCTTCCATAAAAATTTTATACAATTTACTTCACCAAACAATAATCAAAAATTTGAACTCAATACGTAGCATAAATCAAATAAAAACAACTCCGTTCACCATCAAAGGGTTGAACAGATCTGACCAAACATCAAACGATCTTGTTCGCCATCATAATGATGAACAAATCTTGTTCAACATCTTAAGGATGAACAGATCCCACCGAACCTCCCAACAATCTTGTGCGCCATCATAAGGACGAACAAATCCTGTTCACCATCTTAAGGATGAACAGATCCCACCAAACCTCCCAACGATCTTGTTCGCCATCATAAGGATGAACATATCCTGTTCACCATCTTAAGGATGAATAGATCCCATCGAACCTCTAAACGATCTTGTTCGTCATCATAAGGACGAACAGATCCTGTTCACCATCTTATGGATGAATAGATCCCACCGAACCTCCCAACGATCTTGTTCGCCATCATAAGGATGAACAAATCCTGTTCACCATCTTAAGGATGATCAGATCCCACCGAACCTCCAAACGATCTTGTCCACCATCATAAGGACGAATAGATCCAACTTACTAAATAGCAATCAGATAAAACAATATTGGAGAAAAATGCTTTTTTATTGATAACTGTTGAAAGAATTACAGACTCCAAAACTCTGATAACGATTCTACTGAAAATATTTCTGAAGTCTTTACGCATTCCAAGTGTTCTTTATTTCAGTCACATCCATTGCTCGCAACCGATAAGTTCCCGGCTTTGGTACTTTGATAATTTCGTAGGGTCCTTCTCAATTAGGCATCAGCTTTCCCACATTCTGAGGCATAGAAGCTTCCACCTCCCGAAGAACCAAATCACGTACTTTAAACCTTCAAAGCTTCACCCCTTTATTATAATACCTTGCCACTCGACACTGATATGCTGCTTCTCTAACCTCCTCAAACAAATCCAGATTAACCTGAAGTCCTTCCTCATTGTATATTTCTCGAAACTGACTGACCCGAAGAGACGGTGAGCCAACTTCCACAGGAACCAAAGCATCTGAACCATAAGCCAATCTAAAAGGTGAATCTCCCGTAGTAGTTCTCGACGTAGTTCGATAAGCCCGAAATACACTAAGTAACTCCTTAGGCCACCTTTGCCTCATGAAGTCTTCTTTTAATACCATTCAAGAGGGTTCTGTTGGTCACCTCAACCTGCCCATTCGACTGTGGATGTGCAACCGAAGTCTTCCAATGTTGAATTCCTAAATCCTTTAAGATTGCCTCAAACTTCAATCCCACGAACTGACGTCCATTATCCGAAACCATCACCATGGGAATGCCGAACCGGAACACCACATACTCCTTTAGAAACTTCAAAAATTCCTGCTCCGTAATCGACCAAAGAGGTTTGGCCTCCACCCATTTAGTTATATAATCAATTTCCACTATAACAAAACTAACCTTCCCTTTAGCCTTCAACAACGGACCTAGTATATCCACTCCCCAAACATCAAAAGGTATGGAAGATAAAACCGAATACAATTCCTCCGGTGGCTGATGTGGAATCGGGCTGTTCAGCTGGCACTTTGGACACTTCTTCACATAATCAGTTGCTTCTTTGAAAATTGTCAGCCAATAATACCCTTGCCAAAGTACCTTATACACCAATGACTTCGCCACCATATGATCACCACAAATCCCTTCATGAATCAAACGAAGAACGTACTTAGCTTTAGACGGTACCAAACACTTCAGCAAAGGAGACGAATAAGCCCGTCGATAAAAATCCCATCAATAAGCATGAAGTTCGAACTTGAATACATAAATTTCTTTGCTAGCATTCGATCCGAAGGTAGTACACCATCGACCAAATTAGGAGTGATCATTCGGTTATAACCGAACCGAAATGGCTATTCGGTTATAACCGAAAACCGAATTATAGCTAATTCTACTATCCGAAATACTATCCAAAATTTGAAACTAACCGAATTATCGAATACCGAATTACCAAATTATACATTCGGATATTCAGGTAATAACCGAACCTGTGCTCAAAATTAAAAATAAGAATAAAGCAACAGACTACAAAGTAACTTAAGTACTTAAATGTTAACATCTAACATCTAACATGTCAACATGCCAACATAAAGTTTATGACACAGTAGCAACAAGCCAACAAATACAACATCAAATTAACTGTTACAAATTAACTGTCCACATAAAGTTTAAAAATACAGCAGCAAGTCAGCAACAAGACAACAAATTAAACCAACAAGCAAGAAGCAAGAAGCAACAACATGACTCCATGAGATATCCCAGGCTGACTTAGTAAGAAGCAGCAACATGAACTCAACAACATGACTCCATGGGATTCCCAGCAACAAGCCAACAAGCAACAGGCAACAACAACAAGAAGCCAACAGCATGGTGTTTGAGATATCCCAACAACAGCAACAACCAACAGGAACAGCAAGAAGCAAGCAAGAGATATCTCAGTAACTGCAGTTAGGTAGTAGATGACAGTTAGGTATTGAAGAATGGTGTTTGATCTTTAACAGTTAACACAGATGAACAAAACAGTAAATAGCTAGCAGTTGTGCTAATGATTTGAAGCTATCATGAAATAAACTATTGTTCTTGAAGTAATAAAGGCATGTTCCTCTTCAGCTTTATACAGATTGAGTATCATCTTTCCTTTAATAATTTTCTTATTTACAATTGAAATGAATGTTAATATTGAATTCAACATTTCTTCCAAGGTATATAGAAGAACATACAGATTTTGTAAGGTAACATGAAGATTGGACGGAATACTTCCCTCAATCTAGTTGTTGCTCAAATTTCTGCTACAAAACAATTTCACAAACATTAAATATAGCATATACAATATTGATACATAATAATTTCTATAAGTAAACGTAAATGCAACATACATGATTTGGAAAAAGGGCTAAAACAACATTTTAAACTAATGTGGATGATATGCTAAAGGGAAATAATCCACAAGTGAATCTGTTTATGGATCAGAGATGTTTCAGTATCAGTCCAACATGATGGCATGGTTCATTTCATTAGCCAATCTTTTGATTCTTGAAACTCTTTCCTACAGTAATGCCTTTAGGAGTATAACATATGGTTATAAAAATTGAATTGCAATGATGAATCAAGAGACGAATTTACCTCATTAAGCAAGTTGAGTCACGGAAATATTGGCATCATTAGTAACAAGGCTCAAGTTGGATATTGCTGAAAATTGAAAAATATAATTAAACACATTATTTTCAACAAACAATTATTTTATTAGTTCAATAAAATAAACAAAAACAATAATTATTACCACACTCAAATTTATTGGCTAAGTCGATATCTTCCTCCACATTAATATTATTCTTCACTTTAATCTAATCTCGAGAACATATGAGAGCTTCCACCATATTAGGAGTCAATGAAATCCTAAATTCATAAAGAATGCGTCCCCCCGTGCTAAATGCGGACTTCGAAGCAACGGTAGAAATGGGAATAACCAACACATCACGGGCAATACGTGCAAGGATAGGGAATCTTGCACTATTAACTTTCCACCACCCCAAAATATCGAAAGTCTCATCAACTTCTTCCACATCTTCACTTAAATACTTGTCCAATTCAGATTTGTCTCCAAGTATAACTCCGGTCCAACGCTTTTTGAACTCTTCTGTAATTCTATTTGTATTTTGGGATTCCATTGAACTAGAACCTTGGGATGACATTGACATGTTACTTAAACTTGATTTTCCACTTTCTTGAGTTGAATACTTTTTTCTGTACTCATTAAACAAATCTTCCATTGATCTCTTCACACCATCGACAATCTCCATCCCAGTGGCCTTATTACTTGATTGATATTCTAAATCGCTATATTCATTATTAATATCAAAATGAAGATCTATTTCCAAACCCTCCAACAGATTTTCAACTTCAATTTCACCATTTCCATACATTCTTTCTAAACCAAATTGAACAAAACTCAACTTATACCGAGGATCAAGCACAACGGGAATATATAACAACATATTCATTTTTTGCCACATTTCCCCAATACTTATCATATTTCATTTTCATTGCCTTGGCTATTTTTTGCAATTCTCTATCATTACTTCTTTCCCAGTCATTCAAAATAATGTGTCGCATATTTCAAGAAATGCATTATTTGATGTGACATAAGATGAGCCCGAAATACGCACAGTGAGATTATAAAAATGTTCTAAGAATCCAACAAACAATTTAGCCTATTCCAATCCGAGTCCGTTGGAATATTTTGACCCCCCATTCCTTTTTCAAAGCCACGATCTTTAAGCCCAAATTGATCAAAAGCTTCCTTATATTTTAAGATCGAACTTAACATCAAATAAGTTGAGTTCCATCTAGTTGGGCAATCTAGACTTAAGCCTTTCTTATCTTCAAGACCACAATACTCAATACAGTCCTTAAATGACTTGACCCTAGCCGGAGATTATTTTGCATACTTCACTGCACACCTAATTGTCTCAATAGATTTCTCAATCAACTTCAACCCATCATTCACAACAAGATTAATAATGTGAGCTATACATCTCACGTGAATGAATTTACCACCTAAGACATTGGTTTTCCAGTATGTACATCTATCTCTCAAGTAAGCCGCAGCAGTATCATTTGAGCTAGCATTATCTACAATAAGTGTCATAACTTTAGAAAGTCTCCACTCTTGTAGACAAGACTCAAACCATTTCCCCAATGTCCTTCCCCTTATGACTTGTGATGGTTCAAAAATTCAAGATTTTCTTATGCAATTTCCAGTTTTCATCAATAAAATGAGCAGTAACACACATATAATTCAAGCGTTGATTAGAAGTCCAAGAGTCAGTTGTGAGGCTAACAAGTTCACAATGTTTTCTAAGGATTGTTTTCAACTTACTCTTCTCATTCTCATACAAACAAATACAATCTCTAGCAAATGTAAAACGTGAAGGCAATTGAAACCTAGGACAAGCAACTTGCATAAGTCTTTTAAAACCCTCCTTCTCAACATGTTTGAAAGGAAGTTCATCTACAATAAGATGGTGAACTACGGCTGCCCTAACCGCTTCTTGGTTAAACCTCCAAGAAGTGAGTGTACCCTCACATGCCCCTCCCTCTCCCTCACCCTCTTTGATCCCTACAAGTTGGGGTTGAGCTTTGTCCATGTTGATAGGATTTTTTTTACAAGTTCTAAAGTGATTTCTTAAAGAAGTAGTGCCATTTCAAGATGAATCAGCAGCTAATTCTTTTTCACAATAAGTACACTTACCTTTGATGACATTACCATCCTTATCTTTAACGGGAATGAAGTGCCCCTCAGTCAACACCTTGGCTAGGTGTCATCCTTTTTCTTGCCATCTTTACACTTTCCGAGTGTCCCGTAGTTTTTGTACTTGTCGTGGTTTCTTTTGACCCGGGCTCTATATTGGTGGGAACACTGTCGTTTGTCTCTCTCCCATGTCCAATTGGATCAAGGTCATCAAGGTTAGGCTCGTCCGTATCATCCACCATGTGCAAATCATTTAAAATACTTCTTGACATCATCTACAAATGTCAAAAAAATCAAATTATTATGTCAATCACTATTAACTATCAACATAGGTGTAATTTTGAAGCAAAATAAAAAATACTCAAACAATTAGAAAATATATAGTACACATGCAGAAATGGTGCAAGTCCAGCGCAGCTAAAGAACCTCACAGGCCAGCTAGTTTATTGCAGAAACTCTAATGAGCTAAAGTTTACAAAGGCAGGGGAAAAAATGTCTTTTAGAGTAGATTTCATTACTTATAATGTCGTCTTGATGAATCATAAGTGGTTTGCATGTTTATGTAATTCTCAAGTTCTAAGGAAATATGATAACTGCATTTTATAGAATAACCAAAAGATGATTTAATGATTAGCATATTAATTTGTCATTACCGTGTCATATAATCTTTCCCCCCCCCCTTTGTAGCATGGATAATCACATAAAATGTACTTCTAATTTAGTATATTTATGTGTAACTTCTTACAAAACTATAAGACTATGAAATTCCTCGCCAGGACCCCAACTTTTATGACACCCAATTTGGGGAAAAGGGGCCAAAGAATGTTACAAGTGCAATAGATCTTTTTGACCATGAAGGTAACTGTTTGCACCTCTAGACTCTAGTTGTGTCAACAGCAGCTTGCATAAAGATAAATCCAAACATTTGAAACCCATTTGGTACAAAGAAGACTAGAAGAGTACAAAGAAGAACATAGTTTAAACTCTAAATTACTAATCAAAACAACATGTAGTCATGCACTCGAATCTTGATAGTGATTAGGGAATGAAAATTTACCTGGAGTCGAACTAGGGAGAGCCGGAGAGAGCCGGACTGCAAAAGGTGAGATGACGCGACAGAAGCCGAGAGGCGGAGGCCGGAGCGGAGATTGAGACGGAGAGAGGCGAAGGGCGGAGAAGATGTAACGGAGAGAGGCGGAGCCACGAATGCTGGAGCCCGGAGACGATAGTCGACATTTCACACTTCAGTACTTCACAGTCGAGAGTCGAGAAGCAAGAAACCAAGAAGAGGCTGAGGAATTGATTTGAGATCTGGGATGGGAGCGGCTAGGGAAAAACCTAAGATATATCTTTAACTTACTAAATACTCGTAGATATTAGATAATATTATTAAATTATTATTATTTTTAAATATTAATGTTCGGTTATTCGGGTAATCAAATCATCTATTTTTTAAAACCGAAACCGAATACTGAGCAGTAAATCGGATATAACCGAAATAAGAAAAAAAACCGAAAAACCAAATTAATTCGGTTAAAAAATTTCGGTTCGGTAATTCAATTTTATCCAGTTTTTGCTCACTCCTACACCAAATAGTCGAGGTGTGACGCCCCCAAAATAGGTATACATCACCCATCTTGAGTCGCCAAATACCTGGTACACAATTCATATACAACTTTATTATATAACAGTCGTGTAAAATACGACTAAACATATACTGTGAGTTTTAATACAAATATTGTCATCTAGATAATATACAAACTCAATGTGGTCCTCATTACATTTATTATTATACTATTTCATAGAATAGTGAGGACTACTAATGCTATCATCTGGACCATCACTCCGTTCCCCGACTAGTCCCTGCTACGCTCTCATTTCCTGAAGAGAACAATGAAAGCAAAAGGGTGAGCTCAACTAGCCCAGTAAGAAATATTATGACTAAGATAATGCAGAATAAATTATCATTAGCCTTCACCAGTGTTAAACTGATAAAATATAACAAATATCAAGTTTAACTGCAGCAGAACAAGCAATCCATTAGAAGAGTCAAGTAGAGAATAAACTCTACTATCTTCTATGATTTAAAAGGTTTTTCATCACTTTTATCGCTGGGACTCAGCTTAATAAATAATCCACATCATCGAATCACCCCTGCACTACGGCCAAGGATATTCTTTAGTATCACGACCACAAATTATCCATGCACTACGGGCCAAGGATATTTGTGTATTCATTAATGGTCATGATCATGCCAACAACTGTCCATCAATGCACTACGGGCCAATGAGGACTTTTACCACATCATTTGTAACATTACGGTCATGATTACACCAAAAATCCCTGGTCATAATCATACCAAGTCCATATATGCACTACAGGCCATAGATGACTTTCAACAAAATATAAACATGAGGATGATGACAATGATATAAGAATTCAATAAAAACAAGTTCAAGAATTAATTTATCCAGGAACTAATAACGTCCAAATTGTCAACATGATACTTCTTTGTGGAGTAAAATTCAAGAATGCTTAGAAGAATATTTCCATGAAAAGATACTGGATGAAGCGCACAAATCAAGGATATTCCACTATCATGGAGTATAGAAGTCAAAACTTTAACCAACTAAGTATAATAAAGAATGGAATAACAAAAGAAATCACCAAGCATGCGATGAATCAAGATGCATAAAAAGTTATTCCAATGTAATAATAAATAACGGAACCAGGTCATGCGTAAACGATGTATGTGATATTCCAACAGAATAATAAAGAATGGAACCAGTCCCAAGAAAGCGAACAGTATGTGATATTCCAACGTAATAATAAAGATCTGAATCAAATCCCACAGAAAAGCGATAGACAAGATATTCTAATAAAATAATAAAAATCGAATCGTCCCGCAGAAAACGCATGCATGTGATATTCCAACAAAATAATAAAGAATGAAATAATGTAAGAATTTCACCATGTATGCGGTATTTAGATAGATAGGTTATTCCAACATAATAATAAAGAATGGAATAACAGAAGTTCTCTTCTTGAAGATGAAAGAAAGAAATAATACCCCCTACCGTAAAAGAAACTGAATATAAGAGTAGGGAAGTAGCAGAATACTTTTCTTATTTCTCTCTATAATTTCTCTCTCTAGAGTTTCAGTGAATTCGTAAGAAATAATGAAGGAATGAGCTTCTATTTATATAAGAATGGGCTGCATAGTAACTAATTCATAAATGGTTCAGATTGATTTACTTTTAATCGGACGGTCCATAATTAAAGTAAAATTTTTTAAATAAAATATAATATATTATATATAAATATATATATATTATATATATAACATGTGCAAGAAAAAAAAATCACGAGTGGAAGACTCGTGAATTCATCTTACTCCCTCTGTGCATTTTTTCAAACTTACATATATATATATATATATATATATATATACATAATAATACTCCTCCCGTCCACCCTAATTTCCCCCCCCCCACCCACCCACCCACCCACCTTCCATTAACAATATTATATATATATATGTATATATAATACTTATACTTATATATATATATATATATATATATATATATATATATATATATATATATATATATATATATATAAAAAAACTAAAATCTAGATAACTTCTACCGACAATTTTTTAAAATGGGAAAGTGGGGGTCCAAATAATAGGTACAATTTACATCAAATACTTCATAAAATCCCCTCAATATTTTTAAACAACATTTATCATCATTATTATAATTCACAATATTAATCGACTGTGTCGCTCCTGTGAAAGAGGCTTTCCAATAAGGATTTCTCCCTATCAAGCGCCGCAATTAGGTGACCAAACCTCTCCTCGACGTAACTTCGAGACATCGTTAATATTGCAAATAATAATATTAATAACTTTGTCATCTCAATTATTGATTTAATAATATATAAAATATTGACAATAATTGAATCAAATAACGTGAGATACTATGCGAAATTATCAGAAGCGATAATTGAACAAAATTGAGTGACTTCTCACGTAAGCATCAATAATCAAAACCGTAAAGCTACTCGCGTAACTACGCATATTCTCGTATTTTTTAACACCGGGTGTTTCAATAGTTAATTGTAGAAACTTTCGCCGTTATTTTTATAAAGTATTTTTGTCGCTTTCAATCCGACAATAATTCCGTTAGGGGGGTCCACCAATGATTGTGCCATTGTTATTTAATATTCCCTGTTAAAACAAATATTCCCCAACCAATCGAATATTATATAACAACTTACGTACTTTGCAAAATTTATAAATATTACCCACAACTATAACATTATATCAAATTCATTCCATAATATTCAAAAATGATATTTATAGAAAATTCATCTTTATTCATAAAAGTTGGGGTCTTACACGAGGTATAGAGACATCCAACAATTAGACCGTTCTACACACATCACTTCCACATGCTGAACACTTGGCTGATTCAGAACCTCTAAATAAGCCGACCCGTCAAATGTACTCGCTTTATTTGTAGCCAACTTCGCCAATGCATCAACTATTGAATTATTTGATATGTTTATCCCTTGAAACATATAAGAATCAAAACACTAAAGCCGATCCTTAACTCTGCCAGATATTTTACCATCCTTAAACCACGAGCCTCGTATTCCCCTGAAACCTGCTTAACGACCAACTGAGAGTCACTGAAAATAACCAACCTCCAAACATCAAGACTCTTTGCCAAACGCAACCCTGCCAAAACTATGATGCCCCCAAAATAGGTTCACACAACCCATTCTGAGTCGCCAAATACATGGTACATAAATTAAATATAACTTCATTAATACAACTATTAATTATCGTGAATAGTACCCCATGAATAGTATCCCGTAAATAGTACCCAAATAAATAGTACCCCGTGAATGGTACCCGAGTGAATAGTACCCTGAGTGAGTAGTACCCGAGTGAATAGTACACTGTGAATAGTACCTCGAATGAAAATATTGAATTTTAATAAGAAAGTTCAGACCAATATTCCAATGAAACGATACTAGATGAAGTGCAAAACTCAAGGATATTCTACTAATTTCAAGGATTATAGAAGCAATACTTATCATAGTAAGTTTAGATTAGGAATATGAAAAGAAATGATATATGAAATTGCAGATGGATTTTCACTCGTCATGCTGTAATCCGCGTAAACATATCTTTTCCACAAATAAAGAATGAGTACGAAGGGTTATTCACCATGCATGCGGTAATCCGCGTAGACAGGTTATTTCCACATATTAATAAAGAATGAATACGAAAAATAATATCTCTTACGTATACGAAAAGTAATATCCCTTACCTTAGTAGGAGATTGGATACTGCAATAGTGAATTAGCAAAATACTCTTCTTCTTTCTCTCTATAATTTTAGTGAATTCGTAAGAAAAAAAAAATGAAGAAGTGAGCTTCTATTTATAGGAGAATGGACTAAATAGTAACTAATTCACGGACGATCCAGATTGATTTTGTGACGCCCCCAAAATAGGTCCATTCCATCCAACCCATTCTGAGTCACCAAATACATGGTACAGAAATAACTACAATTTCATTAATACAATTGTCGTGAAAAATACGACAACACATAAACTGTGAGTTTAAATACAAATATTGTCTTCTAGATAATATCCACACTCAAATAAGTCCTCATTACAATTATTGATACACTATTTTATAAAATAGTGAGGACTACTAAAACAACTGTCTTGAACCATTACTCCACACCCCTCGACTAGTTCCCTGCTATATTCTCGCCTCTCGAGAAGAAAAATGGAACAAAAAGGAAAAGGGTGAGCTCAACTAGCCCAAGAAAGAATATTATGACTAAGATAATGTACAACAAATTATCCTTAGTCTTCAACAGGAAAAATCGATAGAATACAATAGACAACAAGTTTTAGATCAAGAATCATAATGAAAACAACAATTCATTAGAAGAGTTAAGTAGAGAATGAAATCTACTATCATCTATGAATTTAAAAGTCCATCATCGATATTTTATCCCTGTAACATCAATCAATATACATCATAAATCAAATATTCATCTTTGCACTACAGGCCAAAGATATTCACCAGTTAGTCATGTTCATCTAAACACCTGTTCATCTTTGCACTACGGGCCAAAGATATTCATCATAAAATCATTCATCTTTGCACTATGGGCCAAAGATATTCAGTTATATCATCATTTAAGAGTAAAGATGATGAAAAATATTTTAAAGAAAACGAATCCAGTGAAACAAAAGAACAAGTATTAAGGATTCATACTTTAAATAACCCAAGTTCAAAAATACTTCATAAATAACCAGTTGGAGTAAAATTCAAGAATGAAGTTCAAAACGTAGATCCAATCAAAGATAAGAATCATAACAGATAATCTTGGACACAGAAAAGAAAATTTAATTTTTTCGTGAATAGTGTCGTATTCGTGAATAGTGCCGTATACGTGAATAGTGCCATATACGTGAATAGTAACTCTGACCTCAAAAGATAGAAATTTCACAAAAAAACATCATCACGCTTCGTGAATAGTAACTCGTGAATAGTAACTCATGAATAGTAACTCGTGAATAAGAACTCATGAATAAGAACTCCACATGAAAAAGTTTCAAATTTGATAAAAATTTCCAACCAATATTTCGGCATAATGATATTGAAGAAATACTATCATTTTCAAATAAAATAACATCCCTTACCTCAGAAAGAATAGTACTTCTGACTGGAATACTGGATATAGTGCTGAAAGAACTTGCACCGTATATCAATACTCAAAGTACTAAAAATACTCACAATAATACGCTCGATAATATAGAGAGAGAAAGAGAGAGAAAACTTTAGTTTCTGGTGTGATTTTGAATTCTAACCTAAGCACCCTATTTATAGGAAATTGCTTAGAACACCAAAGCAGAAAATTTATTAAAATAATTTTATTTAATAAAAATTCAAGCCCACCACCCAAGAATCTGAATTTTAGCAATTCACACATGCTAACCTTCTAGAAAAAATAAGAAAAAACGTTTTTCATAAAATAAATAATTAAAACTTCCAAAAATAATTATTCTGGAACTTCGGAACTTCAATAATTCATAATAAATAGCCTTTTTGTCATAAAATTCGAATCTCGCGACTTTTTATAGGAAATTCAATTCTCTACAACTTTGTAGAAGAAAGTTTTTCCAAATTCCAAACAACAATTGACCGAAATCCACAAACGGGCGATTTTACAGGCTATAATCAAATTTCAGTCAAGAAATGGGGTCCACCGACACACAAAACATGTGTTAATCATTTAATGCAACAAAAATACTCTTCCTCCTCATATACTCATATATCCCACATTCATTGTAAAAATATCATCATTAATATATTATTGAAATAATATATTTAAATGAATTATTTTATCAGAAAAAGATAAAATATTAATTTTTAACAATTGTCACATTAAAAATTTTCTCCATCTATATCCATATAAAATTAATATTTTCCTTATCATATAAATCAATAATTAATTATTCACAAATAATATTATAGATTCACATTACTGGCAACCAGGCCGTTCCCAGGAAAGAGGGGGCTTTCCAATAAGAATTTCTCTTTACTGGCGCGCAATTAGGTGACCAAACCTCTCCTTAGACAGAACTTTCTAGACATTGCCAATAATGTTTTCTGATAATATTATTCAGATAATATGAATTATTACTTCGATAATGGAAAATACTGTGTAGTGACAATTATTGAAACAACAGTAATATAAAAAAATCAACGCAACATTTATTGAATCAATAAAATAAAAGACTGAATATTAATTACTGTAACAATTATTGAGTAGTGCCTTCTTACGTAAGAATCAATAATTGGTGCAATATCGTGTGCTACTGTGCAACAACGCGTATTACTTTGTTTTAACCACCGTATTCCAACAAAGATAATTCAGAATAATCAAGCACTATTATTTATAAACAACTTATACTTGTCGTTATCTTCATCCAATCGCTTTCCATTATGGGCCCACACAAGGCTGCGCCGTCGTACGAATATTCTCCGACAGTAAGAATATTCCACGACCAAACGAATATTCTCTGACAACAATGAGTATTTTATAACCATTCGCTTATTTAAAATATTTGCGCATTTTACCCATAACTAACCACATTAATCAAATCAACCCTTACTATTTCAAAATGATAAATAGAGGAAATTAAATCATTATTTATAAAAAGTTGGGGTCTTACAGATTTACTATTAAAACCTCAACCGACGGTCTAAAAAAATTAGCACATCTCCCTATGGAATAATAAGCCAAACCTACAACAAACGCCTCAAGACAAACCCCTCTACTTATATCAAAAATTAAATAAATATTTACCACAAATCACTTATCTTCAATAAACATATTTTTAATCTTTCAACAATTATTCATCATTAATATTATAACTCACAATATTGACAATCAGATCATTCCCAAGAAAGAGGGGGGCTTTCCGATAAGGATTTCTCCTTATTGGCGCGCAATTAAATAACCTAACCCCTTTCCTTGACAGAACTTTCTAGACATTATCAATAATGCAAATAATAATATGAATAACTGTGTCGTCTCAATTATTGATTTAATAATATAAAATATTGTGCAGATGATACTGTGACACTAATTGAATCAATAATATGAGATACTATGCAGCAACTACTATTGCAATAATTGAATAAAACTGAGTGACTCCTTACGTAAGCATCAATAATCAGAGATACCGTAAATATCGTATTGCTCATCGCGCAACAACCACACGACATCGTACTTTTTATCACCGGATTTCAACAGTTAATGGTAAAAGTTTGCCGTTATTTTTATAAAAAGGTTATTTCTGTTGCTTTTTATATCCGACAATTATTTCGTTGTGGGGTCCACCAATGATTGTGTCATCATACGGATATTCCCCGATAAAAAGAATATTCTCCGACCAAATGAATATTTTATGATAACTTGCTTACTTAGTAAAATTTTCACATATCACCCATAACTATAGCATTATATCAAATCAACACCTTATTATTCAAAATAATATTTAGCGAAAATTAAATATTTATTCATAAAAAGTTGGGGTCTTACAAATATTGCCTCTTACTCAGCCTTATTATTCGTTGCCCTGAACCCGAACCTGATAGGCTACTTGTGATGCCCCCAAAATAGGTCCACACAACCCATTCCGAGTCGCCAAATACATGGTACATAACCCAAATACAAACTTCATTAATACAACTGTCGTGCAAAATACGACAACACATACGCTGAGATTTTTAATAAAAATATTATCTTTTAGACAATATCCAAACTCAAATAAAGTTTTCATTATAATTATTATTACACTATTTTAAAAAATAGTGAGGACTGCTATAATAACCATCTTGGACCATTACTCCACTCCCTAACTAGTCCCAGCTACATTTTCGCCTCCTGAGAAGAACAATGGAACCAAAAGGAAAAGAGTGAGCTCAACTAGCCCATTAAAGAATATTATTGTGACGCCCCCAAAATAGGTATACAACACCAATTCTGAGTCGTCAAAATACATGGTACAGAAACAACTACAACTTTATTAATACAACATAAAAACTGTGAGTTTAAATACAAATATTGTCATCTAGACAATATCCACACTCAACTAAGTCCTCATTTCAATTATTGATACATTATTTTACAAAAATGATGAGGACTACTAAAATAACTTCTAGAACCATCATTCCATACCCCGACTAGTACTCGCTACATTCTCGCCTCCTGAGAAGAAAAATGGAACAAAAAGGAAAAGGGTGAGCTCAACTAGCCTAATAAAGAACATTATGACTAAGATAATACAGAACAAATTATCGTTAGTCTTCAACAGGAAAAAATCTAATAGAATACAATAGACAACAAGTTTTAAATCAATATTCGCAGCGGAAATAATAATTCATTAGAAGAGTTAAGTAGAGAATGCAAACTACTATCTTCTATATATGAATTTAAAAGTTCATCGCCTATCTTTTATCCCCTCAGTAACATCAATCAATATATATCCGGAATCAAATATTCATCTTTGCACTTACAAGCCAAAGATATTCATCATTGGTCATGTTCATCTAAACACTGCTCATCTTTGCACTACGGGCCAAAGATATTCATCGAAATCATTCATCTTTTGACTACAAGTGCCAAAGATATTCAATTATATCATCATTTAGGACTGAGGATGATGAAAAATATTTTAAAGAAAACGAATCCAGTGAAACAAAAGAATAAATATTAAGGATTCGTACTTTAAACAATCCAAGTTCAAAAATACTTAATAAATAACCCGTAGTGGAGTAAGATTCAAGAATGATCAAAATATGGATACAATCAAAACTAGTATCCATAATAGATATCTTGGACGAAAAACGAAAATTTAATTTTTCTGTGAATAGTGTCGTATTCGTGAATAGTGCCGTATACGTAAATAATGTCGTATACATGAATAGTGACTCCGAAACTAAAAGATAGAAATTTCACAAAAAAGATCATCATGCTTCGTGAATAGTACTCGTGAATAGTAACTCATGAATAGTAACTCATGAATAGTAATTCATGAATAGTAACCCTGACATAAAAAAGTTCCAAATTTGATAAAAAGTTCCAACCAATATTTTGGCATAATGATATTGAAGAAATAATATCATTTTTAAAAAAACTAATATCCCTTACCTCGTAAAGATAATACTTTTAGTTGAAACACCGGATATAGGCTATGACTTGAACTTACACCGTATATCAACACTCAAAGTATTAAAATACTCACAAGAATACGCTCAATATATCGAGAGAGAAAGAGAGAGAAAACTTCAGTTTCTGGTGTGATTTTCAATTATAACCTAAGCACCCTATTTATAGGAAAATACTTAGAACACCAAAGCAGAAAATTTAATAAATTAATAATATTTTCAAAACTTATTCATACGCACACCTTTGAATCTGATTTCAGCCACCAAAATAGTCCACCATAATGACAAAAAACGTTTTTCTAAACAAAATATTTAAAACTTCCAAAATTTAATTATTTGTAACTTCCTAACTTCAATAATTCATAATAAATAGCCCTTTTATCGAAAAAATTCAATATCGCGACTTTTTATAGGAAATTCAATTCTCTACAACTTTTCGTAAGAAAGTTGTTCCAAATTCCAAATGTAAATTAACCAAATCTATAAACCAAGCGATTTTACAAATAATCAAATTTCGGTCCAAGAAATGGGGTCCACCGACACAAAACATGTGTTAATCATTTAATGCAACAAAAATACTCTTCCTCCTCATATACTCATATATCCCACATTCATTGTAAAAATATCACCATTATTATATTATTAAAATATAATAATAAATTATTTTATCGTAAAAGATAAAATATCATTTTTCAACAATTGTCACTTTAAAAATTTTCCCCCTCTATATCCATATAAAATCAATATTTTCCTCATCATATAAATCAATAATTAATTATTCATAAATAATATTACAGAATCACAAGATCGCAACCAGTCGCTCCTGTGAAAGAGGGGCTTTCCAATAAGGATTTCTCCTTACTAAATAAGCAATTAGGTGACCAAACCTCTCCTTGAGCGTAACTTTCTAGACATTGCCAATAATATTTTCTAATAATATTATTCAGATAATATGAATTATTGCTTTGATAATGAAAAATACTGTGTAGTGACAATTATTGAAACAACAGTAATATAAAATATCAACGCAACAATTATTGAATCAATAAAATAAAATACTTTGAAAGAATTCATCGTAATAATAATTGAGTAGTGCCTTCTTACGTCGGAATCAATAATTGGTGCAATACTGCGTACATCTTGTAAGCAACAATGCGTACATCGTGTTTTAACCACCGGTATTCCAACAAGATAATTCAGAATAATCATGCATTGTTATTTATAAACAAATTATACTTGTCATTTTCTTTATCCAATTGATTTCCGTTATGGGGCCCACAAAAGAGTACGCCGTCGTATGAATATTCCCCGACAGCAAGAATATTCCACGACTAAACGAATATTCCCCGACACAATGAATATTTTATAACCACCTGCTTATTTAAAATATTTACGCATTTTACCCATAACTAACCATATTAATCAAATCAACCCTTACTATTTCAAAATAATAAATAGAGGAAAATAAATTTCATTTATTAATAATTTGGGGTCTTACAATTATGACTAAGATAATATAGAACAAATTATTCTTAATCCTCAACAGGGAAAAATCTGATAGAATACAATAGACAACAAGTTTTAATACAATTGCAGCGGAAACAATAATCCATTAGAAGAGTAGAGCATGATATCTACTATCTTCTATGATTTAAAAGTTCATCATCAATATTTTATTTCTGTAACATCATTCAATAAATATTTCAAATCAAAAAATTATCCATGCACTGCCAAGGATATTCATTAGTATCACCAGTGGTCATGATCATGCCAAACACCTGTCCATCTATGTACTACGGGCCAAATAGGACTTTCACCACAAAACTTATCTGTAACATTAAAGGTTTTGATTATACCAATACACAATTTCTAGTCATAATCATACCAATCAACAGTCCATCTTTGCACTACGGCCCAAAGATGACTTCCAATATAAGCATGAGGATGATAACAATGATATAAAGATTCAATTAATTGAGATAAAGGACAAATATTAGAGAGTTCTAATTCAATTTATCCAGAGTTCAAATATGTCCAATTAATTTGTCAACATGATAACTATTTGTGAAGTAAAATTCAAGAATGATATTCATGTATCAAAAATAATTTGGATAGAAAAGAAAATTAAATTCTGTTGTGAATAATACTCGTAAATAGTACCGTATGAATAGTACCATATGTATGAATAGTGCCCATGAATAGTACCATATGAATAGTACCCAGACATGAAAAGTTTAAATTTTAATAAGAAAGTTCAGACCAATATTCAAGTGAAATGATATTAGATGAAGCGCAAAAATTAAGGAATTTCTAATCATTTCAGGAATTATAGAAGCAATACTTACCATAGTAAGTTTAAATTTAGGAATATGAAATGAAATAATATCCCTTCTGTACACACTCGAAATTTTTTGCACACCTGTCACTAATATTGTAGGAGGACAGATTCGTCTTTCAAGAGGGAACCCTGGAAGACAGTTCATATCCATTCCGAATACTACTGGAAGTTCAGCATCAACCCCAGAACACACACTGGGAGTAACAATTCCAACCTCGGAGATAACCCCGATGCTTGCAGATCCAATACCGGAACACACACCGGAGAAGACCGATTAATCTTGGAGATAACCCCGAGGTATCCGGCCTCAAATCCCCAATCATGGAATAGCTACCAACCTTGGTGATCACCCCAAGGAATGCGCTTCGACGATAACCCCTAAATGCTTGTTACAAATGCAACCAGACTTCAATCTCTACATTGCTCACAACGAGACACCCAAAGACTCAACCCGGAGATAACACAAGGAGGACAGGCACACCTCAGAGTTGACACTGAGGACCTTCAACACTTGCAGCAGTCCAATCTCAGCAATAACCCTGAGCAACGTCTACTTTATCAGCCCAAACTGGCAATAACTCCGGTGAGGGGCCAAGGCATCATCTCGCCACTCTAAAGCCATATCACGTCGTCTCAACATTTTATACACACATCTTTACACAAAGATGTCCCACAAGAATAAAGGAAAACCAATCCTGAGTGACTATTATGCGGGGTAACGGATAAAATTTGAAGCTTGAAGACCGGAGGGCATCGTCCCATCTTCAATGACTTCGTACAAACTCTAATCCCATGCCATTATACAACTCTCGACAACAGAGGTCCGAAATAGGTCCTATATACCTCAGTCGGATGCCCGGATTGCAATTCTGAAAGTTTGAGCGGACATTATAGTGCCTACGTGCACGTATTACGAGACGACCCGACCCGAGAAACCCGAAGGCAACCCGGCAAATTTCAAGGTACACCTTTTCTACCGGGTCATAGTACACTGCTACCCCCCTATATAAATAGAGGGCTTGGGGTGGCCATTTTAAGAAGAGAAAGAGCGAGGAAGCCCTGTCAAATTTGCTCCGTACTTGCAATATACTGAGTGCTTTCCCATTTTAAACACTTGTGAGCTCACATATAGCTACTTTTGTACCGGCGGGAGCCGAGTTTCATCCACTTTAAAGATATAGAAGTCTTCTTTGGCAACCCACTGTAAGCATTCTCACACACTTTAAAGCCTTTCTCTTCATCTTTGCACACACCCTTCTTCACGTTGAGAGTTGTGTTGCGTGTGTTTGCCCGGACTTCGGTCCATAGTTTTATTTCAGTTTGTATATACATATATATATATATATATATATATATATATATATATATATATATATATTTATATATATGGACTAACATTATCGAGTTATGCCTCGATTGAGCCTGAGACTTTTGGTCTCGAGCAACCCATTTTGGCCACCGCTACTACCGTAATTTACTTACAAAAAAAAATAAAATATTCTAAGGCCGGTACAGGTAGTAGCGGCTGGCCAAAATGGGTTGCTCCCCAACAATCGGTTGCTGTGGATGGAATCCCTATATATATATATATATACACTTATATATATATGAACTGTTGTCGAACTCTGTTCGATGAGCCTGGATTTTATATCCGGTTCGTTTATTCGCTTTTATATATATATATATATATACTTATATATATGTGAACTGTTGTCGAACTCTATTCGATGAGCCTGGATTTTACATCCGGTGCATTTATAGTTTTCTTTACGTTTCGTCCTGCCTGGAGTTTACTTCGTGGTGGTTGATCGCTTTTATAGTTTTCTTTACGTTTCGTCCTGCCTGGAACTCACTTCGTGGTAGTTGATTTTTGAGACCCCGAATTTTATGAAATAAAAGTATTTAATTTTTCTATTTTGGTAAATAGTTAAATTGATAAAAGTTTAAAGTTAAGGGTAATATGTGAATTTTTTTTCAAAGTAAGTAGGTTGATATAAAATATTCGTTGTGTCGGGGAATATTCGATTAGTCGGGGAATATTCTTTTTGTCGGGGAATATCCGTACGACGATACAATCATTGGTGTACCCCACAACGAAATTATTGTGGATTGAGAAAATGACAAAAATATTTTTATGAGAATAATCTGTAGGAAGTTTTACCGTTAAAAATCTGCTGAACTACTCTTTTGGTAGTAAAAGTACAATGAATACGCGTATGGTTGCATAGTAGCACACAGTATTGATTATTGATGTTTACATGATAAGTCACTCAGTTTTATTTTATTGGTATTATTAATGTAATAAAACAGAAAATCTTTTTATATAAAACATAATACTTTTATAAAGTTATTCTATAAATAGAATATATTATATTCTATTATGCATAGTGTTGCATAGTGTCTCCATATAGTATTTTGTATAGTAAAATCTTTTTTATATAAAATGTAATACTTTTATAAAGTTATCTGCTTTATTAGACAATAATTAGAATATATTATATTTTATTATGCATATAGTGTCTAGATATAGTGTTTGCATAGTAAAATCTTTTATAAAGTTATTCGTTTTATCAATTATAAATAGAATATATTATATTTTATTTAAAAGATTTTACTTTAAATATGGACCGCCGATTAAAGTAAATCAATCTGGACCGCTCACGAAAGTTAGTTACTATGTAGTCCATTTTTCTATAAATAGAAGCTCATTCCTTCATTATTTCTTACAAATTCAATTTGAAACTTTAGAGAGAAAACTATAGAGAGAGTTCTTCTTCTATAATCTTGGCGTATTTCTTTAGAGTTTAAGAAAGCTTTGAGCGTAGTGCAAGTTTTCTTCAAGTATATTCCACCCTACCCGCCGAAATACTTTTCTTTTTAAGGTAGGGATATAATTGTCGACTAAAGCGATATTATTATTATTTATTATTCTCATTGGAATAACTTTTGTTGATGAGTGAGTTTAATACCCATGAATTGGATACATTCGGGCTTAATTTATTGTTGTTCTTAAGTCTTTTAGGATGTTTTTATGTGTTTGTGTCTATTCATGCATGTTTTATGTTATTTTATAGGAATTGGGACAAAAGTTACATGGATCGATGTTTGGGGTGGCTAGATTAAAGTGTTTTCGGCTTGCTATTTACATAGCAGCCACTTCGGAAACCAATTTGACTATAGCTCCTGACATTATTTCGACAAACTTCAAGAATGAAAGTTGTAGATCTACTTCTCCTCTTCCGGAACATCTTGAATCATCAAAATCGGAGTTCGGACGAAGAAGTTATGACCATTTTCCCAAAGGACGTTGGAAGCAGAAAATGTCGATTTTGGCCAACCCGGTCAAGGCGTGATTTTTAGTGTATTTTTGCGGTATTTGGGGCGCTAGGGGCGACTCGAGCCGCCGTTGCCCAGCTTGCTAGCGCCAGGGAAAGGGTTTGAGTCTGCGACTGGATGCGTTTTTGGGCGAATTTTGACACCTTTTGACTCCAAATAGGATGGGGTTGTTCAAAAACTAAAATTGTACTTGTAACCTATAAATACATGATGTAAGGCATAAAATAAAAGGAGATTACATAGCTTAGCCTAGATTAAACACTCCTTTAGATTAGAAAATAACCCTAGTTCTTATTAGTTTTGGAGATTGAAGTAACTTGGAGACCATTGAAGATCAAGAGCAAGAGCAAGAGGGGAGCATCAGATTTGCTGACAACAGATTCTATTCTCTTCTCTCATCTTACTTTTATCTTTTGATGTTTATTCAGTTGTGGATTCTTGGTTTTAATTCATTAATTATGAACTAACTATTTTTGATTAAGATTTCAATTGAACTTTTTATGGCTATGAATTAGTTATTCATTATATTCTAATTATTTATGTTAAAGTGAGTTGTTTATCTTGTCTTGTGCTTATTGCTTAATTATTTGATCAAGAATTACTTTGTTACTTCTGAAGGAATTGGAAGAGAAATTCTAGGGTTAGAATCGGGCATGATATCATGTGACTTAGTTATTTGCATGGTAAAAAATTAAGTTTGTGAATTGAATGGAAATATCTGTCACGTACATGTATATAACACGTAAGGAATTGGGATTGGAAAGAGTTTAATTCAATTGTTTTGCATAGGAATATAACAAGATTAATCTGGATTAAATAGAAGGCAATTGATCACTTGAAAAGGACTTTTGGCATTTGAGAATTCTCAGTAACAATTCAAGAGGCATAATAATTGGGATAATTGGATAATTGATTTATAATTCATAATTGGGGATATCAAGTCTTAATCTTTATTTATTTGAATTCATTCGTTAAAATCTTAGTTTTAATTAGTTAATTTAGCTTTCTTAATTAGAAAAAACACGATTTGAGATTGTTTAAATAAAATTAGTTTGGTTAAAATTAGTACTTGGTGATTTTATTAAATAATTCCTCATGGAATGATACTACTTTCACTTTATTACTTGTTAATCGTGTATACTTGCATCGTATTCATTGATTGCGAAATCGATCAACAAGTTTAAACAAGTAATAAAGTGAAAGTAGAGTATCGTTCCCACGAGGAATTATTTAATAAAAATCACCAAATACTAACTCTTAACCAAATCAATTTTATTTAAACAATTACAAATTGTGAATTTTCTATTTAAGAAAACTAAATTAAACAATTAAAAGAGATTAGTCTAAAAGAAAGCAAATAAACAAAACTAAGATTTGATTGAATTCAGGTAAATAAGGATTAAGACTCCAATATCCCCAATTATGAACTATAAATCAATTATCCAATTATCCCAATTATTAGGTTCATCAATTGTTAATGTAAATTCTCAAATGCCAAAACCCTTTTCCAAGTGATCAATTGCCTTCTATTTAATCCATTAATTTTGCTATATTCCTATGCAAAACAATTGAATTAAACTCATATAATCCCAATTCCTTATGTATTACATGCATGAAAAGATATTTCCATTCTATTCACAAACCTAATTATTCACTTGTGCAAATAACTGTCACATGATATCATGCCCAGCCTAACCCTAGAATTCCTCTTCCAATTCCTTCTAGAGTAACAAAGTAATTATCGATCGATAATTAATCAATAAGCATAAGGCAAGATAAACAACTCACTTTGACACAAATAATTGGAATAAATTAAATAACTAATTTATAGTCATAAAAGGTTCAATTGAAATCTTAATCAAAAATAGTTAGTTCATAATTAATGAATTAAAACCAAGAATCCACAACCGAATAGACATCAAAAGATAAAAGTAAGATGAGAGAAGAGAATAGAATCATTGTCGCAAAACTGATGCTCCCCTCTCGCTTCGCTTCTTTGCTTCTTGATCTTCAACGGTCTCCAAGTTACTTCAATCTCCAAAACTAATAAGAACTAGGGTTATTTTCTAATCTAAAGGAGTGTTTAATCTAGGCTAAGCTTTATGTAATCTCCTTTTTATTTTATGCCTTACATCATGTATTTATAGGTTACAAGTACAATTTTAGTTTTGAACAACCCCATCCTATTTGAGTCAAAAGGTGTCAAAATTAAGCCCAAAAGCTGGGCCCAGCCGCACTAAACCCTTCTCTCCAAAGACTCGGCGCTGGAAACGACACCGAGTCTCTAGAGCGTCCGTGAGCTGCAAAATACACTAAAAATCGCGCCTCGGCGCTGGCCCAAAATCAGACATTTTCTGCTCCGACGTCCTTTGGGAAAATGGCCAAAACGTTTTCGTCCGAACTCCGATTTTGATGATTCAAGATGTTCCGGAACGAGGAGAAGTAGATCTACAACTTTGATTCTTAAAGTTTGTCAAAATAATGTCAGGAGCTATAGTCAAATTGGCTCCGAAGTGGCTGCTGTGTAAATGGCAAGCCGAAAACGCGAATCTAGCCACCCCAAACATCGATCCATGTAACTTTTGTCCCAATTCCTATAAAATAACATAAAACATGCATGAATAGACACAAACACATAAAAACATTCTAAAAGACTTAAGAACAACAATAAATTAAGCCCGAATGTATCCAATTCATGGGTATAAAACTCACTCATCAAATACCCCCAAACTTAAATCTTTGCTTCTCCTCAAGCAAAAACACGAAATGTTATGCAATGCAATGTAATGAAACTAATCTATATGCCTCTGAATCCAACAAGAATGATGTAAACAAGTCTATTTAACCTACCTTAGAGAAATCAAGTAAACATGATAATACATCATATTAAAACAAATCCGTAATTTCCCAATCAATCATCAAATCTTAGATCATTATCACCGATATAGTGCGTGTGTGCTCCACAACAATGTTAATCGATATAAAATCAAATTTAAGACATAATAGATATCTTTGAAGGCATCATACAAAGGTAAATTCACAAAATTCACGAACAAGCTATATCCAACTAAAGTCAAACATCCACCAAATTCAAGAGTCCAACTGGATACTTATGCTTTACTTTTCATTACGGGGGCTTTTTGCTTTTTGCTCTTTTCCTGCTTTTATTGTTTTTTTTAACCATAATCAGCGATGTCTCATTCCATTAGGCTAACAGTGTCACCCTTAGCGAAAGCTTTCACCAACGACTCCTGCACTATATAAGACCTTAGGGCGCTTAGGTTTTAAGATACCCCTTCTAAGCATTTTACTCAAGTAACAAAGGCCCCAAACAAAACTAGCCACTAAATTTTTTTTTTTTCTTTTTTTTTTTTTTTATAGATGGTTGGTGAGTGCGCTTTTACGCTCCATCTCACGCTTGTGTTTATGGGGAGTGTTTCTCCTCAACCCACCACAAGACTCAACATGTTTTTTTTTTTTTTTAAAGCTTATATACCCCAAAATTTCCCCCCAAACTTAAGTTTTTATCAAAATTTAGCCAACTCAGCTTATTCATGTCTTTTCATTCCTTCCCACTAGTTTTATACTTAAGAAATCCATTATGTATCAATTTAAACTTAATCGCTTAATATAGTCATATTAACGTCTTTAACCTTGATTATACCCGGTTTCAAACAGAAAAGAGTCAATTCATAACAAGAAATCACATCAAAGCCTAAATATTCAATACTATACTTATCTACTTAACTCTAGTCTCATCATTGGCCAAAATAGACTTTTACTATCTAACAGTTGGAATCATGCAAATATAAACTAACTGCAACAAACATAGTAAACTAACTACTATTTTTGCGATTTTTAAATTTTTTTTTTAAACAAAAAAAAAAAAAAACGAATGCAACAACTAAATGTAAATAACCCGAAAACATAACGAACTACAATGTAAATAACTAACTATATGCAATACGACACTAAAATGCCCCCAAACTTAACTAGACATTGTCCTCAATGACTGAAATAGAAAAAATTAAAGCAGAGGACTTCCCTGAAAATATAGCAATCTTCCTCCTTGCCCGCTAAGTTTGGAGAATAGGCTAAGCACATGGAACAAATTGGGCACCACACTTGAATTTGACTTGAATAACCTGTAAAACCATGATAGAAGCAATTTTATTAAATCCTAAATAAATGCAAATTCAAAACTACTAATATAAAACTTAATAAAAACTAAAAATAAAAATTAAACTTGGGTTGCCTCCCAATAAGCGCTTGTTTTATAGTCTCAAATGACTTCTTCAATTCTCTATCCAATTCCCCTACGAAAGTTGAGGAACCCTCCATCCATCGGAAATAATATAGCTTTTGGTAGGTTCCCATTTACGATAGCCATTGTATTAAAGTCACCTAGCATGCTTTCTTTAGATAAGATCACATTCAAGAACGCCCAAAGATCTAGGTGGTTTCTCCATCAGGTCTGCTAATATATTCTCGGTATTGAAGCTTGTCGGACACAACAGCTTTCTTCTTCTATCTTCTCCAAATTTCATCGCACCATGGTTTCAAGGTGTACTTGCTTTTACATCACAGAGAGTATTGCCGATACATGATACGACCAATCGGATAAGGTTTTGCAAATCTAACCTGACTCTTGAACTGTGGAGGAGAAGGCACTTGAGGCATAAATAACATTGGCTCATCATCATTGGTTCTCACAATTAGTTCTTCACCGACCTTGTTGTCATTATCCCCACTTGTCTCCTCTTTTTCATCTCGTGGCTCATCCAAATTGTAGATTTGGCTCGGGCCTCCATCGGTCTAAATCCATGTCATAGGTCCAGTGTATTGAGGACGGTTGTTCAACGACGTGCTATCTCTGTTCCACTTGATTTTCCAGATTCTTTAACGATGCCCCATGGAATTGCAAAAGTAAGATCTACTTGATTCAATTTCTTATCTTGTTCCTCGCTCTTTTGTCAAAAGCTCTAATGAATTTTTCCAAGGCTTCTTCCAAACTTGATATCCTCTCTCGTTGTTGAGTCGGATTTTGAAATCCAGAGGTGTTTTGTTGTCAGGTGGTTGAAATATAACTTGATTGTTACTCCATGAAAAATCCGGGTGATACCCCCTAACCTCGATGATAGTTGTTGGGATAGACATAATTATTGGAGTAATCACCACTATACTGCACTCATTCCGAAATCGATGGGCGCATTTATGACTCGTATGATTTCCAAAGACAATAATCACAAGTAACCGCCATACTTTGACGACGCACTGAAGCTTCAAAAGCTTCAAACATCCTCGAAAGTGTCTCAATGCGGCGACAATGCGTAAAGTTTCTAGTCTTTCAATCTCCGCTCCCTTGGTTGAGTCATGTTCGTGTATGACCATTGATACACAAAGCCATCCATGGTACCTAAAAAGAGAGAAATATAGAAAGAGAATTAAAATAAAAATAAAATGTTTAAATTAAGACTAATTTGATTGAAATTAATATCTAAACTAATTATTAAATTAATTCCAAGAATTGGCGTAAAAAACTTGTTGATCGATTTCACAATCAATGAATACGTGTATACTTGCACGTATTCATTGATTGCGAAATCGATCAACACCGTATATATGCGCATCTACCCTATACTTGGTGAAATTCTTCATTATTCCATTCTTTATTATTATGTTGGAATAACTCGCTTATACGGGCAATACCGCATACATGGTGAAATTCTTCCGATATTCCGTTCTTTATTATTCGCCGGAATATCCGTGCGGTAACGTTTACGCTTTTGGACCGGTTCCATTATTTATTATTTTGTTGGGAATAACTTGTTTGCAATCTATCGCATTTATGATGAATCCTTCTATTATTCCATTCTTTATTATTCGTTGGAATAACCTTTCTATGTGGATTACCACATGCATGGTGAATGATCTTTCGTATTCATATGAATAGTATTTTTATTAAAGGGGTTTCGCCTAAAAGGCGATTCGTAATTTTTCTCGACCTCAAAAATTCTCGGAAAAATTTAAAATGATAATTTGATGAGTTTTCTAAATTGTGTCCAAAATGGCGATTTTTGGATGTATAGATTAAGAGTTATGGATTTTATGGGAAAAGACTATTTTAAAAGTAAACTCTTATAACTCCTTGTGGTTAACTCCAAATTTGTGAAATTTTTATTGGGAGTACATGTATATAACAGGAGTATACCCTGTAAATTTCGGAATTTTTGGACAAAAGTACAATTTATGATAAATGTCTAAATATTCGACAGTTTTAGCCATATGAAAAATAGTATATGAATTTAAAAAATTCTGAGAAAAATATATGTTTAAGATGAGACTATATTCTGCTAAATCCCAGAAATGAAATATTATTGGGACTGATTTGGTATTTTTCATGAAAATGAACTAGTTATGAGTAAATGAATTAAATATGTTATGTGAAGTAATAAAATTGGAAAATAGGATTTTATGGCTTGGAAATCCTATATAGGGTATATGCAGATTTTTGATGAGGGATTTGATCATTGATGATGAAATCTTATGAGTATGACATTTTTGAATGATTAAATGCATTATTTGATAAAGTGTAAACAATTGAAATAAATTGTTTATAAGTTTAAGAAATGATTAAAATATTATTATAATATTAATGATATTAGATTATGAGATTATTAAGTGATTGATAACATTTGGTTATTATTGAACGTTGGATAAATTGTATTATAAATGTTTAATATTTATCCTTTATCTCATTTGATTGATTCTTATATCATTGTCATCATCCTCATGCTTATATTGTGTTGAAAGTCATCTTTGGCCGTAGTGCATAGATGGACTTGGTATGATTATGACCAGGGATTATTCGGCATAATCATGACCGTAATGTTACAAATGATGTGGAAAAAGTCCTCATTGGCCCGTAGTGCATTGATGGACAATTTTTGGTATGATTATGGCTATGGATTATCTTCGGCCAAGGGTGCAAAGATGAATTATTTTATAGCATGATCAAGACCGTTGATAAAAACACGATTATCTTTGACCCGTAGTGCATGGATAATTTGTGGTTGTGATACTAATGAAAAAGTCCTCATTGGCCCGTAGTGCATTGATGGACAGTTTTTGGTATGATTATGGCTATGGATTCTCTTTGGCCAAGGGTGCAAAGATGAATTGTTTTATGGCATGATCAGGACCGTTAATGAAAACACGATTATCTTTGGCCCGTAGTGCATGGATAATTTATGGTCGTGATACTAAAGAATATCCTTGGCCTGTAGTGCAGAGATGATTCGATGATGTGGATTATTTATTGAGCTGAGTCTCAGTAATGAAATATTAATTCATGGATGTGATAATAATGAATATCTTTGGCCGTAATGTAAAGATGATTTAATGATTACGAGCATGAATTGTGATTTGGTATAACTATGATTTTTGATGTTTCAGGTGAAGATAAGTGATGAAAATTATCTTCGTCCTGGGTGCGAAAAGGAATTCAGAATCACAATTATGATTATGAGTTATTCATATGATTGTGGATAAGAATTGTTGATTGATTTTACAAGGATAAAATATTATTGGTGGACTTTTAACACGGAGAAGATAATAGACCTGATGGTCTATTTGACTCTTCTAATGGATTTCTCGTTCCGCTGCAACTATGGTTGAAAAGTTTTATCATCTACCATATGTTCCAAATCTCTGATTTATTATTGATGAAAGCTATTGATAATTAAATTATCTTTAGTCATGATATTATTTACTAGGCTAGTTGTGCTCACCCTTTCTGCTTCACAATTCCTTTCAGGTAATAAGAGTGTTGCCGTAAGAGTGTTGTCATTTCGATTGAAAGGGATAATAGGGAATAGAACGTTGGTCTCTAGTTGTGAAGGTTCTCCCTAAACAATATAGAAAAGTGTGTTGTATTCTATACAACATTTAGTAGTTATATTTGGTGAATCAAATAGGGTGAGGTGAACCCAACTTTGGAAGGGTGTTTTGCCACTATTATACAAGATGTCTAATGACATACAACCTCGTGTTATCATGAGACAGGGTTGTGCGCATCCACTTGTTGAGTATATCTACGGGCACTACCTATATGATCTTGGAGTTGATTTAAAATATAATTTTCACTTGGAAACAATGGAGATAGTTATATGTCAAGAGAAGACTCACCATTGGAAAGAAGATGATAGTAATCTTCTCGTTTTTCTTTGGGGTCTATTGGGTCAACCAAGGATAATTCTGTGGCCATATGATATCTATTATAACCTAGACGCATGACCTCCCATTTACGAAGGTTTCCTTGAGCACTTCCCAAAGATGTTAATTTCTAAAACAGTATTTGACTATACTTTTATATAAAGTACCATTGTAAGGTTGTGGTCGAGGCACCATGAGAGTTACATACATTTGTATTAAAACTCACGATTAATCTATGGTCGTATTCTATACTTATGACTAACTAGATTGTATAAATAAAGTTGTATTTGAATTTTGTACCATGTATCTGACGACTCAGAATGGGTGATGTATACCTAATTTTGGGGGCATCACATGATTGGTTTGTACAGCTTTATTTACATTTTGTCCCACCTGGAGTTTTCTCCGTGGTGGTTGATAGCTTTTACAGCTTTATTTACATTTCCGATCCCCCATGGAGGTGCTTCGTGGTTGGTGATCATGTTTGTATATATATATTTATAGCTTTTATATATATTGTGACACCCCCAAATCCGGGTTATCTGACCCCCTAGTTTGGTGTTCACGATCCGCAATATAATACCATTTAACTACCCATTCATATATATATATATATATATATATATATATATATATATATATATATATATATATATATGAATAATATATAAGTTATTAACATATGTTGTTAATACATAAGTCCCAGGTCCACTAACCTTAACATTACGAAAATACCCCTTAGATATACAAAAAGGGTTTACAATACAATACAACATAATCATAATATTGTTCATTATACTACTCCAGCATCTTGCCTTTGCCTTTGTTCTTCTTCGATCAGCTGGCCTCTTCGATTCTAATTGAAATGTTTTATATATAGCAAGGGTGAGCAACAAGTTTGCCCCGCAAGTTAAGACATACAATAAATGTATACGAATCAATAAGAACAAACTATCTATTTTTGATAGAATGAAACAAAAGTTCGGTGAACTTTGAAATAGCTGAACAAATTGTTAATCAATAACAAGTCTTCTTGTATTCTAGGCAACGCAATAATTTGATAATGAAAGAGTACAATGCTTTCAAAGTTTCTACGATATTCTAATGAATAATCAAGAATCAATTCTACGCAATTACAAAGTGGAATGTTTTCCAGATTTATGCTGAGTGATCCATTGGATCTTGAACTTCTTTTTTCAGGTATCTATCAAAGATTTACTTTGATACATACGCAGGAGTATCAGATAACCATAAAGATTAAATCATACCCCTCTGTAAATACTTAGAGCCGGCCAACTCCTTGTACCCTATATTATGCATAATACTTATAGGTCACGCGCAATGGTAGAATATACGACATAAAAAAATGTTCCCTTTATATAAAAGGTTGTTCTTCTCAGTCTTTGAATCAGAATTTGATTTAACAACGAAATGCAATGATTTCAATTTCTATTTACTTATCGATCTAGCCAAAATAATTGGCATCGATCTATCAATAACAATTGAATTCTCTTCTCGAATTTATCAAGTTCTAACAAATGTTCGTCTAGCCAGAATAATTAGCTAAGACATTTCTCAACATAATTTGACAATAAACAGGAATTATCTGTACTGTCAATTCTATCTTCTACGAATATGAATATCCAACAACAGTTATTGTACAATTGTATATTCTCTGAATTAGTAATTCAATTTGAATTATTAAACATGCACTAATTCCGAATAATCAAAAATAAATCCCTGGACATGGTATAATTAGCAATAATTAACCACTATAATAATTGAATGAATATAACTCAAGGTTGAGTTAGGGAACTTGCCTTCTCCGCTGATTACTGCTACACAATATAATTAACTGCGTTCGTAAGACCTATAACCAATAATATCGGTCTCACAATTAGCACAATATTTCATAACACATAACACTGTATTTTAACAGTCAAACTTCTCCTAGGAACATTACCACATAACCAAATTAATGTTTATAACCTATATAAACACTTATCAAATCTAACTATTTCTATTCTGTTGGACTTCTATCCATTCTCTGTTCTCATCACTCTAAATTACAATTAACACATTGATTGTCAATTAAACTTGGTTTCTAAGCTTCAATATTATTTTAGATAAGTCAATTATCATTAACAATATTTTTCGGAACCTTTTAATAATTTATAAACAATTATTATAATTTATAATAATTTTTCAAACACTTAAATCATTTTTAAATGATTTAATTATCAAATAATCTTATTATCATTAATATTTAATAATATAAAAATATTAATGTTATACTTATCAAAATATTAAAGTTATTTTTAATAACTTAAAATATTTTTAAATCATCAATATTCTACTTAACTCCATTTTTAAATTAATTAAAATCATTTTAAAACCACCACCATTAATATTTAAATATTAATGAAATTATTATCAAAATATTAAAAGTCATTAATTATAACTTAAAATACTTTTAAATAAATTTTCTCATTTTTAAATGATTTTTAATTCAATAAAATCATTTTTAATTCATTTCTTTAATATAATAATTAAATAAATCTAATATCATTAATATTGATTTATTAATGAGAATTCTCCAAAAATATAGAAAATTATATTTTAAAATCCCAAATATTTTCTAACACTTTATTCTTATTTAAAATGATTTTTAAATCAATAAAATCATTTTTATCTTATTTATTTAATTTAATAATTAAATAAATCTAATATCATTAATATTAATTTATGAATGAAAATTCTCCAAAAAATTAAAAGTTGTATTTTATAACTCAAAATATTTTTAAATACATTATTCTTATTTAATATGATTTTTCATAATATTAAATCATTTTTCTCTAATTTATTTAATACACTAAGTAAATAAATTAAATACCTTTAATATTTAAATAATTATAAATATTAAAGAAAAATATTCCAATTGGTCAAAAATTATTTTTCATAATTTAAAATAATTTTTAAAACCATTTTTAATAATTTTTATAATTTATTTCTAATTTTAAATAATTTTCGGAATATTCAGAAATTAGAAAATAATAAAACCATCGCTAAAGAGCTTTAACAACACAAAGCGTCGCTGTTGGTGTTCTTGAGCCTCAAGAACACTGATAACTTCGGTATCAACCTGTCATGTTTGACCATAGTTTAATCTCGGTTCTTGCATGTTCTGTTCAACATAAAAGTCAGATCTTGTAGTGTGTATGACACTATACCAGTTACGATACTTATTTTGGTCAAACAACATCACCCCAAGGAGATCAAAGCCTCCGAATTTGGTGTCAGACGGTTTTTGGGTTTCCAGAAACCCAGACAGTGCGAGTAGGTACTTTCATTCTCGATTTATTCTATGTTCCAGTTATCAAATGGCTCGATTTTTGGTCCAAACATGCCGTAATCATGACAAGGAACACATAGGAATCAACATATCGTTTAAACAACAACACGTCGCAGTAGATTAATCCTTATCCAAACCATGTCAGAATCATGGTTCAACCGATTTCTGGGTTTTCCAGAAATGGTTTCCATGTTCGACATGCCCAGTTTGACCGTCCACTATGTCCTACATGTTTGTTGTTTAAGAGATCTAAAAGTATAGATCTACAGTACATATTACAGGCTAAAAGGTAGTTACCAAAACATCAACAAACAATCATCAAAGTTGTCAGATTTTGGCCGTTTAAAAGTTGTCAGACGCTGTTCATGGCCTTTCTGGGTTGCCCAGATTTGGCCCGGTCATGCCCGGTCAACGGGTTTTGACCGATTATATCTTCAAATCCAGACATCTAATGACTCTGATTCCACTTACAGCTTAAAGACCACATACCAGACTATATGTAACAACTTTAAAACTACAAAAATAGTAAACGAACAATGATCTGTGGCCACTGACATTGCTTGTCAGACCACAAAGATTGCTCAAGAACAGATTTTGAAAAATATCATTTTAAGGCACTTTGATGCTATGGATTCATGATAGATCATGATAGATCTTCATAAAACATCCATTAGCAAGATTCTAAACACTTAAACACAAAAATTATCTAAGCATACAAGATCAAAAGCTAGCTAGGGTTTATACCTTCTTTCTTCAAATCTTTGATCTTAATCCTCCTTAGTTGTTCTTAGTGACCTAGGGACTGATATTGGGACTGAATTACATAAGATTTTCGTAGGTTTAGGAGAGAGATAGATAGAGAGTTGGTGAGAGCAAAAGACTAAATGGCTAATGTTTATGGACTTTCTCTCTCTAAATCTCTTATATATTGTGCTATGTTGCTTTGGATATGTGATTTTCGGCTGAGATGTTGTGTCTTCAAGTAAACATAGTTGTTCAACAACTAAAGCTCTTGACAATTATACAAGTTACCAAATAAAAAAAAAATGTAAAAAGGGCATTTTTGTCATTTATAAATTAATTTTAAGGGCAATCTTGATAATGTCCATACCCTTAGGGTTTAACCCTAAGGCTCTAACCCTTAGGTTTTACATTATTAGTTTCCATAATTTCTAATTAGGGTTTTAATTAGAAAAATAAATATTCTAAATTACAATTAGGGTTTGTAAAATAGAAATTAAGATAACTAAAATATAATTAGGGTTTTCTAATCATATTAAAGTTTAATAAACACATTAGGCTTGACAATTAGGATTAGGGTTGCCTAATTAGGGTTTTAGGATTCCCGAATATGAAATTAGGGTTTTTCGGCGTACAATTAGGTTTTTTAACCGTACAAATTGTTTTCTAAATCTGAGATTAGGGTTTTTAATCTCTTATTAGGGTTTATAAATTTTAAACCTTATCCGATCAATCATTGATCAAAATCTCAATACAGTACAAACACGTACTTATCAAAATAATTATTTTAATTCTATTTTCTATCGAATCCCTATCCAGAAATTAGGGTTAGGGTTTCTAAACCTTGTTAAGCACAACTCTACTCTATATTATTAGTCAATACACAAATTGACCTTCTCGAGACTCGTATCACAGATACACAATACAATATTAATAGTCAATGTCAATATTAAATAAAAAAAAATTATTCGTGAAATTTGGATTATTTGAAATCCCGAGTTATCACATTCACCCCTCCTTAAAAGGATTCTGTCCTCGGAATCACCGCTTTCTTATGCTCTACAATCATTTAAAGTTGTATCATCAATTCATTTTTATCAACACAATATAAATTTGTGTTTTAAATTCTAACCTGTGACTTGAATCTATAAAAGAAACAGTTCACAGAAATATCTGACTCATAATACTCGCGTAATAAAAATTCTAAACGAAATCGTTACCTGCTGCGACCTCCTGAGTAGCCACTGCATCCTGCGCCGTCATGTTGAATGTACGGGCTGTTGGTCTTCCTGGCTGTGCAGGTCCTCGAATTGCCAAGGTTCCACCACTGGGTCCCTTGCTGACACTTTCCTTCTCCGTATTCTTCTTCGAACAGTTCCGAACCAAATGATCAGTCGATCCGCATGCAAAGCAACCTTGAATTTTCTTCGGACTGGGACAATTGGGCGACATGTGCCCTTCTTGTCCAGAATTATAACAGACTCCCTTCTTCTTCAGGTAAACTCCAGCATTGTTCTTCCCACAATTCGAATATGGCTCCCTTCCTTTCCTATTATCTTCTATTTTATTACCCGACTGGGTATTCTCACTCCATTTCCTCTTATTCGGATTACTACCACCATTGCTTCCTCCGTCATTGGTCTTCTTCTTCTTATCCTGATGAAATTGAGATGCAGCTTCGCTCCTTCCTTCAGCAATTAACGATTTCTCCATCAAAGCCGCGAACGTATTGATCTGCAATACTGCTACCTTGTTGAATATCCCCGGCTTTAGTCCGTTCTCGAATCTTCTCGCCTCTGTGTCCACCTGACGAGGTGCAAATCATGCTAACTCGTTGAATTTGGCAGCATATTCAGATACCGACATGTTCTCATGCTTAAGTTCTAAGAATTTGACTTCCATTCTGGATTGCATACACGGTGAGAAGTAGTTCTCAAAGAATAACTCCTTGAATCTTGTCCACAACACCACCGCCGTACCAGCTCTGGCTTGATTAATCTTCCACCAGTAATTGGCTTCTCCCTTCATTAGGTATGTCGCAAAAGTTGTCTTCTGCTTTTCTGCCACTCGCGCAATGACGAATGCTTTCTCCATCTCCTTCACCCAAGTTTGGGCTTCAATCGGATTCATGATTCCTTTGAATTCAGGCGGTCCTACCGCTTTAAAGTCTTTGAAGTTAGCCAATCTGTCGGCTAGCTGATTCCTCACTCTTCCTCTTGCAGCTGGAGCTTTATTCTCCATAGCTTCGGCTATCATATCCGCAAAGTTTTGCATCGGGTCAGCTTGACCTCCTTTATTATTCAGCGATTGCTCTTCTCGTTGGTTTCGATTTTGTCGTCTAGGCGGCATGATCTGATTTAAATAAAAATCTTATTTTAATTCTCTTTCTTTACATAAATTCTTAACACAATTAGAATTCAACACACAATTCTCACATAATCGCATATTTATTCAAATAGCACATAGTACATTTAGTACTTCACATATTACTATCCCTTTTTAAATCATATCAGGATTAATAACACAACTTTACACAAAAAGTTGCAATTCTCCATTCACACATAGTTATTACTAGTTCGTCAAACTTACCACACTTATGAGTTCAGGAACTTGCCACAATTATATGAGTGTAAGAACTTATCCTAGTCAGACCTTTGGCGTCCATTCGCTGAGGGGTTCAAAACATTTCATATAATCATGAGTCATTAACTTACCATAAGTATGAGTTTTTTTTAAGAACACACAAATTAATCTTAATCTTATATTCATATAGAAAATAAAGATTTCATTCATACCACATATATATTTACATATGTTCACACATCTTTCTCGATATTACAACCCTTAATATCATAATATTCTACCAAAAGACACTATCACATATATCTAAGTTGTCTACCGACCACTCCCTTCACCAGTCATCTTCTTGTTGGGACACTCGTTGAATCCGTGACCTGTTTGCCCACATGAAAAACACTTCCTCAAATTTGGCTTAGGACAATGCAGAGAAATATGTCCTTCCCCTTGCGCTTAAAATGTATTCTTCCACATCATGCATTCTCCAGCGTGAGTCTTTCCACACTTTATACAGGCTTGCTTCTTCTTCGGGTTTGACTTTTCTGAATTAGGGCTATCGTTGTCCCTCTTTCTTTTTTTCTTGTCTTTCTGCTGCTTGATTGTCCCTTCAGACGATCCACCACCTTCAGTCTTCATCCTTTCCACCTGTGCCTTCAGCTCATTCCGTTCTTCAGTCATTTCGCGTAATGCTCGCTCCGTCTTCCATAGCTCCTCCAAGAGAAACACTTTACTCCGGAGTTCTTGAACTTCTGCAGCTAGTTGATCTTGTTCTTCAACTTTAGTCTTATTCTTTAACTCTACCTTAGCTGGCTCAGACTCTGCCTCCTCATCTCCACTCAGATACATCTCGGGATAATCGTCATGATCGCTCCCCAGATTGACCATAGGTTCATCTTCTCCCACCTTCTCAACTGATTCGCTTTGCGTTGGCACCTCGGCTTCTGGCATTGGTGCAACAACCGCTAGCATCTCTGCACTCGTTTGATCTTCTCCAGACATCCTACAATCAGTTTAAATAACTTGATTAGTACTTCATTAGTACAAACGTCTCACACTATGTGTCCACATATCTCATTATTGATGCACTTCGGCAATCCCTCACTTAGAACTCTAAATGAGTTTTCTCTATCTCGCGTATGGTTATAATCCAAGGGTTTCCCCCCACCCCCACTTAAGGTTTATAACCTGTGATAACCCGAGATTTCGAATAATCAAAATTTTACGAATAATTTTTTTTTAAGTAATATTAATATTAATTATCAATTTTGTGACAAGTATCTGTGATACGAGTCTCGAGAAGGTCAATTTGTGTATTGACTAATAAATTAGAGTAGAGTTGTGCTTAATAAGATTAAAAACCCTAACCCTAATTTTCGGATAGGGATTCAATAGAAAATATAATTAAAATAATTATATTAATGAGTACGTGTTTGTATTGTTTAGAATTTTGATAAATGATTGATCGGATAAGGTTTAAAATTAGTAAACCCTAATATGGGATTAGAAACCCTAATCTCAGAACAAGAAACCCTAACGTACTGTTAGAAACCCTAATTGAAAGCCGAGAAACCCTAATTTCATATTTGGAAATCCTAAAACCCTAATTAGGAAACCCTAATCCTAAAGCCCAGATCATCATGTTATGTTGTGTTATGACCTAGATGATGACTGGTTATTGTAGTGTTACATTTTAGCTACAAGATCCAGGTTCTAGCAAGTCTAGAAACGATTTTTAACTGAGCAATTAAGCTGGTCAAAAATGTCATGTTAAACACGAAGCTGTCAGTGTTTTTGAGCTCAAGAACACAAACATCGACGCTTTGTGTCGCTAAAGCCCTATAGCGATGGTTTAAATAATTTTTATTTTCTAAATATTAGGAAATTATTTAAAATAGAAATAAATTATAAAATTTACTAAAATGGTTTTAAAAATCATTTTAAATTCGAAAAATAACTTTTAATTATTCGGGACATTTTTATTTAATAATTATAATTATTTGGATATTAATGATATTTAATTTATTTAATTAGTGTGTTAAATAAATTAGAGAAAATGATTTAATATTATGAAAAATCATTTTAAATAAGAATAATGTATTTAAAAATATTTTGAGTTATAAAATGTGACTTTTAATATTTTTGGAGGATTTTATTAATAAATTAATATTAATGATATTAGATTTATTTAATTAATAAATTAAATAAATAAGTTAAAAATAATTTTATTGATTTAAAATCATTTTAAATAAGAATAAAGTGTTAAAAATATTTGGAATTATAAAATATTATTTTCAATATTTTGGAGAATTCTCGATAATAAATTAATATTAATGATATTAGATTATTTATTTATTAAATTAGGGTTTCTAATCAATTAGAGTCCATAAATATTAATTAAGGTTCAAAATAATTAGGGTTTCTAGTATTATGGTTTTTAAATTACTAACTAGGGTTTTTCCATAATTAGCGTTAAAACCGACAATACAAATCATATACCACATAACACGTGACATTCATAACATAACGTAATTACTTGAAATCTTACGGTCTTATTTGACTATCGAATTAGGGTTTATTAAAATAATCTGAGAGCATTGTAATCTTTGTATCATAATTGACAACCATTATCATTGTACACATATGTTGTACATATTCATAGCACCGAATTAAAATAATATTATATTAATATTCTCATTCCTTGATCTAAATCCAAAATTAAGGTTTGGATTTCATATCTGATTTATCTGTCATATATAACATTAATAATTAAGTAAAAAAATAAATAACTTAATTAATCAAAATAAATTCATATAATACAATAATTATTATAATCATTTCATATATTATTTAAATAATATAATAATCATGTTTTCATAAAAAATAAATAATAATAATATTTTCATCAGTAAATTTATTATTATAAGAATATACTTTATAATAATCAATAATTCTAAAATAAAATTATTTAAAAACATTCATGTAATACATATATTTTTATTTATTACATAATTACATACACACATTATCTTGTACAAATACTCATCCTTAAAAAAAAAAAAAAATTTATACGCAAAATTTGTTATTTAATTATATAGAAAATATCGGGTTATTACATTCACCCTCCCTTATAAAGATTCCGTCCCCGGAATCACCGTTTTAAAACCTATACATACCAGAGTACATAACATACACAATTTTTGCGAGTAGCTCTCGATCGAAATTGATCGAACTGATCTTTAAATATTCAGCATAAAGCTTATCTATATTCTTAAACAGAAATTTGATTTCTAAAAGAACTCAAATTCCTCCTTTAAAATAATTTATAAAATAATTTACTATATATAAGAAAATAATATATAAGAAATAAAAATTGGTTTGAGTAATACCTGGAGTTGCATCCCCGGCTGCTACAGTTTCTTAAACGATCATGTTGAAGACGCTTGCAGTTGATTTCATTAGTTTGTTTGTTGATGTTGGTCCCGTTGTCGCCAATGTTATGCTGCCTTTTCCCGTATTCGCATTCCTTGCCTCCCTTTTCCTTCTTGGACAGTCTTCCACCTTATACTCCATTGATTCACACTTAAAACACACAGACTTTCCCTTTATCTCCTTTCATTTTATCGTATAGGTGACAAAACTATCTTTTTCCCCTTCGTTATCTTAGCTATCACAAATGCTTCCAAGATTCGATTGATCCTCTAAATCTGGCAAAGATCTGACGCCTTGAAATCTTTGACGTTTGTCATTCGATTATCTGGCTGATCTTCCCGCGAATGGTATTTCGTTCTGCATAACTTGATCGTTCATATTCGCAAAATTATGTATCGGGTTTGGTTGTCTTCCAGCTTTGTTGACAGGTTCTTCTGTCCTTTAGTTTCATTTTTTTCTTGGCGACATTATCATAAATTATTTTTACATTCCAAGCCTTATCGTATACGCTTAACATATAATACAAAATTCTATATTTATCATGTATTCAAAATATTCTATATTTTAAAATTTTGGTTTTCTGCATTAACCAGTACTCATATAATCTTTATACCAACTTATTTCATTAATCCCATATAAATTCATACTCATATCACTTGATATACCCTAGCACATATTGCTTTAATCATACGCTATCCCTTTGTGACTCAAAAGTCGGGAATCGCTGACACAACTTATACAAAAATTGAAAATTTTTACCTTATACAAACATACCTATCATATACATATCATAGAATCATACCTATTCAAGTAATACTAATACTACTTATTTTTTACGCCTCCACTAAGGATCAATTGCTTAGAAATCTGTCTATTACCATTATCTTCAATAATCCATTCATACCTAACTACTCCTAGTTCGTCCAACATACAACACATTATGAGTTTAAGAACTCACCACAAACATATGAGTTTAAGAACTCGACATTGACCACATATTCTTTAACTATACTTTATATATCGCCACATTACTGGTTTCAATCCAAAGATTATACTTTCTAAATTGACCACCTCTTTGAGGTAGCTTTCAATGTGAGCCTCTATTTTAGCTATTGGCTTTGATATTGGCTCGGTTATGGAGGTTGACTCCTTCTTTACAATCTGAGGGTATCCTAATTCTTTTCTATCTGATATCTATACACCTAAGTTATCCTGATTATCAACTAATATATACACACATCAAATAATGGCTTTATACAAGTTATCTTTTATTTTTTTTGACGATGAAATAATTCAATTCATCTCCTTTTTAAACTCTATATGAGTTAATTGTATTTTCAACGTTTCCCTCTGTTCCAAGGTTATAGCCCAAGGTCTAACCCACCTAAGGTTTTTAACCCTAAGCTCTGATACCAACTTGTGAAGACCCCAAACTCGGGTACTTGAAACCCGAACTCGGTTCTTCACGATACCATTTCTATGAGCGGAATAATACTAATACTAATAATAATAACAATAATATAAATATCAAACTTAACTTAAATTTATCAGAGTCTAATCCCAAGTACGTAACCTTTACTATATTCTTTACATGATATATAATACATATCATTATCTTAATACAATCTAACTATTACAAAAGACACCATTACACATGTTCTATTTGCTTTCCTTTTCACTTGTTCTTATCTTCTACCTTGGTTATTCATTCCTAGTTTGAAAACATTTAAATTTAAGCAAGGGTGAACATTTGGGTGCCCAGCAAGTAATAACAATTAGAAATATAAGTAGCTGAAAGAAATAAATGTTTTCTTTGTACATCATTTCTACAACAAATTTATAGTTGTGAAGTAAACTGAACCGATAATAACAACATAACAATTCTATCCCAAATTTTTGAAACTACGTATTGACTATATATACAAGTATTAGTTGACAGATTATGAACATTGTTTTTAAATTTTTGATAAGGTTAGACAGAACTTCATCTGCAAACCGTCATAACTTACGGGCGTTAGGTTGTACTTCCTATGGGCCCTGTATTGATCAATACTACATTGCTAGAACGATATTATCGGTCATCCTTTGTCCGCCTTGGCGTATAAATTTTTTTCCGTGATCGGGATGTTCATACCTAGTCTGGAATCCGAACCAAAACAATTTGATTGGATACAAAAAGGTTTTAACTTATTCAATGTTATTTCTGAATATGTGTCTAGCTGGGTCAAATAGCTTAGAGCGACTTTATATATATATATATATATATATATATATATATATATATATATATATCAACATGTGATTAAATACATTTGATTATCCAAGTGGGGGACACTTGTATAACCATATTTCAAATTAACGAATGAATATATACATGAATTACTATATACTAACATGTTGATAATCAATGATCTGGATATAGAATATATCACAATAGGGTTAATAACATAGCATAATAATAATATAATTAAAACTTCTTACTCATGTCCATTGCATAAAGGAAATGCAAAGGTAAGATACTTGCATGATGCGCTGCTTACAGTTCGTAACTTAGTTCTATCTTTATATAATACCTATCAGTAATAAGATCATTTGATCGATTAGAATAACATACTATAACACATAGCACTGCTTATTGCAGCCAACACATAACCTAATCACATTGTCACATATGTTCCACAACCATTGAATCACAAATAATCACTAATATAATCAAATTATCTAAGTCTAGATCAATTTCTGAAATATGTCGGTGTACCGACGGCTTTATCGGGTAATTATCGAGTCTAAGACTCTATATCGAAGTTCAATATCTATTTAGACTATTTAAGTAACAGTCATATTATTTTTAAACGACTTATAATAATTTTTAAACATTTATTATCTTTTATCACGCATTTTCAAACACCGGAATCATTATTAAATGATTTAAATATTAAACAATTCTATTATCATTAATATTTAATTAATATTAAACTATTAATGAAACCATTGCCAAAAGGTTAAAGTTATTTATAATAATTCAAAATACTTTTTAAAGTATTAATATTACACTTAAATGATTTTTGAAAGAATTAAAATCATTTTTAATTAATTATCATTAATATTAAAGTATTAATGCATTATTTATCAAAATATTAAAAGTTCTTATTTATAACTTAAAATATTTTTATTTCATTTATTTCCTTTTAAATGCTTTTAAAACCATTTTTAAACTATTTATTTAATATAATTATTAAATAAATTTAATACCATTAATATTAAATTAATATCATTTATTAAAGAAATTATCCTTTAAATATTAAAAGTTATATTTTATAACTTAAAATAACCTTAAACACTTTATTTTCATTTAAAATGATTATTATAATATTAAAATCATTTTTAAACTAAACTATTTAATATAATTATTAAATAACTTTAACATCATTAATATTAATAATTAATGAGTTTTATCTTTAAATATTGAAAGTTACTCCCTCCGTCCCATAGTTATAGGCTGATTTTCCATTTTGAGATGTCCCAATATATAGACTACTTACTATTTATAAAATTTAATTGGTTCATTATTTTACTTTTATGCCCTTATAATAAATATTCAATCATTACTCTTTTTTTGAAAAAATAACATTCAATGTCATTATTTTTATCACCACATTTAATGTTGTTGTATTCTCTTTGGTTAAAGTTTATGAATTTTAATGGAATACACGTCAATCAATGAAGTTGAGAGTTCCAATGTGATAAGTAAGGAGTAATTAAATTATTCGTTAATTCCATATTAAGGGGTATATGTGGAAAATTTATGTTAAAAATTGCCACTTAACTCATTTTCTTAAACTATGTGCCAAAAAAAATCAGCCTATAACTATGGGACGAAGGGAGTATATTTTATAACTTAAAATACTTTTAAAATCTTTATTCTCATTTAAAATGATTTTTCTAATATTAAAATCATTTTTAAACTAATTTATTTAATATAAGTATTAAATAAATCTAATATCATTAATATTAAATTATTAATATTTTTCATGACCAAAATATCAAAAGTTATATTTTATAACTTAAAATATTTTTATAATCCTTTATATAATTTTATATAATTTTTAAATCATTAATTCTATTTTTTATAATTTATTTAATATATTTATTAAATAACTTAATTACCATTATTATTAATTAATTAATGAAATTCATCACAAAATATTAAAAGTTATCAACAATAACTTAAATTATTTTCTTATACCATAATATATTTTTAAATGATTTTTCATGTATTAAAATCATTTTAAATAATTTATTTAATATTATAATTAAATAAATTAAATATTTTAATATTCCAAAAATATTAAATATTTATGAAATATATTCAAAATAATTAAAAACTAATTTTTGGAATTGAAAATAATTTTAATAATTTATTTAATATTTTCATAATTAAAACTATTTATTACTAATTATTTAATAAAAATAGTTATTTTATAAATTAATCGTCGCTAAAAGATCACCTATAGCGGTAACTGGCCGCATATAGTTGTTCTTACGTGTTCTTGAGCACCTTGAGTAAATTCATGTAGGCCGGTCGAGATGGCATGTTTAACTAATGATAACTTTTAGATCGTAATGATTCTGGGCTTGAAATTTTGTTAAGATTGTAGTATTAATGTAACACTACAATCACCAACTGGTTTCATGTCCATTACATATCATATCAGAAAGATCTTGATTTTTAAAATGGTTGTCAGAATTGTTCTTCATTTTCTGGGTTTTCCAGAAATGAAGAACAGTCGAGGCACCTACATTCCAAGCCTTGAATCAAACGTTCTGGTCTTGCTATGTTTGTTATAATGATTAACACTTGTAGTATTGATGTCAGAGTACAATTATAAAGCACGTTTACAGCCTTTTAACAACACATAAGAGAGATCTAAGCCGGTCAAAGTAGTGGTCAGGAACTGCCTTTGAAGATTTCTGGGTTACCTAGAATCTTCATCCGGCAGTTTCGTCTGGCTTACTTTGACCACACATTTCTTGGATTATGTGCAGGAATTAAGGATTATAAAGACACGATTCGACAATACCCATGTCCGTCTACACAACCATAACAATAACGTAGCATAACTAACTAACAAAATCAAGATCCGAGCCCTGCAAAAACATTGTCAGACTTCTGGAAAAATTCCGGGTTACCCAGATTTGAAAAGTCATGGTTGGTCAACGACCTTTGACCACCAATATCTATCAATATATGCATGATCTGATCCTGATATGAGTTCCAGAACACAGATCTCGTGACATACTACAGATCTAAAACTTAAAACAAGAAGAAACACAACCAGTGAAAGATTTGTGGCCGCTGACATTCGTTGTCAGAATACAAAAATGAAAATTTTCCAGATTTGCAAAAACACTAGCTCTGAGCTTATAGATGTTATGGATCCAACATCTATCAACCCAGATCACTTAATAACACTATATACAACATATCTTAACACTCAAACATAACTTTTAACAGAGGATCAAAGTCCGAAATTTTGATTAGGGTTTATACCTTTAAGCTTTGATTTCTGGAATTTGGGCTTCTGATTTGTTAGAGGAATTCATGGGGCTTGCTTTAGGGACTGATCTATCACTATATTTCGTGATCTAGAGAGAGAGATGGACTTGGTAGTGAGTTGGTGCACAAATGGGCTAAAAGTGAACATTCTCTCTCCTTCAATCTATATATATATGGTAATACAATGCATTTGGCTGAGCTTTCCTGCTGATCTGCTGGAATTTGTCACATGGGGTGGTTGGATTTGGTCACCAACTCACCTAAGGTCAAAACCTATGTTATTTAGCTTTAATAATGCAAGGGTATTTTGGTCTTTTCGCTTTTATTTTTAATGGCAATCATGTATACTTGTCAAACCCTTAGGGTTTAGGGTTTGGGTTAGGGTTTAGGGTTTAAACCATTTTATGGTTTAAAAATAATTTCTAGAATTTCCAATTTAGGGTTTGTAAAAAAAGAAATAAAATAAAATAATAAAATTTTAGTTTCTAAAAATTAAAATTAGGGTTTCCTTAATTAAATTAATTTTCTAATTACTTTATACATGAACATTAGGTTAAAATATACTCCCTCTGTCCCAAATTAATTGCTCAGTTTTGACTTTTTTTAAGTGAAATTGACTATTTTTAAAATTAATAATTAAGCATATATAAATATATTTCTAAAATTATAAAAATTAGGATTAGTAATAAATTGTATATACTTTCTTTTGGTTATAATCTCTTCACCTATATTTTAGCAAAAATAGTAAAAAGATTAGTTTTAAAAATGGTCAATTTGACTTTAAAAAGTCAAAACTGAGCAATTAATTTGGGACGGAGGGAGTAATAATTATCGTTAACCTTGCTAATTTAGCAATTAGGGTTTAATTTTAAATATTAGGGTTTCTAATATAAATATTAGGATTTTCTAGAAATTTAATATTTCTAAATATTAATTAGGGTTTAACTAATCAATATAAAATTCTATACCACTTCAGCTTAATCGTAATCACACAGTTACATAGCAGTTTCGAATTCAAAGTGAGTTTTAAATTAGGGTTTCTAATTAAGGTTACTAACATTTAGAAATTAGGTTTTTCCTAATTATAATATAAATGTATAATAACTGTCATTAGACACATTAACATAGTATTATAACTACAAAATGACTTAACAAATTCTTTAAAGTCGTAATTGACTTTCGAATTAGGGTTTCTAATCAATTAGAGTCCATAAATATTAATTAAGGTTCACAATAATTAGGGTTTTTAGTATTAGGGTTTTTAAATTACTAACTAGGGTTTTTCCACACTTAAAACCGACAATACAAATCATATACCACATAACACGTGACATTCATAACATAACGTAATTACTTGAAATCTTACAGTCTTATTTGACTATCGAATTAGGGTTTATTAAAATAATACTAGAGTTTTATAATACTGTATCATAATTGATAACCATTATCATTGTACACATATGTTGTACATATTTATAGCACCAAATTAAAATAATATTATATTAATATTCTCATTCCTTGATCTAAATCCAAAATTAGGGTTTGGATTCCATATCTGATTTATCTGTCATATATATACATTAATAATTAGGTAAAAAAAATAAACAACATAATTAATCTAAAATAAATTCATATAATAAAATAATTATTATAATCATTCTATAATCATTTCATATATTATTTAAATAATATAATAATCATGTTTTCATAGAAAATAAATAATAAAAATATTTTTTTGTAAAATTAATTATTATAAGAATATACTTTATAATAATCAATAATTCTAAAATAAAATTATTTGCAAACATTCATGTAATAAATATATTTTTATTTATTACATAATTACATACACACATTATCTTGTACAAATCCTCATCCTTAAAATAAATAAAAAAAATTATACGCAAAATTTCCTATTTAATTATATAGAAAATATCGGGTTGTTACAGAAGTTTGACTGTAGAATACAGTGTTACGTGTTATAAATGATTGTGCTAATTGTGATACCAACATTTTTGATTATAGGTCTTTCAAACGCAGTTAAGTTTATTGTGTAGCTGTAATCAGCGGAGAAGGCAAGTTCTCTAACTCAACTTTGAGTTATATTCATTCAATTATTATAGTGGTTAATTATTGCTAATTATACCATGTCCAAGGATTTATTGTTGATTAAATCGCAGTTAGTGCATGTTTAATAATTCAAATTGAATTACTGGTTCGGAAAATATATATTCATAGAATTACTGTTGTTGGATATTCATATCTGTAGAAGCTAATATTGACAATACAGATAATTCTTATTTATTGTCAAAATATGTTGAGAAATGTCTTAGCTAATTATTCTGGCTAGACGAACAATTGTTAGAACTTGATAGGTTCGAGAAGAGAAGAGAAGATAATTTAATTATTATTGATAGATCAATTCCAGTTGTATCGGCTAGATCGAAAAAGAAAACTTGATAGGTTTGAGAAGAGAAGTGATTAGATATTGAAATCTTTAAATTTCGTTGTTAAATCAAATATTGATTCTGAGACTGAGAAGAACAACCTTTTATATAAAGGGAACATTTTAAGTCGTATATTCGATCATTGCGCGCGACCTATAAGTATTATGCATAATATAGGGTACAAGGAGTTGGCCGACTCTAAGTACTTGCAGAGGGGTATGATTTAATCTTTATGGTTATCTGATACTCCTCAGCATGTATCAACGTAAATCTTTGATAGATACCAGAGAAAAGAAGTTCTAGATCTAGTGTGATCATTCAAAGATAAACTGGAAAACATTCCACTTTGTAATTGCATAGAATTGATTCTTGATTATTCATTAGAATATCGCAAACTTTGAAAGCGTTGTACTATTTTCATTATCAAATTATTGTGTCGCTTGAATACGAGAAGACTTGTTATTGATTAACGATTTGTTCAATTTATTTCAAAGTTCCCGAGCTTTGGTTTCATTCTATCAAAATAGATAAATCCGTTTTATTGATTCGTATACATTTATTGTATGTCTTAACTTGCGGGGCAAACTTGTTGCTCACCCTTGCTATATATAAAACATTTCAGTTAGAATCGAAGAGGCCAGCGGATCGAAGAGGAACAAAGGCAAAGGCAAGAACAAAGGCAAAGGCAAGATGCGAATAATCAACAATAAATCCCTGGACATGGTATAATTAGCAATAATTAACCACTATAATAATTGAATGAATATAACTCAAGGTTGATTTAGGGAACTTGCCTTCTTCGCTGATTACTGCTACACAATATAATTAACTGCGTTCGTAAGACCTATAACCAATAATATCGGTCTCACAATTAGCACAATATTTCATAACACATAACACTGTATTTTAACAGTCAAACTTCTCCTAGGCACATTACCACATAGCCACATCAGTGTTTATAACCTATATAAACAATTATCAAGTCTAACTATTTCAGTCTGGTTGGACTTCGGTCCATTCTTGGTGTTCTGGTCACTCTAGCCGACAATTAACACATTGATTGTCAATTAAACTTTGTCTCTAAGCTTCAATATTATTTTAGATAAGTTAATTATCATTAACAATATTTTTCGAAAGCTTTTAATAATTTATAAACAATTATTATAATTTATAATAAATTTTAAACACTTAAAATCATTTTAAAAATGATTTAATTATCAAATAATCTTATTATCATTAATATTTAATAATATAAAAATATTAATGTTATACTTGTCAAAATATTAAAGTTATTGTTAATAACTTAAAATATTTTTAAATCATTCAATATTCTACTTAAATGATTTTAAATTAATTAAAATCATTTTTAAACCACGACCATTAATATTTAAATATTAATGAAATTATTATCAAAATATTAAAAGTCATTAATTATAACTTAAAATACTTTTAAATCAATTTTCTCATTTTTAAATGATTTTTAATTCAATAAAATAATTTTAATTCATTTATTTAATATAATAATTAATTAAATCTAATATCATTAATATTGATTTATTAATGAGAATTCTCCAAAAAAATAGAAAATTATATTTTAAAATCCCAAATATTTTCTAAAACTTTATTCTTATTTAAAATGATTTTTAAATCAATAAAATCATTTTTATCTTATTTATTTAATTTAATAATTAAATAAATCTAATATCATTAATATTAATTTATTAACAAAAATTCTCCAAAAATATTAAAAGTTGTATTTTATAACTCAAAATATTTTTAAATACATTATTCTTATTTAATATGATTTTTTCATAATATTAAATCATTTTTCTCAAATTTATTTAATACACTAAGTAAATAAATTAAATACCTTTAATATTTAAATAATTATAAATATTAAAGAAAAATATTCCAATTGGTCAAAAATTATTTTTCATAATTTAAAATAATTTTTAAAACCATTTTTAATAATTTTTATAATTTATTTCTAATTTTAAATAATTTTTGAAATATTCAGAAATTAGAAAATAATAAAACCGTCGCTAAAGAGCTTTAGCAACACAAAGCGTCGTTGTTGGTGTTCTTGAGCCTCAAGAACACTGACAGCTTCGTTATCAACCTGTCATGTTTGACCATAGTTTAATCTCGGTTCTTGCATGTCCTGTTCAACATAAAAGTCAGATCTTGTAGTGTGTATGTCACTATACAAGTTACAATACTTATTTTGGTCAAGCAACATCACCCCAAGGAGATCAAAGCCTCAATTTGATGTCGGAACGGTTTACGGTTTCGAAACCCGGACATCTTGATAGTAGTACTTTCATGCTCGATTTATTCTATGTTCCAGTTATCAAATGGCTCAATTTTTGGTCCAAACATGCAGTAATCATGACAAGGAGCACATAGGAATCAACATATCGTTTAAACAACACACGTGCTAGATTAGTCCCGGTCAAACCACGTCAGAATCATGGTTCAACCGATTTCTGGGTTTTCCAGAAATGGTTTCTATGTTCGACATGCCCAGTTTGACCGTCCACTATGTCCTACATGTTTGTTGTTTAAGAGATCTAAAAGTATAGATCTACAGTACATGTAATATCCCGAGTGTTTATGATAACGATCCTTAGAAAAGGAAATGAATGGGTTAAAGAATATATAATACTCAAAATATAATTGAGTTCAAGTGAATGTTATGAAATAAAACTTATAAGAATTTATTATCAAGAATGGTGAGAGTAGAAAATATAAAACCTATATTAAGGTAATGTGTTGAAGTTATTCAATGAATAGATTTGAGGAAAACCTGAGTAAGGTAGGGTTTTTGATTCCGAGACGGAATCCTTATAAGGAGGGAAGGATGTGACATCCTGCATTTTTAGAATTTATAAATGAGAATTTTATAAATAAAAGTATTATTTATGAGATATGTTGGGTGTGAGTATGTGTATGTCATATATTGTAGAATATGTGAATTGATGTGAAGAGAATGTTATATATTAATTTTAATATATATAAATATTTAATTGAATTATTTATCGAGTTAAATAAATAAATTTTGTTTTGATTATAGAGTAATGTAATTAAGTGTAGTAGATTAATTAAATGAATATTTAGTATTTTATTTAATTAATATAATAATTTATATTATAGTTCTAATTTAATTGAGATAATTAAATTAGATGAGTTATGTGATGATTGTTACGAAATTATAATTAACAAGTAAATATAATTATGTGACAATTTGATGAGATTGATTAATGTTAAACCATTGATTAATTAAAATAATGAGTATTTGCCAAACATGGTCTTAGGCTTTTCAAGTTCAAGTTGGTGTAACTTATGTATTAACTAGTAATTAGTATATATAATAATTACTAGGAGTTACATATATTATATATTACTGGTATTGTATATTATATGTATATACTACAAGTTAGTACGTTAGTTTTAGAAAACAAACCAAAGAAAGAAGAAGAGAGTTCAAGAGAGTTGTAGGAGAAGAAGAAGAGGAAGAGGAAGAAGAAGAAGAAGAAGAAGAAGAAGGGAAAGCTTTGAGAAGACAAAACAAGCCCCATCATCATTATCTCCATCTCTCTCTTAAATTCATACTAATAAGGTTATAATCTAAATTTCTTGTTTTAATTATATTTTTATGTTCTTCATAATGTAGTTCTCTGATAATTATTATATAGAAGTTGTATTGAGAAATTGAGAGAGATAGAGAGAAATAGAGGAATTGAGATGAGCTAGAAGAACAAGAAGAAGAAGAAGAAAAAGCTAGAAGAAGGTAACTTCTAAACTCTTATTTAATCTTTGATTTTTTTTGATAGATTTATGTTCTAGGGTAGTAGATCATGCTTAATCTTGTTGTATAGGTTTAATCTTGGATTATCAAGAATCAAACAAGAGGATTCAAGAAAGAAAATGAAATGGAAAAAAAATTTGAAGAACAAAATTCGTAGGTTTTGAGTAATTGTGGACAAATCTTGTGAAATTCATACCTCTTTGGGTATAATGAGTTAGAAAGTGAGCCTTATATCAAATCGAAGATATGGAAGTAAGCTATATTCTGAAAGTGGAATCACATGAAAACTCTTTGTAGATTTCTTGCAATGTCTGTTTTAGTAAGGCTGGTCCGAAGGGAAAATAATCTGCCCAAAAAATCAAAACTGTTACGGTTTCTGACTTTGAACAATTCATATAAATTCGTGTGTTTTGAATTTGAAGAAACTTTAAACTGGAAAGTTGTAGATATGAAAGTTTACTAGCCAAACTCGCGAGATTGAGCCATTTTATGGAACAGATCATGTCCGAAATAAATTGTTTAGTAAGGATGTCCAGAAAATGAAATTTTCTAGACTAGTTGATGAATTACAGAATCTGGTTTAGATGGATAAGGGTCTGACTTTAAGGCCTAGATGAGGTTGTAGTACACTGATTAAGGGTTAATTCTATATAAGAAGAAACAAAAACGGGCATGTAACGAAGGAGTTATGTTAAAAACAAAAACAACGTTTTGTTAAAGAAATTGTGAAGATGAGTTTTATAATTTTGTTTGAATTAAGATTTTGGGTGATGGTATATTTTGATGATTAAAAATATGTTTTGATATTTGTAATGAGCATAGATATGTGTTATCATATTCTATGCATAATTAACCATTTAAGATCAAGAGTTGAGAGAAGTTAATGTGTGCACATAACGTGCTCGATAAAATGCCTAAGAGTAATAATGTTTCTAAACTTTGGTATACAAAGTGTCTATCTAATGACTAATATTGGATGTTATGTGTATCTGAGTATGAAAAGATGATAATACAAGAATAATAATGGAAAGAAATTGAAAAGAAGCGATTTTGATTTTTGAAGGAAAATTAAACTTATAAACAATGTGTTGAATATGCATTTTGAAACCAAAGTGGTATAATAAAATGGTGTGATATACGCACATTAAACTACAAGTGCGATAGTCTAGCATGTGTGGTGATGAAAATGAAAATAAAATCAAGTTGCATATAAAATAGTTAGATGTCTATAAAGACATTATAAAGGATAATAAGATAAAGTAAGGTCTTAGAATAAATTTGACCATGAGATTGAGTATTGATTTTATTTATTATCAATCTCACATACGATTATAGGGTATGTGCGGGGGCCAAGTATTAGCGTGTTGGTAAAACGCCAGAAAGGCAAATCTTTCGGTTCCTTTTGCTATATGAACTTTATGATGATCTGCTTTAAAATTTTAGTGTATGATGTATTATATATGTCAAAAGTATGAAATGTGAAAGTCAATCTATGACTATGATGATTGAACTATGAATGTTGATTGAGTAAGGAACTCAATCTTTATAGTTGTTATGTGAACTACAACATGTATGCTATGTTTGTTTATGATTATTCTTGTATGTTGAGCATGTTATTATGTGCTTTCGTGATGCATGAAAATCAAGTAGATTTTGGCTTTGAGTCATCGAGCTCATTCTTGCAAATAACCATTTTTATGATTCAAGAATTGAAGGTAACGCTATGTGCTACTTGATTGTTATGGATCAAAAGTGATATATGAAGATTTAATATCCTAGCTAAGTTGTTATTCTTGTAAACCATGTCTAATGTTTCGGTAAATGTATTAATGTTGTAATTGTAATATTATTTTGCGAATGTAAACTATTGTAGTATTAAAATGATTCTGAGATATTTAGATGTAAAGGTTGAAGGTTTTTGGAACGAGGATAGTTTGTAATAGAAAATTTTAATTATTCCGCAAATTTCAATGGTTGTATTATCGTTTAATGATGTAAAATTAAAGGTTGAATATATTATTACGACCGAAGTCGAGAATTAAATTTTATGAATTTTGGGGTCGTTACAGTACATATTACAGGCTAAAAGTTAGTTACCAAAACATCAACAAACAATCATCAATGATGTCAGATTTTGGCCATTTAAAAGTTGTCAGATGCTGTTCATGGCCTTTCTGGGTTACCCAAATTTGGCTCTCGGCCATGTCCCATTAACGGTTTTGAATTTATTATATCTTCAAATCCGTACATCTAATGACTCTGATTCCACTTACAGCTTAAAGACCACATACCAGGCTATATGTAACAACTTTAAAACAACAAAAATAGTAAACGAGCAATGATCTGTGGCCACTGACATTGCTTGTCAGACCACAAAGATTGCTCAAGAACAGATTTTAAAAAATATCATTTTAAGGCACTTTGATGCTATGGATTCATGATAGATCATCATAGATCATCATAAAACATCCATTAGCAAGGTTCTAAACACTTAAACACAAAAATTATCTAAGCATACAAGATCAAAAGCTAGCTAAGGTTTATACCTTCTTTCTTCAAATCTTTGATCTTAATCCTCCTTAGTTGTTCTTAGTGATCTAGGGACTGATATTGGGACTGAATTACATAAGATTTTCGTAGGTTTAGGAGAGAGAGAGAGAGAGAGAGAGAGTTGGTGAGAGCAAAAGACTAAATGGCTAATGTTTATGGACTTTCTCTCTCTAAATCTCTTATATATTGTGCTATGTTGCTTTGGATCTGTGATTTTCGGCTGAGAGGCTGAGATGTTGTGTCTCCAAGTCAACATAGTTGTTCAACAACTAAAGCTCTTGACAATTATACAAGTTACCAAATAAAGAAAATATAAAAAGGGCATTTTTGTCATTTATAAATTAATTTTAAGGGCAATCTTGATAATGTCTATACCCTTAGGGTTTAACCCTAAGGCTCTAACCCTTAGGTTTTACAGTATTAGTTTCCATAATTTCCAATTAGGGTTTTAATTAGAAAAATAAATATTCTAAATTATAATTAGGGTTTGTAAAATATAAATTAAGATAACTAAAATATAATTAGGGTTTTATAATCATATTAAAGTTTAATAAACACATTAGGCTTGACAATTATGATTAGGGTTGCCTAATTAGGGTTTTAGGATTCCCGAATATAAAATTAGGGTTTTTCGACGTACAATTAGGGTTTTTAACCGTACAAATTGTTTTCTAAATCTGAGATTAGGGTTTTTAATCTCTTATTAGGGTTTATAAATTTTAAACCTTATCCGATCAATCATTGATCAAAATCTCTATACAGTACAAACACGTATTTATCAAAATAATTATTTTAATTCTATTTTCTATCGAATCCCTATCCAAAAATTAGGGTTAGGATTTCTAAACCTTGTTAAGCACAACTCTACTCTATAGTATTAGTCAATACACAAATTGACCTTCTCGAGACTCGTATCACAGATACACAGTACAACATTAATAGTCAATATTAAATAAAAAAAATTATTCGTGAAATTTGGATTATTTAAAATCCCGGGTTATCACATATATATACCTGCTTACTGTTTTCATACAAATTGCGGTATCATGTGCGCCTAGGAATCATGTGATCACAGATTTAACCTATTGGATCTAAATTCGGTTCCCATGATGGACATTTTCAACTGTAAGCAGCTTGTAAATTATTCTGCGGTGTCTGAATTTCCTTAGATGGTTTTCATACCCATGAGGAAGTCGGCATTATTTTGTACATTATTTTCTTATTGATGCTTCGCATCTCGAAAATAAAATCAATCAAGCTGAACACTTAATAAAATGGAAGTGTAAAAGGTCTCAATTACTATTGAGCATCAGAGTTTGAAAAACCTTTTTACAAAGCATCACTGCTATATCTTGCTAAAAACTGAATTTTTACATAAATTCAAACCCTGTGTATATAGGTGCGAATGAGGCCTCGCACTACTTCCAAATAATGTGACATCATTGACACACACACACACACATTCAGATAATAGTTTCTTGAAAAGAGGCGGTCACCGTGGTAACACGGATTTCGGGATGCCTAACACCTTCCTCCGCATAACCAAGTCCCCGGATCTCTAATGAATCTCGGTTTCACGGACTTCGCTTAGCGGTTGTCACATCATCGGGTCAATGTAAAACCTTTTCTCGGTTGTGTTTGTACAACCATTTAAAAAAACCAACTGGCGGCTTTCTTAATAATCCATCGTCGACATTATACATGTTTGACCTTTTTCACTTATTTTTCAAACAAATCTCACCTAAAATGAGAACACCAAAAATAAGTAACGGAAAGGGACAACTAAAAATTCCGACGTCGACACCTTCCATAATATAGAGTATGAAAGAAAATAATATTTCTTATGAGTATTGAAATAAAATAATATCATTTACTTTAGTAGAAACTAGATTTGACTAGAGTATCAGATATTATTCTGAGAAAATCTTGCACAAAAAGCTACATTCAAAGTATCCTTATACTCAAGAGAAATACTCACAATACTATAGAATAAGAATTTCTAATATTGAAGGTGTGTTTTAGGAAGGAGGGGTTACCCCCTATTTATAGTGCAACGGAGGGAGAAAAGTTAAATAACCATGCCTAATTCTGCCAAACTTCCTCCGCTTAACCCTTTTCATTCAATGCCTAACCTCTCACTTTCAATAGTTTGGGCCCATAATTTGGAGATAAACTTGCTTTGCAGGAGAATCCATTTTGCCCACCAACTTGGAAAACATTGAAAATAGTTTGCAGGAGAAGGAACGTGCACGAAAGGAATTCAACATAAAAATGATAACCTTAACTCCACTTTTATTCACATGCTAAAAATTATATATTATTATAATAATAATATTACCATTTAAATTCTAAAAAAATTATATTATTATATTATCACATTATTATAATGTTATATTATAATAATATATTTTAATGAATATTTTATTGGAGAAAATAATTGCCAAAATTTCAACAAATTCCTTCATTTATGTCAAAATTGAACCAATATCCACCACATAATAATTATTCAAAAATAATATTATAAGCTCACAATATTAACAACGAGATCATTCCCAGGAAAGAAGGGGCTTTCCGATAAGGATTTATCCTTATTGGCGTGCAATTATATAACATTACCCATTTCCTCGACAGAACTTTCTAGACATTGCCAATAATGCTAACTAATAATATGAATAATTGTGTCGTGTCAATTATTGATTTAATAATATAAAATATTGTGTCAATGATAATCGTGACAATAATTGAATCAATAATATGAGATACTGTGCAATAATTACTATGTCAATTATCGAATGAAACCGAAAGTGACTTCTTACGTAAGAATCAATAATCGAAATACTGGTAATACCGTAAAGCATCGTGGCAACCACGCGCCAGACATCGTACTTTTATTACCCGGTATTTCAACACTTAATAAAGAAAAGTATTGCCGTTATTTTTATAAAAGGTTATTTCGCTGCTTTCTATATTCGATGCTTATTCTCATTATGTGGTCACCAATGATCATAATATCGCATTTAATATTTCTCGACAAAAAAAATATTCCCTGAACAAACGAATATTTATAAAAACTTGCTTACTTTGCAAAATTTGCACATTTCACCCATAACTAAAGCATTATATCAAATCAAAATCTTATTATTCAAAATAATAATTAGAGAAATTAAATCTTTATTCATAAAAAGTTAGGGTCTTACAACCTCCCCTCCTTATGAAATTTCGCCCTCGAAATTGATGTACGTACCTGGTATGTCGAAAAGGTGAGGATATCTTATTTTCATAACAAATTCTAACTCCCAAGTCATTTATTCGATATCGTGGTTTCTCCATAAAACATTAACTTGAGGTATAACTTTTGAGCGTAAAATATGTTCCTTCTTATCTAAGACTTTAATAGGTACCTCCTCATACATTAAATCTTCTTCTATCTCATCTGGTTTTAATTCAGTAATATGGTTCGGGTCTTTCACATATTTACGTAGCATAGATATATGAAAAACGTTATGAACATGAGACATACTCGGTGGTAAGGCGAGTCTATTGTTGGGTAAATTCTAGTTACGCACAACACGCAAGTATACGTGGTCAACAAGTAATAAAGAGTAAGTAGAGTATCGTTCCCATGGAGAATTAACTAACAAAGTTCACCAAACATTAACCCATAACCATTTTAGTCTTATTTAAACGATTTCTTTGAGTTTTTATATTTAAACTATGAAATTAAATAGTACTAACTACCCCTAGAATGAGACTAGATAATAAAGACATGAGATTACAATTTCCCCTATTGCATCATTTAAATCAACACACTTCAAGTTAAACCAAATTAATTATAACGGATTGTTAGTCGAGAACATGAAAGTGAAATATAGCCATATCTCGATGTACCATACTCATATCACATATAATCCACAATTGATAGAATACACATGAACACCCACATTACTTAAACCACTATATGTCTATGTGATTTACAAATAATTAGGGTTTGAACCCAAGTCCTCAATTGATTACGGTGGTGCTTCTTTGGAGATATGTCTATCCTAAGCACCTAATCATATATTCCATCACCATGTAGAACATACAAACACAAGCTATCAAGATCAAATCTAAACCCATACTTCGTCTTTCAAGTTCATATGGGTTATCACAATAATTGATGGCCAATCAACTAAGCAAATAAGCGTGAATCTTAATAGACAATCTTATAAGAATTAATAAGACTAACAATGAAGTATGTCAAAATACACTTGCCAATAGATTCCATTGCAATCCCAAAATAGAGTTTAACTCATAGTTGAATTAGAATCCATGATCCACAATTGAATATACATTTAAACATACAATAGAAGTAAAGAGAGTTAGGGATCAAGAATAGCAAATCTGAGTTTCTTCTCTTGTTTCACTTCTGAACCTTCAAGGATCTTCAATTGCTTCAATCCCAAAATCTTAGTTATTCTAGGGTTCTAATCTAATCTAAAAAGAAAGAGAAGAAAAGAAATAATGATCGCTTTAGCCCCCAAGGGGTGGAATCTCCTTTACATCGTGGAAATAAGTCTAATATATAAGCCCTAATTGAATCTCTCTCTCCGTTACGCGTCAATTGCAATCGCTTAATGAAAAGTCACTTTGGTCAACACCAAGTCGGCGTGCGGCAAGCAAGAATTGGTTTGTTAGGCGCCCCCACGAAAGTCAAAATCGCGCTTTTGCTACATCAGAGTCGCATGGCCACAAAGAATTCGCGCGCGGGTGATTTTCTGCTGCAGTGTGCTCTGGTAAAATGGCCGTAACGTTTGATCTGAGAAGAGTTACGGGGCTTGCAACCTATCAAATCGAAGATATCGACAAGCTCTACAACTTTCATTCTTTGATGATTGAGAAATTCTGGCCGGATGAAGGTTGAAATTCGGCTGGAATGGACTGTTATGAAAATGACAAACCAAAACAACGAAGTTTGACGTCCGTTGGTACAACGATCATAACTCTTGCATCCGAACTCCGATTAGAGCGATTCAAGATGTTCCGGAAAGCTATGAAGACGCTCTACACTGTAAGCTAAGTTCCAAACTAACACATGAAGTAAACATGAAAGCCCAAATGATGTCCGGATTGCCTTTTCTTTGCATTTTCTTTACTTTTCATTACCAATAATTGCTCACACCGCTCCCAAACATAATACCTACAAAATGAACACAAAATGCATGAAAATTAACTAAGACACACGAATATAAGCAACTAATTCAAGTAAAAGATACCGGATAAGTGTATATAAAATTCACTTATCAAATACCTTCAATCTTAAACCGTTGTTTGTCCTCACAACAACAATGCTAATGCAATCTACATGCTATATGCAAGCTACGCTACTATGACAATGAATCCCTAAATTTCTAGTCATGTTAAGAATTCCAGTAAGATATACCTCAGAGAAATATCAAGATTCAAGAACAAAGCATCAAACTAAGTTAAAGGCATAATGACATACAATTAGATAATCCTAACCTGCTATAAAGCTGTTATGTGTGTGTGATGTGTTCGCAGATAAGCTTGACAAAGGTGAAAATACCACATGCTTTATTGCGTAAGGCAGAAAATTGAAGTTTAAATCAAGAACTGTATATACTAATGAGACATCAACTACTCCAACACATCAATACAAACTAAGGTTTAACAATGGGTTTATTCTGCTTTATTTTTACTCGTGAGGACGATTTTTGCACTTTCCTGCGGTGTTTATTGATTATATATATATATATATATATATATATATATATATATATATATGTATATATATATATATATATATAGCGAGTGCGTTTTACGCTCCATCTCATCCCAATAGAAAGCATACCCATGTGTTCTCAAAGTTTGAGTATCTATGTTTTCATAGTCTATGTCTACTTTATACAGAATTCCATCTTTTAAAACAACATTTTCTACTCAGCACACAAACATGTTAATCTTAACTAACAAGCAAATAGGAACATTGTCGTGCTACCTGGTAACATCTAAATAGCAAGCATGAATTATATCATGTATAAAATTATAACTAAGCTCAAGATATCAACCAAGTTCAAAAATCTATCAAACTTCTATTTCATCATAGGCCAAATTAGAATTCAACTAACTAAAAACCTGGGATTATGCAATGTTATGCAACTAAACACATACTAAGTAAACAAGACAAAAGAAAACTAAGAAAAAAATTCATGTAGAATTTAACTACAAGATACTAAAATACCCCTACTATGCAACTTAAATATGCAATCAAACTATATGCAACAACTACTCACTACAACTCAATACCCCCAAGCTTAAAATAAACAATGCCCTCATTGTAATTAAAAGTGAAAGAATACTCTCTTAAGTGGCAATGCCATCTCTGTTCACCTTCTCATGATCCGATGGTATATCAGGCGATGGCTAAGTTTGAGATATTCTATGGTTGGAAATCGAGTGTGGGCTTTAACCGTCTCAACGCTTTTAGTCGTAAATTCTAAAAATTTAGCAATTTTTTCGTGATCGAGCTATCACGCTATGCAAGGTGTTTGTCTTAGTAGTTGGCGCGCCACGACACTCAGCACTCTGGCAACTTCCAGCTTTGTTTCGACTTCCATTTGATCCTGAATGCTTATAGCATTTGGATTGAACCTGAGAGGAGGAACAATAAAATTATTGTTAAGACTTACCACTATCTAACATCTACTAAATAATGAAATGTAAATAAGAATTAAACAAGGAGGAAGAAAGATTGGATGGGGTGCCTCCCATCGAGCGCTTTGTTTATAGTCCGTTAAATTGGACTTTATTCTCGACACCGCTTATCCAATTCCTCTCACGATAAGCTAGAACCCTCCATCCATTAGAACCGCTTATGTGCATTGGTAGGTTCCCCATCACGCGTGTTCCGTGAATTGAAACAACCTCTAGCATGTTTCTCGATATGAAGCCCCAGCCTATTGCATAGCTAGGTGCTTCATTCCGTTGATTTGTGAATAAATTTTTTGCCTTGAGGCATGAGAGATACAACCGGTTTTTCCTCTTTATTTTCTCTTCCTCAAATTTCACCATGGTTTGTAAGAGGCCCCATAATCGCAGTAAATTCTTGCTTTGGATGTGACTACCAAGGGGACATGGGTGTGCAAAGTTCACTGAATTTTTCAACTCTAATTGAGAAGGCACTTGGGGTATTATATAAGTCAACTCATGTTCTTCATTTTCTATACCCCCAGTTGTCTCCTCAATGTCCATTCCTTTTAGATCATTCAATGACATGTACACTTCTGGCTCTCCATCAGTTTCATCGTCCATGTCATAACACCAATTGTTTGGCGGGCGATTGTTCAAGGCTTCGAACATTTGATCCATTTGATTCTGAAGATTTCAAATTGACCTCTCTTGCTTAATCATCTTCTCCTCACTTGATGCTACACACTTGAACCACAAATCCTCCAATCTTGAATTATCTTGTTTAGTTTCAAAATTCATGTATTGAGGACCATTCATTGAGGAGTTAATGAGTTGTTCCATCTGTTTGTTAAGATTTTGGCTTGATAACTCCCCGACTCATCATCATCTCTTCATGGTCTCCGCTATGCTTTTGACATGAATTCCTTCAACCTTGAATTTTCCTCTTGTTGCGTTGAAGGTGGATATGAGAAATCTGATGGATATGTTGGACTTGGGATGCGGATTGGTCAGATAGTTATAACTCAATTCATAACTGGGTGATACCCCAACCTTGTTGATAATCGTGGATAAACATCGTTGTTGAAGTAATCACCCCAAACCGCACTTCATCCAACCTCGATGTTGCAATCGATAACTCGCATGCTCGCCAAAGACAAAGATATTCACATGTAATTACTATCTCTCTAAAAGGTTGGATCGCAAGAATATCCAACCTCTCCGAAAGTGTTAATGATTTGTGCCGACAATGTAGAAAATACATTAAGTCCCTCAAAGGTTGTGTCCTTGGTCAATCATATTTGTATAAGGCCATTGATAAGAAAAGTCACCCATGGTACCCGAAAAGAGAGAAATATAAGAAGATAATTAAAACAAAAAAAAATGTTTAAATTAAGACTAATTTGATTGAAATTAATGTTGACAAAAATTTATTAAGCTAATTCCCCGGCAACGGCGCCAAAAACTTGTTAGGTAAATTCTAGTTACGAATAACACGCAAGTATACGTGGTCAACAAGTAATAAATAGTAAGTAGAGTATCGTTCCCACGGAGAATTAACTAACAAAGTTCACCAAGCATTAACCCATAACCATTTTAGTCTTATTTAAATGATTGCTTTGAGTTTTTATATTTAAACTATGAAATTAAATAGTACTAACTACCCCTAGAATGAGACTAAATAATAAAGACATGAGATTACAATTTCCCCTATTGCATCATTTAAATCAACACACTTCAAGTTAAACCAAATTAATTATATCAGATTGTTAGTCGAGAACACGAAAGTGAAATATAGCCATCTCTCGATGTACCATACTCATATCACATATAATCCACAATTGATAGAATATACATGAACACCCACATTACCTAAACCACTATATGTCTATGTGATTTACAAATAATTAGGGTTTAAACCCAAGTCCTCAATTGACTACGAGTGGTGCTTCGGTATATGTCTATCCTAAGAACAAATCATATATTCCATCACCGTGTAGAACATACAAACACAAGCTATCAAGATCAAATCTAAACCCATACTTCGTCTTTCAAGTTCACATGGGTTATCACAGTAATTGATGCAATCAACTAAGCAAATAAGCGTGAATCTTAATAAACAATCTCATAACAATTAATAAGACTAACAATGAAGTATGTCAAAATACACTAGGCAATAGATTCCATTGCAATCCCAAAATAGAGTTTAACTAATAGTTGAATTAGACTCCATGATCCACAATTGAATATACATTGAAAGATACAATAGAAGTAAAGAGAGTTAGTGATCAAGAATAGCAAATCTGAGTTTCTTCTCTTGTTTCACTTCTGAACCTTCAAGGATCTTCAATTGGTTCAATCCCCAAATCTTAGTTATTCTAGGGTTCTAATCTAATCTAAACAGAAAGAGAAGAAAAGAAATAATGATCGCTTTAGCCCCCAAGGGGTGGAATCTCCTTTATATCATGGAAATAAGTCTAATATATAAGCCCTAATTGAATCCCTCTCTCAAGCTACGCCACAATTGCAATCGCTTAATGAAAAGTCACTTTGGTCAACACCAAGTTAAAGTGGTCGCGCAGCAAGAATTGGCCTAAGTTACGCCCCTCACGAAAGCTAAAATCGCGTTTTTTGTTATCAGTAAGTCGCGCATGTCAGCAAAGAATTCGCGCTACGCGTGATTTTCATCAGAGTGTGCTCGTAAAATGGTCGTAACGCTTGATCTCGAGAAGAGTTACGGGCTTGCAACCTATCAAATCAAAGATATCGATTTAGCTCTACAACTTTCATTCTTTGATGATTGAGAAATTCTGGCCGGATGAAGATTAAAATTGGGCTGGAATGGACTGCTATGAAAATGGCGAACCAAAATAGCGAAGTTTGACGTCCGTTGGTATAACGATCATAACTCTTGCATCCGAACTCCGATTAGAGTGATTCAAGATGTTCCAAAAAGCTATGAAGACGCTCTAAACTGTAAGCTAAGTTCCAAACCAACACATGAAGTAAACATGAAAACCCAAATGATGTCCGTATTGCCTTTTCTTTTTTCATTTTCTTTTACTTTTCATTACTAATAATCGCCACACCGCCCCCAAACATAATACCTACAAAATGAACACAAAATTCATGAAAAGTAACTAAGACACATGAATATAAGCAACTAATTCAAGTAAAAGATACTCGATCGAGGATTTCAAATGGACCAATGAATCGAGGGTTGAGCTTTCCTCTCTTTCTGAATCTCGTAACTCCTTTCTATGGAGCAACACGTAATAATACATGATCTCCAACATTGAATTCCACGTCCCTTCGATGAAGATCATCATAACTCTTTTGTCGATCTCGTGAGGTTTGTATACGTTGTCAGATCATTTGAATCTTTTTCGTAGTCATGCGTACCATTTCTGGTCCCAACAACGTTGCTTCACCCACCTTGTCCCAGCATACTGGAGAACGATACTTTCGTCCATCCAACACCTCAAATGGAGACATGCCTATACTTACTTGATAACTGTTGTTGTAGGAGAATTTCACCAATGGTAAATAATTGTCCCAACTTCTTTTGAAGTCTAGAATGCAGAGTCTCAATAGATCTTCAAGAGTTTGAATAGTCCTTTCCGATCGCCTCGTCTGGCTCCGAGGATGATATGTAGAATCAATTATAAATCGCCTCCATAGCTTTCGCAAGTCGACCCCAAAATCGTGAAGTGAATCTTTGGTCTCAATCAGAATCTATGGATACTGGCATACTATGCAATCTCACAATCTCATTTATATACATACGAGCAAGACGCTCATGAATAAATTCTCGATAGGCAAGAAATGAGCAGATTTGGTTAATCTATCGACAATGACCCAAATCAGATCTATGCCTTGAGAAACCTTAAAGAAGACCCCAGAACGAAATCCATATTGATGTGCTCCTACCCATCAGGAATTTCAAGTGGTTGCAATGGACCTTTTGGTACTTGATGCGTCCGCCGACATCGCTAACAAGTTAAACACCTTGAGATAAACTCTCCATGCGATCTCTCTCTTCATATTGCTCCACCAAAATGTATGTCAAAGATCACGATACATTTTGGTACTTCCAAGATGGATTGCAAACGGCATCATGATTTTATACTTCAAATCAGAGTCGTTAGGAACACAAAGTCTGGAGTTAACTCGAAGTATTCCTTCTTCGTCGATTCTTTCATCTGGAACAACACCTTCTTATACTTTCTTCTTCATAAACATCAGCTCCGGGTCTGTAGCTTGAGCCGCTTTAACTTTATCGATTAGAGTCGGTTCTACTCGTATATTTGACATCATCACGTGGGTACTTGGAATCTTCAACTCTATCTCCATCCTTTGTAAGTCATACAAAATGGGTCTTTGCGTTAACAACATCGCACTCGTACCCGCATATGATCTTCTACTCAATATGTCAGCTACCAAGTTCGCTTTTCCAAGATGATATTGAATGGTATGATCCTAAACTTTCAACAGCTCGAGCCAACATCGTTGCCGCATGTTGAGTTTATGATGCCCCCAAAACAGGTATACATCACCTATTCTGAGTCGCCAAATACATGGTATATAATACAAATACAACCTTAAATATACAACATGAGCTGTGAGTTTTAATACAAATATTGTCTTCTAGACAGTATTCAAACTCAAAATAAGTCCTCAATACATTTATTATCACACTATTTCATAGAATAGTGAGGACTACTAATGCTATCTTCTGGACCGTCACTCCATTCCCCGACTAGTCCCTGCTACGTTCTCATTTCCTGAAGAAAATAATGGAACCAAAAGGGTGAGCTCAACTAGCCCAGTAAGAAATATTATGACTAAGATAATGCAGAATATATTATCATTAGCCTTCGACAGTGTTAAACTGATACAATATAACAAACATCAAGTTTAACTGCAGCGGAACAAGAAATCCATTAGAAGAGTCAAGTAGAGAATAAAATCTAATATCTTCTATGATTTAAAAGGTTTTTCATTACTTTTATCACGAGACTCACTTAATAAAAATCCACATCATCCCCAAGACTACGGCCAAGGATATTCATTAAGATCACGACCACAAATTATTCATGCACCACGGGCCAAAGATATTCGTATTCATCAATGGTCATGATCATGCCAACAATCGGCCCATCAATGCACTACTACTAATGAGGATTTTTATCACATCATTTGTAACATTACTACCATGATTATACCGAATAATCCTCGGTCATAATCATACCAAATCCATCTACGCACCACAGCCACGATGACTTTCAACATAATATAAGAATGAGGATGATGACAATTCAATAAAACAAGTTCAAGAATAAATTTTAAAGATTTATAAGTTAATTTATCCTGAACTCAATAACGTCCAAATTGTCAACATGATACTGCTTTGTGGAGTAAAATTCAAGAATGCTCAGAAGAATATTTCCATGAAAAGATACTGGATGAAGCGCAAATATCAAGGATATTCCACTAATTTCATGGAGTAGAAGCCAAAATTTTAACCAACTGAGTATAATAGAGTATATGAAATCGCAAATGGATTTTTGCCGCCATGCGGTAATCCACATAGACAGATTATTCCCATAGAATAATAAAGAATGAAATAATGTAAGAATTCACTAAAAAAGGCGATCAAGATCAGATGATAAAAGTTATTCCAAATGTAATAATAAAGAATGGAATAACAACCCTTACGAGTATTGAAAGAAAATAACTTTCTTCATGAATACGAAGAATATTACCCTTACCTTAAAAAGAAGAGTATTCTACTAGAGGGCTGATATATACTTGAAGAAAACTTACACTATTTTCTATGCTCAAAGCTTTCTTAAACTCTAAAGAAATACGCCAAGATTATATAGAAGAATTCTCTTCAACTTCCTAGTGATTTTCAATTCTAACTAAGAATCCTATTTATAGAAGAATGGAAATGATACTATGTCAACACTATGCAATAAAATATAATATATTCTATTTATAATCAAATAAAATAAAACTTTATAAAAGTATTTTATTTTATATAAAAAGATTTTACTATGCAAATATTATGCAGCACTATGCAAAACACTATGCATAATAAAATATAATATATTCTATTTATAATCAAATAAAACAAAACTTTATAAAAAATATTCTGATTTATATAAAAGTTTTCTCGCTTTTATTACATTTATAATAATAATAAAACAACTTTATCACTATTATTATAATTCACAATATTAATCCACTGTGTCGCTCCTGTGAAAAAGTGGCTTTCCAATAAGGATTTTCCCTATCAAGCGCAAATTAGGTGACCAAACCTCTCCTCGATGTAACTTCTGACATCGTCAATATTGCAAATAATAATATTAATAACTTTGTCATTTCAATTATTGATTTAATAATATATAAAATATTGACAATAATCAATCAAATAACGTGAGATACTATGCAAAGATTATCGTGGCAATAATCGAACAAAATCGAGTGACTTCTCACGTAAGCATTAATAATCAATACCATGTGCTACTATGCAACCACGCCAGACATCGCATTTTTAACACCGTGTTTCAAATAGCTAATCTGTAAAACTTTCGCCGTTATTTTTATAAAATATTTTTGTCATTTTCTCAATCTCGACAATAATTCTATTATGGGTCCACTAATGATTGTGCTGCCAGTATGAATATTCCCTGCTTAAAACGAATATTCCCCAACCAATCGAATATTATATAATAACTTCATGATTTTGCAAAATTTATAAATATTACCCACAACTATAACATTATATCAAATTCATTCTATAATATTCAAAAATGATATTTATAGAAAATCATCTTTATTCATAAAAGTCAGGGTCTTACAACCTCCCCTTCTTATGAAATTTCATAAATTAGGGTACGTGACTGGTATGTCAAGAGGTAAGGATACCTTGATTTCATTTTAGATTCTAACTCCCGTGTCATTTCCTCAACATCGTGGTTCCTCCACAAAACTTTGACTTGAGGTATAACCTTGGAGCGTAGAACATGTTCCTTCTTATCCAAGATTTTAACAGGAACCTCTTCATACGTTAAATCTTTCGCTATTTCGTCCGGTTCTAACTCAATAATGTGGTTCGGGTCTTCCACATAATTACTTAACATGGATATGTGAAAAATGTTATGGACACGAGACATACTTAGCGTTAAAGGGAGTCTATAGGCCACAGTTCATACTCCATCGAGGATTAAAAATGAGCCAATGAATCGAGGATTGAGCTTTTCTCTCTTTCTAAATCTCGTAATTCCTTTCCATGGAGCAACACGTAACAACACATGATCTCCAATATCTAATTCTACGTCCTTTCAATGAAGATCAACATAACTCTTTTGTCGATCTTGTGAGGTTTTTACACGCTATCGATCGCTTTAATCTTTTCCGTAGTCATACGTACTCAACTCTGGTCCCAACAATGTTGCTTTCACCCACCTCATCCCAAAGATACCGAGAATGACACTTTCTTCCATACAATGCCTCAAATGGTGTGTCATGCCAATACTTGCTTGATAACCATTGTTGTCAGGAAAACTCCACCAATGGTAAGAAATTGTCCCAACTTCCCCTCAAAGTCAAGGACACGAGTCTTAATAGATCTTCAAGAGTTTGAATAGTCCTCTCCGATCGCCTCATCTCATTCCGAGGATGATATGCCGAAGCTAAATAGTAAATCCGCGCCCATAGCTTTTTGCAAACTAACCCAAAATCGTGAAGTGAATCTTAGGTCTCGATCGTAAACTATGGATACCGCATACCATGCAGCCTTACAATCTCGCTTATGTACATACGAGAAAGACGCTCAAGTGTATAAGTTTCTCGTATTGGTAAGAAATTAGCAGACTTGGTCAATCTATCAACAACGACCCAAATTGTATCTATGCCTTGAGAAATCTTGGGAAGACCAGTAACGAAATCCATTGTAATGTACTCCCACTTTCATTCTGGAATTTTAAGATATTGAAATGGACCTTTTGGTATTTGATGCTCTGCCTTAACTCGTTGACAAGTTAGACACCTTGAGACAAACAACGCTATCTCTCTCTTCATATTGCTCCACCAAAATGTATGACGAAGATCACGATACATTTTGGTACTCCCAGGATGGATTGCAAACGGTGTGTTGTGTGCCTCCATCATGATTTTATACTTTAAATCAGGGTTGTTAGGAACACAAAGTCTGGAGTTGACTCAAAGTATTCCTTTTTCATCGATTCTTGCTTCCGACATAGCACCTTCTTGTACTTTCTTCTTTATACGCATCAGCTCCAAGTCTGTAGCTTGAGTAATTTTAACTTTATCGATTAAAGTCGGTTCTACTCGTATATTCGCCATCATCACGTTGGTCTCTGGAGCCTTTAAATCTATCTCCATCCTTTGTAAGTCATATAAAATGGGCCTTTGCGTTGACAATATCGCACTGCATCGTGATATGATCTTCTACTCAATGCGCCACCACCACGCTCACTTTTCCAGATTCGTATTGATGGTATGATCATAATATTTCAACAGTTCAAGCCAACGTCATTATCGCATGTTGAGTTCCTTTTGGGTGAAGAAATATTTGAGGCTTTTATGATCCGTAAAGATCTCCACTTTCTCCCCATACAAGTAATGCCTCCAAATTTTAAATGCGAAGATAACAACTGCCAACTCTAGATCACGAGTAGGATAATTCCTCTCATATTCTTTGAGTTGTTGAGAGGCATAGGCTATGACTTTCCTATGTTGTATGAGAACACATCCTAATCCTTTGCCGCTGATGCATCATCAGAGATGACAAATCCTCCTCGAGCCGATGGAATTGTTAAAACAAAATCAAATGAGTCTCCTCTTGAGTTCTTGAAAACTCTTCTCACATTCCACGCTCCAACCAAATTTTATATATTTCCGAGTCAGCTAAGTTAATGGAGTAGCAATTCGAGAAAGCCCTTCCACGAATCTTCGATAATAACCAGCTAATCCGAGAAAGCTACGATTTCGTCATCGATTTAGGTTGCTCCTAACTTTGAATAGCTTCAATCTTTGTTTCAACAATGATATTCCATGACTTGATACTACGTGCCCAAGGAATGCTACTTCCTCAAGCCGTAACTCAGATTTCTTCAACTTGGCATAAAGCTTATGTTCACGAAGCTTTTGAGTATCAAATTTCAAGTGTTGCTCATGATCTTCACGGCTTTTGGAATATACGAGGATGTCATCAATAAAGACGACCACAAAGTGATCCAAATATTCCTCAATACTCTGCTCATCATATCCATGAAGGCAAAGATGAGCATTAGTCAATCCAAAAGACATGACTAAGAATTCATAATGCCTATACCGAGTTCTGAAGGCAATCTTTGGAATATCCTCAGTTTTAACCTTCACCGATGATATATCCGTAATCGAAGATTGATCTTTGAAAAGAATTATGCTCATTGCAAATCGGTCAAACAGTCATCAATGTGAGGTAACTGATACCTATTCTTGATGGTGACATGGTTCAATTCCCGGTAGTAAATATAAAGTCTCATACTCCCATCTTTCTTCTTCACTTAATCAGAATGAGCACCCCAAAGGAGATGTACTAGGACGAATGAAACCAATGTCTAACAATTCCTCGCAATTGGGTCTTTAACTCCTCAAGTTCAATAGAGAGCCATTCGATATGGGGCTTTGATATGGGTTTTGTATCGGGTTCAAGGTCGATACAAAATTCAATTTCACGCCTGGGGTAGGCCAGAAGTTCTTCAGTGGAATACATCAGAAATTTATTAACAATAGAAATATCATTCAAATCGACATATTTTTGTTTAAATCATGATATGAGCTAAGAAAGCTTGACATCCGCTTTTCAATAAACTAATAGCTTTATAGCTTAAGATGACAAGATAGATTTTAATGGTTTGTTGTTGAATTTCATAATAGGTTGGTTAGAAATATGAAAGCTAACAACCTTACGTAAAAACAATCAATTTTTGCATGAAGAGTAGTTAACCAATCAATCCCTAGAATCACATCAAATGCAAGTATTTTCAATGAAATAAGATCGACATGTAATGTGAGGGTAACGATTTGAACAAAACAAGACGTATAAATAGTGGATGTAATGAAGGTTTCTCCCAACGGAGTTTCCACAGATAAGTCAAAGTCTAATTTCTCCGGAGTCAAATTTAATCGTTGAGCGCAAGTAGGAGAAATAAAAGAATGGGTAGAACCGGTATCAAATAAGGTATAGACTTCTCTAGAGTTTATGATAAGCTTACCCGTGATGACCTCGTTCAGGTTCCTTGCTTTCTGGGAGGTCACAACAAACACTCTCCCTTAAACTACTGATTTTGACTTGTCTGGGACGGTATTTTGTGTCACCATTCCAACTAGACTTGTCTTTCTGCATGATGACAAAATCGCCAATAGGTGACCTTCTCTTCCACAATTATAACACGCTTTGGATGGCATCACGCTAGCTTTGATCGATATGTCCCTCCCATCCGCATTTGAAGCATATGATAGTGGTCGCTTCTCCTTCCTTAACAACGCGTGTTGGTGCCGACGCCTTTCCATCATTGTTGAATCTCCTCTTCTTGAAATGTCCATTCTTATTGTTCGCCATGATTACCAATCAAGTGGTTACCATTTCGCATGTTGATTCCTCCACGCTTGTTGTCACAAATTTTGATGATCGCTACCACCGGTATTATCATTTTGTTGGGTGCTTTATCTTGGTTGATTTGACTCGTTATCACGCTCCAATAATCGAGCCCTATTAAAAATATCTTAATACAAACACGCTTTATGAGAAATTAAGTATCGACGTATCTCTTGTTTCAAACCTCTTAGAAACATCCGCCATCATTCTCTCCTCATTATCAACCAAGTGAGACATAAACCGGACAACTCAAAGAAACTTAGCTTCGCATCGTGGACACTACCATATTGTTCTCGCTTCCAACTTGATGAACTCTACTTCTTTCATGTGATGAATACTTTCGAAAGTACTTGTCGTTGAATAGTTCTTGAACTTCTCCCAAGACATCTTCAATGCGGCAGTTGAGTACGCGCTTTACCGATTCCCACCAAGAATCAGCTCTCCTCGCAACATAAAGGTGGCAAAGGAACCTTTTGCTCCTTGGAGCATCCCAAGACATCAAATATCTTGTGATCTCGCTTTATCCACGCTTCCGCTTTTAAGTGGTTTTGGCTCTCCAATAAACTCGTGGTGGTCAGCCTCCTTGAACTCGCTTAGCGGTGATCCCGAGAGTTTCCAAAGGTTTCCACCTACATTTTGGACAGAGAGCTGCTTTCTCGCATGATATTGCATGAATTGCATAAAGCCTCTGAACATTCCATCATTCATCATTTGGTCAGTGTTATTGTTTGCATGAGGAATGTCGCCTTCCTGATGCACATTATCCTGATTATTGATATGTCAAGACTCAACGGTCTCCTGTGCTCAATTGCTATTCTCAACTTTCTCGGATGTCATTTTCAGATACTACCACAAAACAAGGGTTAATTGACATGTAACATCTTATCCCAATACTGTGATCGACCAATTAAATACCAAATAAACTTAGGTAGGTCATACTAGCGAAGGAATTCCCCGTCTCTCCCCCCATAGTTCTAGTCTCACATCTTAGCCAGGGATCATATCCCTAAGCTTTGAATCCAACTGTTACGCCCCCAAAATAGGTATACATCACCTATTATGACTAAGATAATGCAGAATAAATTATCATTAGCCTTCAATAGTGTTAAACTGATAAAATATAACAAACATCAAGTTTAACTGTAGTAGAACAAGCAATCCATTAGAAGAGTCAAGTAGAGAATAAAATCTACTATCTTCTATGATTTAAAAGGTTTTTCATTACTTTTATCGCTGAGACTCAGCTTAATAAATAATCCACATCATCCTTATACTACGACCAAGGATATTCATTAGTATCACGATCACAAATTATCCATGCACTACGGGCCAAAGATATTTGTGTATTCATCAATGGTCATGATCATGCCAACAACTTTCCATCAATGCACTATGGCCAATGAGGATTTTTACCACATCATTTGTAACATTACGGTCATGATTATACCGAATAATCCCTGGTCATAATCATACCAAGTCCATCTATGCACTACATGCCACAGATGACTTTCAACATAATATAAGCATGAGGATGATGACAATTCAATAAAACAAGTTCAAGAATAAAATTTAAAGATTTATAAGTTAATTTATCCTGAACTCAATAACGTCCAAATTGTCACCATGATACTGCTTGGTGGAGTAAAATTCAAGAATGCTCAGAAGAATATTTCCTTGAAAAGATACTGGATGAAGCGCAAATATCAAGGATATTCCACCAATTTCATGGAGTATAGAAGCCAAAACTTTAACCAACTGAGTATAATAGAATATATGAAACCACAAATGGATTTTTGCCGCCATGCAGTAATCCACGTAGACAGATTATTCCCACAGAATAATAAAGAATGGAATAACAAAAGAATTCACTAGGCGTGCGAAAGACTGCACAGATAGGTTATTCCAACAGAATAATAAAGAATGGAATAACAACCCTTACGAGTATTGAAAGAAAATAACTTTCTTCATGAATACGAAAGAATAATACCCCTTACCTTAAAAAGAAGAGTATATTCTCACCAGAGGGGCCCCATATACTTGAAGAAAACTTACACTATTTTCTATGCTCAAAACTTTCTTAAACTCTAAAGAAATACGCTCAAGATTATAGAAGAAGAATTTTCTGAACTTCTGGTGTGATTTTCAATTCTAACTAAGCATCTTATTTATAGGAGAATGGAAAGGATACTATGCTGCACTATGCAATAAAATATAATATGTTCTATTTATAATCAAATAAAACAAAACTTTATAAAAAGTATTTTATTTATATATAAAAGGTTTTTTACTATGCAAACACGATGCGTACTATACAAACACTATTCATAATTAAATATAATATACTCTATTTATAATCAAATAAAACAAAACTTTATAAAAAGTATCCTGCTTATATAAAAGTTTTCTGCTTTTATTACATTTATAATAATAATAAAACAACATTTATCACTATTTAGACGCCTCTATAAAATAGGTATACATCACCTATTTTGAGTCGCCAAATACATGGTATGTAATACAAATACAATCTTTAATATACAACAAAAGAGTCAGTGAGTTTTAATACAAATAATGTCTTCTAGACAATATCCACTCTCGTAATAAGTTCTCATTATATTTATTGTCACACTATTTAATGTAATAGTGAGGACTACTAATACTATCATCATCCGTCCATCACTCCGCTTCTCCCACTCGCCCCAAATATATTCTCATTTCTTGAAGAGAACAAAGGAAAGAAAGGGTGAACTCAACTAGCCCAAAGAAGAAATATTATGACTAAGATAATGCGTAATAAATTATCATTAGCCTTCAACAATGTTAAACCGATAAAATATAACAAACATCAAGTTTAATCATAATGAACAAGCAATCCATTGAAGAGTCAAGTAGAGAATAAAATCTACTATCTTCTATGATTTAAAAGGTTTTTCATGACTTTTAACGTTTGACTCACCTTAATAAATAATCCAAATCATCAAATCACCCCCACTACTACTACCAAGGATATTCTTTAGTATCACGACCACAAATTATCCATGCACTACTACTTCAAGGATATTTGTGTATTCATTAATGGTCATGGTCATGCCAACAACTATCCATCAATGCACTACGGGCCAATGAGGACTTTTTTTCCACATCATTTGTAACATTACTACCATGATTACACCGAATAATCCTCGGTCATAATCATACCAAGTCCATCTATGCACCACAGTGCCACGATGACTTTCAACATAATATAAACATGAGGATGATGACAATGATATAAGAATTCAATAAAACAAGCTCAAGAATTAATTTATCCGTGAACCAATAACGTCCAAATTGTCAACACGACATCGCTTTGGGAGTAAAATTCAAGAATGCTCGTAAGAATATTTCCATGAAAAGATATCGGATGAAGCGCAAAATATCAAGGATATTCCACTAATTTCATGGAGTATAGAAGTCAAAACTTTAACCAACTGAGTATAATAACGAATGGAATAACAAAAGAAATCACCATGCATGCGGTAACATTTGTAACATCATTTGTAACATTACGGTCATGATTATACCGAATAATCCCTGGTCATAATCATACCAAATCCATCTATGCACTACATGCCACAGATGACTTTCAACATAATATAAGCATGAGGATGATGACAATTCAATAAAATAAGTTCAAGAATAAAATTTAAAGATTTATAAGTTAATTTATCCTGAACTCAATAACGTCCAAATTGTCAACATGATACTGCTTGGTGGAGTAAAATTCAAGAATGCTCAGAAGAATATTTTCATGAAAAGATACTGGATGAAGAGCAAATATCAAGGATATTCCACCAATTTCATGGAGTATAGAAGCCAAAACTTTAACCAACTGAGTATAATAGAATATATGAAACCGCAAATGGATTTTTGCCGTCATGCAGTAATCCACGTAGACAGATTATTTTCACAGAATAATAAAGAATGGAATAACAAAAGAATTCACTAAAGCGCATGTAAGATCAAGGCAGCAATAGGTTATTCCAATAGAATAATAAAGAATGGAATAACAACCCTTACGAGTATTGAAAGAAAATAACTTTCTTCATGAATACGAAAGACTAATACCCCTTACCTTAAAAAGAAGAGTATTCTGACGGTAGGGCCCCATATACTTGAAGAAAACTTACACTATTTTCTATGCTCAAAACTTTCTTAAACTCTAAAGAAATACGCTCAAGATTATATAAGAAGAATTTTCTGAATTTCTGGTGTGATTTTCAATTCTAACTAAGCATCCTATTTATAGGAGAATGGAGAGGATACTATGCTGCACTATGCAATAAAATATAATATGTTCTATTTATAATCAAATAAAACAAAACTTTATAAAAAGTATTTTGTTTTATATAAAAAGTTTTTTACTATGCAAACACGATGCAGGCACTATACAAACACTATGCATAATAAAATACAATATACTCTATTTATAATCAAATAAAACAAAACTTTATAAAAAGTATCCTGTTTATATAAAAAGTTTTCTATTTTATGACATTTATAATAATAATAAAACAACATTTATCACCATTTGTGACACCCCCAAAATAGGTATACATCACCTATTCTGAGTTGCCAAATACATGGTACATAATACAAATACAATCTTTAATATACAACAAGAGAGCTGTGAGTTTTAATACAAATAATGTCTTCTAGACAATATCCACTCTCAGAATAAGTTCTCATTATATTTATTGTCACACTATTTAACAGAATAGTGAGGACTACTAATACTATCATCTGGTCCATCACTCCGTTTCCCCGACTCGTCCCAAATTTATATTCTCATTTCCTCAAGAGAATAAAGGAAAGAAAGGGTGAGCTCAACTAGCCCAAAGAAGAAATATTATGACTAAGATAATGCGTAATAAATTATCATTAGCCTTTAACAATGTTAAACCGATAAAATATAACAAACATCAAGTTTAACTGCAGCGGAACAAACAATCCATTAGAAGAGTCAAGTAGAGAATAAAATTTATTAACTTCTATGATTTAAAAGGTTTTTCATGACTTTTATCGCTGTGACTCAGCTTAATAAATAATCCAAATCATCGAATCACCCCTGCACTATGGCCAAGGATATTCTTTAGTATCACGACCACAAATTATCCATGCACTACGGACCAAGGATATTTGTGTATTCATTAATGGTCATGGTCATGCCAACAACTATCCATAAATGCACTACGGGCCAATGAGGACTTTTTCCACATTATTTGTAACATTACGGTCATGACTACACCGAATAATGCCTGGTCATAATCATACCAAGTCCATCTATGCACTACAGGCCACAGATGATTTTTAACATAATATAAACATGAGGATGATGATAATAATATAAGAATTCAATAAAACAAGCTCAAGAATTAATTTATCCATGAACTGATAACGTCCAAATTGTCAACACGATACTGCTTTGTGGAGTAAAATTCAAGAATACTTAGAAGAATATTTCCATGAAAAGATACTGGATGAAGCGCAAATATCAAGGATATTCCACTAATTTCATGGAGTATAGAAGTCAAAACTTTAACCAACTGAGTATAATAACGAATGGAATAACAAAAGAAATCACCATGCATGCGATTTTCAGACATGTATAAAGTTATTCCAACAGATTAATAACAATCTTAATCAGTCAAAGTAAATTTACCGACATGTACGATGTTCCAATGTAATAATAAAGATTTTAATTCAGTCCCATAGAAAACGCATGCATGTGATATCCTAATGTAATAATAATAAAGATGGAATCTGTGTTCGCCAGAACGACATATAAAGATAAGTATATATTCCAATGTAATAATAATAAAGATGTAATATTAGATGAATGTCACCAAGTATAGGGTATTCCACAGATATCGGGTTATTCCAAAGTAATAATAAATAATTGAATAATGTAAGTTCTCTTCATGAATACAAAAGAAATAATAATACCCCTACGACGAGTACAACAAATAATATCCCTTACCGTAAAAAAAGAACCCGAATATAAGAGTAGGGAAGGAGCGTAATACTTTTCTATAACTTCTCTATAATTTCTCTCTCTAGAGTTTCAAAGAATTCATAAGAAATAATGAAGGAATGAGCTTCTATTTATAGAAAAATGGATCAATATAAGAACTAACTCATGAACTATTTAGATTGATTTACTTTAATCTAACGGTCCATATTTAAAGCAAAATCTTTTAAATAAAATATAATATATTCTATTTATAATCTAATAAAACGAATAACTTTATAAAAGATTTTACTATGCAAATACTATGCAGTGCACTATACAAATACTATGCATAATAAAATATAATATATTCTAATTATTGTCTAATAAAATGTATAACTTTATAAAAGTATTCTGCTTTATATAAAAAGATTTTACTATGCAAAACACTATGCATATACTATGCAACACTATGCATAATAGAATATAATATATTCTTCTTTATATAAATAACTTTATAAAAGTATTCTGCTTTTATATAAAAAGATTTTCTATTATTATTACATTAATAATACCAACAAAAAATCGAAAGACTTATCACGTAAGCATCAATAATTAATACCGTGGTGCTACTATGCAACCAATGCAGACATCGCATTTTAACACCGTGTATTTCAACAGCTAATCAGTGAAACTTTCACGTCGTTATTTTCATAAAGTATTTTTGTCGCTTTCTCAATCCGACAATAATTTCGCTAGGGGTTCACCAATGATTGTGCCGTTGTACGAATATTCCCCGTTAAAACGAATATTCCCTACCAATCGAATATTATATAACAACTCATGCATTTTGCAAAATTTATAAATATTACCCACAACTATAACATTATATCAATTTCACTCCATAATATTCAAAAATAATATTTATAGAAAATTCATCTTTATTCAAAAAGTCAGGTTTTACAACCTCCCTTCTTATGAAATTTCTCCTCAAATTAGGGTACGACTGGTATGTCAAGAGGTAAGGATACCTTGATTTTATTTTAGATTCTAACTCCCAAGTTATTTCCTCAACATCATGGTTTCTCCACAAAACTTTAACTTGAGGTATAACCTCGAGCGTAGAATATGTTCCTTCTAATCCAAGATTTGAACAGAACCTCTTCATACGCCAAATCTTCCGCTATTTCGTCCGGTTCTAACTCAATAATATGGTTCGAGTCTTCCACATATTTACGTAATATGGATATGTGAAAAACGCTATGAACACGAGACATACTTGGCGGTAAAGTCGAGTCTATAGGCCACGCCTCCTACTCGATCGAGGATTAAAATGGGTCAATGAATCGAGGATCGAGCTTTCCTCTCTTTCCAAATCTCGTAACTCCTTTCCATGGAGCAACACGTAACAACACATGATCTCCAATATCGAATTCCACGCCCTTTCGATGAAGATCAACATAACTCTTTTGTCGATCTTGTGAGGTTTTTATACGCTGTCGAATCGCTTGAATCTTTTCCGTAGTCATACGCATTCAACTCCGGTCCCAACAACGTTGCTTCACCCACCTCATCCCAAAGATACCGAGAACGACACTTTCTTCCATATAACGCCTCGAATGGAGCCATGCCAATACTTGCTTGATAACTGTTGTTGTAGGAAAACTCCACCAATGGTAAGAACTTATCCCAACTTCCCTTGAAGTCAAGGACACAGAGTCTTAATAAATCTTCAAGAGTTTGAATAGTCCTCTCTGATTGTTCGTCCGTCTGAGGATGATATGCCGAACTAAATTGTAAATCCATGCCCATAGCTTTTTGTAAACTAACCCAAAATCGTAAAGTGAATCTTGGGTCTCGATCAGAAACTATGGATACTGGCATACTATGCAGTCTTACAATCTCGTTTATTTACATACGAGCAAGACGTTCAAGTGTATAAGTTTCTCGTATTGGTAAGAAGTGAGCAGACTTGGTCAATCTATCAATAATGACCCAAATCGCATCTATGCCTTGAGAAACTTTGGGAAGACCAAGAATTAAATCCATGGTAATGTGCTCCCACTTCCATTCTCGAATTTCAAGTGGTTGCAATGGACCTTTTGGTACTTGATGCTCGCTTTGACTCGCTGACACGTTAGACACCTTGAGATAAACAACGCTATCTCTCTTCTTCATATTGCTCCACCAAAATGTATATCGAAGATCATGATACATTTTGGTACTCCCAGATGGATTGCAAACGGTGTGTTGTGTGTGCCTCCATCATGATTTTATACTTTAAATCGTGGTCATTAGGAACACAAAGTCCGGAGTTGACTTGAAGTATTCCTTCTTCATCGATTCTTGCTTCCTAAGATAGCACCTTCTTGCACTTTCTTCCTCATACGATCGCCTCCAGTCTCAGAGCTTGAGCAACTTTTAACTTTATCAATTAAAGCCTGGCTCTACTCAGATATTCTCCATCATCACATGGGTCCCTCGAGTCTTTAACTCTATCTCCATCCTTTGCAAGTCACACAAAATGGGCCTTTGTGTTGACAATATCACACTCAGATTTGCATATATGATCTTCTACTCAATGCGCTACCTACCACGCTCACTTTTCCAGATGATGGTATTGATGGTATGATCATAATCTTTCAATAGCCAAGCCAACGCCGTTGTCGCATGTTGAGTTCCTTTTGAGTGAAGAAATATTTGAGGCTTTTATGATCCGTAAAGATCTCCACTTTCTCCCCATACAAGTAATGCCTCCAAATTTTAAGTGTGAAGACAACAGCTGCTAACTCTAGATCATGAGTAGGATAATTCCTCTCATATTCTTTGAGTTGTCTTGAGGCATAGGCTATGACTTTCCCATGTTGCATGAGAACACATCCCAACCTTTACCCAAGCATCATCAGAGATGACAAATCCTCCGAGCCGATGGTATTGCTCGTAACAAAATCAAAAGAGTCTCCTCTTGAGTTCTTGAAAACTCTTCTCACATTCTTCGCTTCCAACCGAACTTTGTATCTTTCCGAGTCACCGAAAGTTAATGGAGTAGCTATTCAAGAAAATCCTTCCACGAATCTCCGATAATAACCAAATAAGCCGAGAAAGCTACGATTTCTATCATCGATTTAGGTTGCTCCCACTTTTGAATTGCTTCAATCTTTGCTTCGTCAATGATATTCCATGACTTGATACTACGTGCTCAAGGAATGCTACTTCCTCAAGCCGTAACTCACATTTCTTTAACTTGGCATAAAGCTTGTATTCACGAAGCTTTTGGAGTGTCACCTCAAGTGTTGCTCATGATCTTCACTACTTTTTGAATAAATAAGGATGTCATCAATAAAGACGACCACAAAGTGATCCAAATATTCCTTGAATACTTTGGTTCATCATATCCATGAAGGCAAAGAGGAGCATTAGTCAATCCAAAGGACATGACTAGGAATTCATAATGCCCGCATCGAAGTTCTAAAAGCCGCTTTTGAATGTCATCTGCTCTAATCTTCAATCGGTGATATCCTAACGAAGATCAATCTTTGAAAAGAATTTGGCTCCTTGCAACCGGGTCAAACAGTCATCAATACGCGGCAATGGGTACCTATTTTTGATGGTGACATGATTCAACTCCCGATAATCAATACAAAGTCGATACTCCCATCTTTCTTTTTCACGAATAGAACAGAGCACCCCAAGGAGAAGTACTAGGATGAATAAAGCCAATGTCTAACAATTCTCGTAGCTGGGTCTTTAACTCCTCGGGTTCAATAGAGCCATTCGATATGGGGCTTTGGAAATGGGTTTTGTATCGGTTCAAGGTCGATACAAAATTCAATTTCACGCCTGGGGTAGGCCAGAAGTTCTTCAGTGGAATACGCCAGAAATTCATTAACAATAGAAATATTATTCAAAACCCGACGTATTTTTGTTTAGATCCGTGACATGAGCTAAGAAATCTTGACATCCGTTTTTCAATAAACGAATAGCTTTATGGCTTGAGATGACCGTGATTGATTTTAATGGTTTGATCACTTGAATTCACATAATAGGTTGATTAGAAATATGAAAGCTAACAACCTTACGAAAACAATCAATTTTTGCATGATGAGTATTTAACCAATCAATCCCTAGAATCAAGTCAAATGCAAGTATTTTCAATGAAATAAGATCGACAGTAATGTGAGGGTACCGATTTGAACCAAACAAGACTTATAAACAAAGGGATGTAATGAAGGTTTCTCCCAACGGAGTTTCCACAGATAAGTCAAAGTCTAATTTCTCCTGAGTCAAATTTAATCGCTGAGCGCAAGTAGGAGAAATAAAAGAATGGGTAGAACCCAGTATCAAATAAAGTATAGACTTCGCTAGAGTTTTATGATAAGCTTACCCGTGATGACCTCATTCGGTTCCTTACTTTCTCGGGAGGTCACAACAAACGCTCTCCCTTGTACTACCGGCTTTGACTTTTCTGGGACGGCCTTTGGTGCCTCCATCCTAGCTAAACTTGTCTTCGGTGAACGACAAAATCGGGCTAAGTGACCTTCTCTTCCACAATTATAACATGCTTTGACTAAGATCGCGCAGCTTTGGACCGATGTGTTCCTCCCTCCGCATTTGAAGCATATGATAAGTGGTCGCTCTCCTTCCTTAACAATGGGTGTCAGTGTTGACGTCCTTCCATCATTGTTGAATCTCCTCTTCTTGAAATATCCATTCTTATTATTTTGGCCCTGATTACCACCGAAGTGGTTACCACTTCGATCGTTGATTCCTCCACGCTTGTTGTCACCGCTTCGATGATCGCTTCCATTGGTATTATCATTTTGCCTACCGCTTCTCTTTTTTGGTTGCGTTGACTCGTTATCGCGCTTCTACTAATCGAGCCCTATTTACAACATCTAAATACAAACAAAGTTTATGAGAAATAAGATGTTGACATATCTCCGGCTTTAAACCTCTTAAAAACATTCGCGTCATTCTCTTCTTCATTATCCACCAAGTGGACGTAAACCGAGACAACTCGCAAACTTCGCTTCGCATCATGACACTGGCCATATTATTCGCTTCCAACTTGATGAACTCTACCTCTTTATGTGACGAATACTTTCGGAAAGTACTTGTCGTTGAATAGTTCTTGGAACTTCTCCCAAGACATCTTCAAAATGGCAGGTTGAGTACGCTTTTACCGATTCCCACCAAAGAATCATCGCCTCCTCTCGAAACATAAAGGCGAAAAGGGAACCTTTTGCTCCTCTCTGAGCATCCCAAGACATCAAATATCTTGGTGATCTGCTTTATCCATGCTTCCGCCTTAAGTGGTTTTGGCTCTCCAATAAACTCCGGTGGTCCCAGCTCCTTGAACTATTTAGCGGTGACCGTCCGAGAGTTTCCAATGTTTCCACCTATATTTTGGAAAGGAGCCGCTCTCGCCTGCTATTGCATGAATTGCATAAAGCCTCTAAACATTCCATCATTCATCATTTGGTCAGTGTTGTTGTTTGCATGAGGATTGTCGCCTTCCTGATGCACATTATCCTCGATTATTGATCCGTGGAGACTCAACTGGCCTCTGTGGCTCCATTGCTATTCTCAACATTCTTGGATGTCATTTTCAGATACTGCCACAAAACAAAGGTTAATTAACATATAACATATTATTCCTATACTTTGACCGACAAATTAAATACCAAATAATCTTAGGTAGGACATACTAGCGAAGGAATTTCCCGCCTCCCTCCTCCTAGTTCTAGTCTCACATCTTAGCCAGGATCATATCCTCAAGCTTTGATACTAACTCGTGACGCCCCCAAAATAGGTATACATCACCTATTCTACGAGTCGCCAAATATATGGTACATAATACAAATACAATCTTTAATATACAACAAGAGAGTCATGAGTTTTAATACAAATATTGTCTTCTAGACAATATCCACTCTCGTAATAAGTCCTCATTACATTTATTGTCACACTATTTAATGTAATAGTGAGGACTACTAATACTATCATCCGTCCATCACTCCATTCCCCGACTTGTCCCAAATTTATATTCTCATTTCCTCAAGAGAACAAAGGAAAGAAAGGGTGAGCTCAACTAGCCCAAGAAGAAATATTATGACTAAGATAATGCAAAATAAATTATCATTAGCCTTCAAATGTGTTAAACCGATAAAATATAACAAACATCAAGTTTAATCTGCAATGAATAACAAGCAATCCATTAAAAGAGTTAAGTAGAGAATAAAATCTACTATCTTCTATGATTTAAAAGGTTTTTCATGACTTTTATGGCTGGGACTCAGCTTAATAAATAATCTACATCAACGAATCACCCCTGCACTACGGCCAAGGATATTCTTTAGTATCACGACCATAAATTATCCATGCACTACGGACCAAGGATATGTATGTATTCATTAATGGCCATGATCATGCCAACAACTATCCATCAATGCACTACGGCCAACGAGGACTTTTTCCACATCATTTATAACATTACTACCATGATTACAATCAATAATCCTCGGTCATAATCATACCAAGTCCATCTATGCACTACAAAAGGCCATAGATGACTTTCAACATAATATAAACATGAGGATGATGACAATGATATAAGAATTCAATAAAAACAAGTTCAAGAATTAATTTATCCATGAACCAATAACGTCCAAATTGTCAACAAGATACTGCTTTGTGGAGTAAAATTAAATAATGCTCAGAAGAATATTTCCATGAAAAGATACTGGATGAAGCGCAAATATCAAAGATATTCCACTAATTTCATGGAGTATAGAAGTCAAAACTTTAACCAACCGAGTATAATAAATAAAAGAATGGAATAACAAAAGAAATCACCATGCATGCGTATTGCAGATATACAAAAGTTATTCCAACAGATTAATAAGTAATGGAACCAGTCGTGCAAAATTCACACCCTATGTGATGTTCCAATGTAATAATAAAGATTTTAATCAGTCCATGCAAAACGCATGCATGTGATATCCCAATGTAATAATAATAAAGATGGAACCAGTCCCAGCAGAAACGCATGTATAAGATATTCTAACAAAATAATAACAAAGACGGAATATTAGATGAATGTCACCAAGTATAGGGTAGTCCGCGTATACTGGTTATTCCAGCAGAATAATAAAGAATTGAATAATAGAAGTTCTCTTCATGAATACAAAAGAAATAATACCCCTTACGAGTACAACAAATAATATCCCTTACCGTAAAAGAACCTGAATATAAGAGTAGGGAAGGAGCGTATACTTTTCTATAAATTTCTATAATTTCTCTATCTAGAGTTTCAAAGAATTCGTAAGAAATAATGAAGGAATGAGCTTCTATTTATAGAAAAATGGATCATAGTAAGAATTAACTCATGAACGGTCGAGATTGATTTACTTTTAATCTAACGGTCCATATTTAAAGCAAAATCTTTTAAATAAAATATAATATATTCTATTTATAATCTAATAAAACGAACAACTTTATAAAAGATTTTACTATGCAAACATTATACAGGCACTATGCAAACACTATGCATAATAAAATACAATATATTCTAATTATTGTCTAATAAAATGTATAACTTTATAAAAGTATTATGTTTTATATAAAAAGATTTTACTATGCAAAACACTATGCGTATTAATTATGCAACACTATGCATAATAGAATATAATATATTCTATTTATAGAATAACTTTATAAAAGTATTCATTTTTTATATAAAAAGATTTTCTCGTATTATTACATTAATAATACCAACAAGCTGAGTGACTTATCACGTAAGCATCAATAATTAATACCGCAGCTACTATGCAACCACGCAGATTATCGTATTTTTAACACGGGGTGTTTCAACAGCTTAACAGTAAAACTTCCGTCATTATTTTCATAAAGTATTTTTGTCGTTTTCTCAATCCGACAATAATTTCGTTGTGGGGTTCACCAATAATTGTGCCGTTGTATGAATATTTCCTGTTAAAACGAATATTCCCCGACCAATCGAATATTATATAACAACTTGCGTACTTTGCAAAATTTATAAATATTACCCACAACTTTAACATTATATCAATTTCACTCCATAATATTCAAAAATAATACTTATAGAAAATTCATCTTTATTCAAAAAGTTGGGGTTTTACACCGTTATTATAATTCACAATATTAATTGACCAGGTCGTTCCCAGGAAAAAGGGGGCTTTCCAATAAGGATTTTTCCCTATTGGCGCACAATTAGGTGACCAAACATCTCCTTGATAGAACTTCTAGACATCGTCAATATTGCAAATAATAATATTAATATCTTTGTTGTCTCAATTATTGATTTAATAATATATAAAATATTGACAATAATTGAATCAAATAACAAGAGATACTATGCAAGCAATTCATTTGTAATAATAATTGAACAAAATTGAGTGACTTCTCATGTAAGCATCAATAATCAATACAATTAGCTACTATGCAACCACGCATATTCTCGTACTTTTAACACCGGTGTTTCAACAATTAACAATTAAAACTTCCGCCGTTATTTTCATAAAATATTTTTGTTATTTTCTCAATCCGATAATAATTCCGTTGTGGGGTCCACCAATGATTGTGTCGTTGTACGAATATTCTCTATTTAAAACTAATATTCCCCAACCAATCAAATATTATATAACAACTTCCGTACTTTGAAAAATTTATAAATATTACCCACAACTATAACATTATATCAAATTCATTCCATAATATTCAAAAATGATATTTATAGAAAAATCATCTTTATTCATAAAAGTTTGGGTCTTACAGAGTTCCTTTTGGGTGAAGAAATATTTGAGGTTTTTATGATCTGTATAGATCTCCATCTTCTCCCCATACAGGTAGTGTCTCCAGATCTTTAGTGCGAAAACGACTACTTCCAACTCTAGATCATGAGTAAGATATTTCCTCTTATATTCTTTGAGTTTTCATGAGGCATAGACTATGACTTTCCCATGTTACAAGAGAACACGTCCTAAACCTCTGCCTGAAGCATCGTTGTAGATGACAAATCCCTCTTAACCTGATGGTATTGTCATAACATGTGCTGAAATGAGTCTCCTCTTGAGTTCTTGGAAGCTCTTCTCACATTCCTCGCTCCATCCGAAATTTATAGCTTTTTGAGTCAGCTGAGTTGTTGGAGTAGCGATTCGAGAAAGTCCTGCAACGAATCTCCAATAATAACCAGTTAAGCCTAGAAAGCTACGTACTTTGGTTACTGACTTAGGTTGCTCCCAACTTTGTATTTCTTTAATCTTTATCGGGTCAACGGATATTCCATACTTTGATATCACGTGCCCAAGGAATGCTACTTCCTCAAGCCAGGATTCACATTTCTTCAACTTGGCGTATAGCTTATTTTCACGAAGCTTTTGGAGTATCAGCTTCAAATGTTGCTCATGATCTTCATGGCTTTTGGAGTAGATGAGGATGTCATCAATAAAGATAACCGCAAAATGATCCAAATATTCCTTGAATACTCGGTTCATCATATCCATGAAAGTAGCAGGAGCATTAGTCAATCCAAAAGACATGACTAGGAATTCGTAATACCCATACCGAGTTTTGAAAGCATTCTTTGGAATGTCATCAGTTTTAATTTTTAACATATGATACCCGAAACGAAGATCGATCTTTGAGAAGTATTTAGCACCTTGCAACTGGTCAAACATGTCATCAATGCGAGGTAGCGGGTACCTATTTTTTATGGTGACATGGTTCAACTCCCGATAGTCAATGCAAAGTCGCATACTCCGATCTTTCTTCTTTACGAATAAAATAGGAGCACCCCAATGAGATGTACTAGGACGAATAAAACCAATGTCTAACAACTCCTGTAGTTGGGGTTTTAACTCCTGAAGTTCAATAGGAGCCATTCGATATGGGGCTTTAGAAATGGGTTTTGTACCAGGTTCAAGGTCGATATAAAATTTGATTTCACGTTCTGAGGGTAGGCCAGGAAGTTCTTTAGCAAATACGTCAGGAAATTCATTAACAACAGAAATACCATTCAAATATGATGTATTTTTGTTTAAATCCATGACATGGGCTAAGAAAGTTTGACATCTGTTTTTCAATAAATGAATGGCTTTATGGCTTGATATGACAGTGATTGACTTTAGTGGTTTGGTTCCTTGAATTCGCATAACAAGTTGGTTAGGAATATGAAAACTAACAACCATACGAAAATAATTAATTTTAGCATGATGAGTAGTTAACCAATCAATCCCTAAAATCACAAAAAATGCAAGTATTTTCATAGAGATAAGATGAACAGGTAATGTGAGGGCGTCGATTTGAATCAAACAAGATTTATAAACAGTGGATATAATGAAGGTTTCTCCTAACAGAGATTCAACAGATAAGTCAAAGTCTAATTTCTCAGGGGTCAAGTTCAAACGTTGAGCACAAGCAGGAGAAATAAAAGAATGGGTAGAACCGGTATCTAATAAGGTATAGACTTCACAAGAGTTTATGATTAGCTTACCTGTGAAAACTTCATTCGGGTTCCTCGACTTTCGGGACGTCACGACAAACGCTCTCCCTTGAACCACCAACTTTGTTTTGTTCGTAGCCGCCTTTGGTGCCACCGTCCCAGATGGACTCGACTTCGCTACAAGACAAAATCGAGCTATGTGACCGTCTTTTCCACAACTAAAACATACCTTGGAAGGCTGGGAACAGTTTGGACTTATGTGTCCTTCCTCTCCGCATCTGTAGCATCTAACTGGCGGTCTTTCTCCTTCCCTAGAAACTGTTGTTGTTGCTGGTGCTGCTGTCGATGTCTTTCCGTCATTGTTACTATTTCTCTTCTTGAAATTTCCACTTGAATCATTTCTTCTATTATCTTGGCCATGATTACCACTGAAGTGGTTGCCATTTCTGGCATGTTGGCTATCACTGCTTCGATGATTGTTGCCACTGGTATGACTATTATCTTGCTGCTGGTTGCTGTCTTTTGGTTGAGAAGACTCATAATCCCACTACAATAACTGAGCTCTATTTACAACATCTAAATACAAACAAAGTTTATGAGAGTTAAGATGTTGATGAATTTTGGGTTGCAAACCTCTTAGAAACATTCGCGTTATTTTCTCCTCATTATCTACCAAATGAGATGCAAACCGGGATAACTCCGCAAACTTTGCCTCGTATTGCGATACAATCATATTGTTCTGCTCCAGTTTTATGAATTCCACCTCTTTCATGTGACGAATACTTTATGGAAAGTACTTATCGTTGAACAATTCTTGGAACCTCTCCCAAGACATCTTAAGTGCAGACATATGAGTACGTTTTACGAATTTCCACCAGTAATATGCCTCTCCGCGCAACATAAAGGTGGCGAAGAGAACCTTTTGCTCTTTAGTGCATCCCAAGACATCAAATATCTTGGTAATCTGCTTAATCCATGCATCTGCCTTAAGTGGCTCTGGCTTTCCCAAAAACTCTGGCGGTCCCAACTCCTTGAATTGCTTAGTAGTGACCAGCCGTGAGTTGCCATTATTTCCACCTGTATTTTGAACAGGAGTTTCTCTCGTTTGGTGTTGCATGAATTATATAAAACTCCTAAACATCTCATCATTCATCATTTGGTCAGTGTTGTTGTTTATATGAGGATTATTGCCTTCTTGATGCACATTATCCTGGTTATTAATTGGCGGTGTCTCAACGGTCTCATGTGCTCTATTGCTTATCTCTAAATTTTTAGATGTCATTCTTAAACACTACCATAAAATAAGGGTTAAAGAAATTCACATGCCACATATTAACCCTATATTCTGACCGACCAATAATAAATAAGCTTAGGTAGGACACTAGCGAAGGATTTACTCATCTCTTCCCTCCTAGTTCTAATCCCAGATCTCCACCAGAGATCATATCCCTAAGCTCTGATACCAACTGTGATGCCCCCAAAATAGGTCCACACAACCCATTCTGAGTCGCCAAATACATGATACAGAAACCAAATACAAACTTCAGTAATACAACTATCGTGCAAAATACGACAACACATACGCTGAGAGTTTTAATACAAATATTGTCTTGTAGACAATATCCAAACTCAAATAAATTCCTCATTACAATTATTGTTACACTATTTTACAAAATAGTGAGGACTGCTATAATAATCATATTGGACCATTACTCCACTCCCCGACTAATCTCAGCTACATTCTCGCCTCCTGAGAAGAACAATAGAACCAAAAGGAAAAGGGTGAGCTCAACTAGCCCAGTAAAGAATAGTATGACTAAAATAATATAGAACAAATTATCCTTAGTCCTCAACAAGGAAAAATCTGATAGAATACAATAGACAACAAGTTTTAGAATACAACTACAGTGGAAACAACAATCCATTAAAAGAGTCAAGTAGAGCATGATATCTACTATCTTCTATGATTTAAAAGTTCATCATCAATATTTTATCCCTGTAACATCATTCAATAAATATTTCAAATCAACGAATTATCTACGAACTACGGGCAAAGAATATTCGTTAGTATCACCAGTGGTCATGATCATGCCAAACACCTGTCCATCTATGCACTACGGGCCAAAGAGGACTTTCACTGCAAACCTTATATGTAACATTAAATGTTATGATTATACCAATACACAATTCCTTATCATAATCATATCAATCAACAGTTCTTTTTTGCATTACGGCCTAAAGATGACTTCCAGTATAAGCATGAGGATGATAACAATGATATAAAGATTTAATCAAGTGAGATGAATGATAAATATTAGAGAATTCTAATTCAATTTATCTAGAGTTCAAATATGTCTAAATTGTCAACATGATAACTATTTGTGAAGTAAAATTCAAGAATGATATTCATGTATAAAAAATAATTTGGACATAAAAGAAAATTAAATTCTGTTGTGAATAATACTCGTGAATAGTACCGTATGAATAGTACCATATTTATGAATAGTACCGTATGAATAATGCTCATGAATAGTACCGTATGAATAGTACCCAACCATGAAAAGTTTAAAATTTAATAAGAAAGTTCAAACCAATATTCCAGTGAAATGATATTAGATGAAGCGCAAAACTTATGGAATTATGGAATTTCTAATCATTTCAGGAATTATAGAAGCAATACTTACCATAGTAAGTTTAAATTTAGGAATATAAAATGAAATAATATCCCTCCCATAATATGAAGTATGAAAGAAAATATTATTTCATACGAGTATTGAAATAAAATAATATTATTTACCCTAGTAGAAACTAGATTTGAATGAAATATCAGATATTATTCTGAGAAAATCTTGCACAAAAAGCTACACTCAAAGTATCCTTATACTCAAGAGAAATACTCACAATACTATAGAATAAGAATTTCTGATATTGAAGATGTGTTTTAGGAAGGAGGGGTTACCCCTATTTATAGTGCAACGGAGGGAGAAAAGTTAAAAAACCATGCCTAATTTTGCCAAACTTCCCCCCGCCTAACCCTTTTCATTCAATGCCTAACCTCTCACTTTCAATAGTTGGGGCCCATAATTTGGAGAAAAATTTGCTTTGCAGGAGAATCCATTTTGCCCACCAACTTGGAAACATTGAAAAGAGTTTGCAGGAGAAGGAACGTGTGCGAAAGGAATTCAACATAAAAATGATAACATTCACTCAACTTTTATTCACATGCTAAAAATTATATATTATTATAATAATACTAGAATATATATATATATATATATATATATATATATATATATATATATATAGATGGATCAATGGAAAATGGAGTCCTGACCGATCAAAAAACTGATTTTTTTTTGTTTTTTTTTTAAACAACTAAAAAAATATTTAATATTTTATGGAATCAAATTTTTCCATAATATGATGTTTTGGGCGTGTTTTGAATACCTATACCAAAAAGTGGTGGTACAATGCATGCATCGCATATACATATTTTGTTATACGTACCAAAATCACACCCAAAACACTGTATTATGAAAAAAATTTAATTCCATAATTATTTATTTATTTATTTTTATTTGTTTTAAAAAAAAAATTTTTAATTCCGGATTTTAGCTCCATCCAGACGTCCGGACTGGATCTTGCCCATATATATATATATATATATATATATATATATATATATATATATATATATATATATATATATATATCATGTCCTAATTCCGGACTGATCAAAAATCGGACCCCAAATTTTTTATTTTTTTATTTTTTTAAAACAAATAAAAAATATTTAATATTTTATGGAATCGAAATTTTCCATAATACAATGTTTTGGGATTGTTTTGAATACTTATACCAAAAATGGTGGTACAGAATTGCATGCTGCGTATATGCATGTTTTGTTATATTGCACTCCAAATTACACCAAAAACACTATATTATGAAAAAAATTTTAATTCCATAATTTATTTATTTTTTAGTTATTTTAAAAAAAAATCAAAAAAATTAAAAAAAGGTCCGGATTTTTGTTCGGTCCGAAAGTTCGGACCGGATCCGGCCTCATATATATATATATATATATATATATATATATTTATGATTTTATACCAATTTTTGTAGTTTTATCAAAAGCCTAATAACATTCAAGTCTTCATTGGGATTCTGTTTTAGGAAAAGGGCCTCACCGCACATTTTTTGCATCATAGATTTTTTTTAAAATAAATTATTGTCAATATTTTATTTTTAATTTTTTAATGAATAGAAAAGAAAAGGCTGAAAAGGGTCACTTTTTTTTGAAAAAGTTTTATTTAAAAAGTTAACATATTTAGACAAATAACCAAGTAATATAATCAAATCTTTTATAATTCTCTATTATACTCTCAATATACAATTATACGAACACTATAAATGTAAAAAAAAAATAGTAATAAGCGTGTAGACTTTAAAATTTTCTTTCATTTTCCTTTATAAACGTAGTAACAACTAACAACATGAAGCAAACTTTTATGTCATAATTTAAGTTTTTCATTCTCTCTTCCGTCCAAACTCAAAGACTCATTGTGAAGTTCTATAGTTACAAAAAGGTACAAAAGGTTTTTGTTTTCGAAATAATATCAAAAACTTATGCAGTATGATTCAATAATTCAAAATTTAACTTTTCCATTTTTCTACCTAATTAAAATTATGAGTACACTGAAACGATATTTTCGTCCATGTTTGGCATTTTTTTATTTTGGCGTTGATTAGAAGAAGTCCAACAACGCAATACATTAAACTTAGGAAACTAATAAATTCACAACATAAATGATATTTTCACAAGAAAATTGTCTTTATAGATCCTATTGGGACAATTTTCACCGTCACTATATGTCGATGTCGGGATTTTTATTTGTCTCTTTTCATTTCTTGTTCTTTGGTGTTCTCATGTTAGGTGAGATTTGTTTGAAAAAATAAGTGAAAAAGGTCTGACATGTATCATGTCGACGATGGACTGTTAAGAGTCGCCAATTGGTTTTTTATATGGTTGTACCAACACAACCGAGAAAAGGTTTGCACATTGACCCAGTGATGTGACACTGCTAAACGGGTCGGTGAAACCGAGATTCATTAGGCTCCAAGGACTTGCTTATGCGGAGGGAATGTGTTAGACACCCCTCGACATCCGTGTTACCACGGTGACCGCCACTTTTCAAGAAACTGTTATATGAATATATATATATATATATATATATGTGTGTGTGTGTGTGTGTGTGTGTGTGTGTGTGTGTGTGGGTCAACGTGCAGTTATATGGAAGTAATGCGAGGCCTCGTTCGCACCTATATATACAAGGTTTGAATTTGTATAAAAATTCAGTTTTAAACAAGATATGACAGTGATGTTTTGTAAAAGAGAGGTTTTTCTAACCCTTGTGCTCAATAGTAATTGAGACCTTTTACACTTCTATTTTTTATGAAGTGTTCAACTTTATTGCTTTTAATTTTCGAGATACGAAGCATCTTCGAGAAAATAATGTACAAAATGATGTCGAACTCCTCATGGGGATGAAAACCATATGAGAAAATCCAGGCACCGTGAATAAATTTACAAGCTGCTTACAGCTGGAAATGTCCATCACGGAAATCGAATCTAGATCCAATAAATCAATCACATGATCACATGATTCCTAGCTCACATGATGCCGCAATTGATATGAAAGCGTATGTGCGATATATATATAAAAGTTGTAAATATATATATATATATATATATATATATATATATATATACAGAACATGATTAGCCACCACGAAGCACCTCCATGGGGATCGAAATGTAAATAAAGTCAGAAAAACAATCAACTCGCCACACGAAGTAGACTCAAAGTGATTTAAAATGTGAATATATATATATATATATATATATATAGCGGTAAATACTGCCGGATGTAAAATCCGAGATCATCGAACAACGTCCCACAATGCTGATATATATAAGTATATATATATATATATGAACTATGTGTCGAACTTTGTTCGATGAGCCAGAATTTTACATCTGGAGCGTTTATTGCTTTAATATATATATATATATATATATATATATATATATATATATATATATATATACACACAAATCTGAATGAAACCACTTGATCAAGTCCTGCATACACACGCAACACGACTCTCAACGTGAAGAATGGTGTGTGCAAAGATGAAGAGAAAGGTTTTAAAGTGTGTAAGAAGTCTTACAGTGGGCTGTCAAAGAAGACTTCTATAACTTTAAATTGATGAACACTCGGCTCCCGCCGGTACAAATAGAAGCTATATGTGAGCTCACAAGTGTTTAAAATGAGAAAGCACTCAGTTTAGGGTGAGTACAGAGAAAATTTGACAGGGCTTCCTCGCCTTTTTTCTCTTACAAATGGTCACCCCAATCCCTCTGTTTATAGAGGGGGGGAGCCGCACATGTACCTCCGGCTACCCGGGGTGCCCCGGGCTTCGCGGGTCCTGCCGTCTCAAAGTACGTGCACGCGTGTATTGTGATGTCCGCTCCAACTTTTTGAATTGCAATCTGGGCATCCGAATGAGGTATGTAAGACCTATTTCGGACCGTTATTGTCGAGAGTTATGCAATGACATAGGATTAGAGGTTGTACGAAGTCAGGAAGATGGGACCATGCCCTCCGGTCTTCAAGCTTCAAATTCTATTCGTTGCCCTTTGCAATAGTCACTCGGGGTTGGACCTCCTTGGTTCTTGTGGGACATTGCTGTGTAGAAATGTATGTATGGAATGTTGAGACGGTGCGATGTGACTCTAAGGTGGCAAGATGACGACTTTGCCCCTCACCGGGGTTATCTCCGATTTGGGCTAATAAAGCAGACGTTGCTCAGGGTTATCTCTGAGATTGGACTGCTGCAAGTGTTGAAGGTCCTCAGTGTCATCTCTGAGGTGTGCCTATCTTCATGGTGTTATCTTCGGGTCTTGTATTGAGTGCCTCAGTGTGAGCGCCAAGGTTGAAGCTGATTGCATGCATTTGAAACAAGTATTTCCGGGGTTATCTCCGGAACTGCAACTGCACTCCTTGGGGTTATCTCCAAGGTTGGTGACTACTACTCCCAGTGTTGGGACTGAGACTGAATATCTTGGGGTTATCTCTGAGATGAATCAGTCTTCTCCGATGGAATTTCCGGTATCGGAACTGCATGTCTCGGGGTTATTGGAACTGATACTACCGATGTGTGTTCCGGGGTTGAGACTGAACTTTCGGTAGTATCCAGATCGATATGAGTCCGCCTCTTCCGTATATTATCTCTTGAAAGACGAAATCGCCCTGCAATGTCGATGTCAAGAATGTGTGTAGAAAATTTTGAGTGTCTACAGATGCCCCTCTTTATCATATTCATGCAATGCAATGGCATGGATAAGATAAAGAATCATAGACACTTGAAATGCAATAAGATACACATGATGCAAATGTCTGAGGCATATGGATTGTTTTCCCATACGCGGGAGATGATTGTCGGCTCCCTGTTGCTTCTATCAGGGATTGGCAACGATGACAAGCTTAGACGTGTGATCGAAGTCTTTTAGGATTTTGACGTTGGGGCTATCACCAAAGTCCTTAATCCTTGATACATACTTTATTCCAAAGATGTGCCTCTTGTGTACAAGAGATCTGTGGGGATAAAGCTTTGTCTGTTTGAGGATGTGTATAAAATATTCCATCATCGATCCTCCTCGATGATGTTGACCTTTCCTGGTTTGTATCGCCAAGATATATCAATGTTCTGTTGGATTTACTGCCAACAATATGTGTTGTCGTGGTCGCTGCTTCGACTTGACATGTGAATGTGAATCAATCGGATAAATACTACATTAGGCGATCGTCAAGGCTACTTGACCTTCGCTGACGTGTGAATCAACGGATTACATACCCTGCTGGGGAAGACTGTCAAGTTTTCTTGACCTTCGCTGACGTTTGAATCAACGGATAAATACGCGTTGTAACCCCCACCGGGGATCTGTTTGATCCTTGATGATGCGTGCATCAAAGGCTGAAATCATCGGATGGTTTCCGACACTTCACTGGATTTACTTGCCAACGGTTCCGGTGATGTCAAGGCTGCTTGACCTTCGTTGATATGTGCATCAACGGATGAACATGCGTTGTAACCCCCGCCGGGGATATATACTTTGACATATACAAACGCGTGATGTCCCCGCCGGGGATATGTACTTCGACATATGCAAACGTGTGATTCCCCCGCTGGGGATGTCTTCTTGAGAATGCGTGATGCCCCCGCCCGGGATCTCTTCTTGAGAATGCGTGATGCCCCCGTCGGGGATCTCTTTTTGAGAATGCGTGATACCCCCTCCTGGGATCTCTTCTTGAGAATGCGTGATGCCCCCGCCAGGGATCTCTTTTTGAGAATGAGTGATGCCCCCGCCGGGGATCTCTTTTTGAGAATGCGTGATGCCCCCACCGGGGATCTCTTTTTGAGAATGTGTGATGCCCCCGTCGGGGATCTCTTCTTGAGAATGCGTGATGCCCCCGCCAGGGATCTCTTTTTGAGAATGCGTGATGCCCCCACCGGGGATCTCTTCTTGATAATACGTGATGCCCCCGCCAGGGATCTCTTTTTGAGAATGCATGATGCCCCCGCCGGGGAACTGATTAAAAATTAGGGTGACAACCCTGAATTGGCAGCATTGGACCTGCATAAGGTATTATCGAGTGTGACTTGTAACATCTGAGATCATCGGCATAGTGTACCCTGTGCTCGGGCGAATACCAATGAGGAATGTGCAGACCCACGGCTTAGTCTGAGAAAACCAGGATTGTAAGCTATTATGCTCAATCGCGTAGCATTTTTATTCCTTATTTGGTCTTTTCAGCTTGGGAGAACTCCTTTGCAACTCGAACTGGACCGAGCTGGAGGGGTGGGACCCACGTAGGGGTGCCGCAGGTGGACCTGCGGCCAGCTGTGGCTAATAAATGCCTCCAGGTTACTTTCATAAGTCATTTTTAAGTTGCACCGCGAAGGAAATCCGAGAGCTCTTCTTCAGATCTACTGAGTTCGGGCGACTTTCTGCAAATTCTGTCACCGTACAAGTGCTCTAAACTATCATGGTAATGTATGCATATCTTTTTTTCCAGTTTTTATCCGATGGAAAATGTCTTATCACATAAAATGCATCTAAACACATAGTAGTGAATATACATGCTCAAATGACTTGATAAAAAATATTCAACATAGTAAATATTAGTATTAAACCATGCTGAACATAATGATGTAAACAAATTTGACTTTTGAGACAGTCAAATTGACACCTTTTTCTGCTATTTCTTATCCTATTTGAGGACAAATGAGCAAAAGGTAAAAATGAAAAGTAATCCTGGTAATTAAACTACCCTTATGGATTGATGACTTTGACTTTTTAATGCATATATATGTATATATATTTGTGGGTGTGTCTTTCTTGAATGGCCACCTAGTCATGCCTATGTGCATGTGGATAGTCTTATTTACAGAGGGGACTGTGGCAAAAAAAATTCAAAATATAGGCATTGAATAGTCATGCATTTTTAACTTTACTATAGAAGTATGTTAAAGAAATGCATGCATGCATGTAGTCATAAAAATGCATTTTGAAAAGAAAGCTCCAAGTTAAAATTACCACACCCTTTGTGAGGTGATTTGGAGACTTGTTGTCCAGATATTATGGATCCGGATCAGCCGAGTAGTTCCCGCAGGACCACTTCTGGTGTATGGAGGAGGGCTTCTGAAGTGCCTTTACCCCTTTCTATTAGACAGCCTCGTCGGTTAGTGGAGGCGGTGATACGTCCAGTCTAGGTTGATGTGCCAGATGTCGAGGACGAGGAGGAGGATGTTCCAGTTGCGGTCCCCGTTCTTGCTGTACATGTTCCCCGTAGGGATCTCCTGAGTATTCAGGTGGCAAACCTAGAACTTCTGGGTGATTTGAGTTTTCATCCCTCGATGTACTTGCATGCCAACGAGGTATTAAGTTAGATCTTAATCTTCCTTCTTTCCTATTGATGAGGAGTAAAGGATTCTGATGTCGATCTGCATTTTATGTAGGTTTTCGGCTTTACACAGCCTTGAGGGAACTGGTTCAGGATTCACTCCACGTACCAGGCTCTGCATCCTGACTATAGAGCGATTGTGCATGACTGGGGATTTGGGGCATTCTTTTCCATCCTTCCCCATCGCCCCCTGAGGGTTACCTCGGGGTATTGTCGAATTTGTTTCACCATACTCAGTCACTCCATTTTTTGGACTGTGAGGTGATGATGATGCCGATGGATTGGCGATTTATCATAGGTATAGAGTTTGGAGGGGCACCAGTGCCTTGTACGGCATATATCACCCCTACTACCGTCAGATCCTTGTTAGGAGTTTCGGCGGAGGCGCTCAAGGGCAGGACCGTCCGTACGGGTCCTTTGAGTGTAGATGCTATGAGTGGGCTATTGAGTGAGCCCATACTAGCTGATGTCAAAGTTTGGGATCACATTCTTCGACGATTGTTCCTAATGATCATTAGGGGCTGCTTCATATCAAATAACTCTTCTACGGTGTCGTTCACTTTGATAAGCGCCACGCGACATTTGGACCGTATATGAGAGTATGATTGGGGTTTCTACACCTTTGCCTATTTCCTCAGCGGCATGCGTATGCGTTCGCAGGACTTGACCGAGGCTTGGTTAGGATTCTACCCATTTCTGATGGTGAGTATTTCTCTTGTAATTTCCCATGTATAGGTTAAGAGTGTTTACTGACAGCAGATGTTTGCCTTTGTGTTGTCAGTTCTGGGCCTATGAGAGGCTTCCATGTTTGCGTCCTGTGAGTGTGTTAGGTTTAGATACCTATCCAAGAGGACGACGACGACATCATTCCATACTGGTAGAGGTCCCTATAGCTGAGGGTTTTACTCATTGCCGCCTACAACTGGAGTTATTGACAACTGACTTCATCACATGGATTCCCTATTCTGGGGAGCACTTGGCCATGGGATTTGAGGATGGGTACCCGACTAGTGTCGAGCACGTGATATCCACCCGTAGGGTTCCTCTCTTCACAAATGGAGGATGTGATCTCTATTTAGGAGAGCGTGCTACCAGGAGCACCACAGGAGATATCTGTATGCCGATCTTGCCTCCTGCCAGGCATTATTGGCCTGTGTCGCAGTCACCCGTCATTGATATCCCATTGTTGGGTGTTGACAGTTTTGCATTGTCAGAGGGTCCCTGCACTCAGGAGATGTTCCAGCATTAGTGGTCCCTTCGTACTATTGGAGCCCAGACCCGCGCCACTTCGCTTCATGGGGATATGGTTCCGTGGATCCGTGATGATGACGGATTGGCTAGCTTGGTCCAGAGATCCAACTCATTTGACCTGAGATGATTTGATTTTGACCAAATGACTAGACCGGGCACATTTCATTATTCGGCATTTGGGTAGAGATCCGTCAGAGGCAGATTCGTTTGATCCTCCCAGCTCAGGCGCTGACCCCTCAGATGACCCATTTGGCTTTGCCGGCGCAGATCCTCCTTTGTATAGGCCTGACATCCCTGTTGATAGAGATCCAATGACTCAGGAAGAATTACATCAGGTGGAAAGGATTGATGATGTAGGTATTGACACTATTGTCTTCTTCTGATGTGTATTCTCGTTATCTCTTTTGATAGGCCTTTGTTGGATATTAAGTGGTTGTGCCCCATTCTCGCTATATCTTTTGATAGGCCTCTGTTAGTAGTAGGGCATCTGTGCCCTATTTCCCTGTATTTTTAGTTGTATAGAGATAATGTATGTAGATGATGATATATTTAGGAATATATGTACTATTTTTCATTCCCTATATCATATTGCCATCTATTATCTATAATGCATGTATCATGTTATGCATATGTATGTATGTCCAGAGATATTCAATATTGACCCCTGGATGGCCTTATGATACGGCCCACACATATGTCTTCTTCGACAGTCAGCCGCATAGATCATACCCCACCATTATTGGTGGCATCACGTCTTAGATCGTGGTATGATAGTATGTCACCATCAGACAAGGTGACTGTAGATCAGCTATTGCAACATACTATACCCTCTTGATATTTCAGGTTCCCGTAGGATTTGTGGAGGGCATGCTGGATCACTGGGTACCGGAGAGGTAGGTTTTCCGGTTTGGGACCCAGGAGTTGACTTCGACTCTGGAGGAGTATGCACGTTTGACGATGCTGCCACTTAACAGACCTTGCGTGCACATAGCTATTGGGGACATGAGTTGACAATTCATGACCCTCACTGGATTGAGGCGTAGGGTTGTACAGGATGAGATCACATCCGGCCACGTGATATCCCAGCGTTTGCTAATTGACAAATTTGGCTCTGAGGACAGCTATGCTCGGCATTCTGGGGATTTCACCATACTAGAGGACCAATGGCATTTGACCAGAGTGGATGCATTCTTGATGTGCATAGTGGCGTATGTGTATATGCCACGATATATGGATGAGCTGGATATTGGTGTTATCATGGAAGTGAGAGCTCTCAGGGAGGGTCATACCATCATTCCAATAATTGTGGCGGAGACACTGAAGTCAGCCACGTTTTACAGCACTTACCCTACAGGGGTAGTCACAGGCAGTTCGGTAATGTTGTACGTGTGGTTTATGTCACACTTGAGACCGATTGGGACTTTCCGCCGATACGGGTATTGCTTTACCCATGATATAGCTATGTCTTACTCCTTTCAGCCATCAGAGTGTATAGATGATATGTCTTGGTCGGTATTTTTGACGGAGATCAGAGATCCGTTTGTCGTTCTGCTGTGCATAGGGCTTAGCTCACCCTACAACTTTATTACTCATGCTCCAGGCATGGGCTATCTCCCTCTGGCTGGCTTGAGGGGTATGAATACCTACCACCCACTGGCCTTGATGTCGCAGTTTGACCAGTTCCAGGACTTCCATCCTTTTTAAGGGGCGCTAGATCAACATTTAGCTTCTCGCCATCTATCAGCAGAGGACCGATCCCGGGTGTATGCATGTTGGGATCAACGTGAGATACCTGCTTTTTCTGTTAGCCATCCGGGCTGTTTGCTAGAGTATTCTGCGCGGATGGATACAAAGACTTTATCGGCTGCGGTAGTATCCACAGTGACGAGTATTGATTCATTTGATGGAGAGTCCATGGAGGATATTGATTCCCACATTGAGGAGGAGCCATTTACTAGGTTACCAACATCTCCTTTAGATTCTTCTAGTACTGACACTGTTGTGATCCAACATTCAGCACAATACTTTGAGCAGAGTCTTCATCTGATGACCTTCAAGAGAGATCAGGCTAGAGCCTTAATGTTGACAGCCCTTGATGGGAGAGACGCAGTTTTGTTAGAGAGAGATGAGGCATTAGCTCATAGAGACACCGTTGTTGTTGAGCGGGACGAGGCCAGATCAGCCATAGATGCCGTGATAGTTGAGAGGGATAACGCCATATCTGCCCGGGACGTAGCCGTTACAGATAGTACTACAGTGAGGCCCCTTACCACTGGCATGATCGCAGAGATGAACATATACATTGATGAGCATATAGTCACCATATATATGGCTGTAGATCTGTTGGCTCGCGTGGATACCCTTGTATAGGAGACCACATCTTTACCTCCTTCTTCTAAGAGGGATGCCATGTTGGGCTTGATAGCTCGCATATACACCGATTTGTAGATGGACTTGTATTTTCCTGTACAAACTAGCTTAGCCATTTTGTCATGTACAGTTTACATTGTGTATATCAAACATCATTATATATAGCAGGGAAATATATTTTTGATCACTTCCCTTTTAGATATGTCTTGATACTTGCTTGATATTTTGTCTGCTTCTTCAGGGCTTGTGATCTTGATGTATTTTGAATTCCTCCTTGATGGATGGACATTGAATTATCTCTGGATAGTTCAGAATGGATCATTGATCTGTGTGTATCCCTACCATCTTTAGTGTCTTGGGACTGGTTTCTATATGTAAATGTGGAGAGGAGTGTGGCTTTCCTCTCTGAGATTGACCGTACAACAGATGGTCGCCAATACTCTTATTTAGGAGGAGCCTAGTTAATTCCATCTCTTATGGATTGGTATTGCTCTTTGAGGCACAACCACAGCTTAGATGGTCGCCGAATCTCCTATATAGGAGGAGTTCAGGTAATTCCATCCCTTTGGTCTGAAGCCAATGAAATGTAGTGGATTGAAGTTTGATCCTTGTACTGTTGACAAGTGTTTATGTTTTGGTAGGGGGTGAGACCGGACCATAAATGGCTACCTATGTACTCCTATTGAAGAGGAGATCATGTCTGCATAGTTCGAACCTGGTGTAAGAGGTTCAACACTGTTTGTTGCAGAAAGGGTGTAGGAATATTTTTGTTTTTGTAATGAGAAGGGTGTAGAGATGTTTTTGTGGTTTTTTTATTGCGATCGGGCCATGTAAAATGGTTGCCTATGTACTCCTGTGTATCAAGGAGATCAGGTCGGCGTAGTTCGCCCCTCAGGACGATTTTTAGTCGATGAAAGGTGTGATTCCCATGTGCAGAACGAGCTGCGGGGAAGGGAAAGTTTAATACTAAGTTCAGGTTAAACTGCAGGTGTGAACAGTTTGATCCCATGTTTGGGGACAAACTGCAAGCGTGAAAGGTTCAATCCCTAGTGGGATAACCGAAGTTGTATGAGCGCAGTGAAGCCAGGCTGCTGGATTGAAGAGTATGCTTCCCCAAGGGGCAAAGTGTGGAAAAGAGTTGTATGTAGTGAAGGGTTAAAGAACCGGAATGACTGGTGATCTGATGATCCATCACCATGATGTTTGCTTGATGGTAACTTCAGACATATTACCGTTTCACGGTGTCTGAATTGATGAGTTATGGAAATTCATCGCCGTCCATTTCCTGCAATTTGAGAGCACCTCCTGTCAATACCTCCTTGACAACAAACGGGCCTTCCCAGTTAGGGACGAATTTTCCTTTGGACTGATCTTGGTTGTCAATGATCTTCTTTAAAACCAAGTCATGTTGTTTAAACTATCGTAGCCGGACTTTTCTGCTGTAGGACCTAGCGATCCTTTGTTGGTATAACTGACCATGGAAGATAGCCGCGGTTCGCCTTTCGTCTATTAGAGACAATTGGTGATACATGTCTTGTACCCATTGGTCTTCATCCAGCTGAGCGTCTATTAACACTCGGAGGGATTCCATTTCCACTTCTACGGGTAGCACTGCTTCCATCCCATAGGTTAATACATAGAGTAAGAGGCAATAAGTCAGGCCATCCTTTGTTATTGGCGGACATCTTTTGCATGATCTTTTTGATGTTTTTGTTAGCCGCTTCAACATCACCATTCATCTTTTGACGGTAGATGACAGAGTTAAGGTGTTTGATGTGGAATTTACTACATAACTCCTCCATCATTTTGTTGTTGAGGTTCTTAGCATTTTCTGATACAATTACCTATGGTTGTCCATATCGACAAATGACATTGTTTCTGATGAAAGCAATGATGACTTGTTTGGTACCCCTGGGGAAGGAGGCTGCTTCTACCCATTTGGTGAAGTAGTCGATCATGGCGAATATAAAGCGATGTCCATTACTGGCTTTGGGCTCGATGGGCCCAATCACGTCCATTCCCCACATTGAGAAGGGCCAGGGCGAACTCATATTGTGGAGTTCCCTTGCAGGGGCGTGGATAACATTCCCATGAATTTGGCATTGATAGCACCTCTTGACATGATCATCACAGTTAGCTTTGAGAGTAAACCAGTAATGTCCTATCCTGAGGATCTTCTTAACAAGTAGGGGGCCACTCATGTGTGGGCCACATACTCCACCATGGAGCTAATCCATGAGCCTCTGAGCTTGGTCCTGGTCCAGACATCCGAGGAGACCTAATCATGCATCTCTTTTGTAGAGTGCATCTCTGCTCAGGTAGAATTTCATAGACAGTCGATGGATCCGCCTTTTCTCTGTCAAGCTCACCTTACCGGGTATAGATCCATCTCTAAAGTATTCCTTGATATGCTGGATTGGATGTAGCTCATCCGATACTTCTCCAACATAGTTCCCATAGGCTGGTGCCTTGTGCAGGGCAAATATGACGCTTGTCATGTGTTCCTTATCAGGTAAGTGAATCAAGGAGGCCAAAGTTGCTAATACGTCTGCAAAGTCATTCCTATTACGAGGAATGTGTAGAAAGGAGATTTCTTTGAACTCCAAAGCCATCTATAAAACTTTCCGATAGTAAGGCAGCAAATGTAGACTTTTGGTTTGATAGATTCCTGTGGATTGTCTGATTACCAACTCCGAATCCCCAAAGACAGTTAACTTCCTGATGACCATTAAACGAGCAAGTTTTATCCCCATGAGAGAGCCTTCATACTCAGCTGTGTTGTTGGTGCTGACAAACTACAATTTGACGGCGACGAGATACTGCTCATACGTATCGGATACTAGAACTGCTCCAGCTCCAAAATCTTCCATATTAACAACTCCATCGAAATACATTTTCCATGTATGGAATGTACCATACTGATGGTGTTGCTGAATTGCCATTATCCCTTCATCAGGGAAGTATGTTTCCAAGGGTTTGAAGTCCCCTGAAGGTACGGCGGCCAATTGATCCACGATTCCTTGACCTTTGATAGACTTTTGAGTCACGTAGACGATGTCAAATTGTTGTAGGATCAACTACCATATGGACAGCCGATAATTTAACATGGGTTTATTGAACATGTACTTGAGAGGATCCACGCGGGATATGAGATGGGTTGTGTGACCATGTAAGTAATGTTGTAACCTCATGGAGGTCAATGCTAAAGCACAACAAGTCTTCTCAATCAAAGTGTACTTGTGTTCACTACTGCTGAATCTTTTGTTGAGGTAGTAGATAGCTCGCTCTTGGCCTCTATCGTCTTTCTAGCTCAACATACAGCCCATGGCATTGTCACTTATGGACAGGTACATGAATAGGGGAACATCATCCTTGGGTGGTACCAAAATGGTGCTTTGACTAGCTGCTCTTTGATTATTTCTGGCACTCATCATTCCATTTCATAGAGGAGTTCTTCCTTAATAGCTTGAAGATAGGCTCACAGGTTGCTGTGAGTTGAGAAATGAACCTGCTAATGAAGTTGATTCTTCCCAAAAATCCCCGTATTTCCTTCTCTGTCTGAGGAATAGGAATTTTCTTGATGGCCTAGATTTTGGAGGGATCCAGCTCAATCCCGTTGTGGTTGACTAAGAATCCTAGCAACTTGCCTGATTTAACGCCAAAGACGCACTTGGCTGGATCCAACTTCAAGTTGTACTTACGCAACTTGTTGAAGAGAATTATGAGATGGTCTAAATGGTTTTCCTCCCTTCGGGACTTGACAATGATGTCATCCACGTAGATCTCTATCTCTTTGTGCATTAAGTCGTGGAAAAGAGTCATCATAGCTCGCTGATAGGTGGCTTCGGCACTGATGAGGCCGTATGACAACCGTGTATAGCAAAAGGTTCCCCAAGGCGTGATGAAAGCAGTTTTCTCACGATCCTCCTCAGCAACCATAATTTGATGGTACCCCGCAAAGCAATTAGCAAAGGAGTACATGTCGTATTGAACAATATTGTCAATGAGAATGTGGATAAATGGCACAGGAAAGCTATCTTTAAGGCAAGCTTTGTTCAGATCCCGATAATCCATGCAAACTCGCACCTTTCCTCCAGGTTTAGGTACGTGAACTATGTTGGATATCTACTCAGGATATGTGGACACCATGATAATGCCAGCTTGAAATTATTTCACAATTTCTTCTTTAACCTTTAAAATCCACTCAGGTTTCAATCGCCTGAGCTTCTGTTTGACTGACTTGAATCCCTCTTTAATGGGAAGGCGATGAAGAACAATGTTAGTGGACAAACCCACCATGTCCTCATGAGACCATGCAAACACATCTTGGAATTGGGTTAGTAGCGTAACCATGTAATTCCTCTATTTTAGGGTAAGGTCTGAACCAATCTGGATTAACTTAGGGCTTTCTAAGGTTCTGAGAGTGAAAGAAGTGGTTTGATCAAGGTTGGTTTTAGGTTTGTCTTCGACCCATTCTTTGATCTCCTGAAGCACCTGAATGTCCTCTTGTATTTCCATCAAGTTTGAGTCCAACTTTTCATCAAAGTTATAATCCTTGTGGAGAAGATCTAAGTTTAGAGTCCTGAAACAAAATATGCTTTCACTTAGTATATATGAAATTGTTTAATCATACAAAGTGTTAGCATGTACTGACAAAACAACTGCTAATACTTGTACATAAAAGTAAGCAATTATGATATCTACAGGGCAGAAAGGGTTCCTGCTCGTTTTACCCTCGTCGACCAATGCAAGGAGTGCTGCTCCAATTATCGAGGGCAAAGTCCTGAGGGACTGCAATGATGGAGGGGCTATCATCGTCCTCCTTTTCCCGAATGATGACCATTACATCTGGGAAATCATCATATGGGGTGTATCTTTTTGTATGTTCGTCATGGACAATGATGCGTATGCCTGACATCATTCTGACGATGTTTTGTTTAATTCTTCGTTCCTCTTCTTCCACTTTGGGATCTGGAACAAAGACTTCTTTCTCCTTTACCGGTATCGGTTTGGGGAATAACATAGCCATTACGTTGGCTGGCACCTTTACTGGAGGTTGTGCGGGCTCAGGATTTACAAGTGAAGATAATCGCCTCGTGGCTGAAGATGAAGGAATCTGATGATGCTTATGAGGATTCCTGTGACTAGAAATGGTAGAATAGCCTAGTCCGGCTGTCCCAGTTTGACTGGACACTTGAATTAGGTGCTTAATACCTTGATGATCTTTACCTAGCCCTCGTCCAGGCTGATGACCCAAAGACATTATTTCTTGAGTAGCCGATATTACTTCGACAAAAATCTTGGGTACGAGAGGTAGCGCCCCAATAGAGTGGTAGTGAGTGTTGCTCACCTCCAAGGCATGAAAACTGACCGGCTCAACATCTGAATTTACGTTGATGAATGGTATGTCACCATGTTGAGGACATTCTGGTTCAGCGTTAACTGTGACTAGGCTATTGTTGATAATGTGTTTAAGTTGCAGATGAAGAGTGGAGGGGATGACCCCAGCCATATGAATCCATGATCTTCCCAATATCAGGTTGTATCCTAAATCTATCTTGAGCACGTGAAAAGATACACATAATGTATGGGGACCTATTTCAATTGGTAGCTCAATCTCTCCGACTGAATTGCGGCGGGCTCCGTCAAAAGCTTTAATAATCATATAGCTACTTCAGATCCGTTTGAGATTGATGTTCATCTTCACCAACGTAGCATAAGGACAGATATTCAGAGATGAACCTCCATCTATCAAGACTCCAGCTAACATATATCAGGAGGACAAAACTGCAATGTACAATGGCTTGCAATGACCGGTCCCTTTGGGCGGTATGTCATCATCAGTGAAAGATATCACAATGTTGTTAAAAATGTGAGCAACCAGATGTTGAAAATTTTCCACATCCATTGATTTCGGCAAGTAGGCTTCTTCTAAAACCTTTAGTAAGATCTTCCTGTGGTCCTCAGAAGTTAAAACCAAGTCCAGTATTGAAATTTTCCGTGGAGCTTCTCTTAAGCTTAAAACCACCTTGGCTTCATTATGACCCATAGTGCAGAGGAACTTTTCAATTTTCTCCATGGGAACTTTCCCCTTTGATTTGATGGCAGACTTCATCACCCATTGGGGAAGATACAATGGATTTTCCTTCAACACTACAGCAGTTGTATGAAAGGTGGATCCTTAAGCTTCTCCATAATTCCATGGGACTTTTTGTAAGCTGATAACAGGATATTGTGGTCTGAATGGCAAGTTGATTGGCTCTGGCACTTTCAAAGGATTGTCAACTCCTTTGAGTTGAATTGCTTGTATTGTGAAAGGTTTGACAGTCCCATCAGCCTCAACGGATATAACTGCTACCAGTCCCTTCCATTTAGTAGGACAAGTATTCTCACTCTCAAACATCACAGTATCATCGTCTACTAGTTGCAGGCAGGACACCGCTGTCAATTAGATTCTGAATGAGGTGGCGGAGTGCCCATCATTCTTCAGTGTTGTGACCGCGAGAATGAGAGTGATATTGACATACTCCATCAGAATTGAATCATCCTGAACGAGGATTAATTGGAGGCAGAAGGGAAGTGATCATTCCTTCATTAATCAACATCTGAAGTATTTCCTCCATAGGTTGGCCCAGGTATGTAAATTCCCTTCTATTGGCAAAATCCCAATGAGCTTTGGCATTTGCTCTCTTCGTCACTTTGTCTTCCAGTGTTTCTTTCTCTAAAGGTGATGAGGGAGTATTCACAACAAAAGGGAGGAGACTAGTATGCTCCTGGCTGACTAATTGACGTGTGACTTGATGCTGATAAGTTACCAGTTCTGCTAATTTCTCCATGTGCTTACACAAAGCTTTCATCTTTCGTTCCATCGCAAACTAGAACTTGGCATAATCCCATTTGTCAACACCATCTTTGATAGTCTGGGATGATTCACCGTTAAAATTGGAACTCTGTCCACTGCTCCAATTAATCATGTTGACCTCCTCCTCTTTGTGTTGAGGAAGAGGGTTGTCTTGTACGTGATGTTGATTTGGTTTGGTGACCACGATCTCATCGTTGTCTATCAAATCTTGGATCTTGTGTTTCAAGGCCTAACAATCTTGAGTATCATGTCTAGGTGCTCCAACATGATACGCACATTTTCGAGCAGCATTAAAACCCCTCCCATTAGGGTTGGCTGGTGGAAGGTGCGTGATTTTCTTCCGAGTCGTCAGAAGAGTGAGAATTTTCTCGAGTGAGTCCCCTAAGGGTGTGAACACTCGAGGGCATTTGACTTCTCCACCTTTTGGCAATTGAGGGTTTGAAGACTATGCTTGAAAGGGAGTATAATTTCTCCTCTGTATAGGTAGGCTCTGATTGCCTTTCTGACCTTGTAGTATCAAGGAAACATCCTCCTCTTTCTTTTTATGGACCCTCCGGGGGTTGTTTCCATAATTTCCGGACTGGATGTGCTCAGCAGCAGCTTTAAGGGCAGCTAGGTCTTGAATCTTTCCTGACTTCAATCCCATCTTAGCCATCTCCCCGTGTTTAATCATTTCAGAAAATGGTTTGCCAATGCCAGCTAAGACTCTCTTATAGAAAGGAGCTTCTTGTATGTCTATAAAGGTCATAACCATTTCTGATTCTGTCATGGAAGGAATAACTTGAGCAGCTAGGCGCCTCCACCTTTGAGCATACTCTCTGAAAGACTCATTAGACTGTTTCTTGACCTTGGTAATCTGGTATCGGTTAAGAGCCATCTGAGACTGGAAGCTGTATTGGGTGAGGAATGCGTGAGCTAGCTCTTCCCAACTATGGATCTTTGAATTGTCTAATCTGGTATACCACGAACAGGCTTCTCCATTGATTTTTCAGAATCGTCAGATTCTCGAGCTTCTCATCCTCTGCATAAGATCCAAGTTCTCCAATGAACACCTTCAAATGTGTGTAAGGATCTCCTAACCCATCGTACTTTTCGAAGTCAGGAGTTTTGAATTTTTCTGGATAATGAACCCCAGAGAATAAACAAAGGTCAGAATATGAGACACTTTCGTGTGCTCCAATTCCTTTGATAGCACGAAGGGTTTCTTCCATTTGAAGGACTTTCTTCTTGATGTCACCGGTGTCTGGATCTCCTTTGAGATGGGTGGTATCATGAATTTTGTTGGTCGTATCCAACTGAGGTTCAGGTACTGTAATAGCTTTATCAGGATCTTGGGTTCCTCCTTATATAAAGGATTCAGCATGTACGGGTATCCTTGTACCTTGAGTAGATTGGTGTAGTTCTTTAAGCAGAACAGCCAAATCTGTGATTTATTTACTTAATTCGTCAAATACTTTGCGAGAAACTGGATTAAGGTCAATCTGGTCGGATGACGACATAATTGACTGTAGGCTCGCAACCTTTTTGGATTTTGACAGGGTAGTAGGTCCGATTGTTTCCCTGTGAAAGACATGCATAGTTTAGTCTTTAGGAAATGTGTAAATGTTTACATGCTATGTGATGTATCCATTTTAGGAATGTTGTCCTGCAAAACAGATGTTAGCTGTTTGTAATACATGATATCATGTTAATTTAAATATATATGCACACATATTTCTTCATATTTCTCATTACATGGAGATGAATATGGAATGAAATTACAAGTAATTGACTTTACGAGTAATTTGAAATGAGAAAGCATGAAGAGACTTTCCTCCGCATTTGGTTTATCAGAGATTGACCTATCTTAGGCCACTCTCGCGGCTTTTTGGCATGAAGGTTCCCAAATCATCGCAATTTACTGAGCCTTTATCCGGTCTTTCAACTAGAGCGAATTTGGGTGGTGCCTTTCCTGAGCCTCGTTGGAATTAGTCTTCCTATGAGTCCACTAATCAAACACTGACAGGATAGCCTCCTGGTGGAGGACACAACATATATTCACATACAATGTGTCTCACCATTTATGAAAATGATGACATGTGTGAAACACTAATATCATAGATAGATATATTGCAGTGCAGTAAAAAATGCATTCGTACACATTCATCAAAAGTAAATACAACATCCACACACAAGCATATAACAATTTTGAAAAGCTTGTAATAGCGGCTTAAGCCCTCTTACTGGAGTTCCTAGCAGAGTCGCCACCTGTCGACATCAGGATTTTTATTTGTCCCTTTTCGTTTCTTGTTCTTTGGTGTTCTCATGTTAGGTGAGATTTGTTTGAAAAAACAAGTGAAAAAGGTCTGACATGTATCATGTCGACGATGGACTGCTAAGAGTCATCATTTGGTTTTTTATATGGTTGTATCAACACAACCGAAAAAAGGTTTGCACATAGACCCAGTGATGTGACATTGCTAAACGGGTCGGTGAAACCAAGATTCATTAGGGCCCGGGGACTTACTTATGCGGAGGGAAGGTGTTAGGCACCCCCCGACATCCGTGTTACCACGGTGACCGCCACTTTTTAAGAAACTGTTATATGAATGTGTGTGTGTGTGTGTGTGTGTGCGGGTCAATGTTCAGTTATATGGAAGTATCATGAGGCCTCGTCACATACACATATATACAGTGATTTGAATTTGTGTAAAAATTCATTTTAAACAAGATATTTACAAAGGATGTTTTGTAAAAAAGAGGTTTTTCAAACCCTTGTGCTCAATAGTAATTGAGACCTTTTACAATTCCATTTTTTATTAAGTGTTCAGCTTGATTGCTTTTAATTTTTGAGATGCGAAGCATCTTCGAGAAAATAATGTACAAAATGATGCCAAACTCCTCATGGGCATGAAAACCATCTGAGGAAATCCAGACACTATGAATAAATTTACAAGCTGCTTACAGCTGGAAATGTCCATCACGGGAACCGAATCTAGATCCAGAGATCAATCATGATCACATGATTCCTAGGCTCACATGATGCATGAATTGATATGAAAGCAATGAAGGTATATATATATAAAAGTTGTAAATATATATATACAGACATGATCAGCCACCACGAAGCTCCTCCATGGGGGATCATGAATGTAAATACAGCTGTAAAAGCAATCAACCGCCACAAAGTAGACTTCAAGCTGGACAAAAACGTGAATATATATATATATATAAAAGCGGTAAACGCATTTGATGTAAAATCGAAAGCTAATCTAACAAAGTCCGACAATGGTTGATATATATATATATATATATATATTAAAGTAAGAAAGCGCCCGGATGTAAAATCCAAAGCTCATCGAACAAATTTCGACACACGGTTCATATATATATATATATATATATATATATATATATATATATATATATATATATATATATATATATATACTAAATGAAACCATGGACCGAAGTCCGGCATACACACAACACGACTCTCAACGTGAAGAATGGTGTGTGCAAAGATGAAGAGAAAGGCTTTAAAGTGTGTAAGAAGGCTTACAAAGGACCCACCAAAGAAGACTTCTATAACTCTAAATGGATGAACACTCGGCTCCCGCCGGTACAAATAAAAGCTATATGTGAGCTCACAAGTGTTTAAAATGAGAAAGCACTCAGTTTAGGGTGATTACAGAGCAAATTTGACAGGGCTTCCTCGCCTTTTTTCTCTTACAAATGGCCACCCCAAGCCCTCTATTTATAGAAGGGGGAGCCATGACCACAGATAGACTCATGGCACGCCGGGTGCCCTGCTTTCTTGGTCCCGCCGTCTTAAAGACGTCGTGTACGCGCCCACTATGATGTCCGCTAGAACTTTCAGAATTACAATACAGGCATCTAACTGAGGTATGTTAGAGCTATTTCGGACCGCCGTTGTCGAGAGTTATGCAATAACATGGGATTAGAGGTTGTACGAAGTCAGGAAGATGGGACCATGCCCTCTGGTCTTCAGGATTCAAATTCTATATGTTGCCCTGCGCAATAGTCACTCGGGATTGGACCTCCTTAGTTCTTGTGGGATGTTGTTGTGTAGAAATGTATGTATAAATATTGAGACGGTGCATGTGGCACCAAGGTGGTAAGATGACAACTTTGCCCCTCACCAGGGCTATCTCCGATTTGGGCTGATAAAGCAGACGTTGCTCAGGGTTATCTCTGAGATTTGACTGGTGCAAGTGTTGAAGGTCCTCAGTGTCATCTCTGAGGTGTGCCTGTCTTCCCGGTGTTATCTTCGGGTCTTGTACTGAGTGCCTCGGTATGAGCGCCGAGGTTGAAACTGATTGCATGCATTTGAAACAAGCATTTCCGGGGTTATCTTTAGAACTGCAACTACACTCCTTGGGGTTATCTCCAAGGTTGGTGACTGCTACTCCCAGTGTTGGGACTGAGACTAAATATCTCAGGGTTATCTCCGAGATGAATCGGCTTTCTCTGGTGGAATTTCTGGTATTGGAACTGCATGCCTCGGGGTTATCTCCGAGGTTGGAATTGATACTCCCGGTGTGTGTTCCAGGGTTGAGACCGAACTTCCGATAGTATTCGAACTGGATATGAACTGTCTTCCAGGGTTATCTCTAAAAGACGAATTTGCCCTCCTACAATGTCAGTAACATGTGTGTAAAAAAATTTGAGTGTCTACACTATACATCTATAGCGACACTTTTCATATGAAAATATCAAAAGATGTTGTGAAAATATCAATTTCCTAAACTTAAGGTTATAATCTTTTACACAGGAAAAAGGGTTGTCATAATCATATACGCGTAAATTTGCAATTTTAATTTTACAACAATAATCATTTTCACTGAATAAATACGAAATCCAAGGTATATATATTCAACTATACCTGCCTTCAAAGAAATGTCAAGAAGTTATATATATTATTTCTTGATCTAGTCAATTACCTTGCTTGTATTTACTTAAGTAGAGCAGATAGAGTGAAAGATTCACCAGGTGTGAAATCCAATATTTATACGAATTAGGATCCTTTCCATTTCAAATGAAATGGAGAGTCTCAATTTCATGGTCTAGATTTAAAATGTGTTGAAATATGACATCATGATTATGGGAGAGAGATGATGATGGAGAATATACAAACAATGGAGACTCTCCATTTCATTTAAAATAAAGAGGATCGTATTTCTTGCTGTCTTCATAATGAATTCCAATTGATGAGCTAATGTCAGTGTAGACACTCGAAACTTTGTTTTCCTGTTACTAATTATATAGGAGGGCAAAAACATCTTTTTCACACTCTAGAGATAACTCTGGAGGACCACAACATCAAATCTAACCACAGAGACATCCCCGTGGAACATCAAATCAAACTTGGAGATCAACTCTAAGAAAAAGAAAAGTCGGCAACAATCAAACCTTGGAGACAACCCCAAAGGACAACCTAAAGCCCCGTCAACCTTGGAGACAACCCTCGAAAGAGAAAAATGGTCATTTTAATAATTCAACTTCAACAAACCTAATACAGATGCAAATATGGTCACAAAGAGCCATTGCAGCATTTCCGAGCGCAAACTACGCAAAACAGCTCAACGGACTGCCTGCGAAGACCCGAAGATGTCATTTCGACCATGGACCCGTCTTCCCAGATTTAGAAAAGGGAAAGTCCTATGTCATTGCGTAGCTCTCGGAAAGAGCTTTCCGGAATGGTATGGCACGCCTCCATCGGACTCCCAGATTGAAAGTTATGAAAGTTCGAGCAGACATCGCGTTGGCCGAAGTGCATGTACTTCGAGATGATGGGACCCCCCATCAGCCATAAAAAAAAAAGAAAAAAAAAAAAAAAATACTCTGCCCATTTCAGCTCTTAACTCCTTCTACAATGTTCCAAACTTCAATTTTCTTTTTTCTAAACACTTGTATACATATATACTACGACATATCAAATTTTAACCGGTGGAAACTGAGTTTTCAAGCTCCAAAAGCGGTCTGAAGCCTTCTTTGCAGCACATTGTAATATTTTTTCATATTTGAAATTTTCTCTTGCTTTAATATATATATATATATATATATATATATATATATATATATTGAAATTTTCTCTTGCTTTTAATATATATATATATATATATATATTCACCAATTAATTATGCTCGGATTCTAAATTCATGGCTTTTTATCGCTTTTATATATATATATATATATATATATATATATATATATATATATATATTAATTGTTTACACGCAACTAAAATATCTTTTTAAACGTTTATTCAATGTAAAGCGGTGATATTGATGTTTGTGGACTAGATTTATCTAAATCTAGCCATATCTAACTTTTAACCGGTTCAAAAGTTGGAAAACTGGAACCGTTGAGCTAGAATGGCTAAGATTTATTTAAATATAGTTTTCTTTCTAATTTTATAAATATTAAGCAACCACACGTCCCTATTAAGCAACCACGCGTCCCTTTTTGGAAATGGGAAGCTTGGCTACTCGCATTCAAGGATTTAACTGATGAATCCTTTGTTTTGTGACGTTTAGATTAAATATCTATTTTATTTTAGTATATTTGTTATGCAGGCTATTCATAAAACATTATGTGAACCTAGGAGCCACGGGATCTAAGATCTCGCTGACGGATCTAGATCTGGTTCCCATGATGGACTCTTTTCAGTTGTACAGTTAGCTTGTAAATCATATTAATTTGCGGTGTTTGGACATCCTTCGATGGCTTTCATGCCCATAAGGAACTCGACACTTATATGTATATTATTTTGTCGAAGATACTTCGCATCTCGAGAATAAAATCAAAACAAGCCGAATATGGAATAAAATGGAAGTATCAAAGGCCTCAATTACTATGTGAGCATAAGAGTTTGAAAACCTATTTTCAAAACATCATTTATGTATATTTTTCTTAAAATTGAAATTTTATACAAATCAAACCCTTTGTATATAGGTGCAAATGAGGCATATCACTACTTCCACACAATGCACTTAGGCCCAATTAACTGCACACACACTTCAAATAAATTAGGGGATTGAAAAGACGCAGTAACCATGTTTTCACAGAAGTCGAGGGTTCCTAACACCTCCCCCCTCGTCGCTTAATCAATCCTCAAACTCTATGAATCTCTTGCTTCCAAGGCATGTTAAATGAGTTCCAATAATTGGGCCTTTTTCAAACCTTCTCAAATTCGGTTGAGTTGGTACAACCATTTCACTACTACCAACTGGCGACTCTGAATTTTCAAATCGTCGACATTTCGTGCAGACCCTTTTTTTGTGTCAAACCTCACCCTTTCAAATAAAATTCAACACATATAGAAAACATAAATGGTAGAAAGACTATAAGAGAAATTTCAAAAGAAAGAAATTTTTCCCGACATCGACAATCGGGGTTCTGCAGTGGGTATGAAATAAATAATGGAAAGTTTAAGAAAAGTGGAATTCCAGAAAACTAGAAGAAAAAACTGATAAAGATACGATCTTGATAATCTATGTCAATGATTGATGCTAGTTGTCTTGAAATGTGAGTGTTAGCGTTAAATTTTGTACGCCTGATGAAATCACCAAAACATCAGGCCAAAAAAGCGTTAATAGTTGCTAGAATTGTGAATTGTATTGTTTAAAGTCAAACTCACAAAATACACTCAGATAAACATACACACATTATTGTAAGAGATAAAGTATGAAAACAAGAATTTTACGTGGAAACCCAATTGGGAAAAAAGCACGGGGGAAGATAAGAAATCCATTATAAAAATAATATGGAGAGTACAAATTATTTATTTCTCTCTTCCTTCTTTTCACACTTTGTATGAGTCCACCCTAATCCAATTAAGAGTATGAATTATTTTTAGAATCACCTTATAACTAAAATTAATGAGTGATCGATTCATTCTCAAATTATATCTCCTTATCTCCCCCAAATAAGGAAACACAATTTTACTTTAATAAGGACTCCCACTATTTAAGTAAGCTATCAAAATAAATGTATATGTGTCAACACCAGATCTGGACCATTAAATAAATTGGGCTACACCTTGGCCAGACCCAAATAATTACATCCCAACATTGACCCCCACTCTCCTATTATAAATGATTTATAATAGGAGAGTAATCAAAATAATCCATCATACCCTCAGACTACCATGTTGGTAAAACTGACGAACCCACCATTTCTACTGCCAAATGTATCACATCCACTGTCGAACATAAGAACCTCCATTCTGTCGAACCCTAAAACAATAAGAAGAGAGATGCCTCTAAAATGCCTTTGAAGATATGTCAAACACTACTAAAAATGGTCATTTGTGATGGCCAAAATCCATTACAAAAAGTAGAAAAATCATCACGAAAGGTTTACGTGTTCGTGATGGCTTCAAGCATCATAATGGCCGTTTTGTATACGCCCATCATGAAAGATTTTACGTGATTGTTTTGGCAATCACTTAAACGCTTAGTGGTTTTGTCATGATTAATACAATCACATTAACACGTAATCTATTGTGATTGTCAAAGTCATCACATAAAAATAAGACTTTAGGGATCAAAGGTAAGAACATGAATATCTATTTATGTATAATTTATTTCACTGTATTAATTATCAAATGATACTTGTAAGATTCGAACCCTCCCCCCATTTTCAAACTAAATATAGCAGAACCTCTATAAATTAATACTCGATAAATTAATAATCTCTCTAAAATAATATATTTTTTTCTCAGTCCCAACTTGGGCTATTGGGATAAATTAATAATTTTGATAAAATAATAAAATAATTATTTATAAAAAGACCCTAATATAAATACATGGTCTCATCAAAATCATAAATTAATAATTCTTTTAAATTATAAATATATTTAGGGTAATCTTATAAAATATGATTCTATTCTCGTTTGTTTTGTCTTGAAATTCAAATCTAATTGAACTTCATCCTTAATTTGTCTCATTGCGTCCAAAAGTTCAGGTGTTACATTCTCGCATTTTAATAAAAACTTGTGAAGAGTTGTTGACGCTATGAGTGCTTCCTTTCACGTTATTGGCTCCAAAGGTGTTGTATCATCCTCAGCTTCATACATGAAATGTATTAAATTCTAGTACAATGAACTTATATATACAAATTAATTAAACTTAATGTGAATATAATTTTTTTGAAATAAAAAAGTGAATGTAATTTAAAAAAAATGGATATCAATGAACATTATTTAATTATTAAGAAAATTAATATCACTTACAATGAATTCTATTATTACATTAATTTAATAAGTATGATACATTGCATCAAAAAAAGTATGATATAAACATCAATAAAATGAAATAATTTTAATGTAATTAAATTTATGTTCACCGAATAGAAAAACACTCTTTAAATTAATAAATTATTAATTTATTGATTAAATAATAACTCTCTAAATTAATAAAATTTTATAATCCCAACAATATTAATTTATAGAAGTTCTACTGTAATGAGTATTACCACTACACCAAAACCCAGATCATGATTATAATTTGAAAACAAAATATAAAAGGGTTTATGTGAGTTGACTTACTAAACATAATTACTTACCCATAAGATTTGGTTATTGCAATGGCAGTCACGAATACTTTATAATGATGGTAAAATTAATCATCACTAAGAGCCATCATATATTTTATTGTTGAGTGATGGCTTGAAAATTTCATCACAAAATACCTTCTTTTTGTAATTATAAATAAAAGTCATCACAAAAATCTATCTTTTTTAATGATTGTCATGGCCGTCATAAAATATTGTTTTCATTATTTCTAACATTAAAATATTAGTGATAACTTAAATGCAATCACGAAAAGGTACGTATATCTATAAGTGATGACTTAGTGCATTACAAAAAGAAAATTTATTTTGTGTGAAAAATTTGGTGTGATTGACATGACCATCACAATTATAATACATTGATGACAAGATTAGTCATCACTAAGAGCCATTATATATATTATTATTTTATGATTGCTTAAAAGTTCATCACAAATTACTATCTTTCGTGATTGTTTTTAAAAACTGTCACAAAGTCCCGTCACGTATTCTTGTTTTTCTAGTAGTGAAAGTCATATCCAAAAACAAAATTTCTGAATTCATTCCCATAATTTAACAACCACCTCCGAATTACCTCTAAAATATCAAACCAGAGAAAAATCCCAACTCCCGAACTGCAAGCCGAACACGTCTTTCTGAAGTGAATTACCCGAAGTCTAGCTACCAATACATAAGAGCCTTTCCATTTAACCATCCAACCGAGGAAGAATATCAAAAATCTTCTGATGTCGAATGTTTAGATCTTCCATAATTACCTGAGTACTTACTCCATAATCAGTTGCCGACTATCCAACGTCATCGAAAATCCGAACTGAAAAATCATTTACTTCCTCAGCAATCCGAACTGTCTTGAACCATTACTCCACACCCCAACTAGTTCCCGCTATATTCTCGCCTCCTGAGAAGAAAAATGGAACAAAAAGGAAATGGGTGATCTCAACTAGCCCGGTAAAGAATATTATTACTAAGATAATGTACAACAAATTATCGTTAGTCCTCAACAGGGAAAAATCTGATAGAATACAATAGACAACAAGTTTTAGATCAACAACTGCAGCGAAAACAATAATTCATTAGAAGAGTTAAGTAGAGAATGAAATCTACTATCATCTATGAATTTAAAAGTCCATCATCAATATTTTATCCCTGTAACATCAATCAATATACATCTTGAATCAAATAGTCATCTTTGCACTACAGGCCAAAGATATTAATCAGTCGGCCATGTTCATCTCAACACTTGTTCATCTTTGCACTACGGGCCAAATATATTCTTCATAAAATCATTCATCTTTGCACTACAAGCCAAAGATATTTAGTAATATCATCATTTAGGACTGAGGATGATGAAAAATATTTTAAAGGAAACGAATCCAGTGAAACAAAATAACAAATATTAAGGATTCAGATTTCTATTTATCCATGTCCAAAAATACTCCAAAAAAAAACTATTGTGGGAGCGTAATTCAAAATGAAGATCAAAACATAGATCCAATCAAAGATAGGAACCATAACAGAAAATCTTGGACACAGAAAAGAAAATTTAATATTTCTGTGAATAGTGTCGTATTCATGAATAGTGTCGTATACGTGAATAGTGACGTATACGTGAATAGTAACTCCGACACTAAAAGGTAGAAATTCCACAAGAAAAATCATCATGCTTCGTGAATAGTACTCATGAATAGTAACTCGTGATTAGTAACTCATGAATAGTAACTTGTGAATAGTAACTTATGAATAGTAACTCGTGAATAGTAACTCGTGAATAGTAACTCATGAATAGTAACCCTGACATGAAAAGATAAGAATTTCACAAGAAAAATCTTACCAATATTCCGGTATAATGATATTGAAGGAAATAATATCATTTATAAAAAAATAACATTCCTTACCTCGAAAAAACAATACTTCTGACTGGAATACTGGATATAGTGCTAAAGGGAACTTGCACCGTATAGCAACACTCAAAGTATCAAAATACTCACAAGAATACACTCGATAATATAGAGAGAGAAAGAGAGAAAACTTTAGTTTCTGGTGTGATTTTCAATTCTAACCTAAGCACCCTATTTATAGGAAAATGCTTAGAACACCAAAGCAGAAAATTTAATTAAATAATATTATAATTAAACAATTTCAAGCCCACCTTAGACCAACTGAATTCAGCACATTTATATCACATGTGTAGCCCAAAAAAATGTTTTTCTTAAAATAATTATTTAAAACTTCCAAAAATCAATTATTTCGGAACTTCAGAACTTCAATAATTCATAATAAATAGCCCTTTTATCAGAAAAATTAGAACCACATGTTCTTTCCATAGGAAATTTCATTCTCTACAACTTTGTAAGTTTAAGTTTTTCCAAATTCCAAACAAAAATTGACCGAAATCCACAAACGGGTGATTTTACAGGCTATAATCAAGTTTCAGTCAAGAAATGGGGCCACCGACACACAAAACATGTGTTAATCATTTAATGCAACAAAAATACTCTTTCTCCTCATATACTCATATATTCCACATTCATTGTAAAAAAATATCATCATTATTATATTAATATAATATAATAATATATTTAAATGAATTATTTTATCATAAAAGGATAAAATATTAATTTTCAACAATTGTCACATTAAAAATTTTCTTCATCTATATCCACATAAAATTAATATTTTCCTCATCATATAAATCAATAATTAATTATTCACAAATAATATTACGTAATCACAATATCGACAACCAAAGCCGCTCCTGTGAAAGAGGGGCTTTTCAATAAGGATTTCTCCATCAAGTATAATTAGGTGACCAAACCTCTCTTTAGACGTAACTTTCTAGACATTGCCAATAATGTTATCTAATAATATTATTCGAGATAATATGAATTATTGTCTGATAATGGAAAATACCGTAGTGACAATTATTGAAACTACAGTAATATAAAATATCAACGCAACAATTATTGAATCAATAAAATAAAATACTGAACAGTAATAACTGTAAAAATTATTGAGTAGTGCCTTCTTACGTAAGAATCAATAATTGGTGCAATATCGTGTGCTACTGTGCAACAACGCGTTTAACTGTGTTTTAACCACCGGGTATTCCAACAATATTAATGGTAACAACTACGCCGTTATTAATAAACAACTTATAGTTGTCGTTTTCTTCATCCAATCACTTTCCATTATGGGGCCCACACAAGGCTGCGCCGTCGTACGAATAATCCTCGACAGTAAAAATATTCCACGACCAAACGAATATTTCCCGACAACAATGAATATTTTATAACCACTTGCTTATTTGAAATATTTGCGCATTTTACCCATAACTAACCACATTAATCAAATTAACCCTTACTATTTCAAAATAATAAATAAAGGAAATTCAATTTTATTTATAATAAGTTGGGGTCTTACAACATTGCTTATTACTATGGGTTTATCACATATTATTAAAATAACACAATATAAATAATTAAATGTCTTTAGTAAATAAATACTTTTAGTAATAAATGAATAAGATTATTTACAAAGTATATACTTTATTATCAAACATGATTAGTTTGTATGCATATTACTTTCAATCTCTCACTTTCACTAAAGCTAATCGTCAAGGTATCTCATACCCATCTTCTCTAAATGACGATAGAATCATTCATGCATACCAAGACCATTGCAAGAAAGAACAAATGGAGCACTCATTGTCGTGTACCTACCCGCAGTAATTTTAGAAATTTTCCGAAGTGTTCAAGTTTCAAAAATGTGTTTTTAAAACCTAATGTAATAAACATGAGGACATGTCAAGAATATAATAAAATGTTAATTAAATTATGCTATGTGATTAATTAATAAGACTTAAAAGTTCAATAACGTATTCAAAGACCAATGTTAGGATTTGATAGGTATATCAAACTATTGATTAATGGGTATTATGAATGTATTGATATGTAGGATTTAATAAGGAACGTGAATTAATCGTAGCTTGTGCAAGAGGCAAGTTTCTAAACCTTACTTTTACATTGATCAAGTATTCTATTCCTAAATTATTATTGATAAGCAATTTCCTTAAATTCTAAATTATTCATTGATCAAGTCTTAAACTTGTATTTTATATCGAGTAAGTTCTTGTTCTTAATTTTTTAAGTTCAACACATCATCTTAGATGCTATAATTCTTTTAAAGCATGAATTCAATTATACAATATTTATTCGATTGTATACCTTTTTAGAATTATTATTCGAATTGAGTATCAGTTTATATTGAAACCTTGTAAGACTAGCGAACCCTTAATGATTCAACTAGTCCATAGTTGGTGAGCGTTCTAAATTTCAGAACCATTGTCAAGTTTATCCAAACCAAACTTCCTTTGATGCGGACTCTAATATCAAACTAAGATGAACAATGTAACGCCCCAAAATCCGGGTACTTGAAACCCGAACTCGGTGCTTTACGATACCATTTCTATGAGCGGAATAATACTAATAATAATAACAATAATAAAAATACCAAACTTAATTTACATATATAAGAGTCTAATCCCAAGTGCACGACCTTTACTACACTTCATTACATGATAGATAATAAATATCATTACCTTAATAATATATAACTATTACAAAAGATACCATTAAATTTATATTGTTTTCCATCACTTTTATCGCTAGGACTTAGCTTAATAAATAATCCACATCATCGAATCACCCCTGCACTACGGCCAAGGATATTCTTTAGTATCACGACCACAATTATCCATGCACTACGGGCCAAGGATATTCGTATTCATCAATGGTCATGATCATGCCAACAATCGGCCCATCAATGCACTACGGCTAATAAGGACTTTTACCACATCATTTGTAACATTACTACCATGATTATACCGATTAATCCTCGTCATAATCATACCAAGTCCATCTATGCACTACAAGCCACAGATGACTTTCAACAGAATATAAACATGAAGATGATGACAATGATATAAGAATTCAATAAAACAAGTTCAAGAATTAATTTATCCAGGAACAAATATCGTCCAATTGTCAACATGATACTTCTTTGTAGAGTAAAATTCAAGAATGCTCAGAAGAATATTTCTATGAAAAGATACTGGATGAAGCGCAAATATCAAGGATATTCCACTAATTTCATGGAGTATAGAAGTCAAAGTTTTAACCAACCGAGTATAATAAAGAATGGAATAACAAAAGAAATCACCAAATGCGATAGATCGCACAGCAAAAGTTATTCCAACAAAATAATAAATAACGGAACCGTGTCCCAAGATAAAAGCGATAAATGTGATATTCCAATGTAATAGTAAAGAATAGAACCGATCCCACAGAAATGCATGTAGATGTGATATTCCAAATGTAATAATAAAGAATGGAATAATGTAAGAATTTCACCAAGTATAGGGTAGCCATGCGACACATGATATTCCAAATGTAATAATAAATAATGGAATAACAGAAGTTCTCATCATGAATACAAAAGAAATAATACCCCTTACCATAAAAGAAGAGTATTCCGCTGGTAGGGCGAGGATATTCTTAAAGAAAACTTATACTATTTTTCTACGCTCAAGATTATAGAAGAGAATTCTCTGAATTGATGGTGTGATTTCTATTCTAACTAAGCATCCTATTTATAGGAGAATGGAAAGGGTACTGTTTCAAGAAAATTCATGGATTTAACATACAAAGTCACGGACTTCATACTTATATTCGGTGATTGAATTTCTCTAATAAAACAAACCAACAAAATAAAACACATGCTTATTTGAAAATTTGTCCACCCACTTGTGACACCATTTCCACAAAAGTTGTCGTATCTAACACTCAACAATTGATGGGTGGAGTAGACTTTCTCTCATAATGTAAATAGACTACAAAATAAGTAATGAGTAAGGAAAAAACTAAAAGAAACATGGCCCATCATTGAACTATTTGCATTATACCTAAAATATGGTATATATATATATATATTCCTACGTGAATCCATTATCCCCCCACCCACTTTTCATTATTATTATATATATATATAATACTTATATATATATAACAAAACTGAGATAACTTCTACCGATAGTTTTGAAAAATGGGTAGATGAGGGTTCATAAAATAAATAAAATTTACATCAAATACTTATAAAAATCTTCAAGAGTTTGAATAGTCCTCTCTGATTGTCCGTTTGTCTGAGGATGATATGCCGAACTAAATCGTAAGTCCATGCCCATAGCTTTTTGCAAACTAACCCAAAATCGTGAAGTGAATCTTGGGTCTCGATCAAAAACTATGGATACTGGTATACCATGCAGTCTTACAATCTCGTTTATGTACATACGAGCAAGATGTTCAAGTGTATAAGTTTCTCGTATTGGTAAGAAATGAGCAGACTTGGTCAATCTATCAACAATGACCCAAATCGCATCTATGCCTTGAGAAACCTTAGGAAGACCGGTAATGAAATCCATGGTATTGTGCTCCCACTTCCTTTCTGGAATTTCAAGTGGTTATAATGGACCTTTTGGTACTTGATGTCTCGCTTTAACTCGTTGAAAAGTTAGACACCTTGAGATAAACAACGCTATCTCTCTTCTATTGCTCCACCAAAATGTATGACGAAGATCATGATACATTTTGGTACTCCCAGATGGATTGCAACGGTGTGTTAGCGCCCATCATGATTTTATACTTTAAATCGAGTCGTTAGGAACACAAAGTCCGGAGTTGACTCAAGTGTTCCTTCTTCATCGATTCTTGCTTTCAGATAGCACCTTCTTGTACTTTCTTCCTCATACGCATCGCCTCCGTGTCCGTAGCTTGAGCGCCTTTTTAACTTTATCAATTAACGCTTGGTTCTAATCGATATTCGCCATCATCACATGGGTCCTCGGAGTCTTTAACTCTATCTCCATCCTTTGCAAGTCAAACAAAATGGGCTTCGTTGACAATATCGCACTCGCACTCGCATACGATCTTCTACTCAACGCGCCACTACCACGCTCGCTTTTCGTGATGGTATTGGATGGTATGATCATAATCTTTCAACAGCCAAGCCAACGTCATTGTCGCATGTTGAGTTCCTTTTGAGTGAAGAAATATTTGAGGCTTTTATGATCCGTAGAAGATCTCCACTTTCTCCCCATACAAGTAATGCCTCCAAATTTTATGTATGCGAAGACAACAGCTGCTAACTCTAGATCATGAGTAGGATAATTCCTCTCATATTCTTTGAGTTATCTTGAGGCATAGGCTATGACTTTCCCATGTTGCATGAGAACACATCCCAACCCTTAGCCCGAAGCATCATCAGAGATGACAAATCCTCCGAGCTAGATGGTATTGTCGTAAGCAAAAAAATGAGTCTGCTCTTAAGTTATTGAAAACTCTTCTCACATTCTTCGCTCCAACCGAACTTTGTATCTTTCTGAGTTAGTTGAGTTAATGGAGTAGCGATTCGAGAAAATCCTTCCACGAATCTCCGATAATAACCAGCTAAACCGAGAAAGCTACGTACTTCAGTCACTGATTTAGGTTGCTCCCAGCTTTGAATTGCTTCAATTTTTGCCGGGTCAACAGATATTCCATGACTTGATACTACGTGCCCAAGGAAGGCTACTTCCTCAAGCCAGAACTCGCATTTCTTTAACTTGTTATAAAGCTTGTATTCACGAAGCTTTTGGAGTATCAGCCTCAAGTGTTGCTCATGATCTTCACGGCTTTTGGAATAAATAAGGATATCATCAATAAAGACGACCACAAAGTGATCCAAATATTCCTTGAATACTCGCTTCATCATATCCATGAAGGCAGCAGGAGCATTAGTCAATCCAAAGGACATGACTAGGAATTCATAATGCCCGTATGTACCAAGTTCTGAAATCCGTCTTTGGAATGTCATCGATTCTAATCTTCAATTGGTGATATCCGGAATGAAGATCAATCTTTGAAAAGAATTTGGCTCCTTGAAACTGGTCAAACAGGTCATCAATACATGGCAATGGGTACCTATTTTTGATGGTGACATGATTCAACTCCCGATAATTAATACAAAGTCGCATACTCCCATCTTTCTTCTTCCCGAATAGAACACGAGCACCCCAAGGAGACGTACTAAGACGAATAAAACCGATGTCTAATAATTCCTACAATTGGGTCTTTAACTCCTGAAGTTCAATAGGAGCCATTCGATATGGGGCTTTGGAAATGGGTTTTGTCTGTTCAAGGTCGATACAAAATTTAATTTCACGCCTGGGTAGGCCGTAAGTTCTTCGTGAATACGTCAGAAATTTATTAACAATAGAAATATCATTCAAAACTGACGTATTTTTGTTTAGATCCGTGACATGCGCTAGGAAAGCTTGACATCCATTTTTCAATAAACGAATAGCTTTATGGCTTGAGATGACCGTGATTGATTTTAATGGTTTGGTCGCTTGAATTCGATAATAGGTTTATTAGAATATGAAAGCTAACAACTTTACGAAAATAATCAATTTTAGCATGATGAGTAGTTAACCAATCAATCCTAGAATCACATCAAATGCAAGTATTTTCAATGAAATAAGATCAACAGTAATGTGAGGGTATCTATTTGAACCAAACAAGACTTATAAACAAAGGGATGTAATGAAGGTTTCTCCCAATCGGAGTTTCCACAGATAAGTTAAAGTCTAATTTCTCTCAGAGTCAAGTTTAATCATTGAGCGCAAGTAGGAGAAATAAAAGAATGGGTAGAACCAAAGATCAAATACAAGATAGACTTCGCTATAGTTTATGATAAGCTTACCCGTGATGACCTCGTTTTCGGGTTTCTTTCTTTCTGGAGGTCACAACAAACGCCTCCTCTTGCACTATCGGGTTTGACTTTTCTCGGGACTACTTTTGGTGCCTCCATCCTAAATTTGAACTTGTCTTCGGTGAATGACAAAATTGAGCTAAGTAACATTCTCTTCCACAATTATAACATGCTTTGGACGACATCGCGCAGTTTGGACTGATGTGTCCCTCCCCTCCGTATTTGAAGCATATGATAGATGGTCATTCTCTTTCCTTAATAACGGTTGCTGGTGCTGACGTCTTTCCATCATTATTGAATCTCATCTTCTTGAAATGTCCATTCTTATTATTTTGGCCCTGATTACCACTAAAGCGGTTACCATTTCTGGCCTGTTGATTCCCTCCACGCTTGTTGTCACCGCTTCTATGAATGCTCTCACTGGTATTATCATTTTACCGACTGCTCTCTTTTGGTTGCGTTGACTCGTTATCGCGCTCCACTAACTGAGCCCTATTTACAACATCTGAATACAAACACAGTTTATGAGAAATAAGGTATTGATGTATCTCCGGCTTCAAGCCTCTTAAAAACATTCGCGTCATTCTCTCTTCATTATCAACTAAGTGGGACGCAAACTGGGACAACTCTGCAAACTTGGCTTTGTACTGCGACACGGTTATGTTATTCTGCTCCAGCTTGATGAACTCTACCTCTTTCATGTGACGAATACTTTCGGGAAAGTACTTGTCGTTGAATAGTTCTTGGAACTTCTCCCAAGACATCTTAAGTGCGACAGGTTGAGTACGTTTTACCAATTCCCACCAGTAATCTGCCTCTCCTCGTAACATAAACGTGGAAAATGGCACTTTTTGCTCCTCGGAGCATCCCAAGACATCAAATATCTTGGTGATCTTCTTTATCCATGCTTCCGCTTAAGTGGTTTTGGCTCTCCAATAAACTCTGGTGGTCCCAACCCTTTGAACTGTTTAGCGGTAACCGTCCAAGAGTTTCCAGTGTTTCCACCTGCATTTTGGACAGGAGTCGCTTTTACCTGATGTTACATGAATTGTATAAAGCCTCTGAATATTCCATCGTTCGTCATCTGGTCAGTGTTATTGTTTGCCTGAGGATTGTCGCCTTCCTGATGCACATTATCCTGATTATTGATCTGTGGAGACTCAACGGTCTCTTGTGCTCCATTGCTATTCTCAACATTCTCAGATGTCATTTTCAGATACTGCCACAAAACAAGGGTTAATTAACATATAACATATTATCCCTATACTCTGACCGACCAATTAAAAACCAAATAAACTTAGGTAGGTCATACTAGCAAAGGAATTCCCCATCTCTCCCCTCCTAGTTCTAGTCTCACATCTTAGCCAGGGATCATATCCCTAAGCTTTGATACCAACTGTGACGCCCCCAAAATAGGTATACATCACCTATTCTGAGTCGCCAAATACATGGTACAGAATACAAATACAACCTTAAAAAATACAACATGAGTCAGTGAGTTTTAATACAAATATTGTCTTCTGTAGGCGATTCAAACTCAAAATAAGTCCTCAATACATTTATTATCACACTATTTCATAGAATAGTGAGGACTACTAATGCTATCATCTGGACCGTCACTCCGTTCCCCGACTAGTCCCTGCTACGTTCTCATTTCCTGAAGAGAACAATGAAAACAAAAAGGGTGAGCTCATTTAGCCTAGTAAGAAATATTATGACTAAGATAATGCAGAATAAATTATCATTAGCCTTCAACAGTGTTAAACTGATAAAATATAACAAACATCAAGTTTAACTGCAGCGGAACAAGCAATCCATTAGAAGAATCAAGTAGAGAATAAAATCTACTATTTTCTATGATTTAAAAGGTTTTTCCATCACTTATATCGCTGGGACTCAATAAAATAAATAATCCACATCATCGAATCACCCCTGCACTACGACCAATGATATTCTTTAGTATCATGACCACAATTATCCATGCACTACGGGCCAAGGATATTCGTGTATTCATAAATGGTCATGATCATGCCAACAACTGTCCATCAATGCACTACGGGCCAATGAGGACTTTTACCACATCATTTGTAACATTACGGTCATGATTATACCGATTAATCCCTGGTCATAATCATACCAAGTCCATCTATGCACTACAAGCCACAGATGACTTTCAATGTATATAAACATGAAGATGATGACAATGATATAAGAATTCAATAAAACAAGTTCAAGAATTAATTTATCCAGGAACCAATAACGTCCAAATTGTCAACATGATACTTCTTTGTAGAGTAAAATTCAAGAATGCTCGTAAAAATATTTTCATGAAAAGATCTTGGATGAAGCGCAAATATCAAGGATATTCCACTAATTTCATGAAGTATAGAAGTCAAAGTTTTAACCAATCGAGTATAATAAAGAATGGAATAACAAAAGAAATCACCGTGCATGCGATAGATCAAGACAGCAAAGTTATTCCAACGTAATAATAAATAACGAAACCAGTCCGGTAAAATGCATGCAGACAGGATATTCCAAATGTAAATAAAGAATAGAACCCGGTCCTAAAAAGCACGCATGTGACGAGGATATTCCAACAAAATAATAAAGAATGGAATAACAAAAGAATTTCACCAAGTATAGGGTAGCCCGCCTATACAGGTTATTCCAACAGAATAATAAATAATGGAATAACAGAAGTTCTCTTCATGAATACAAAAGAAATAATACACCTTACCGTAAAAGAAGAGTATTCCGACTGGTAGGGCGAGGATATTCTTGAAGAAAACTTATACTGTTTTTCTACGCTCAAGATTATAGAAGAGAATTCTCTGAATTGATGGTGTGATTTCTATTCTAACTAAGCATCCTATTTATAGGAGAATGGAAAGGGTACTGTTTCAAGAAAATTTACGGATTTAACATACAAAGTCACGGACTTCATACTCATATTCGGCGATTGAATTTCTCTAATAAAACAAACCAACAAAATAAAACACATGCTTATTTGAAAATTCGTCCACCCACTTGTGACACCATTTCCACAAAAGTTGTCGTATCTAACACTCAACAATTGATGGGTGGAGTAGACTTTCTCTCATAATATAAATAGACTACAAAATAAGTAATGAGTAAGGAAAAAACTAAAAGAAACATGGCCCATCACTGGAACTATTTGCATTATACCTAAAATATGGTATATATATTCCTACGTGAATCCATTATCCCCCACCCACTTTTCATTATTATTATTATATATATATATATATATATATATATATATATATATATATATATATATATATAAACTGAGATAACTTCTACCGATAGTTTTGAAAAATGGGTGATTTAGGGTTCATAAAATAAATAAAATTTACATCAAATACTTATAAAAATTCTTTCAATATTTTTAACAACATTTATCATCATTATTATAATTCACAATATTAATCGATCAGGTCGTTCCCAGGAAAGAGGGGGCTTTCTAATAAGGATTTCTCCCTATTGGCGCGCAATTAGGTGACCAAACCTCTCCTTGATAGAACTTCTAGACATCGTTAATATTGCAAATAATAATATTAATAACATTGTCATCTCAATTATTCATTTAATAATATATAAAATATTGACAATAATTGAATCAAATAACGTGAGATATTATAAAAATTCATCAGTAGAATAATTGAACAAAATCGAGTGACTTCTCACGTAAGCATCAATAATCAATCTGGTAAATCATCAGTAACTATCAGTATTCTTTGACACTTTTTTCTTTTGTTTCAGCGTTAACGGTTTCATTGTTATTTTCATAAAATATTTTGTCATTTTTCTCGATCAAACAATAAATCCGTTGTAGGGTCCACTAATGATTATTAATGTTATCTCACGAATATTCCTATTAAAACTAATATTCCCCGACCATTCGAATATTATATAACAACTTGCGTACTTTGCAAAATTTATAAATATATTACCCACAACTATAACATTATATCAAATTCATTCTATAATATTCAAAAATGATATTTATAGAAAATTCATTTTTATTCCTAAAAGTTGGGGTCTTACAGCTTTCTTTTGTCCTTGTTCTTGCTTGAACCTTCTGGTTAATCACACTTAGCTAAAAAGATTTAAATTAAGCAAGGATGAGCATTTGAGTGCCCAGCAAGTAATAACAATTATAAATATTAGCCGAAAGGATTAAATGTTTTCTTTATACATCACTTCTACAACGATTCAATAGTTGTGATGTGAGACCCCATATTTTATGAATAAATATTTAATCTTCTCGAAATAATTTTTTTTATATTATGGTGTGGATTTGAGATAATGTTATAGTTGTGGGTAGTATTTATAAACTTTGCAAAGTATGCAAGTTGTCATATTTTATTCGATTGGTCGGGGAATATTTGTTTTATCAGGGAATATTCGCAATGGCACAAATCATTGGTGGACCTCAATGTAATTATCATTTGATTGAGAAAACGACAAAAATATTTTATGAAAATAACTACGGAAGTTTTACCGCTAATATCGCTGAACTACTTCTTGCGAGAGTAAAAGTATAGTAATACGTGTGGTTTGGCATAAGTAGTAGCACCGGTATTGATTATCGATGCTTATGTGATAAGTCGGTCATTTTGTTTTATTGGTATTATTAATGTAATAAAACCTGAATACTTTTATAAAGTTATTTTATAAATAGAATATATTATATTCTATTATGCATAGTGTCTCGCATAGTAAAATTTTTTTATATAAAACAAAATACTTTTATAAAGTTATTCTATAAATAGAATATATTATATTTTATTATGCATAGTGTTGCATAGTGTTTGCATAGTGTTTTGCATAGTAAAATCTTTTTTATATAAAACAATATATTTTTATAAAGTTATTTGTTTTATTAGACAATAATTAGAATATATTATATTTTATTATGCATATTGTTTGCAGATAAGTGCCTACATAGTATTTGCATAGTAAAATCTTTTATAAAGTTATTCGTTTTATTAGATTATAAATAGAATATATTATATTTTATTTAAAAGATTTTTCTTTAACTATGGACCGCCGATTAAAGTAAATCAATCTGGACCGTTTCATGAGTTAGTTACTATCAACCCATTTTTTATAAATAGAAGCTCATTCATTCATTATTTCTTACGAATTCACCAAAACTCTAGAGAGAAACTATAGAGAGAAAGAAGAAAATTTTTTTGCTACTTCACTACTTCTATATCCAGTACTCTTCTTTCTAAGGTAGGGAATATTATTTGTTGTACTCATAAGGGGTATTCTTTCTTTCTTATTCATGAAGAGAACTTCTGTTATTCCATTCTTTTTAATCCTTGGAATAACATCTGTATACGCGGGATACCCTATACTTGGTGAAATTCTCCTGTTATTCCATTCTTTATTATTCTCGCTGGAATAACTCTGCCTATGAAAAAGTACCGCATACATGGTGAAATTCTTCTAATATTCCGCTCTTTATTATTCTCAGCCGGAATATCTCACATGCTGTGCGGTTACATTCTGGTTCCATTATTTATTATTCTGTCGGAATATCCTGTTTGTGCGTTTACGCCAAACCTGGTTCCATTATTTATTATTCTGTTGAGAATAACCTGTCTGTGCGATCTATCGCATGCATGGTGATTTCTGTTGCTATTCCATTCTTTATTATTATGTTGGAATAACCTGTCTATGCAAAGTACTGCATACATGGTGAAATTCTTCTAATATTCCATTCTTTATTATTCTGTTGGAATATCCTATCTGTGCATTTACGCCGGACCTGGTTCCATTATTTATTACTCTATCGGAATATCCTGTCTGTGCTTTTATGCCGGACCTGGTTCCATTCTTTATTATTCTGTTGGAATATCATGTCTGCATGCGTTTTCTACTTTGACCGTTACGTTATTTATTATTCTGTTGGAATAACCTGCATGTGCGGTCTATCGCATGCATGGTGATTTCTTTTGTTATTCCATTCTTTATTATACTCAGTTGGTTAAAACTTTGACTTCTATACTCCATGAAATTAGTGGAATATCCTTGATATTTGCGCTTCATCCGTATCTTTTCATGGAAATATTCTTATGAGCATTCTTGAATTTTACTCCACAAAGCAGTATCGTGTTGACAATTTGGACGTTATTGGTTCCTGGATAAATTAATTTTTGAACTTTTTTTTATTGAATTCTTATATCATTGTCATCATCCTCATGTTTATATTATGTTGAAAGTCATCTGTGGCCTTTAGTGCATAGATGGACTTGGTATGATTATGACCAGGGATTATTCTTTATAATCATAACCGTAATGTTACAAATGATGTGGAAAAAGTCATCATTGGCCCGTAGTGCATTGATGGACGCTTTTGGTATGATTGTGGCTATGGATTCTTTTTCGGTCAGTGTGTCAAAAGATGAATTGTTTTATGGCACAATCAGATCGCTGATGAAAACATGATTATCTTAAGTCAGTAGTGCATGGATAATTCGTGGTTGTGATACTAAAGAATATCCTCGGCCGTAAAGGTGGGTGATTCGATGATGTTGATTATTTATTAAAATTTGAGTCCCAAATGATAAAAGTGATGAAAACCTTTAAATCATAGAAGATAGTAGATTTTATTCCCTACTTGACTCTTCTAATGGATTGCTTGTTCATTTCGCAGCTTAAACTTGATGTTTGTTATATTTTATCGCTTTAACACTGACAAGGCTAACGATAATTTATTTTGCATTATCTTAGTCATAATATTTCTTCTCGGGCTAGTTGAGCTCACCCTTTCTTTTCATTGTTCTCTTGAGAAATGAGAATATAGCCGGGACTAGTTGGGGAACGGGAGCCATTGGCCTAGATGATAGCATTAGTAGTCCTCACTATTCTGTGAAATAGTGTGATAATAAATGTAATGAGGACTCCATTGAGAGTGGATATTGCCTAGAAGGAAATATTATTGTTTGAACTCTCAGCTATGTTTTGTCGTATTTTACACGACAGTTGTATTATTAAGTTGTATTTGTATTTTTGTACCATATATCTGGCGACTCAAGATGGGTGATGTATACCTAATTTTGGGGGCGTCACATGTGAAGTAAAATAAACTGATAATAATAACATAACAACTCTATCTCAAAATTTTGAAACTACGTACTGACTATAAATTGGTATTAGTTGACAGGCTATGAACATTGTTTTTAGTTTTCGCTAAGGTTTAGCAGAACTTCATCTGCAAACCGTCATAACTTACAGGCACGAGGGTGATCTGCCCAATGTGTAAGACCCCAAATTATTAATAAATGAAATTTAATTTCCTCTATTTATTATTTTGAAATAGTAAGGGTTGAATTGATTAATGAGGTTAGTTATGGGTAAAATGCATAAGCAAGAGGTTATAAAATATTCATTGTTGTCGGGAAATATTCGTTTGGTCGTGGAATATTCTTCCCCATCGGGAATATTCGTATTTACTGCCATATTTTTGTGGGCCCCATAATGTAAAAGCGATTGGATGAAGAAAGCGATAAGTATACGTTGTTTATAAATAATTCGGCGTAGTTATTACTGAATTATCTTGTTGGAATACCCTATGGTTAAAACACACGAATGTCTGGCGTTGTTGCACAAAGAAGACCACGGTATTGCACCAATTATTGATTCTTACGTAAGAAGGCACTACTCAATAATTATTACAGTAATCACTATTCAGTATTTTATTTTATTGATTCAATAATTGTTGCGTTGATATTTTATATTACTGTTATTTCCATAATTGTCACTACACAGTATTTTCCATTATCGAAGCAATAATTCATATTATATGAATAATATCATTAGATAACATTATTGGCAATGTCTAGAAAGTTCTGTCTAAGGAGAGGTTTGGTCACCTAATTGCTCGCCAGTAAGGAGAAATCCTTATTGGAAAGCCCCTCTTTCACGGGAACCGTCGGTTTGTCGATTTGTGATTCTATAAATATTATTTGTGAATAATTAATTATTGATTTATATGATGAGGAAAATATTCATTTTATGTGGATATAGATGGAGAAAATTTTTAAAGTGACAATTGTTGAAAATCGATATTTTATTTTTTTTGATAAAATAATATATTATTATATTATTATAATATAATAATGATGATATTTTTACAATGAATATGGGATATATGAGTATATGATGAGAAAGAGTATTTTTGTTGCATTAAATTATTAACACATGTTTTGTGTGTTGGTGGACCCCATTTCTTGACTGAAATTTGATTATAGCCTGTACAATCGCCCGTTTGTGGATTTCGGTCAATTTCTGTTTGAAATTTGGAAAAACTTTATTCTGCAAAGTTGTAGATAATGAAATTTTCTATGAAAAAGACATGTGGTTCGAATTTTTCTGATAAAAGGGCTATTTATTATGAATTATTGAAGTTCCGTAGTTCCGAAATAATTGCTTTTTGAAAGTTTTAATTATTTTTAATTACAAAAATATTTTTTTAGTTTTTGTCATTATTTGGTGGCTGAATTCAGATGGTCAAGGTGGGCTAAGGAAAATTTTATAAATAATAATAATATTATATAAAATTTTCTGCTTTGGTGTTCTAAGCATTTTCCTATAAATAGGGTGCTTAAGTTAGAATTGAAAATCACACCAGAAACTAAAATCTTTCTCTCTATATATTATCGAGCATATTCTTGTGAGTATTTTAAGACTTTGAGTGTTGTTATACGGTGCAAGTTCCCTTCAGCTCTATATCTAGTATTCCAGTCAGAAGTACTATCTTTTCGAGGTAAGGGATATTATTTTTTCTTAAATGAAATTATTTCTTTCAATATCATTATGCCAGAATATTGGTAAGATTTTTCTTGTGAAATTCTTGTCTTTTAGTGTCGGGGTTCCTATTCATGTATACGGCACTATTCACAGAAAAATTAAATTTTTGTTTTTCCTCCAAAATATCTATTATGGATACTAGCTTTGATTGTATCCATGTTTTGATCATTCTTGAATTTTACTCCACTTTGATTATTTATGAGGTATTTTTGGACATGGATAAACCGAAATACGAATCCTTAATATTTGTTATTTTGTTTCAATCGGATTCGCTTCCTTTAAAATATTTTTCATCATCCTCACCCCTAAATGATGATATTCTCAATATCCTTGGCCCAGTAGTGCAAAGATGAATGATTTACGATGAATATCTTTGGCCGTGAAGGCAAAGATGAACAGTGTTTAGATGAACATGACCAATCGATGAATATCTTTGGCCTGTAGTGCAAAGATGAATATTTGATTCCAGATATATACTGATTGATGTTACAAGGATAAAATATTGACGACGAACTCTTAAATTCATATATAGAAGATAGTAGATTTCATTCTCTACTTAACTCTTCTAATGAATTATTATTTTCGCTGCGAATATTGATCTGAAACTTGTTGTTTATTGTATTTTATCAAATTTTTCCCTGTTGAAGACTAACGATAATTTTTTATATATTATCTTAGTCATAATATTCTTTACTGGGCTAGTTGAGCTCACTCTTTCCTTTTTGTTCCATTTTTCTTCTCAGGAGACGAGAATGTAGCGAGTACTAGTCGGGGTATGGAATGAAGGTTCTAGAAAGTCGTTTTAGTAGTCCTCACCATTTTGGTAAAATAATGTATCAATAATTATAATGAGGACTTATTTGAGTGTGGATATTGTCTAGATGACACTATTTGTATATAAACTCACAGTTTTTATGTTGTATTAATAAAGTTGTAGTTGTTTCTGTACCATGTATTTTGACGACTTAGAATGGGTGTTGTATACCTATTTTGGGGGCGTTACCGTTGGTATCAGAGCTTAGGGATATGATCTCTGGCGGAGATCCGAGATTAGAACTAGAAAGGGAGAGACGAGTAATATCCTTCGCTAGTATATGTCCTACCTAAGCTTAATTTTCTTATTTAAGTTGACAAATTGTGATATGTCAATTAACCTTTGTTTTGAAGCTGTATTCTAGAATGATATCTGAAATACAAGAGATAAGCAATGGAGAAGTCATGATGATAGGGAAGATGGAATCTGAAATGAAAGCAAGGTATTCTCAACTCTGTGAAATACCAGGTACGTAAATTTCGGGGACGAAATTTAATAAGGAGGAGAGGTTGTAAGACCCCAAATTATTAATAAATGAAATTTAATTTCCTCTATTTATTATTTTGAAATAATAAGGGTTGAATTGATTAATGAGGTTAATTATGGGAAAAATGACTAAGCAAGTGGTTATAAAATATTCATTGTTATCGGGAAATATTCGTTTGGTCGTGAAATATTCTTCCTGTCGGGGAATATTCTTATGACGGCGCAGTCTTTTGTGGGCCCCATAACAGAAAGCGATTGGATGATGAAAATGACAAGTATAAGTTGTTTATAAATAACGGCGTAGTTGTTATCGTTAATACTGTTGGAATACCCAAATTGGTTAAAACACGATGTCTGGCGTTGTTGCAAAGATGAGTACACGGTATTGCACCAATTATTGATTCTTACGTAAGAAGGCACTACTCAATAATTATTACAGTAATCACTATTCAGTATTTTATTTTATTGATTCAATAATTGTTGCGTTGATATTTTATATTACTGTTATTTCAATAATTGTCACTACACAGTATTTTCCATTATCGAAGCAATAATTCATATTATATGATTAATATCATTAGATAACATTATTGGCAATGTCTAGAAAGTTCTGTCTAAGGAGAGGTTTGGTCTCCTAATTACGCGCCAGTAAGGAGAAATCGTTATTGGAAAGCCCCCTCTTTCCTGGGAACTGCCTGGTTGTTAGTATTGTGATTCTGTAAATATTATTTGTGAATAATTAATTATGGATTTATATGATGAGGAAAATATTCATTTTATGTGGATATAGATGGAGAAAATTTTTAAAGTGACAATTGTTGAAAATCAATATTTTATTTTTTCTGATAAAATAATATTTTATTATATTATTATAATATAATAATGATGATATTTTTACAATGAATATGGGATATATGAGTATATGAGGAGAAAAGGTATTTTTGTTGCATTAAATGATTAACACATGTTTTGTGTGTCGGTGGACCCCATTTCTTGACTGAAATTTGATTATAGCTTGTAAAATCGTCCGTTTGTGGATTTCAGTCAATTTCTGTTTGGAATTTGGAAAAACTTTATTATGCAAAGTTGTAGATAATGAAATTTCCTATGCAAAAGACATGTGGTTCGAATTTTTCTGATAAAAGGGCTATTTATTATGAATTATTGAAGTTCCGTAGTTCCGAAATAATTGGTTTTTGAAAGTTTTAATTATTTTTAATTACAAAAACGTTTTTTTTGGTTTTTATCATTATTTGGTGGCTGAATTCAGATGGTCAAGGTGGGCTAAGGAAAATTTTATAAATAATAATAATATTATATTAAATTTTCTGCTTCGGTGTTCTAAGCATTTTCCTATAAATAGGGTGCTTAGATTAGAATTGAAAATCACACCAAAAACTGAAATCTTTCTCTCTATATATTATCGAGCGTATTCTTGTGAGTATTTTAAGACTTTGAGTGTTGCTATACGGTGCAAGTTCCCTTCAGCTCTATATCCAGTATTCCAGTTACAAGTACTATCTTTTCGAGTTAAGGGATATTATTTTTTTTAAAATGAAATTATTTCTTTCAATATCATTATGTCGGAATATTAGTAAGATTTTTCTTGTGAAATTCTTGTCTTTTAGTGTCGGGGTTTCTATTCATGTATACGGCACTATTCAAAGAAAAATTAAATTTTTGTTTTTCCTCCAAAATATCTATTATGGATACTAGCTTTGATTGTATCCATGTTTTGATCATTCTTGAATTTTACTCCACTATGATTATTTATGAGGTATTTTTGGACATGGATAAACCAAATACTGAATCCTTAATATTTGTTATTTTGTTTCACCGGATTCGTTTCCTTTAAAATATTTTTCATCATCCTCACCCCTAAATGATGATATTACTGAATATCTTTGGCCTGTAGTGCAAAGATGAATGATTTCTGATGAATATCTTTAGCCCGTAGTTCAAAGATTAACAGGTGTTTAGATGAACACGACCAACTGATGAATATCTTTGGCCTATAGTGCAAAGATGAATATTTGATTCCAGATATATATTGATTGATGTTACATGGATAAAATATCGACGATGAACTTTTAAATTCATATATAGAAGATAGTAGATTTCATTCTCTACTTAACTCTTCTAATGAATTATTATTTTCGCTGCGAATATTGATCTGAAACTTGTTGTCTAGTGTATTTTATCAAATTTTTCCCTGTTGAAGACTAACGATAATTTGTTATATATTATCTTAGTCATAATATTCTTTACTGGGCTAGTTGAGCTCACTCTTTTCCTTTTTGTTCCATTTTTCTTCTCAGGAGACGAGAATGTAGCGAGTACTAGTCGGGGTATGGAATGGAGGTTCTACAAAGTCGTTTTAGTAGTCCTCACCATTTTGGTAAAATAATGTATCAATAATTATAATGAGGACTTATTTGAGTGTGGATATTGTCTAGATGACACTATTTGTATTTAAACTCACAGTTTTTATGTTGTATTAATAAAGTTGTAGTTGTTTCTGTACCATGTATTTTGACGACTCAGAATGGGTGTTGTATACCTATTTTGGGAGCGCCACCAAGGTATCGAGCTTAGGGATATGATCTCTGGCGGAGATCCGGGATTAGAACTAGAAAGGGAGAGACGAGTAATATCCTTCGCTAGTATGTCCTACCTAAGCTGAATTTTCTTATTTAAGTTGACAAATTGTGATATGTCAATTAACCTTTGTTTTGAAGCTGTATTCTAGAATGATATCTGAAATACAAGAGATAAAAAAAGGAGAAATCATGATGATAGGGAAGATGGAATCTGAAATGAAAGCAAGGTATTCTCAACTCTGTGAAATACCAGGTACGTAAATTTCGGGGACGAAATTTCATAAGGAGGAGAGGTTGTAAGACCCCAAATTATTAATAAATAAAATTTAATTTCCTCTATTTATTATTTTGAAATAGTAAGGGTTGAATTGATTAATGAGGTTAGTTATGGGTAAAATGCCTAAGTAAGTGGTTATAAAATATTCATTGTTGCCGGGAAATATTCGTTTGGTCGTGGAATATTCTTCCTGTCGGGGAATATTCTTATGACGGCGGAGTCTTTTGTGGGCCCCATAACAGAAAGCGATTGGATGATGAAAACGACAAGTATAAGTTGTTTATAAATAACTCACAGTAGTAGTTATTACAAGTATCATTGGAATACCCGATGGTTAAAACACGATGTCGCGCTTGTTGTTGCAAGATGGCATTTCAGTATTGCACCAATTATTGATTCTTACGTAAGAAGGCACTACTCAATAACTATTACAGCAATCACTATTCAATATTTTATTTTATTGATTCAATAATTGTTGCGTTGATATTTTATATTACTGTTATTTCAATAATTGTCACTACACAGTATTTTCTATTATCGAAGCAATAATTCATATTATATGAATAATATCATTAGATAACATTATTGGCAATGTCTAGAAAGTTCTGTCTAAGGAGAGGTTTGGTCACCTAAATACGCCGCTTGAAGGAGAGAAATCGTTATTGGAAAACCCTCTTCACGAACCGCTCGGTTGTTAGTATTGTGATTCTATAAATATTATTTGTGAATAATTAATTATGGATTTATATGATGAGGAAAATATTCATTTTATGTGGATATAGATGGAGAAAATTTTTAAAGTGACAATTGTTGAAAATCAATATTTTATTTTTTCTGATAAAATAATATTTTATTATATTATTATAATATAATAATGATGATATTTTGACAATGAATATGGGATATATGAGTATATGAGGAGAAAAAGTATTTTTGTTGCATTAAATGATTAACACATGTTTTGTGTGTCAGTGGACCCCATTTCTTGACTGAAATTTGATTATAGCTTGTAAAATTGCCCGTTTGTGAATTTTGGTCAATTTCTGTTTGGAATTTGGAAAAACTTTATTCTGCAAAGTTGTAGATAAGGAAATTTCCTATGGTAAAGATATATGGTTCGAATTTTTATGACAAAAGGGCTATTTATTATGAATTATTGAAGTTCCGTAGTTCCGAAATAATTGGTTTTTGAAAGTTTTAATTATTTTTAATTACAAAAACGTTTTTTTTGGTTTTTGTCATTATTTGGTGGCTGAATTCAGATGGTCAAGGTGGGCTAAGGAAAATTTTATAAATAATAATAATATTATATTAAATTTTTTGCTTCGGTGTTCTAAGCATTTTCCTATAAATAGGGTGCTTAGGTTAGAATTGAAAATCACACCAGAAACTGAAATCTTTCTCTCTCTATATTATCGAGCGTATTCTTGTGAGTATTTTAAGACTTTGAGTGTTGCTATACGGTGCAAGTTCCCTTCAGCTCTATATCTAGTATTCCAGTTAGAAGTACTATCTTTTCGAGGTAAGGGATATTATTTTTTTTAAAATGAAATTATTTCTTTCAATATCATTATGCCGGAATATTGGTAAGATTTTTCTTGTGAAATTCTTATCTTTTAGTGTCGGGGTTACTATTCACGATACTTGACTTATTCACGTAAAAATTAAATTTTGTTTTTCCTCCAAAATATCTCATTATGGATACTAGCTTTGATTGTATCCATGTTTTGATCATTCTTGAATTTTACTCCACTATGATTATTTATGAGGTATTTTTGGACATGGATAAACCAAAATATCTAATCCTTAATATTTGTTATTTTGTTTCAATTGGATTCGCTTTCCTTTAAAATATTTTTTCATCATCCTCAAATCTAAATGATGATATTCTTTGAATATCTTTGGCCTGTAGTGCAAAGATGAATGATTTTTGATGAATATCTTTGGCCTGTAGTGCAAAGATGAACAGGTGTTTAGATGAACATGACCAACTGATAAATATCTTTGGCCTGTAATACAAAGATGAATATTTGATTCCAGATATATATTGATTGATGTTACAAGGATAAAATATTGACGATGAACTTTTAAATTCATATATAGAAGATAGTATATTTCATTCTCTACTTAACTCTTCTAATGAATTATTATTTCCGCTGCGAATATTTATCTGAAACTTGTTGTCTATTGTATTTTATCAAATTTTTCCTATTGAAGACTAACGATAATTTGTTCTATATTATCTTAGTCATAATATTCTTTACTGGGCTAGTTGAGCTCACCCTTTTCCTTTTTATTCCATTTTTCTTCTCAGGAGGCGAGAATGTAGCTACTAGTCGGGGTATGGAATGAAGGTTCTAGAAAGTCGTTTTAGTAGTCTTCACCATTTTGGTAAAATAATGTAACAATAATTGTAATGAAGACTTATTTGAGTGTGGATATTGTCTAGATGACAATATTTGTATTTAAACTCACAGATTTTATGTTGTATTAATAAAGTTATAGTTGTTTCTGTACCATGTATTTTGACGACTTAGAATGGGTGTTGTATACCTATTTTGGGCGAGTCACACAATGTGCCCTGTATTGATCAATATTACATGCAAGAACGATATTATCGTTAACTCTGTCCGCCTTGGGCACATAAAAGTTTTCCCTTGATCGGGATGTTCATACTTAGTCTAGAATCCGAACCAAAGTAATTTGATTGGATACAAAAAGGTTTTATCATATTCAACGATATTTCTAAATCTGTGTCTAGCTGGTCAAATAGCTTAGACGGCTTATACACACACACACACACACACACACACACACACACACACACACACACACATATATATATATATATATATATATATAACATGTGTTTAACTACAATGATTATCCAAGTGAGGACACTTGTATAACCATATTTCGAAATTAACGAACAGAATATATATATGAGTTATATAATATAATATCATGTTGATAAACAATGATCGGATATAATATATACGATAATAGGGTTAATAATATAGTACAATAATAGTTTAAATCTGAATCTTCTTACTCATGTCCATTGCATAAAGAAAATGCAAGGGTAGGATACTTGCCTGGTCTACTGCTTACAGTTATGCAACTTTGTTTTATCTTTTATACCGAAACCTATCATTAATAAGATCATTTGATCGATTAGAATAACATACTATAACACATAGTACTGCTTATTGCAGTCAGCACATTGCCTATTCACATTATCACATATGTTTAACAATCATTGAATCACAAACAGACACGTAGCTAGTCAAATTGTCTAAGTCCAGAATAATTTTTGAAACATGTCGGTGTACCGACGGCTTTATCGGGTAATTATCGAGTCTAAGACTCTATTCTATAGCTCAATATTATCAGTCATATTATTTTTAAATGACTTATAATAATTTTAAAATATTTATTATAATTTATCATGAATTTTCAAACACCGAAATCATGATTAAATAATTTAAATTTTAAATAATTCAATTATCATTAATATTTAATTAATATTAAACTATTAATGAAACCATTGCCAAAATATTAAAGTTATTTATAATAACTCAAAATAATTTTAAAATATTTTTATTACCCTTAAATGATTTTTAAAACAATTAAAATCATTTTAAATAATTACCATTAATATTTAATTATTAATGTATTATTCATCAAAATATATAAAGTCCTTAATTATAACTTAAAATATTTTTAATCTATTTATTTCCTTTTTAAATGATTTTTAAATCAATAAAACTATTTTTAAATTATTTATTTAATATTATTATTAAATAACTCTAATATCATTAATATTAAATTATTAATAAAATTATCCTTTAAATATTAAAAGTTATATTTTATAACTTAAATTATCTTTAAACACTTTATTTTCATTTAAAATGATTTTTATAATATAAAAATCATTTTAAAACTAAGTTATCTAAAATAATTATTAAATAACTTTAATATCATTAATAATAATTAATTAATGAAATTTATTTTTAAATATTGAAAGTTATATTTTATAACTTAAAATATTTTTAAATACCTTATTATTATTTAAAATGATTTTAAATATAATAAAATAATTTTAATTTATTTATTTAATTCATTTATTAAATATCTTAATTATCATTAATATTAATTTATTAATAAAATTTATCACAAAATATTAAAAATAACTTAAAATATTTTCTTATACCATAATATAATTTTAAATGATTTTTCAAGTATTTAAATCATTTTTAGCTAATTTATTTAATATTATAATTATTAATATTTCAAAAATATTAAATATTTATGAAATATACTTAAAATAATTAAAAACTAATTTTCGGACTTTAAAATAATTTTTAATAATTTATTATGTATTTTTAATAATTTAAAACTATTTTTTTCTATTTATTTAATAAAATAATTAATTTTAGAAATTAATTGTCGCTAAAGGGTGCCTATAGCGGCGAAACTGTCGCTATAGGGTTTCTTCGCGTTCTTGAGCCTTCAAAGTCAGTGATCATGTACCCTACTTTGACCAGTGATAAATGTCAGATATTAATGTTTCAGGGAATTCTATTGATCACATCTTGTAGTATTAAGGTCATACTACAAGTGTATAACACGTTCTGGACAAGATCATAACACATCAAAAAAATATAAAGCCATGAACAAGCTGTCAGAGTTGTTCTTCATTTTCTGGGTTACCCAGAAATGAAGAACAATTCGACAAGCCATATTTAGGCTTCTACAACTTGCAATTTGAGCAATATTTATGTGATGTAATGGATCCAGTGTGTAGCCGGCATGACAAGGAAGAGTTTTATCACAATAGTGCACTAAAACAACAACATAATCGCCATAAACTGTCCGGTCAAACCATGTCAGAAGCCACTGACTTGAGTTTTCTGGGTTACCCAGAAAACTCAACCCGTGAACTTCCGGCTTGGTTTGACCATCCTCCATATCCACATTGTTTGCAATATAAGAGATATAAAAGCATTAACCTGTATTATAACTACCATAAATAAACTTGAATACAACAAAAAGAACAAAACAATAACAACAAGCAAGATCTAAACAGATGACACTATAAGAAAACCGGCTAATTCCGACAGATCTACTCTCGACGGACACATTCCCTCGAAGATAATATGTATTCCGACGGAATAGTCAGTCAAAGATAAGTCAGTCGAAACTACTTTAATTTCGACGGTTGTTCGTCGAAAATATATATATTCCATTGGCGCCAAAGTTCCCGCCAGCGCGAACCTTATGTTCAACTGAATAGTGTTAGTTCCCACGGACTATTCAGTCGAAGATATATTAATTACGACGAAAGTAATTACAACGGATAGTCCATCGAAAATAATCCTAAAACCTTACTAATCAGTACGTCTTCTCCACCCCCTCGTTTCTCTCACTTTGTTCTCATTAATTTCTCTCTTTCTCTAGATCTAGAACTCTCATTTCTCTCGATCTCACTTTATGCCTTTCTCTCTCAGTCTCACTTCTCTCACTGCTCTCATCTCCACCACCACCATCACAGCCACAACCACCACGTACTGCCACCATCACCGCCACAACCACCACGTACTTCCACCACCACCACCACCTTCGATTCCACCACCACCACGTACTGCCACTACCACCACCACATACTGCCACCACCACCATCACTGTCGATCGGTTCCACCACCAGTAGACGCCACCAACACTTTCGGTTGAATCACCACCAGGCACCACCGTCGGTTAGTTTGCACATTAATTCAATTTCAAGGTTAGTTTTCTACCAAGTATTAGATTTTTAGGGTTAATTTGTTGCAAATTATGAAATTTGTGGCTTAATTTGTTTTAGGTTTAGTTTAATTTGAGTTTGAATATGAGATTAACCCAATTTGGATAATATGTTGTTGCTGAAATTGGAATTTTGATTTAGGGTTTGTGGACTGCATATTATTTAAGTGCATATTATTTGGAATTTGGAAATTGCAGAATATTGATATCAAATTTGGTTCCTTATCATAATGTAACCGATTTTAGAATTTGTTTTTAATCTTGATATATTTGTTATTTATGATCTAATTTATGATGAAAATTACATCGAATTATGAAATTATGGAGACTTGCATGTATTGTATTAGTAATTAGTTTCCCAATATTAATAAATCATAAACAAGTACCATTTACTTAGTTTCTTACTACTAAAATAAAATAAAGTAAATATAATTTAATTTAGTTTATTAAATAAAATAAATAACATAATATAATACAAAATAAAGTAAAATAAAATAAAAAATAAATTAAATTAATTTGAATAAAATAAAAAAACTTTGATTTAATCTAATAAATAAAATACAATTCAATAAAAAATAAAATTAAATAAAAATAATAAAATAAAATAAATTTAATTTAATTTAAATAATCTAAATATAATTAAATTAAATTTAAAATAAAATAAAATAAATTAATTTAATTTAATTTAATTTAATTTAATAAAAAAACATTAAAAATTATATAATATATATATATAATATAATACAAGATTCCATAAAATAAAATAAGATATTTTTAATTACGAAATCAAATTAAATTAAATTAAACTAGAACTTTTATAATATAATACAAAATAAAATAAAAAGTAATAAAAAATTTAATTTAATTTAGTTTTATAAATAAAATAAAATAAAATGATTTAATTTAATTTAATTTAATTTAATAAAGTAAATTTAATAAATAAATACGCCCAATTATATAATACACTACAAATTAAAATAGAAAAAATATATAAGTAGTTTCTATAGATTCAAAATAACAATTTTCATAAACTAAGTATCACTTACTTAGTTTATCATCATTGGCAAAATAGCATTTTATAGCTAGAAGTGAATGTCGGGACGAGCGTATAGCTGAGCTAGAGACTATTAGGAGGGGTTCTGAGCCGTTAGATTCCGCCACCCCTCTTTCCGATATTGTATTAGATCGGGATGAGGAGCTGAGACTATGGGTCGCGTCTCGGGATCCCCTACTAGCGATGCTCGACGGATATCGAGTGTTGGTCTGCCGAGGATACCCGCATATACACTTCTTGGAGGTAATATTTTTTTTATGTTTCACGAAATTATCCGAATTTATCACATTATATAAATTATTATTAGTAATCAAATTTGTATCTCTTTATAGGCTCCAGCCAGCGCCAGCGTCTGAGAGCACATGTCGGACCATCTCATACAAAGGTACCGGCTTGGGTGGCGATATCTTCCCGGTGATACCGATATGTGTCGGGATAGGTTCCATCCGATCCGGTCTTTTCGGCGTCGTGATTGCCTTCGATTCTTCGTCTTCACCAGATTTCTCATGATATTATAGCGAGGGCCTCTGCGGAGAGTCTTTGGATTACCACGGGAGCGATTCGACGCTTGAGCGCCGAGAGATGCTCTGGATGGTGATTACCCTCTTGAGGAGGCTTTTCGTCCACCCCCACCTACTCGGTATTCCTATTGTTTATGTTTTCAATTAAGGCTAGTTTGTTAATTCTCACACACACACACACACACACACACACACACACACACACACACATATATATATATATATATATATATATATATATATATATATACTGGACTAATGATTTATATTTTGATTCTATCATCAATGGTGCACTACAAAAAAATGGGCCTTTAGCAACGATTTTTCAGGCAACGACTTTATAAGTCGTTGCTAAAAGTATATGTTTAGCAACAAAATTTGTCATTCGTTGCAGATTGTGTCAGGCTTTCACTTTTTACAACAAAATTCATAAGTAGTTGCAAAATTTGGAAACAAAATTCATTAGAAATTCGTTGCAAAAATTTTAACCACTTGATTTCTCCTCATCGTGGGAAACGAAAGTTTTTGTTGCTATATTTCGTTGCCTAATATAGACCACATTCATTTGCAACACTTTTTATTTTCGTTGTATATTTTATAGAACTTTTTGCAACAACTATTAAAATGTTGCCTTCAATTAAGATGATGATGATAATAATAATAATAATAATAATAATAATAATAATAATAATAATAATAATAATAATAATAATAATAATAATAATAATAATAATAATAATAATAATAATAATAATAATAATAATAATAATAATAATAATAATAATAATAATAATAATAACAATAATAATAATAATAATAATAATAATAATAATAATAATAATAATAATAATAATAATAATAATAATAATAATAATAATAATAATAATAATAATAATAATAATAATAATAATAATAATAATAATTGTGATGACCCCAAAATAGGTCCATTCCATCCAACCCATTCGAGTCGCCAAATACATGGTACGTAAAAAAACTACAACTTTATTACAACAATTGTCGTGCAAAAATACAACAACACATATCTGTGAGTTTGGATACAAATATATATACCAACTGTGACTCTCATCCCAACCTTGGATAGCACGTCACAATGACACCTTACATAAAGGTATAGTCAAAAACTGTTTTAGAAATTAGAATTTTTGGTAAGTGCTCAAGGAAACCTTCGTACATGGGAGACCATACTTCTAGGTTATGATAGATATTATATGGCCACAGAATTATCCTTGGTTGACCCAATAGACCCCAAAGAAAAACGAGAAGATTACTATCATATTCTTCCTAATGATGAGTCTTCTCTTGACTTATCATTATCTCCACTATCTCAAATTGAGAATTATACTTTAAACAAACACCAAGATTATATAGGTAGTGCTCATAAATATACTCAGCAAGTGGATGAGCACAATCCTGTCTTATGATGACACGAGTTTGTATGTCATTAGACATCTTGTATGATAGTGGCAAAACACCCTTCCAACGTTGGGTTCGCCTGTCTCTATATGATTCACCAAATATAACTATTAAAAGATGTATACAACACACTTGTCTATACTATTTAGGGAGAACTCCACAGCTAGAGACCACCATTCTATTCCCTTGTTACCCCCGCTCGACCCAGCTACACTTTTATTACCTGAAAGGAATTGTGAAGCAAAAGGGTGAGCACAACTAGCTCAGTAAAGAATATCATGACTAAAGATAATTAAATTATCAATAGCCTTCATCAATAACAAATCAGAGATTTAGAACATATGGTAGATGATAAAAATTTCAACCATAGTTGCAGCGGAACGAGCAATCCATTAGAAGAGTCAAATAGACAATACAGTCTATTATCTTCTCCATGTTAAAAGTCCACCAACAATATTTTATCCCTGTAACATCAATCAACAGTTCCTTTCCACAATTATATGAATATCTCATAATCATAATTGTAATTCTAAATTCCTCTTCGCACCCGGATTTAATATAATTTTCATCACATGTCTTTACACAAACATCAAAGATCATGGTTATACCAAATCACAGCCTGCTCATAATCATACTAATAAATTCATCTTTGCACTACGGCCAAAGATATTCATCCACAGATTCATCTTCGCACCAATTGGTCAAAGATATTCAACAACAGTCATCTTTTATTTACTGAGCCAAAGATATTCATTAACAGCTTCATCTTTGCACTCTGGTGCCAAAGATATTCCTCAACAGCTCATATTTGCACTACGTAGGCCAAATATATTAATATCTCAAAGAAATATATAATCATTTCAGAATTTATATAAACAATAATTATAACCATGTTGATCAATTCACCTTTACACTTAAGCTAAAGATATTCAATTATAAATTCAATGGTCATGATCATACCAGTCACAATTCAACTTTTCACTACTGGCCAAAGAGAACCCTAGTCATGATCATACCAATAATCTACCCATCTTTATACTCAAGTGAAAGAGAATTTCAACATCAGGGTTATAAAAATGTTATATATGAAAATAAAATCAATATAATCAATATATAGTTTTAATCTCCAGAGTAATATTCATAAATCAATTATAATTTGGTTAGAAAAAGAAACCAATTTTGTAGTGAATAGTACCCGCGAAGAGTAACTCGTGAATAGTAACTCATGAATAATAACTCATGAATAGTAATCCTGACACAAAAAGGTAGAAATTCCACAATAAAATCCATACCAATATTTCGGTATAATGATATTGAAAGAATAACATTTCTTAAACTTATAAATAATTTATTTTAATTGTTTACACTTTACTAAATAATGCATTTAATTATCATAAAATGCCAAACTTATAAGATTTCATCACCAATAACCAAAACCCTCATCAAAAATCTGCATATACCACATATATGATTCTCAAGCCATAAAATCATATTTTCCAATTTTTTTCCTTCACATAACATATTTAACTCATTTATTCATAACTAGTCCATTTTCATGAAAAATACCAAATCGGCTCCAAAATATTTCTTTTAAAGGATTTAGCGAATATAGTCCCATATTGAACATATATTTTTCTTAGAATTTTTAAAATTCATTTATTATTTTCATATGGCCAAAACAAATGAATATTTAGACATTTATCATAAATTGTACTTTTATCCAAAAATTCTCGAAAATTCACGAGTACAATCGATATTATATAGATGTACTCCCAATAAAAATTTCATAAATTTTGGAGTTAACCACAAGGAATTATAAGCGGTTACTTTTAAAATAGTCTTTTCTCATAAAATTCATAACTCTTAATCTATAAATCCAAAAATCACCATTTTGGACACAATCAAATAAAACTCATCAACATATCATTTCAAAATTTTTGAATTTTACGAAGGTCGAAAAAAAGTCTGATGAAAAAAAAAAACATAATAACCCTTAAAATCCCTTACCTCAAAAGAGCAGTACTTCTGACTGGAATATCGGATGAAAAACCTAAGGAAACTTCTACTAAATAGCAACACTCAAAGTATCTAAATACTCTCAAAAATATGCTTGATAATATAGAGAGAAAGAAAACTTGTTTCTGGTGTGATTTTTAATTCTAACTTAGCCCTCTATTTATAGAAATTTTTTAGCAGACTTGACCTGCAACCTGATGGCTTTACCTGCTACTATTTCCACCCACCACATTTGAAATAAAATTCAGCACATTTCTTCACCAACCACAAGTGGGGCCTACTCAATTCTAGAATTTTCCACCAAAATGCTAAATTCAGATACTTCAACAATTTCTGAACTATTCACCTCTTAAAATTCATAACAAATCATACGTTCATTTTTAACGGTTCAAAATTTGTGGACATATACTCAACTTATATATGTATAACATATCCAAAAATTACAACGATCCAAATTCAGTCGGATTAAAAATTATAACTCACGCAATATATCTCAAAAACACCGGGTTTAATTTTTTAATACTTTCAATCCAACAAAAATCTTGATAAAATACCTCAACATTAATTCCTTCATTTATAACCATATAAATAAATCCATCATTTATATCCACATCAAATAAATATTTCCTTATCATATAAATCAATAATTAATTATTCACAAATAATATTACGTAATCACAATAATAACAACCAGCAGCGGTTTCGAGAAAGAGGGCTTTCCGATAAGGATTTCTCCTTACTAGCGCAATTAGGTGACCAATCCTCTCCTTGATGTAACTTTCTAGACATTGCCAATAATGCTATCTAATAATATTATTCAATAATATGAATTATTGATCCGATAATGGGAAATATTTAATGCGATGGACAATTATTGAACAACAATAATATAAATTTCAATCGTAGCAATTATTGAATCAATAAAATAAAATATTGAACAGTAATTACTGTAACAATTATTGAGTAGTGCCTTCTTACGTAAGAATCAATAATTCAAAAATACCGTGTAATACCGTGTGCTACTGTGCAACAACGCGTATTACTTTATTTTACCAACCGGGTATTCCAACAGTGTTAACGGTAACGATTACGCCGTTATTTATAAAAACTTAATTTTGTCGTTTTCTTCATCCGACAGTTATTTTGTTTTGGGACCCACAAATGGTCAAGCTTATTTGTCATTTAATATTCCCCAACAGAAAGAATATTCCACGACCAAACGAATATTCCCCGACAACAATGAATATTTGATAACCACTTGTGTATTTTGAAAAAAAAATTCATATATCACCCTTAACTTTAACTTTTATCAATTTAACCATTTACTGAATATTAATTATAAGAAAAATTGAATACTTTTATTTCATAAAATTCGGGGTCTTGTATGTCGTATAGTTGTTCTCTTATCCTAGCCATTTTTCATGACTATTTTAAAGTTGTATGTTTCTGGAGTGCAGTGGATCAGAAACTGGCCAAATGCTTTCTAGAATTAGTTTTGTGTGGCCACTGCTAATGATTGCATCAAGTGCTTTTCAAGCTGGTGCATCTATTCTCAAGGTAATAGAATGAATAGTGGTCATACTCTGAAGGTTGTCCATGTGAGCAAACAAATAACACTCAAAATAATTTGTATGAATAGGAATCTGTTTTCATCGATTCTGCCAGACGCTTCAAGGTATGGCCAGTACAATTTCTTTTCTTTGAAGAAATTCACTGCCACTTTTATTATTACTGTTTTCATGCTCACAACATATTCCAATTTCCAAGTGATGATGTTTTCAAATTTTCTTAAACTATACAAGGAAAGTTGCTTGACATATTTGTTGTAAATTCTTTTGGATCAGGATTCCAGGTAATTATTATATGGCTTGATGTTATTATATATATGCAAATTGATGAGTTTGAGTATTTTATTTACTATTTGCACCACCTTCTTGTTTGGTGGACTATAGGTTCATAGGTTAACAGATTATTAATGTTATCTTGGTAATAATGGTACTAGTGGTTGTCATAAATCAATAAAATTTTGATGCTTTAAATCCTTGAGCAGGTGTACATTATACGTTGTAAATAATGTTGCTGGTGTCACCAACTTATTAGAAATTTTGGCCAATGGAATCCTTAGACATAATTTCAAATGTAATTTCATGTACTGTGGCATCTGATTCTCTAAGAGGTCATCGAAAAGGAAGGATCTATTTTTGTGTTTCTCATGTATGTGACCAGTGGTAACAGGGACAGGAGATTTCTAATGAATAATTTTTACTAAATTGTGTTCCAGGAAGTGGTTCATTTCGTGGACAATTGAATGGAGGTTTCATTCAACAGATGTTGTATTGCTTGACCATGGGTGAGCATCAATTTAAATCTGTATGTGGACTTTCTTCCCTTAGAATTTATCTTTCTTTGTCAGAAATATGTTTCCTGTTTTAAGATACATGTAAGAACTTAGAAAATTATAGTCACTTTTTACAGCTTCATGCTGATAAGGGTGTGAGCTTCTATAATCTTCCACTAGCCATAACACCTTATCTATCCATCTAAAGGTATAATGTTAGAGGTATATCCTCTGAAAATCTTAAGAATCCTTGTTTGTAGGGAACAATAAATATCTTGAAGCCAAAAATTGGCCTAGTGCTTGAAGACACGAGAGTTACTTAGCTTAGGGAAATCAATAGCCCATATGATTATGATGTGAATGATTTACTTGATTATAATGATTTTCCCATCTTCACTTTGCCTCCTTCTCTTAGCCTACTACCGATACTACAATTAACTTGAACATTATATCTGTGATTAAGGGAATGATAGTTGGTCATGCTTACTACTTTCTTGAAGATGTGTATCCACGGAAATCTAACTATCTTCACTTTGCCTCCTTCAATAATTGGTGTCCTTTCTATATAGAAATCTAAACATTGTTATTTAAGATTGTGTGATGGTATTTAATATTGTGTGATGCTTGTGGTTGTTGAATGTGACTGAATTCTGACTTGAGGTCAACATATAATAATAATCTACAAGTCTTGTAATAGAAAATATGTTTACCACTATGCTTACTGAAATTAATTCATGAAATGGCCGATTAAGATTCCAATTTTTTTCTTGTAACAGAGCAATCATATATTCAAACTAAAGGTTCTTTTTCTATTTGGATTTATAGCAAATGATATTGTGATTGCCTATTTGTCTTTTTCTGCTTATGAGCAATACGGTGTACATTAGTACCACATAGCAACTCTATTGTCTTTGTGTATTGATTTTGGCACTAAGTGCCTCTGGTGACCTATTTGCTTCATTTTCTTGACTAGCTATTATTTTTAAATATGTGCAGGAAGACTGCTTCTATGACCTGCCTTACAATACTGGGTATCAAATTTCCGTGCTACGTTTACGGAAGACAAGGGACGAAATTATAAAGTATACTCTCTCTATATATGTAGATATATACTTTGATTGAAGAACTGTGGTAACTTTAGATGATTAATTGTAAAGATAATGAATGATTATATAGTGGATGATTTTATTAAGTTAATAATATTTTAGTTTTTTGTATTTTTGCCATTATTTGCTATGGGAACATTGAGCCAGTCAGGTACACAAAAAGAATGTCAAATTTTGATTTGGCAACAATATAATTCGTTACCAAAGCATTGAAAAAGTTTTAATATAGCAACAATTTTTTATACATTTAGCAATGAATTTTCGTTGCTAATGGCATTAAAAATATAATATTTGGCAACGAAAAATTAACCTAATAACAACGAAGAGGATATTGTTGCTAATACTAAAATAAAAGGCAAGGTTTTTTATCGTTGCAAATCATATCAACTTTCGTTGCACATATAAAGAAACGGTAACATATAATATGGTTGCTAATCGACGACTTTCGTTGCTATTGAAAAATAACCAAAAACAAACATTTTCGTTACTGATTCAGCATAATGTCGTTGCCAAATAATATAATCAGCAACGAAAATCGTTGCTAAAAAGTTTACATTTCGCAACGAAAGCAAGTTTAGGCAACAATTTTCATAATTTACTGCAACGAAAAATGTCGTTGCAAAATGGTGTCAATTGCAATGAAAATACATGGTCGTTGCAAAAAAAAAAAGAGTTCATTTCGTTGCCAATTAGCAGGCTTTTGCAACGAAATGGGGTTTTTAGCAACGAAATTTTAATTATTCTGCAAAAATACATTTTATTGCTAAAGGATCGAAGTCTCTGTACGAAAGCCAAATTTCTTTGCAAAATGTAATACTTTTGGCAACGAAAAAAAAACGTTCATTGCGGAACAATTAGCAACGCTCATTGCTCAACGAAAGACGCAACGACATTAAAGTCGTTGCCAAAACCCTTTTGCAACGAAATTTGGCACCTTTAGCAACGAAAATTGGTTGTTGCTAAAGCCCCCTTTTTTTGTAGTGGTGGCGATGGCGAGCAGGCTGGCGATGACGAGCAGGAGCACGAGGGTCGTTCACCTCCGCCCGATGATTCTTTTACTAGTTTATAGTTCATTTGTATAGTTTGTAGAACTTTTGTATATATTGTATTGTCTAATTGCGTCTGTACAACTATTGTAAATTATATTGTTTAACATTTATGGAACATTAGCTTATATTTGTAATTGGTTAGCTTATAATACATTTTGGTGGATATTTGAATGTGAATGTGAATGATAATGAGTTGAAAATTACGTTTTAGTGCTACGTTACATATTTGAATGTGAGATATAGGTTTATATTACTGTGTATTTGGTTGTGACAGGTTACAAGTATATTAATGGGTTTAAACACTCGAAAACTGAACTTTTAAAATCTGTAGTAAACAAAAAATAGTTATTTCCGACGGAATAGAGTATTTTCGACGGTACTTCCCTCGGAGATAATAAATAACCAATTTTTTAATAAATACCGATATGGCCTAGTTTCCAGTCGGACATAAGATAACGTCGACGAAATATATTCGTCGTACTAATTATATCTCCGACGTAATGTCCGTCGAAGTTAATAAATAGACAATTATAATAAATATCAGCTAAATTTAGTTTTTCATCGGAAATAGTTTATGTTCGAGGGAAGTAGTCAGTCGGACATATCTACTTGTATGTTCGACGAAAAAGTTTCGTCCTATATATTCTGTCGAAGATAGGTTAGGTTCAACAAACATTCGTCGGACTTAAGTTCGTCGTAGATAATAAAATATCCGACGGATTTTTTGACGGAACTTATTTTCGACGAGAATATTTACGACGGAATCTCTGACAACTATTTCCGTCGCAAATAAACTATTTTTCACTGAATAGACTTATGTACGATGAAATAATCCTTCGAAATTAGTCAGTTTTCTTGTAGTATGAACGTGCTGTCAGAGTGTTTTGGGCTGCCCAAATTTGCCCAGTTATGGACGGTCAACTGTCTTTGACCACTAATAGCTTGCTATCTATGCATGATCTGGTCATGATACCAGTTCCAGAACACAGATCTCACAGCATACTACAAGACCAAACATTTAAACAATAAAAACACCTAACATCTTGAGATTTACAGGGTCTGACATTCGTTGTCAGACCACAAAATTTTTTTTCCCAGATTTTTGAAAACACCAATTTCGTGTATTTAAATGTTATGGATCTATCAAATACCAACCCAGATAATTGACTAACACCACATAGAACATATTACAACACACAAACATAACTTCTAACACCTCAATCAAGATCAGATTTTCGGTTAGGGTTTTATACTTTTCTTTGAATGATTTAAATTAAAAATTCATTGATTTGTTTAAGGAATTCGCGGGGCTTGTTTGTGGGACTGATATACCTTAAGATTTCGTAGGTTTTGAAAGAGAGAGGATTGGTAGAGAGCAAGTTGACCAAATGGACTTGAAAATGATTTTTTTCTCTCTCTTGATCCTTATATATTTGATGGATACACCGGAATATTCTTTGAGATTTATGGTGATTCTTTGGTATTGTAGTCACATGGGGTTGGTAAGAGTTGTTGACCAACTCTTATTATAGCAAGATTTGCAAGTAAGCTCAATTATGCAATTAAGGGCAAAATGGTCTTTTGTGTTGAAAATTTAATATCATTATGGTTATTTGACAAACCCTTAGGGTTTAACCCTAAGGTTTAGCACAAATAATTTGTAGGATGTCTAATTAGGGTTTTTACAAAAAACAAATAAATTTTAGTTTTTAAAATGGAAATTAGGGTTTCCCTAATCATACTTAGTTCCTAATTACATATAACATGAACATTAGATTATAGCTTCACTAATTATCATTAGTACTATAATTAGCAAATTTAGGGTTTTTAATTTGACAATAGTGCTAAATTAAAAATTAGGTTTTCTAAATTACAAATTTAGGGTTTCTAAATTAGTTTAGATTTCTAATAATATAAAACATGAAAATTAGGTTTAAGGTTCACTAATTAACATTAAGATTGCTAAGTTAGCGATTAGGGTTAATATCTAGCAAATTAGGGTTACTGATTTGTGCTTATACGTTTCTGTGTTATGTACTAATCAACATATGTGTTATTGTAGGATGTAGATCGATAGCTTGATGTATAGAGATATACACGCATGGAAATGAAGAGCTTGTGAACAGTAGAGCTCATGCCTATCTTGCCAATGGCGGAGGTACCAATAGTGATTCTAGAGGAGTTAGGAGGCAGAGGAGTACTTTTACGAGGAAGACTACTCGAGGGAGAGATGGATATATCGTCATACCTTAGTATGATGAACGATGTGGAGGAAGAAAGAGAGGTAAAATCGGTTCATTACGATGGTACCTACATTGAGTCATCACCTCCGGATGCAATGGAAGCATTGTATCTGGCGTGTAACAAGGAATGTGCAATTGGGTGCAGGTTGTGCGTAATCGAGTGAAGAGATTAAATATCTCCATGAAGCTAAGATGTCTCTGAAGCAAATTTTGAGTTAGAAACACGATAAGCGGTGCTTATGGCGAAGCGAGCTAGGAATTATAAGGCAGGCCAGATGAGCTTCAGAGAGAACCGAGGGAGAAGGACCGGAAGGAAATCACGGATGTCTTACATCCATGAGAGTGCACATAAGGATTTCAAGCTGAAGGTTGCTTGTTATTCCATTGAGTCAGGACAAACCCCTCATATGATTAGTCGGGATATTGTAGCAATGATTGCGAATGAGAAACACGAGGATGATGTTATGCATTATTAGAAATCTAAAGTTATAAATATGTGTGTAATGACGTAAAACCCTCTTTTAAAGAGTAGTCTTTTTGTAAATCCCAACTTTTGTGAAGTTCAATTGCGGGATAAAAATGTAATAGCTTTTGGCTATGAACGCAAATTGTAAATAGTTTCAAACTATGAAGAAACATATGAATATACTGAAGTTTTCATGGAAATGATTTGTTATGATGCGATTTGGTATATGGCGATTAATAACGAAGTAAGTAAATAGATAATAATGATATTTTATTTACTTAATCTGAATAATGCCGCCTAGGAGAAGATAACGTGTCGGAAGTGGAATCACGTAAGGATAATCAAGGGGGGGTTTGATCAACCCTATGCAAGAGTTTGTTAAGTTATTAACGACTGCATTTAACCACACCGGGGTTAGAGTACCGCGGAACCTAAGGTAGCTAGAACGATTACCTTTAAAGAGTTTAAAAGCATAGGTCCATGGGAGATCAAATGAACAACAGAGACCCAATCGAGGCCCATACAAGGTAAAAGAAATAAAGAAGGCGTTTGTTATTACAAGCGTAGGTGAGATCGAAAGTTTTCTTTTGTGACTTACACGAGGAAGAGTGAAGCCAACTTTTGGTAGAAGGCTCACCAGGTGGGGTTAGAACAGATCACGATACGTGGAAACAATTCAAGAAGGTTTTCTTTGAGAATTATTTCCCTACAAATATGTGAGGAGGATAGAGATTGAATTCTTAGAACTTAAGCAAGGGGATATGATATTTCCCGATCAAAGACGACCAAAATTCAAATGAATTGGCAAGGTTTGTTTCACATCAAGTGGACAAGGAGGAGGTGAAGGCTCGTAGGTTGGAGTAGGGAATGAGACCCTAGCTCTATAGTGGGATTTTGGTGATCTAAAGTGTTTCCTATGGGATCCTTCTGGAGAAGGTGATTATAGCATAAGGTGATAGTGAGTTGTAGACTCAATACCACAAAGAGGGAAAAGATGAGAGCAAGAGAGAGGGAGGAACCAAGGTAGAGAATGGTAGTGGCAGTATGCCAAAAAGACATAAATTTTTAACTCCGAGAATACTGAAGTGGGACAAGGGGATCCTAAGTAAAGGATCGAGGTGAGTAAGACATGTGGAAAGACTCATCTAGGAGTCTGTCTGGAAGGGATTATAAATACCTTTAAAACATTAAGGTAGAGAAGGAGGAAATAACTTTCGTTAAATTATATTCGTGAAAATTATTTCATAGATAATAGAAGTAAGTAGGTATCAGTAGATAAGTACTGTTCATATTGAGAGAATTTGAGGAAATTCTCGGTAGGAATGGGTTGATTAACCATAGAGCTATAACAAATAGTTAAAAGTAAAGTGTGAACCTTTAGTTTTCTCAGAAAATCTAAGGTAGTAATTTACGGTAATAAAATACCGCGACATTATTATTGTCGAACCATGACTCAAGTTAGGTTGGTGTTAAGGAAGAGGATGAGTTATTACGGTTGCATATCGACTATCGTAATAGGAGTAAGATAGCGGTTAAGGATAAATACCCATGGCCCAGGATCGATGATCTATTTGGTCAGTTGAGAGGGGCAAAGAATTTTTATAAAGATAGATGTATGTATGGGGTATGGTCGGTTGGAAGTAAGGAAGAAGGAGGAGGTACCTAAGATGACGTTCGAATTAAATCATGGTTATGACAAGTTTACGGTTATGTCATTTAGGTTGACTAATGTGCGTGAAGTAGGTTATTCCGTAAGGGCGCCCAATCAAGTCGGTGGCCAATTTGATAGTTACCCTTGTGGGATGCTATGGTTGAAGGTACCATTAGCGTCACATGATTTAAAAGAAAGGTTGATTAAGGCACCTGTATTATCTTTATCAGATGATACGAGGAAGTTTTGTAGTGTATCTCGATGTTTGCATAGATGTTATAATTGCGTGCTCTTATAGCATGACAATGTTCTATAATTGGCAGCAGTAGTTTTTGAATTAAAAATATGAAGATAGTATTTATATGGAGAGAAGCATGAGATATATAAGGACTCTAAGAGTCTGAAATATATCTCCACACATAAGAGTTGAATATGTAGTAGAGAGAGGGATCGTGATATCTTATATCATTCAGGGAAGGTAAACGTTGTGGCCAAATGCGTTAAGTAGGAGGGTAGGGAAAGCTATCGATGCTAACGACTCAGAATGAGTTAATAACGAAAATGGTAAGATCAGAGTTAGAAGTTAAATTACGGAATGAAGGGGTAGAATTGTTATTCAAAACGTAGACTCAATCCACGATAATGGAATGAGTTAAGTAAGTACAACTAAGTAACGAGGGATGCAAGCGAATGAAGAAGATGATTCAGGATAAGTAGAAGACTAAACTAAGATGATATAGAGATCGCGTAATGTGTTAATAAGTGTTTAACTTCCAACTCAGATTATTGATAGGAAGTGATAAGTAATGTGAATTAAGATAATACCTTCGATGAAAGTGAAATGGAAGAACTCCAATGGCGAAGAAGCATTATGGGAACTCGAGATTAAAATAAAGGAAAAATTATCCTCTGTGGTGTAGGTATTATTAGCGAGATTCTGGGGACAGAATCCTTATAAGGAGGGAAGAGTGTAACGCCCCGAGAAAATCGGATTTTTGAGAATTAAATTTTTATTTTTATTAAATGAATTTAATTAATTATTTATGGAGCAAGCTAATCGAAGGTCGTTCTATGACCTAGAAATGTCAGAACGTTGTAGTATTTTGGCTACGTGGTAGAATTAAAGTGTTTGAATTTCCAAGAAGAAAATAAAATCTTTCCGAGAAAGTTTCCAAAAAACACTATTCACGCATTTCTGCTCGGGAATTATTTTTGAACTTCCGAGAAATACGCAACGATAGAATATCGAGGTGAGATGGAATATCCAATAATATTTCAGTTATGGAAAACATAATATTTCGCCTGTGGACTAAAAACCTAACGTTTAGGGAAAATGATTTACGAGAAGGAAATATAATACGATTGATAAAGTAAAGCGATGATCGTATTACACGTATGTATTGTACGAGGTAATGAATATGAATACTACATGAGGTAGTATACGAGAATGTATGAATGATGGTATATCGTATATGAGTAATAAGTATACGAGTTAGAATACAAGAATTATACGTTGAGTATATGTTGTAAGGCTTTAAGCCAATTGTAATGAATTAATAGGATTGTGTAGGAAATGGTTAAGTCCAATAAAATTAATGTGCAATCCTAAGTGTTTGTAATGTGAAGCCCAATGTAAATTAATGTGAATCCCAAAATAACTTAAGGATCAAAGCCCAAATGTTTGATAATGCAAGCCCAAATGAGTTAAGTAAGTTAATTAAGCTAAGGCCCAAAGTAAATATCCAATGGGTTAAGAGTTGGTTTAAACCTATGAGGCAAACCATGGATGATCCAAATTAGGGAGCAAGTAAACTTAGAGGCTAAGTAAGTGTGGTGAGCACACAAAGTGATTAATGTGATTAACAAAGAAACTTAAGGGCTAAGTGTAGTAATGATCAAGTATACTTAATAATTAAGTAAGTGTGATGACCAAGTGTGGTGGTGAGCAAGTAAGGTGACTTAATGGCTAAGAGGAGTGGTGAGCAAGAGTTGTGATGGCCAAGCAAAATGTGTGGAGGCCAAGTAACTTAATGAGGAAGTAGTGAATAGTAAGGAGGTGATTAAGGAGGTGGAGTGTCCTTATGACCCTTTCTCACTTTGGAATGCCTATAAATAGAGAGCTTCAATTCATTTTGTTGGTTGTTCATTTCCTCTCAAGCTAAGCAACTTATTTGGTTGATAGAATAAGCACATATAAGTTAGACTTTCCTTGTTAGATTTTCCACCAACCACTTATAAGTTGAGAGCTTAGTGGCTTGAGGGAAAAAGCTAGAAAGCTAGAGTTCTTATTTCAAGAGGCAAGAAGAAGATTAAGGATTAGTCAAGTGATCATCAAAGGGTAAGAACTTAAACCATTATTTCTTTCTCTTCCTTTAGTAGAGAAGGGGGTATTGGTAGAATAACATGCTAAGAAGAAGTTGGAATGATAAACCAAAGGGCTTAAGTCTTAATAAGCCGGATAAGTCATGAATAAGTAATTCATTCATAAATAAGTTATGAACTTATAATGGAAGTATAAGAACTTGTTAGAACTTGTAACATGTTTACATTAATAAAGTTAGCATGATTAATAAGATGTAAGAATAAGTATTTTAGGACTTAACTCATTAATAAGTCATATGAAAAGAAGACATAAGTTAAATGGAAATATAAGTAGTTTATATTTTCATATGTTACAAATTCACAATGAACTAGTAATAACTTATCATGGTTATAAGTTAACAAAGCATGTATGTCAAGATGTAGGTATAATGGATTGAATCCAAGTGAAACGGTTTAAAAATCTCAAGTAACGAAGTTTTGCCGAAATTCACACGATTAGATGATAATCATCGAATTCGTGAAATTCTCAGAATGGAAGTTGAATTTTGATATTGAGCTTGGAAACATTTGTTTTCAATGGAGACAAGTTGTATTTGTCATTATAGAGTTGCGAACTCGAAAATGGTCGAATTCCGACTTAGAACGGAGAAAGCGAAAGCGCCAACGTTCACGAACGCTTTATCGCTTTTCGTTAAAAGGGACTAATAGGTGAAATTTTAGCAAACGCGAAGTCGAATAGATAAAATTCTTGCATAAACGCATAGAGTACGTAATTTGTGAACCGTAGGCTCTTGAAAGAACCAATTCGGACTTATAACGAAGAAGTTACGAGTCCGGGAATCTCGCAAAGTTGAAAATCTATCAAAACTATATGTGGCTCACAGTCCGTATTGCCACGACTCCAAGCTTAAATGACCGCTACCAGTAGTAGTGCCAAAGTGAGCTTCAGATCAGAAACTCATGCTGTAGCAACGAGTCCGGCCTCCAAGCCCTAATGGGCGATGCAAGAAAGAAATACAAGATAACAAAGCAACACCGGCAATGGCTGCGACGCCAGCCTTAAAACTTAGACAATGAAGAATGGTTACAAGTGGAACATGAAGGGAAATTGTTTAGTAACGAACAAAGGGACTTAATAAAATATTATTAAGTCATAATTAAAACTCAAGTATGATTACTTAGGGTTAAAAGAAAGTCAATTGAAGATGAACGTAAATGATAATCAATGTTAATACTTCACCAATGACGATCGAGTTTTGATTAATAACGTAAGGACGTTAGTAAGCTGTGAGGAAGGATAATTAACTTGAACCGAGTTGTACTAATGAAATAACTTCACTTAAGTTATGGAAGAGACAGAAGTCGGTAAGAATGATGTAAAGAATAACGGAAAGCCGGAACCAATAATAACAAATCTAATACGGGATTAGATTGAGAAGTAGGGTAAGATTCTTTAGGAACTATGTATGTTCATTCATGACCTAATGTGGTATATTATGTGATTATGCATTGTAGAGATTGTAAAGACTCAAAGAAAACATAATTATTCGGTAGCAGACGCTGAAGGCAAGGTTTTTCTAAATGCTTGTCTAACCCTCGTGTTTGCCAGGTTTTCAAATGATTCAAGTTATGAGATGCATGTATGGTTTTAAAGAAAGAGTCGATGCCCATTTTAACTCGGCTAGACTAATCTTGATAAGTTGATTGATTTATTTACAAGTCTTTCAATATAGAATTGCTAACGCTATCCTATGCCAACTATTTGGTACGGATTCAAGGTAAGCCTGAATATGTATAAACAAATGTATTTTCATCAAGTATTCGATGGGCACGTGAGGTTGCCACAAATTAAACGTACACACGTTTAATGGATGTAGTGTTGATCAACATAGGGTACTATAGGTTGATCACCTAGATGTACTCGTAAGCTATGCCGAACTTACGGACTTCGTGCCGGGTTGTCCTTTTCAAAGATATAAGACGTTCACGTCTTGAACCAGAATTGACGAATATTGTTATTGTAAAATGTTTTGAAGGAAAAAGGAAAGCTATTTTGAATTATTGATAGTACTTCATAACTATCATCCAGATATTGAAGATATACGATTCCTATGTTTCAAGCATGCTTTTAAAATGAAATTGTTGTACTTGCTGAGCTTGTTATGCTCACTCTTGCTTGAACCATATGAATGCAGCTTAGACCGAATGGACCGAAGGATTCTACAAGGATAAAGAGAAGGCTAAAGTGAACGTGTAGATTGCCTATGTAATAGTATAGGTTTGTAATGATAATATTTGATATTATGACAAGAACAAATGTAACGGTTATAAAGAACCTGGGTAATAGTAGTATTGTTTTGGAATATATATATATAAGACATATTCGTTCTTTTGAGGCATTTCAATTGAATGTTTGTGTGAACTGTAGCACCGTGGAGCACCATATGTCGGGTTGAAAGAGACCCGGATTTGGGGGCGTCACATTGAATATGATGAAACCTTCTCTCCAGTGGCAATGGTTAAATCCATCAGGATCTTACTTGCTATTGCAGCTTTTTATGATTACAAAATCTGGCAGATGGATGTCAAAACTGCTTTCCTTAACGAAAATCTCCTTGAGGATGTGTATATGACACAACCTGAGGGTTTTGTCACTCCAAAGGATCTTTGAAAAGGTATGTAAGTACAAACGATCCATTTATGGATTGAAGCAAGCCTCTCGAGTTGGAATCTTCGATTTGATGAAGCGATCAAAGAATTTGGCTTTATTAAAAATGAAGATGAACCTTGTGTATATAAGAAGGTTAGTGGGAGTCACATTGTATTCCTAGTATTATATGTTGATGACATATTAATTATTGGGAATGACATTCCTTCCTTACCGGCTGTAAAAACATGGTTAGGAAAATGTTTCTCCATGAAAGATTTGGGCGATGCTGCCTACATTTTAGGTATCAGGATCTATAGAGATAGATCAAGAAAAATGATCGGCCTGAGTCAAAGTACATATATTGATAAAGTATTGAAATGATTCAGCATTCAAGAGGCGAAAAGAGGAAACTTACCCGTGACTCATGGTGTAAAGATCTCTAAGGCCCAATGTCCTAAATCACAAGATGATGAGGAACGTATGAGAAAGATCCCTTATGCTTCAACAATTGGATCTATCATGTATGCAATGATATGTACTCGTCCGGATGTCTCGTATGCTTTGAGCATGACGGCGAGATACCAATCGAATCCAATGAAAGGTCATCGGACACCGCTTAAGAATATCCTCAAGCACCGAAAAGGACTAAGGATTCATTCTTGGTATATGGAGGTGAAGACGAATCGGCGTAAAGGGTTACATAGATGCTAGTTTCGGATCGACAATGATGACTATATGTCTCGGTCGGGTTTTGTGTTTTGCCTTAATGGTGGTGTTTGTTAATGAAAAGTTCAAGCAAGAGACGAAGAGTGATTCTACAACAGAGGTCGAGTATATTATTGCTTCTAAAGCGACCAAGGAGGTCAGATGGATTAAAAGTTCATCATCGAACTTGGTGTTGTTCCAACCATTGTTGATCTGGTTTGCTCTATCTTTGTGATAATAATGGAGCCATTGCATAGGCTAAGGAACCCATATCTCACCAACGATCCAAGCATATACTTAGGCGGTACCATCTCATCCGTGAAATCATTGATAGAGGAGATGTACATATAGGAAGAGTGTCAACATATGATAATGTTGCAGATCCACTGACCAAGACTTTGTCGCAGCAGAAGCACGACGGTCACACTAGTTCCATGTGTATTAGATACATGAATGATTGGCTCTAGTGCAAGTGGGACACTATTAGAGTTTATGCCCTAGAGGCCAATTACTTGATATAATTGCTTAGCATTTTGATATTATATTTGATTAAATAAATGAATGATTTTATTATGGTTTTGTTTACTGCGTTATATAAATGTTAACATAATAAAATTCCTTAAAATAGTGATACAATTTATATAGTTTCAAGTATGTAACTTGAACATGAGATTATATAATTACAATTAGTATCATTGCTTTTAAATGTCCCTAGTCGAGTACCATTGTTGATAGGACAACAATGATGCATTGAGACTAGTATGTGGATTGACTGATGACCAAATCTCATTGGTCATAAATATATGAGATATTAAGTCAATGCATAGGTATGTGTTAGAGAACGATGTACTGGACATACCCACCATGAGAATTCTATGTGGAGCATCGAAGTGTCATTAGCGATTCTCATAGTGACAATGATGTAATGGTCCTCCGACCTGAAATCATTATATTTCTACACGAGAATTTATGTACTTTGATAACATCAAATGTCACATTTAATAGGGTGGACTATAAAGGTGATTATTGGGTACATCATGAATCGTGTGAGGAATATGAGTGATCTAGATGGAATTTAACCATCCTATATATTAGGGGTGATATCCATAGGCCTCTTGATTGAGTAGGACTATGAAATGCATGGTCATGCTCAAATATTGATTTGTTTCATATAGTCTACTCATTGATCAAGAAAACTCAGATTAAATTATGAAGAGTATGACACATTCCATGACTCGAGTTTAATCTAGGATATTAAGGTTAAAAGAATTAAATTACATTGAAACATTGGTCACGAAAAGGTTACATCGCTTATTATTACTTGGGTAGCAGTGATGCATTACTAGATGTCGCTCACTATTTATAATTTATAATATGATTTTAAAATTATTGTCAACATAATAATAACCTATAGGGTCACACACAAAGAACGTTATTAAAAGGGAATTAATTTAAATTGTAAGGATTTAAATATATCAATATGATTGATAGTATTTAAATCACGAATTTAAATTAAAAGGATGTTTTGTATATGTATATATATTAATTAAATAAGACTTAATTAAGATATAATATATTTATAAATTCGGATTTTATTTTAATTAGATTAGGGCTTTTGATTAATTTCGATTTATTGATAAAATATATGATATATCAGCGTCTTTGGAAAGTAAATCAAAACAAAAACCCTAGCTGCTCTTACAGAGAGACTAGAGAAAACAATTTCGTAAAATCCTCATCCTTGGTGGCTAGTACCACGATTCTTTCTTCTGCAGATCGTAGGACGATTCGTGGAGCGTTCGTGTGGATACCGTAGAGACGCAGTTCGTTCGAATTGCGTTGGAGATTAAACCGCATCGTTTAATCGCTTTCTTAATCGGTATAATTTCTAACCACTGAATTAACTATTTTTTCGCATGGATCCTGTTTAGGTTTTCGAATTTGGTTTAAATTGTTCTATTTCCGCTGTGCGTTTCTCTGTCGAAATCCTACACTGCAGGCCACAGATGACTTTCAAAAAAAAATATAAATATGAGGATGATAACAATGATATAAGAATTCAATAAAACAAGTTCAAGAATTAATTTATCCAGGAACTAAGAATGTCCAAATTGTCAACATGATACTGCTTTGTAGAGTAAAATTCAAGAATGCTCGGAAGAATATTTCCATGAAAGATATCGGATGAAGCGCAAAATATCAAGGATATTCCACTAATTTCATGGAGTATAGAAGTCAAAACTTTAACCAACCGAGTATAATAAAGAATGGAATAACAAAAGAAATCACCATGCATGCGGTACTTTGCGTATGACAAGTTATTTCAACGAATCTACTAAATAACGGAACTAGTCGTGCAAAATTTCATGCAAGCGGTGATGTTCCAAATGTATAATAATAAAAAGACGGAACCCGGTCCGTAAAAGCGCATAGACATGATATTCAAATGAATAGTAAAGATTTAAATCGTGTCCCACAGAAAAAGCATGAGGACATGATATTCCAAATGTAATAATAAAGATGGAATAATTGAAGAATGTCACCAAGTATAGGGTAGCAGCGTCACATCAAAAAGTTATTCCAATGTAATAATAAAGAATGGAATAACATAAGTTCTCATCATGAATAAAAAGAATAACACCCCTTACGAGTACAACAAATAATATTCCCTACCTTAAGAAGAAGAGTATTGGATATATAAGTAGTGAAGTAGCGAATACTTTCTTCTTTCTCTCTCTATAGTTTATCTCTCTAGAGTTTCAAAGAATTAAATAAGAAAATAATGAAGGAATGAGCTTCTATTTATAGAAAAATGGATCTGATAGTAACTAACTCATGAACGGTCCGATTGATTTACTTTAATCTGACGGTCCATATTTAAAGCAAAATCTTTTAAATAAAATATAATATATTCTATTTATAATCTAATAAAACCAATAACTTTATAAAAGATTTTACTATACAAACACTATGCAGTGCACTATGCAAATACTATGCATAATAAAATATAATATATTCTAATTATTGTCTAATAAAATGTATAACTTTATAAAAGTATTCTTTTATATAAAAAATTTTACTATGCAAAACACTATGCAGATACTATGCAACACTATGCATAATAGAATATAATATATTCTATTTATAGAATAACTTTATAAAAGTATTCTGCTTTATATAAAAAATTTTACAGATTATTACATTAATAATACCAACAACCGAAAGTGACTTATCACGTAAGCATCAATAATTAATACTGTGTACTATTATACCACACGTGACATCGTATTTTACTAACACCCAAGATTGTTACAATAGTTAACAGTAAAACTTCCGCTGTTATTTTCATAAAGTATTTTTGTCGTTTTCTCAATTCGATAATAATTCTGTTGTGGGGTCCACCAATGATTGTGCCGTTGTATGAATATTCCCTGTTAAAACGAATATTCTCCGACCAATCAAATATTATATAACAACTTGCGTACTTTGCAAAATTTATAAATATTACCCACAACTAAAACATTATATCAATTTCACTCCATATTATTCAAAAATAATACTTATAGAAAATTCATTTTTATTCAAAAAGTTGGGGTTTTACAACCTCCCCTTCTTATGAAATTTTGCCCTCAAAATTAGAGTACGTACCTAGTATGTCGAAGAGGTAAGGATACCTTGATTTCATTTCAGATTCTAACTCCCAAGTCATTTCCTCAACATCATGGTTTCTCCACAAAACTTTGACTTGAGGTATAACCTTGGAGCGTAGAATATGTTCCTTCTTATCCAAGATTTGAACAGGAACCTCTTCATACGTCAAATCTTCCGCTATTTCGTCTGGTTCTAACTCAATAATGTGGTTCGGGTCTTCTACATATTTACGTAATATGGATATGTGAAAAACGTTATGAACACGAGACATACTTGGCGGTAAAGCGAGTCTATAGGCCACAGTTCCTACTCGATCGAGGATTAAAAATGGGCCGATGAATCGAGGATTGAGCTTTCCTCTCTTTCCAAATCTCGTAACTCCTTTCCATGGAGCAACACGTAACAACACATGGTCTCCAATATCGAATTCTACGTCCTTTCGATGAAGATCAGCATAACTCTTTTGTCGATCTTGTGAGGTTTTTATACGTTGCCAGATAGTTTGAATCTTTTTTGTAGTCATACGTACCAACACCGGTCCCAACAACGTTGCTTCACCCACCTTATCCCAGCATACTGGAGAACGACACTTTCTTCCATATAACGCCTCGAATGGAGCCATGCCAATACTTGCTTGATAATTGTTGTTGTAAGAAAACACCACCAATGGTAAGAACTTGTCCCAACTTCCCTTGAAGTCAAGGACACAGAGTCTTAATAAATCTTCAAGAGTTTGAATAGTCCTCTCTGATTGTCCGTCCGTCTAAGGATGATATGCCAAACTAAATCATAAATCCGTGCCCATAGCTTTTTGTAAACTAACCCAAAATCGTGAAGTGAATCTTGGGTCTCGATCAGAAACTATGGATAATGGCATACCATGTAGTCTTACAATCTCGTTTATGTACATACGAGCAAGACGTTCAAGTGTATAAGTTTCTCGTATTGGTAAGAAGTGAGCAGACTTGGTCAATCTATCAACAATGAGACAAATCGCATCTATGCCTTAAGAAACTTTGGGAAGACCGGTAACGAAATCCATGGTAATGTTCTCCCACTTCCATTCTGGAATTTCAAGTGGTTGCAATGGACCTTTTGGTACTTGATGCTCCACCTTGACTCGTTGACACGTTAGACACCTTGAGATAAACAGTGGTATCTCTCTCTTAATATTGCCTAACCAAAATGTATGTCAAAGATCATGATACATTTTGGTACTCCTAGGATGGATTGCAAACGGTGTGTTATGCGCCTCCATCATGATTTTATACTTTAAATCAGGGTCTTTAGGAACACAAAGTCTGGAGTTGACTCTAAGTATTCCTTCTTCATCGATTCTTGCTTTCGGCATAACACCTTCTTGCACTTTCTTCCTCATATGCATCAGCTCCAGGTTTGTATCTTGAGCAGCTTTAACTTTATCAATTAAAGTCGATTCTACTCGTATATTCGCCATCATCACATGGGTCCCCGAGTCTTTAACTCTATCTCCGTCTTTCAGTAAGTCACAAAATGGGCTTTTGTGTTGTCAATATTACACTGCATTCGCATATGATCTTCTACTCAATGCGCTACCACCACGCTCGCTTTTCGAGGATGGTATTGGATGGTATGATCATAACGCTTCAATGAGCTCAAGCCAACGTCGTTATCGCATATTGAGTTCCTTTTGATTGAAGAAATATTTGAGGCTTTTTATGATCCGTAAAGATCTCCACTTTTTCCCCATACGAAGTTATGCCTCTCAAAATCTTTAGTCATGAAGATAACAAATGCCAACTCTAGATCATGAGTAGGATAATTCCTCTCATATTCTTTGAGTTGTCATGAGGCATAGGCTATGACTTTCCCATATTGCATGAGAACACATCCTAACCCTTTTGCTCAAGCATCATCAGAGATGATAAATCCCTCTCAACCGGATGGTATTGTCGAACAATAAGTCTTTGAAATGAGTCTCCTCTTGAGTTCTTGAAAACTCTTTTCATATTCCTTGCTTCAACCGAACTTTGTATCTTTCCGAGTCACCGAGTTAGTGGAGTAGCGATTCAAGAAAACCCTTCTACTTAATCTCCGATAATAACCAATTAAGCCGAGAAAGCTACGATTTTTGGCCATTTGATTTAGGTTGCTCCTAACTTTGAATAGCTTCACGTAATAACCCGAGATTTCCTAAATAAAATAAATAAGAAATTTATGATAAATTTTTTTTATTTAATGACGAGAATAAGTGTCTAGTAATGTGAACGATAAATGCGAATATATTTATTACTTGAAAAATTAGAAATAATTTTGGAATTATTAATTACTACAAATTATATTTTTATGGTAATTAATTTCAGTAGCGTAAATGTTTTTATTAATTATTTTCCATGAAAACATGATTGGAAATAATATATGAAGTGATAATTAGAATTTATATAATATATATTTTATTATATGAATTGTTCGAATATTTAAATCAAGTATTTTAACTTGATATGCGAAAGAGAAGTCGATATGAGATCCAAACCCCGAATTGGGATTGTGATCAAGAGATGAGAATAATAATATTATATTATTGTTATAATGATTTTACAAGACAATAATTATGTAATCGTAAATGTATGACATAATATCGAAAGCAATGACGGCCAATTAGGTCATAAAGATATTACCGCAGTCGTTGTGAAACCCTAATTATTAAACTTAGCTATGAGAAATGACCGAGTAGTGATCGTGTATATGAAGTTTCTTCGTGTATATGAAGGTTATCGTGTATAAGATGTTGGTAATTAGAAGAAAACCCTAATTCATCGTTGTTTGTCGATAATTAGGACAAACCCTAATTATTACAACCCTAATCGGTTGAAGTTAGAGATTGTAATGACTATGTTAGAACATACCCAGATAATTAGAGAACCCTAATGGTCAATTAGAAACCCTAATTGATGGCGTTAAGAAACCCTAATTAGAAAATCCTAATTTTCTATAAAAAAAACCCTAATTTAAAATTATCGGGTTTAATTACGATGTTAATGTATAAAAGTTTTAATTTACCAAAGGATAGAATTAATTGGTAAATGGTAAGAATTATAATCTAGTGATTAAAAACAACATTTAATTGCTATGTACAAAAATGCCCATGAAATTATATGCGAAATTACCAAAATGCCCTTTTTGGCTTATTAGTGTATTATTAGTGTATTATTGGAGGAATCTTGCTAGCAAAGCATGGCAAACATACTTACCCTACCAATTAAGCATCCAAGACTCAATTATGCAGATTCAATCAACCATTGAGTAACATCCAATGCATCTAACTTGGTTTATATATAGATTGGAGAGAGATAATATATTTTGTACACTAAAATTCATCCAACTCTCATCCTTAAGCTTCTCTCTCTAAAACCTACGAATTATTGTAGCATATCGGTCCCTAAACAAAGCCCAACCATCACAAACAACAAATCGTAAGCATCAAAAGCTTTAAATCAAAAATCAAGCTTGAAAAGGTAGGAAATCCTAAATTCTAGAAATCCTTCGATTCGATGTTAATTGATACAATTGATTGTTTAAAGTAGTGTAATAGAGAGTCTATTAATGTTCTGGGTTGTAAAATCATGAACCCATAACATCAAAGTGCACAAATTTGAAGATTTGAGCAAGTTGGAAAAAACCGAATTCTGTGATTTTTGGGCAAATGTCAAGACTTATATCTCTGTGATTATTTACTTTTTTTGTTGTTTAAAAGTTGTTAGGTGTAGCTTGTTATGTGGTCTTTAGATTCCAAAAGGAATCAGGTCTATATCTATTGTATATCGGGATTTATAAGCGGTAAAAGTGGGTTGAATTCCCAAGATTGACCCAAATATTTTTCAAACCCGTAAAATATTCTAAGTGTCCGTAAATGTTTTTTTTTGGAAAATGTCGAGCCTTATATCTCGGTAATCTTTAATGTGTTTTGTGTTCTAAAGGTTGATATGTGTAGCACGTTATGTGGTAGTTAACCTCAAAAAGAATCAGTCCATATATATTACGGATTAAGAGTTATTTAAGGTCAAAGTGGGTTGATCAAGATTGACTGGAAAAATTCAAGCACTTCTAATTTTCTAAGTGTTAATTTTTCCACAAGGTTTGACCATACTTTAGATGCTTGATTTCTTGTTGTTATGATGATGTTAAGTGTTAGAGTTGTAGTCCTACATGTTGTCTACACAATCGGAATTGATAGATCACATAAACGTTACCACGATCATCAAGTTATAGAGGTCCAAAGTAGGCACCTCGAATCGTTCTTCGTGAAGAAATGACTTTGGTAGCTACTTTGATGGCTGATTTATCCCAGATCCGATGTTTTTTTAGAGGTTATGATTATTGGAGATTGTAGTCCGGTAATTCATCTACAAGACCCAATTTATAGATTGTCCAAATTCGCTAAGATGAGAGAGTTATTCACGGTCAAAGTAGGCCACCTTGCCTTACCTATGAAGATCCGGGTAGGCTCAAGAACACCTATAATGTATACATTCATCACTATATGGGCCTTTAGCGACGCTTTAATTATTTTAATTTCCGATTTTCCAAAAATGATTTAAAAATTAGAAAAATTAGATTTTAATTATTAAAAATACCAAATAAATTATGAAAAATTATTTTAAAGTCCTAAAAATAGTTTTTAATTATTTTGAGTATATTTCATAAATATTTAATATTTTTGGAATATAAAAGGTATTTATTTATTTAATTATAATATTAAATAAATTATTTAAAAATAGTTTTAATTCATGAAAAATCATGAAAAATTATATTATGGTATAAGAAAATATTTTAAGTTATTTCCCATGACTTTTAATAATTTGTGATGAATTTCATTAATTAATTATATATTAATGATATTAAAGTTATTTAATGATTATATTAAATAATTTAGTTTAAAATGATTTTAATATTATAAAATCATTTTAAATAAAATTAAGGTATTTAAAAATATTTTAATAATTTAATATTTAAAGGATAATTTCATTAATAATTTAATATTAATGATATTAAGATAATATTAATGATATTTAGTTTATTTAATAATTATTATTAAATAAATAGTTTAAAAATGGTTTTATTTATTTAAAAATCATTTAAAGAGGATATTAAGGATTTAAAAATATTTTAAGTTATAATTAATGACTTTTAATATTTGGATGAATAGTACATTAATATTTATATATTAATGGTGATTATTTAAAAATGATTTTAATTGTTTTAAAAATCATTTAAGGGTAATATAAATGTTTTAAACATAGTTTGAGTTATTATAAATAACTTTTATATTTTAGTAATGGTTTCATTAATAATTTAATATTAATTAATTATTAATGATAATAGAATTGTTTGATGTTTAAATCATTTAATTATGATTCCGATGTTTGAAAGTTATAATTTACCAAACTAAATTTGACTTTGAGAACCCAAGCATGAAGTCCAGATTTGATGAAGAACACCCATAGTAATAGCTTATATCACTATAAGCCCTCGAGTGATGATTTGATTTATTTTAAATTTTTCAATTTCGGAAAATTCAAAAATGATTAAAAATAAAATGTCCGATATTTACAGATGTTGAGGTATAGAATAAGAGTCTTAGACTCAAAGATTTATTTGATAAAGTCGCTTAAGACGATGCAATAACCCGTCGAATTCTATAATAGAAAGAAAAGACTTACGTAAGAGCATGTGAGATATTTGAAAAATGTATAAAAGTATAGAATAGAAAGTATGATCACCGCGATTATGTGATGACGGATTAGACTATGTCTTGGCCAGAATTGATGCGATTATGTGTTATGATATATTGTTCTAATCGAACGAATGGCCTCGCTTATTGATAGGTTGTGATAAAGAGATAAAACCTAAGTTGAGATTTGTAATCAGCAAATCAGACAAGTATCCTACCTTTGCATTTCCTTTATGCAATGGACACGAGTAAGAAGTTTCAGAATTATTCTATTCCTGTACAGATTTTGTACGCTTTGATTATCAACATGTTAGCTCAGATATATATTCTGTTAAGTTGATTTCTAAATGGTTATACAAGTGTCCCCACTTGGATAATCATGGCATTTATTCACATGTTGATATACCTTTGTCAATCACCCGTATACATATATGTTGAATTACATATTATTGTTGAAAGTAAGATTAAAACCTTCTAGTTTGGAACCGTGCATGTATGAACATCCCGATAATGGGAAAATTTTTATGCGCTTTGTGGCGGACAAAGGGTGAGCGATGAATTTTGTTCAAGTTATGTAGTATTGATCAATCACAGGTACAACTGAGTGATCACCCTCCGTGTCGTAAGTTATGATGGTTTCATGGATGAATTTCGCTAAACCTTTTCGAAAATGAAAAGAATGTTCATAGTATGTTCCTTAAACCCTATTCATGGGTAGAGCGAGCCAAATTTAAATAATTTAGAAGAGAGTTGTTATGTGAATGTTTTATCAAGATGCAGATTACTTCACAACTTTTGATTCGTTGTAGAAGTGTTATGTAAAGAGAATACTTATATTCTTTCAAATTATATATATAATTGTTATTACTTCATTGGGCACTCAAATGCTCATCCTTGCTTAAACTAAATGTTTTCGATTCACGTCTGATCGACATTCAAGGCTCGAGCACGAACAAGGAAAAAGAAAAGCTATTCGAATGAGATTTAGTATGAGTTAATGGTTATAGTTAGGAAGACAATGAAATCTATTGTCAGATATTGTAAGGAATGTATTTGAAGGTCACGTACCTGGGGAAGTAAACTTTGAGGTATGTAAATTAAGTTCGAATGTATTATTATTTAGTATTATTCAGCTTAAAGAAATGGTATCGTGGAGAACCGAGTTCGGGTTTCAAGTATCCGGATTTGGGGTCGCCACAGCTTCAATCTTTGCTGGGTCAACAGATATTCCATGACTTGATACCACGTGCCCAAGGAATGCTACTTCCTCAAGCCAGAACTCGCATTTCTTCAACTTGGCATAAAGCTTGTATTCACGAAGCTTTTGGAGTATCAGCCTCAAGTGTTGCTCATGATCTTCATGGCTTTTGGAATAAATAAGGATGTCATCAATAAAAATGACCACAAAGTGATCCCAATATTCCTTGAATACTCGGTTCATCATATCCATGAAGGCAGCAGGAGCATTAGTTAATCCAAAGGATGTGACTAGGAATTCATAATGCCGTCATTCGAGTTCGAAATCCGTCTTTGGAATGTCATCGGTTCTAATCTTACATTGGTGATATCCGGAACGAAGATCAATCTTTGAAAAGAATTTGGCTCCTTGCAACTGGTCAAATAGGTCATCAATACATGGCAATGGGTACCTATTTTTGATGGTGACATGATTCAACTCCCGATAATCAATACAAAGTCGCATACTCCCATCTTTCTTCTTCACGAATAGAACAGGAGCACCCCAAGGAGAAGACTAGGACGAATAAAGCCAATGTCTAACAATTCCTGTAGTTGAGTCTTTAACTCCTGAAGTTCAATAGGAGCCATTTGATATGGGGCTTTAGAAATGGGTTTTGTACCAGGTTCAAGGTCGATACAAAATTCAATTTCACGCTCTGGGGTAGGCCAGAAGTTCTTCGTGAATACATCGTGAAATTCATTAACAATAGAAATATTATTCAAAACTGACGTATTTTTGTTTAGATCCGTGACATGAGCTAAGAAAGCTTGACATCCGTTTTTCAATAAACGAATAGCTTTATGGCTTGAGATGACAGTGATTGATTTTAATGGGTTGGTTGCTTGAATTCGCATAATAGGGTGGTTAGGAATATGAAAGCTAACAACCTTACGAAAACAATCAATTTTTGCATGATGAGTAGTTAACCAATCAATCCCTAGAATTACATCAAATGCAATTATTTTCAATGAAATAAGATCGACAGGTAATGTGAAGGTACCGATTTGAACCAAACAAGACTTATAAATAGTGGATGTAATGAAAGTTTCTCCCAACGGAGTTTCCACAGATAAGTCAAAGTCTAATTTCTCCGGAGTTAAATTTAATCGTTGAGCGCAAGTAGGAGAAATAAAAGAATGGGTAGAACCGGTATCAAATAAAGTATAGACTTCGCTAGAGTTTATGATAAGCTTACCCGTGATGACCTCATTCGGGTTCCTTTCTTTTTGGGAGGTCACAACAAACGCTCTCCCCTCAGACCACCGGGCTTTGACTTTTCCGGGACTACCTTTCTTTGCTTCCACCCACGGGCCGAACTTGTCTTCTATGAACGACAAAATCGGGCTAAGTGACCTTCTCTTCCACAATTATAACATGCTTTGACGACATCGCGCTAGCTTTGGACTAATGTGTTCCTCCCTCCGCATTTGAAGCATATGATGGGTGGTCGTTCTCCTTCCTTAACAACGGCAGGTTTGGTCTTGGCGTCCTTCCATCATTGTTGAATCTCCTCTTCTTGAAATGTCCATTCTTATTATTTTGGCCTCGATTACCACCAAGTGGTTACCACTTCGCCTGTTGATTCCTCCACGCTTGTTGTCACCGCTCGATGATCGCTTCTCATTGGTATTATCATTTTGCCGCTACGCTCTTTTGGTTGCGTTGACTCGTTATCGCGCTCTACTAATCGAGCCCTATTTACAACATCCGAATACAAACACGGTTTATGAGAAATAAGATGTTGACGTATCTCCGGCTTTAAAACTCTTAAAAACATTCGCGTCATTCTCTCTTCATTATCCACCAAGTGGGATGCAAATCGAGACAACTCGGCAAACTTCGCTTCGTACTGCGACACGGTCATATTATTCTGCTCCAACTTGATGAACTCTACCTCTTTTATGTGATGAATACTTTTGAGAAAGTACTTGTCGTTCAATAGTTCTTGGAACTTCTCCCAAGACATCTTCAATGCGGCAAGAAGTTGAGTACGCTTTTGATTCCCACCAAGAATCCGCCTCCTCGCAACATAAAGGCGTGAAGGAACCTTTACTTCGTGAGCATCCCAAGACATCAAATATCATGGTGATCTGCTTTATCCATGCTTCCACCTTAAGTGGTTTTGGCTCTCCAATAAACTCCGGTGGTCCTAGCTCCTTGAACTGTTTAGCGGTGACCGTCCGAGAGTTTCCAGTGTTTTCACCTATATTTTAGATAGGAGCCGCTCTCGCCCGCTGTTGCATGAATTGCATAAAGCCTCTGAACATTCCATCATTCATCATTTGTTCAGTGTTGTTGTTTGCATGAGGATTGTCGCCTTCCTGATGCACATTATCCTGATTATTGATCTGTGGAGACTCAACGGTCTCCTGCGCTCCATTACTATTCTCAACATTCTCGGATGTCATTTTCAGATACTGCCACAAAACAAAGGTTAATTAACATATAACATATTATCCCTATACTTTGATCGACCAATTAAATACCAAATAATCTTAGGTAGGTCATACTAGCGAAGGAATTCCCCGTTTCTCCCCTCCTAGTTCTAGTCTCACATCTTAGCCAGGGATCATATCCCTAAGCTTTGATACCAACTGTGATGCCCCCAAAATTAGGTATACATCACCCATCTTGAGTCGCCAGATACATGGCATGTAATTCAAATACAACTTAATAATACAACTGCAACGTGTACAATACGACAAAACATAAATCGTGAGTTTGAATACAAATATTGTCTACTATAGAGTATACAAACTCAAAAGGAGTCCTCATTACAATTATTATCACACTATTTCATAGAATAGTGAGGACTACTAATGCACCATATAGGACCACCACTCCATTCCCCGACTCGTTCAAGCTATATTCTCATTTCCTGAAGAGAACAGTGAAAGAAAGGGTGAGCTCAACTAGCCTAGTAAGAAATATTATGACTAAGATAATGCAGAATAAATTATTATTAGCCTTCAACAGTGTTAAACTGATAAAATATAATAACTATCAAGTTTAACTGTAGTGGAACAAGCAATCCATTAGAAGAGTCAAGTAGGGAATAAAATCTACTATCTTCTATGATTTAAAAGGTTTATCATCACTTTTATCGTTGGGACTCAGCTTAATAAATAATCCACATCATAGAATCACCCCTGCACTACGGCCAAGGATATTCTTTAGTATCACGACCACAATTATCCATACACTATGGGCCAAGAATATTTATGTATTCATTAATGGTCATGATCATGCCAACAACTGTCCATCAATGCACTACAGGCCAATGAGGACTTTTACCATCATTTGTAACATTACTACCATGATTACAATCAATAATCCTCGGTAATAATCATACCAAGTCCATCTATGCACTTCTGTGCCACAGATGAATTTCAAAAAATATAAACATGAGGATGATGACAATGATATAAAAATTCAATAAAACAAGTTCAAGAATTAATTTATCCAGAACTAATAATGTCCAAATTGTCAACATGATCATCGCTTTGTAGAGTAAAATTCAAGAATGCTCGTAAAAATATTTCCATGAAAAGATCTCGGATGAAGCGCAAATATCAAGGATATTCCACTAATTTCATGGAGTATAGAAGTCAAAACTTTAACCAACCGAGTATAATAAAGAATGGAATAACAAAAGAAATCACCATGCATGCAGTATTGCGATAGACATGTTGTTTCAATGAGAATACTAAATAACGGAACCAGTCAAAGTAAATTTGCATCAATAGGTTGTTCCAATAGAATAATAATAAAGATTTTAACCAGTCCCAGTAAAACGCATGCAGACAGTGATATTCCAATGTAATAATAAAGATTTAAATCGTGGTTCACAGAAAAGCGCGATGTATACGATATTCCAATGAATAATAAAGATGGAATAATAGAAGAATGTCACCAAGTATAGGGTAGCCCCAGTATACGAGTTATTCCAATGTAATAATAAAGAATGGAATAACATAAGTTTTCTTCATGAATACAAAAGAATAACAACAGAAAACCCCAACTTTTTGAATAAAGATGAATTTTCTATAAATATAATTTTTGAATATTATGGAGTGAAATTGATATAATGTTATAGTTGTGGGTAATATTTATAAATTTTGCAAAAATACATGAGTTGTTATATAATATTCGATTGGTCGGGGAATAATCATTTTAACGGGGAATATTCGTATAACTACACAATCATTGGTGGACCCCTAACGGAATTATTATTTGGATTGAGAAAACGACAAAAATACTTTATGAAAATAATGGCGGAAGTTTCTACCGTTAACTGCTGAAACATCCGATGTTAAAAGTACAAGAATGTCTGGCGTTGGTTGTATAAGCAGCACACGATATTAATTATTGATGCTTACGTGTTAAGTCACTCGATTTTGTTGGTATTATTAATGTAATAATACATAAAATCTTTTTATATAAAATGAATACTTTTATAAAGTTATTCTATAAATAGAATATATTATATTCTATTATGCATAGTGTTGCGTAATTAATGCGCATAGTATTTTGCATAGTAAAATCTTTTATATAAAATGAATACTTTTATAAAGTTATCTATTTTATTAGACAATAATTAGAATATATTATATTTTATTATGCATAGTGTTTTCATAGTGCCTGCATAGTATTTGCATAGTAAAATCTTTTATAAAGTTATTCGTTTTATTAGATTATAAATAGAATATATTATATTTTATTTAAAAGATTTTGTTTTAAATATGGACCGTCAGATTAAAGTAAATCAATCTGGACCGTTCATGAGTTAGTTACTATCGCAATTCATTTTTCTATAAATAAAGCTCATTCCTTCATTATTTTCTTACTTAATTCAATGAAACTCTAGAGAGATAAACTATAGAGAGAAAGAAGAAAGTATTCTACTACTTCACTACTTATATATCCAGTATGTGATGCCCCCAAAATAGGTATACAACACCCATTCTGAGTCGCCAAATACATGGTACAGAAAGCAAACTACAACTTCAATAATACAATTATCGTGCAAAATACGACAACACATATTATTAGTTTAAATACAAATATTGTCTTCTAGACAATATCCACACTCAAATAAGTCCTCGTTACAATTATTCAAACACTATTTTACGTAAATAGTGAGGACTGCTAAAACATCTTTCTAGAACCATCACTCAGACTCCAACTAGTTCCTCATTATGTTCTCACCTCCCGAGAAAAATGGAACAAAAAAGGAAAAGGGTGAGCTCAACTAGCCCAATAAAGAATATATTATGACTAAGATAATATACAACAAATTATCGTTAGTCTTCAACATGGAAAAATCGATAAAATATAATAGCCAACAAGTTTTAGATCAACAATCGCAATGGAAACAACAATCCATTAGAAGAGTCAAGTAGAGAATGAGTTCTACTATCTTCTAAGATTTAAAAGTCCATCATCAATATTTTATCCTCAGAATAACAATCAATATACATCTTTAATCAAATATTCATCTTTGCACTACAAGGCAAAGATATTCATTCAGATCACCAGGTTGGTCATGTTCATCTCAACACTGCTCATCTTTTGCACTACGCCCAAAGATATTCATCGATTAATCATTTATCTTTGCACTACAGTAGAAGATATTTAGTAATATCATCATTTAGGGTAGAGGATGATGAAAAATATTTTAAAGAAAACGAATCCAAAGAAACGGAAGGACAAATAGTAGGGATTCGTATAACGGTTTATCCAAGATCAATAATACTTCATAAATACCAATTTTGAAGCGTAATTCAAAAATAAAGATCAAAACATGGATACAATCAAAGATAGTAACCATAATAGACATCTTGGACAAAAAAGAAAGAAAATTTCATTTTTCTAAGAGAATGTCTTCAGATTCGTGAATAAAGGTCGATATCGTGAATAAGAACCCCAGACACAAAAGTTCTAAATTTGATAAAAAATCAAATCAATACTTTGGCATAATGATATTGAAGAAATAATATCATATATCAAGAAAATAACATCCCTTACCTCAAAATATCAAGATTTCCGATCTAATATCCAGATAAGACCCAAGGAAACTTGCAGACTCGATGAATAGAAACTTACAAAGTATCTAAATACTCACAAAATACACTCAATAATCTAGAGAGAGAAAGAGAGAAAACTTGTTTCGGTGTGATTTTCAATTCTAATTTAGCCCTCTATTTATAGGAAAATGTTAGCAGACTTGACCAAGAACTTTGATGGCTTTACTCGCTACTATTCCCACCCACCACATTTGAAATAAATTCAAAGACATTTCTTCACCAACCACAAGTGGGGCCCACTCAATTCTAGAATTTTCCACTAAAATCATTTATAAACCTAATTTACAAATCACCACCTCTTAAAATTCATAATAAATCATACGCTCATTTTAAATCTGTTCAAAATTTGTGGACATATACTCAACTTATATATGTATAACATATCCAAAAATTACAACGATCCAACAAATGGATTAAAAATTATAACTCACATAATATATCTCAAAACACCGGTTTAATTTTTAATACCTTCATTCCGACAAAAATCATCGATAAAATACCTCAACATTAACTCCTTCATTTTTAACCACAATAAATATATCCACATAAAATAAATATTTTCTTATCATATGAATCAATAATTAATTATTCACAAATAATATTACGTAATCACATTTATGACAACTGGTAGCCGCTCCTCGTGAAAGAGGGGCTTTCCAATAAGAATTTTTCCTTATCAAGCGCACAATTAAGTGACCAAACCTCTCCTCGATGTAACTTTCTAGACATTACCAATAATGCTATCTAATAATATTATTCAAATAATATGAATTATTGATCCGATAATGGAAATATCAATGCGGTGACAATTATTGAAACAACAATAATATAAAATATCAACGCAAAGAATTATTGAATCAATAAAATATAATATTGAACAGTTACTACTGTAACAATTATTGAGTAGTGCCTTCTTACGTAAGGATTAATAATTCATCAATACTATGCATCCACGCTTATTACTCAGTATTTTAACCACCGGTATTCCAAATGCTTTTAATTTGTAAATAACTACTACCGTTATTTATTTAAAAAACTCAAACTTGTCGCTTTCTTCATCCGACAATTATTCTGTTATGGGGCCCACAAATGATCGCTCCTGCCTTACGATTATTCCCCGACAACAAGAATATTCCACGACCAAATGAATATTCCCCGACAACCATGATTATTTTATAACCACTTGCATATTTTGCAAAAATTTGCACATTTCACCAATAACTAGAGAATTATATCAAATTAATACCTTATTATTCACAATAATAATTAGAGGAAATTCGATTTTATTTATAATAAGTTGGGGTCTTACAACCTCCCCTCCTTATGAAATTTCGTCCTCGAAATTGGCATACGTACCTGGTGTTTCGAAAAGGTGAGGATACCTCGCTTTCATTTCTGATTCCAACTCCCAGGTCATTTCTTAAATAGCATGGTTTCTCCATAAAACCTTAACTTGTGGTATAGCCTTGGTGCGTAGGACATGCTCTTTCCTATCCAAGATCTTAACAGGTACTTCTTCGTACGTTAAATCTTCGGCTATCTCGTCTGGTTCTAACGCAATAATATGGTTCGGGTCTTTCACATATTTACGAAGCATGGATATGTGAAAAATGATGAACACGAGACATACTTGGAGGTAATCTCGAGTCTATAGGCCACATTTCCTATTCGGTCAAGAATCTCAAATGGACCAACAAATCGTGGATTGTGCTTTTCTCTCTTCCTAAATCTTGTAACTCCTTCCATGGTTCAACACGTAACAATTCATGATCCCTAATATTAAATTCCACGCCTTTTCGATGAAGATCCGCATAACTCTTTTATCGATCTTGTGCCGCTTTTGTATACGCTTATCGAATCATTTGGATCTTTTCGTAGTCATGCGTATTTAATTACGGTCCCAACAACGTTGCTTCTCCCACCTCGTCCCCAAAGATATCTTTGAATCGACACTTTCGTCCATACAACGCCTCAAATTGAGCCATGCTTATACTTGCTTGATAACTGTTGTTGTAGGAGAATTCCACCAGTGGCAAGTACTTATCCCAACTTCCTTTAAAATCTAGGAGACAAAGTCTTAATAGATCTTCAAGGGTTTGAATAGTCCTCTCTGATTGTCCGTCCGTTTCAGGATGGTATGCCGAAATGAATCATAAATCCGTGCCCATAGCTTTCTGCAAGCTAACCCAAAATCGTGAAGTGAATCTTGGGTCAAGATCCGAAACTATGGATACTGGCATGCCATGCAATCTCACAATCTCATTCACGTATATGCGAGTAAGACGTACAATGGAATAAGTCTCACGTATCGGTAAGAAATGGGCAGACTTGGTTAATCTATCAACAATAACCCAAATCGCATCTATGCCTTAAGAAACTTTGGGAAGACCTGTAACGAAATCCATAGTAATGTGTTCCCACTTCCATTTTGAAATCTCAAGTGGTTGTAATGGACCATTTAGCACTTGATGCTCCGCCTTTACATGTTGATAAGTTAAACACCTTGAGATAAACTCTGCGATCTCTCTCTTCATATTGTTCCACCAAAATATATGTCGAACATCATGATACATTTTGGTACTCCCAGGATGGATTGCAAACGGGGTGTTGTGTGCCTCCATCATGATTCTATGCTTCAAGTCAGAATCGTTAGGAACACAAAGTCCGAGTTGAATCTAAGTATTCCTTCTTCATCGATTCTCGCTCGAATAGCTCCTTCTTGCACTTTCTTCTTCATACGTATCAGCTCCAGGTCTGTAGCTTGAGCAGCTTTAACTTTATCGATTAAAGTCGGTTCTACTCGTATATTTGCCATCATCACGTGGGTCCCTGGAGTCTTTAATTCTACTTCCATCCTTTGCAAGTCATATAGAATGGGCCTTTGCATTAACAATATCGCACTCGTACTCGCATATGATCTTCTACTCAATGCGCCGCCTACTACGCTCGCTTTTCGGGATGATATTAAATAGTGTGATCGTAATCTTTCAATAGTTCAAGCCAACGTCGTTGCCGCATATTGAGTTCTTTTTGGGTGAAAAAATATTTGAGGCTTTTATGGTCCGTATAAATCTCCACTTTCTCCCTATACAAGTAGTGTCTCCAAATTTTCAACGCGAATACGACTGCTGCCAACTCTAGATCATGAGTAAGATAATTCCTCTCATATTCTCTGAGTTGTCGTGAGGCATACGCTATGACTTTCCCATGTTGCATGAGAACGCATCTTAACCCTTTGCCTGAAGCATCGCTGTATATAACAAATCCATCCGTACCAGATGGTATTGCCAGAACAGGTGCCGAAATGAGTCTCCTCTTGAGCTCGTGGAAACTCTTCTCGCATTCCTCACTCCATACAAATTTTGTATCTTTCCGAGTCAACTGAGTTAACGGAGTAGCAATTCGAGAAAATCCTTCCATGAATCTCCGATAATAAGCAGCTAAGCCCAGAAAGCTACGCACTTCGGTCACCGACTTTGGTTGCTCCCAACTTTGTACTGCTTCAATCTTTGCCGGGTCGACAGATACTCCATGTTTTGACACCACATGCCCAAGGAATGCTACTTCCTCAAGCCAGAACTTGCATTTCTTCAGCTTGGCATAAAGTTTGTTTTCACGAAGCCTTTCAAGTATCAGCTTCAAATGATGCTCATGATCTTCACGGCTTTTGGAATAGATGAGGATGTCATCAATAAAGACAACAACAAGCTGATCCAAATATTCCTTGAATACACGGTTCATCATATCCATGAAAGCAAATAGGAGCATTAGTCAATCCAAAAGACATGACTAAGAATTCATAATGCCCGTCTTGAAGTTCTCAAGGCGCCTTTGGAATATCCTCGCTTTTAATCTTTAGTGATGATATCCGAATCTGAGATCGATCTTTAAAAGAATTATGCTCCTTGAATCGGTCGAACAGGTCATCAATGCGAGGTAGCAGATACCTATTCTTGATGGTGACATGGTTTAATTCTCAGAGTCAATACAAAGTCGCATACTCCGCTCTTTCTTCTTTACTTAATAAAATAGGAGCACCCCAAGGAGATGTACTAGGACGAATAAAACCTATGTCTAACAATTCCTCAGTAGTTGGACTTTTAACTCTGACAAGTTCAATAGGAGCCATTCGATATGGGGTTTTAGAAATGGGTTTTGTACCCGGCTCAAGGTCAATAAAGAATTCAACATCACGTTCTCGGGGTAGACCGGGAAGTTCTTTAGGAAATACATCAGAAAATTCTCTAACAACAGAAATATTATTCAAATCTGACTTGTCTTTGTTCAAATCCATAACATGGGCTAAGAAAGCTTGACATCCATTTTTCAATAAACGAATAGCTTTATGGCTTGATATGATAGTGACTGATTTTAGTGGTTTAGTTGTTTGAATTCGTATGACAGGTTGGTTAGGAATATGAAAACTAACAACCTTACAAAAATAATCAATTTTGGCATGATGAGTGGTTAACCAATCAATTCCTAAAATCACATCAAAAGCAAGTATCTTTAAAGATATAAGATCAACGGTGTAATGTGATAGTGCCAACTTGGATCATGCAAGATTTATAGATCATAGATGTAACGAAGGTTTCACCCAATGGAGTTTCAACAGATAAGTCAAAGTCCAATTTCACCGAGAGTCAAGTTTAAACGTTGAGCACAAGGCGGGAGAGATAAAAGAATGGGTAGAACCGAGTATCTAGTAAGGTATAAACTTCGCAAGAGTTCAAGATTAGCTTACCCGTAATCACCTCGTTCGGGTTCCTCGTGTTTTGGCGATCACGACATACACGCCTTCCGTGAATCGGCCGATTTTGACTTATCCGGACGTGACCTTGAGTCACCATCCCGTTGAACTTGGTTTTGCTACGTAAACAATCGAGCTATGTGGCCTTCCTTTCCACAACAGTAACATACCTTGATTGTTGTGGGACAGTTTGGACCGATATGTCCTCTTTCCCGCATTTGTAACATCTAACTGGCGGCGGTGATTCTCGCTCCCCTAGAATTTGTTGTTGGTCTTGGTCTTCTGTCATTGATGTCTTCTTCGTCATTATTAAATCTCCTCTTTACAAATTTCCACTTGACTCACCTCTCCTATTATCATGGCCCACGATGACCACCCGAGTGGTTACCGCCTTTGTTCAGATTTTTTTCCTCCTCGTTGGTTATCATCGCTCATTGATGATTGCCGTCACCCACGGTTTGACCACGTTTGTGGTCCCTCGGTTGAACATACTCATTATCTCACTCTAATAATTAAGCCTCACTTACAACATCCAATATAAAGAAAATTTATGAGATATAAAATATTGTCGAATCTCTGCTTTTAGACCTCTCGTAAACATCCTCGTCATTCGCTCCTCATTTTCGACCAAATGAGGTGCAAACCGATAACTCGCAAAACTTCGCCTCGTCTCGGGACACCGTCATGTTATTTTTTGTTCCATCGATAAACTCCACCTCCTTCATATGACGAATACTTTCGTGAAAGTACTTGTCATTGAATAGTTTCAAACGCTTCCCAAGACATTACGAGTGCGGTGGTCAGGTACGCTTATGTACTCCCACCGATGATCCGCCTCACCGCTAAACATAAAGGTGGCGAATGGAACCTTCGTTCTCCGCATCCCAAGACATCGAATATCTTGGTAATTTTCTTGACCCACATTTCCGCCATGATCGAATCCGGCTTTCCCTTAAATTCTGGTGGTCCCAACTCCTTGAACTGCTTGGCTGTGACAAGCCGCACATTGCTATCATTTCCACCCGTATTTTGTGCACGAGTCTCCCTCGTCTGGTTTTACATGAACTGCAAAAAGCTCCTAAACATTCCATCATTCATTGTTTGCTCGGTAGTGTTGTTTACAGGAGGAATATTGCCTTCCTGTTGCACGTTCTCCTAGTTTATAACTAAAGGTTGTTCCACAGTCTCATACACTCCATTGTTAACGTTCTTAGCGGCCATTCTTAAATACTGCCATAAAACAAGGGTTAATTAAACAAATTAACATATCACATAATATCCCTATATTATGACTGACCAACAAATAAGCTTAGATAAGACACACTAGCGAAGGATTTACTCATCTCTCCCCTCCTAGTTCTATTCCCCGATTTCCGCCAGAGACCATATCCCTAAGCTTTGATACCAACTGTGATGCTCCCAAAATAGGTATACAACACTCATTCTGAGTCACCAAATACATGGTACAGAAAGTAAACTACAACTTCAATAATACAATTGTCGTGCAAAATACGACAACACATACTGTGAGTTTAAATACAAATATTGTCTTCTAGACAATATCCACACTCAAATAAGTCCTCGTTACAATTATTCAAACACTATTTTACAGAAATAGTGAGGACTGCTAAAACATCTTTCTAGAACCATCACTCCGCACTCGACTTAGTTCCTCGTTATGTTCTCACCTCCCGAGAAAATGGAACAAAAAGGAAAAGGGTGAGCTCAACTAGCCCAAAGAAAGAATATTATGACTAAGATAATATATAACAAATTATCGTTAGTCTTCAACAGGAAAATATGATAAAATATAATAGCCAACAAGTTTTAGATCAACAATCGCAACTGAATGAAGAATCCATTAGAAGAGTCAAGAGAGAATGAGTTCTACTATCTTCTAAGATTTAAAAGTCCATCATCAATATTTTATCCTCAGAATAACAATCAATATACATATTTAATCAAATATTCATCTTTGCACTACAGGCAAAGATATTCATTTGTATCACCGATTAGTCATGTTCATCTCAACACTGCTCATCTTTGCACTACTGCCAAAGATATTCATCGCTTAATCAATTAACTTTTGCACTACACAGTAGAAGATATTTAGTAATATCATCATTTAGGACTGAGGATGATGAAAAATATTTTAAAGAAAACGAATCCAGTGAAACGGAAGGACAAATAGTAGGGATTCGTATAACAGTTTATCCAAGATCAATAATACTTCATAAATACCAATTTTGAAGTAGAATTCAAAAATAAAGATCAAAACATGGATACAATCAAAGATAATAACCATAATAGACATCTTGGACAAAAAGAAGAAAATTTTATTTTTCGTTGAACAGTGCCGTATTCGTGAATAGTACTGTATACGTGAATAGTAACCCCAACACAAAAAGTTCTAAATTTGATAAAAATTCAGATCAATACTTCGGCATAATGATATTGAAGAAATAATATCATATATGAAGAAAATAATATCCCTTACCTCAAAATATCAGTACTTATGATCGGAATATCGGTATAAGGTGAAGGAAACTTCTATGATGAATAGAAACTCACAAAGTATCTAAATACTCACAAAATACACTCAATAATCTAGAGAGAAAGAGAAAAAACTTGTTTCGGTGTGATTTTCAATTCTAACTTAGCCCTCTATTTATAGGAAAATGTTAGCAGACTTGACCAAGAACTCCTCCGATGGCTTTACCCGCTACTATTCTCACCCACCACATTTGAAATAAATTCAGACATTTCTTCACCAACCACAAATGGGGCCCACTCAATTCTAGAATTTTCCACTAAAATCATTTATAAACCTAATTTACGAATCACCACCTCTTAAAATTCATAACAAATCATACGTTCATTTTAATCGGTTCAAAATTTGTGGACATATACTCAACTTATATATGTATAACATATCCAAAAATTACAACGATCCAACTATCATTGGATTAAAAATTATAACTCACACAATATATTTCAAAAACACTGGTTTAATTTTTAATACCTTCATTCCGACAAAAATACTGATAAAATACCTCAACATTAACTCCTTCATTTTTTAACCACAATAAATATATCCAATATTTATATCCACATAAAATAAATATTTCCTTATCATATGAATCAATAATTAATTATTCACAAATAATATTACGTAATCACATTTATGACAACCAGTAGTTCCTCAGAAAGAGGGGCTTTCCAATAAGAATTTCTCCTTATTAGGCGCCAATTTAGGTGACCAAACCTCTCCTTAATGTAACTTTCTAGACATTGCCAATAATGCTATCTAATAATATTATTCAAATAATATGAATTATTGATCCGATAATGGGAAATATCATGCGTTGACAATTATTGAAACAACAATAATATAAAATATCAACGCAAATAATTATTGAATCAATAGAATAAAATATTGAGCAGTAATTCATCGTAATAATTATTAGTAGTGCCTTCTTACGTAAGGATCAATAATTCATCAATACTGTGCATCCACGCCATTCAGTTTTTAACCACCGGAATTCCAACGATGTTAATTGTGAATAACTACTGTGTTTATTTATAAAAACTCAAACTTGTCGTTTTCTTCATCGACAATTATTCTGCATAGGGCCATAAATGATCAATACCGTCAGCATTTAATATTCCCGACAACAAGAATATTCCACGACCAAATGAATATTCCCCGACAACCATGATTACTTTATAACCACTTGCATATTTTGCAAAAATTTTCACATTTCACCCATCACAAAAGAATTATATCAAATTAATACCTTATTATTCACAATAATAATTAGAGGAAATTCGATTTTATTTATAATAAGTTGGGGTCTTACACAGTACTCTTCTTCTTAAGGTAGGGAATATTATTTGTTGTACTCGTAAGGGGAGTTATTCTTTTGTATTCATGAAGAGAACTAATGTTATTCCATTCTTTATTATTACATTGGAATAACTCAGATACGCTGAGCTACCCTATACTTGGTGACATTCTTCTATTATTTCGTCTTTTTACTATTCGCGCAATATCACATGCATGCGTTTTCTGGGGACTGTTTAAAATCTTTATTATTATTCTATTGGAATATCCTTGTCTATGCGCGTTTTATCTTTTAACTTCGATTCCGTCCTTATTAGTATTACATTGGAATAACCTTTTTCACGAAGTACCACATGCATGGTGATTTACATTGTTATTCCTTCTTTATTATTACTGTTGGAACATCCTCGCTTGCAAAATTTACACTTTGACACAGTTCCGTTATTTAGTATTCTGTTGGAATAACCTGTCTATGCAAAGTACCGCATGCATGGTGATTTCTTTTGTTATTCCATTCTTTATTATACTCAGTTGGTTAAAGTTTTGACTTCTATACTCCATGAAATTAGTGGAATATCCTTGATAATTGCGCTTCATCCAGTATCTTTTCATGGAAATATTCTTCTGAGCATTCTTGAATTTTACTCTACAAAGAGGTATCATGTTGACAATTTGGACGTTATTGGTTCTTGGACAAATTAATTCTTGAACTTGTTTTATTGAATTCTTATATCATTGTCATCATCCTCATATTTATATTTTTTGAAAGTCATCTCGTGGCACAGTGGTGCATAGATGGACTTGGTATGATTATGACCGAGGATTATTCGGTGTAATCATGGTAGTAATGTTACAAATGATGTGGTAAAAGTCCTCATTGGCCCGTAGTGCATTGATGGACAATTGTTGACATGATCATGACCATTAATGAATACACAAATATTCTTGGCCCGTAGTGCATGGATAATTGTGGTCGTGATACTAAAGAATATCCTTGGTCAGTAGTGCGGGGGGTGATTCGATGATATCGATTATTTATTAAGTCGAGTCTCAAATGATAAAAGTCATGAAAACCTTTTAAATAAAAGAAGATAGTAGATTTTATTCTCTACTTGACTCTTCTAATGGATTTCTTGTTCATTGCGAGCTTAAACTTGATGTTTGTTATATTTTATTAGTTTAACACTGTTGAAGGCTAATGATAATTTATTATGCATTATCTTAGTCATAATATTTCTTCTTTGGGCTAGTTGAGCTCACCCTTTTCTTTCACTATTCTCTTGTGAAATGAGAGCGTAGGCGGGACGAGTCTGGGAGCGGAGTGATGGTCCTGATGATAGTATTAGCTAGTAGTCCTCACTATTCTATTAAATAGTGTGACAATAAATGTAATGAGGACTTATTCTGAGAGTGGATATTATCTAGAAGACAGTATTTATATTAAAACTCACAGCTCTCTTGTTGTATATTAAAGATTGTACTTGTATTCTGTACCATGTATTTGGCGACTCAGAATAGGTGATGTATACCTATTTTGGGGGCGTCATAGTTGGTATCAAAGCTTAGGGATATGATCCTTGGGTAAGATGTGAGACTAGAACTAGGAAGGGAGAGACGGGGAATTCATTCGCTAGTATGACCTACTTAAATTTATTTTGTATTTAAATTGGTTGGTCAGAGTTTAGAGATAATATGTTTCATGTCAACTAACCCTTGTTTTATGGCAGTATCTGAATATGACATCCGAGAATGTTGAGAATAGCAATGGAGCACAAGAGACCGTTGAGTCTCCACATATCAATAATCAGGATAATGTGCATCAGGAAGGCGACAATCCTCATGCAAACAACAACACGGACCAAATGATTAATGATGGATTGTTCAGAGGCTTTATGCAATTCATGCAACATCAGGCGAGAGCGGCTCCTGTCCGAAACGTAGGTGAAAACACTGGAAACTCTCGGACGGTCACCGCTAAACAGTTCAAGGAGCTGGGACCACCAGAGTTTATTGGAGAGCCAAAACCACTTAAGGCGGAAGCATGGATAAAGCAGATCACCAAGATATTTGATGTCTTGGGATGCTCTGAGGAGCAAAAGGTTCCCTTCGCCACCTTCATGTTATGCGTGAAGAGGCAGACATCGGTGGGAATCAGAAAACACTCATTACCGACTGGCCTCAAGATGTCTTGGGAAAAGTTCCAAGAGCTATTCAACGACAAATACTTTTCCGAGAGTATTAGTCACATGAAAGAAGTGGATTTTATCAAATTGGAACAAAACAATATGACCGTGTCGCAATACGAAGCTAAATTTAAGGAGTTATCCCGGTTTGCATCCCATTTGGTCGATAATAAGGAGCGAATGACGCGAATGTTTTTTAGAAGTTTGAAACCGGAGATACGTCAATATCTTTTTTCTCATAAACTGTGTTTGTACTCAGATGTTGTAAATAGGGCTCAGTTATTAGAGCGCGGTAACGAGTCAACACAACCAAGAGAAAGTAGCCGGCAAAGATGAAAATACTAAAGTATATCACCATCGAAACTATGGACAACAAACGTGGAGGGAATCAACATGCCAGAAATGGTAACCACTTTGATGGTAATCATGGCCAAGACAGTAAAAATGGACATTTCAAGAAAAGGAGATTCAACAATGATGGAAGGACGTCAACACCAGCACCCATTGTTAAGGAAGGAGAACGACCACCTATCATATGCTTCAAATGCGGAGGGGAGGGACACATCAGTCCAAACTGCGTGATGCCGTCCAAAGCATGTTATAATTGTGGAAGAGAAGGTCACTTAGCCCGGTTTTGTCATTCACCGAATACAAGTTCAGCCAGGATGGAGTCACCAAAGGTCGTCCTAGAAAAGTCAAAGCCGGTAGTGCAAGGGAGAGCGTTTGTTGTAACCTCCCATAAAGTAAGGAATCCGAATGAGGTCATCACGGGTAAGCTTATCATAAACTCTAGCGAAGTCTATACCTTATTTGATACCGGTTCTACCCATTCTTTTATTTCTCCTACTTGCGCTCAACGCTTAAATCGACTCGGAGAAATTAGACTTTGACTTATCTGTAGAAACTCCTGCTGGAGAAACCTTCATTACATCCACTATTTATAAGTCTTGTTTGGTTTAAATCGGTACCCTCACATTACCTGTCGATCTTATTTCATTAAAAATACTTGCATTTGATGTGATTCTAGGGATTGATTGGTTAACTACTCATCATGCTAAAATTGATTGTTTTCATAAGGTTGTTAGCTTTTATATTCCTAATCAACCTATTATGCGAATTCAAGCGACCAAACCATTAAAATCAATCACGATTATCTCAAGCCATAAAGCTATTCATTTATTGAAAAACGGATGTCAAGCTTTCTTAGCCCACGTCACAGATCTAAACAAAAATACGTCAGTTTTGAATGATATTTCTATTGTTAATGAATTTTCTGGCGTATTCCCTAAAGAACTTCTGGCCTACCCTGAGGCGTGAAATTAAATTTTGTATCGACCTTGAACCCTGGTACAAAACCCATTTCAAAAAGCCCCATATCGAATGGCTCCTATTGAACTTCGTGAGTTAAAGACTCAACCGCAAGAATTGTTAGACATTGGCTTTATTCGTCCCTAGTACTTCTCCTTGGGGTGCTCCTGTTCTATTCGTGAAGAAGAAAGATGGGAGTATGCGACTTTGTATTGATTATAGGAGTTAAATCATGTCACCATCAAAATAGGTACCAATTGCCACGTATTGATGACCGTTTGACCAACAGAAAGGAGCCAAATTCTTTTCAAAGATTGATCTTCGTTCCGGATATCACCAATTGAAGATTAGAACCGATGACATTCCAAAACGGCTTTCGTAACTCCTAATGCGGCATTATGAATTCCTAGTCATGTCCTTTGGATTGACTAATGCTCCTGCTGCCTTCATGGATATGATGAACCGAGTATTCAAGGAATATTTGGATCACTTTGTGGTCGTCTTTATTGATGACATTCTTATTTATTCCAAAAGCCGTGAAGATCATGAGCAACACTTGAGGCTGATACTCCAAAAGCTTCGTGAATACAAGCTTTATACCAAGTTGAAGAAATGCGAGTTCTAGCTTGAGGAAGTAGTATTCCTTGGGCACGTGGTATCAAGTCATGGAATATCTGTTGACCCAATAAAGATTGAAGCTATTCAAAGTAGTATTATTTCTAATTTTTCAAGTAATAAATATATTCGCATTTATCGTTCACATTACTAGACACTTATTCTCGTCATTAAATAAAAAAAATTTATACGCAAATTTCTTATTTATTTTATTTAGGAAATCTCGGGTTATTACAGAAGCTATTCAAAGCTAGGAGCAACCTAAATCAGTGACCGAAGTACGTAGCTTTCTCGGCTTAGCTGGTTATTATCGGAGATTCGTAGAAGGGTTTTCTCAAATCGCTACCCCACTAACTCAGCTGACTCAGAAAGATACAAAGTTCGGTTGGAGCGAGGAGTATGAGAAGAGTTTTCAAGAACTCAAGAGGAGACTCATTTCAAGACTCTATTACGACAATACCATCCGTTCTTGGAGGGATTTGTCATCTACAAAGTGATGCTTCGGGCAAAGGGTTAGGATGTGTTCTCATGCAACATAGGAAAGTCATAGTCTATGCCTCACGACAACTCAAAGAATATGAGAGGAATTATCCTACTCATGATCTAGAGTTAGCAAATGGTATTATCTTCGCACTAAAGATTTGGAGGCATTACTTGTATGGGGAAAAAGTGGAGATCTTTACGGATCATAAAAGCCTCAAATATTTCTTCACTCAAAAGGAACTCAACATGCGACAACGATGTTGGCTTGAACTGTTGAAAGATTATGATCATACCATCCAATATCATCCTGGAAAAACAAATGTGGTAGCTGATGCATTGGGTAGAAGATCACATGCAAGTGCGAATGCGATATTGTCAACGCAAAGGCCCATTTTGTGTGACTTGCAAAGGATGGAGATAGAGTTAAAGATTCCAGGGACCCATGTGATGATGGTGAATATACGAGTAGAACCGACTTTAATTGATAAAGTTAAAGCTGCTCAAGCTACAGACCTGGAGCTAATGCGTATGAAGAAGAAAGTGCAAGAAGGTGCTATGCCGGAAGCAAGAGTCGATGAAAAAGGAATACTTTGAGTCAACTCCAGACTTTGTGTTCCTAACGACCCTGATTTAAAGTATAAAATCATGATGGAGGCGTATAACACACCGTTTTCAATCCATCCTGGGAGTACCAAAATGTATCATGATATTCGTCATACATTTTGGTGGAGCAATATAAAGAGAGAGATACCGCTGTTTATCTCAAGGTGTCTAAAGTGTCAACGAGTCAAGGCGGAGCATCAAGTACCAAAAGGTCCATTGCAACCACTTGAAATTCTAGAATGGAAGTAGGAGCACATTACCATGGATTTCGTTATTGGTCTTCCCAAAGTTTTTGAAGGTATAGATGCGATTTGGGTCATTGTTGATAGATTGACCAAGTCTGCTCATTTCTTACCGATACGAGAAACTTATACACTTGAACGTCTTACTCAGTATGTACATAAATGAGGTTGTAAGATTGCATGGTATGCCAAAGATCCATAGTTTCGATCGAGACCCAAGATTCACTTCAAGATTTTGGGTTAGTTTGCAAAAAGCTATGGGCACGGATTTACGATTTAGTTTCGGCATATCATCCTCGACGGACGAAGGCGATCGGAGAGGACGATTCAAACTCTTGAAGATATATTAAGACTCGTGTCCTTGACTTCAAGGGAAGTTGGGACAAGTTCTTACCATTGGTGGAGTTTTCCTACAACAACGAGCTATCAAGCAAGTATTGGCATGACTCCATTCGAGCGTTGTATGGAAGAAAGTGTCGTTTCTCGAGATCTTTGGGATGAGGTGGGTGAAGCAACGTTGTTGGGACCGGAGTTGGTTCATATGACTACGGAAAAGATTCAAACGATCCGATAATGTATAAAAACCTCACAAGATCGACAAAAGAGTTATGCTGATCTTCATCGAAAGAACGTGGAATTCGATATAGGAGATCATGTGTTGTTACGTGTTGCTCCATGGAAAGGAGTTACGAGATTTGGAAAGAAAGGAAAGCTCAATCCTCGATTCATCGACCCATTTTTAATCCTTGATCGAGTAGGAACTGTGGCCTATAGACTCGCTTTACTGCCAAGTATATCTCGTGTTCATAACATTTTTCATATATCCATGTTACGTAAATATATGGAAGACCCGAACCACATTATTGAGTTATAATCGGACGAAATAGCGGAAGATTTGACGTATGAAGAGGTTCCTGTTCAAATCTTGGATAAGAAGGAACATATTCTACGCTCCAAGGTTATACCTCAAGTCAAATTTTGTGGAGAAACCACGATGTTGAGGAAATGACTTGGGAGTTAGAATCTGAAATGAAATCAAGGTATCCTTACCTCTTTGATATACCAGGTACGTACCCTAATTTTGAGGGCGAAATTTCATAAGAAGGGGAGATTGTAAAACCTCAACTTTTTGAATAAAGATGAATTTTCTATAAATATTATTTTTGAATATTATGGAGTGAAATTGATATAATGTTATAGTTGTGGGTAATATTTATAAATTTTGCAAAGTACGCAAGTTGTTATATAATATTCGATTGGTCGGGAAATATTCATTTTAACAGGGAATATTCGTACAACGGCACAATCATTGGTGGACCCCACAACGGAATTATTGTCAGATTGAGAAAACGACAAAAATACTTTATGAAAATAATGACGGAAGTTTTACCGTTAACTGTTGAAACACCCGGTGTGAAAAAATACAAGAATGGCGTGGTTGCGTAAGTAGCACACAAAGATAATTATTGATGCTTACGTGATAAGTCACTCAGTTTTGTTGGTATTATTAATGTAATAATACGAAAATCTTTTTATAAAAAGAGTAATACTTTTATAAAGTTATTCTATAAATAGAATATATTATATTCTATTATGCATAGTATTTTGCATAGTAAAATCTTTTTATATAAAATAGAATACTTTTATAAGGTTATCTATTTTATTAGACAATAATAAGAATAAATTATATTTTATTATGCATAGTGTTTGCATAGTGCTCGTGATAGTGTTTGCATAGTAAAATCTTTTATAAAGTTATTCGCTTTATTAGATTATAAATAGAATATATTATATTTTATTTAAAAGATTTAGCTTTAAATATGGACCGTCAGATTAAAGTAAATCAATCTGACCGTTCATGAGTTAGTTACTATGCAAATCCATTTTTCTATAAATAGAGCTCATTCCTTCATTATTTTCTTACTTAATCAATCAAACTCTAGAGAGATAAACTATAGAGAGAAAGAAGAAAATATTCTGCTACTTCACTACTTATATATCCAAAGACTTTCTTCTTAAGGTAGGAATATTATTTTTTGTACTCGTCGGAGGTGTTATTCTTTTGTATTAATGAAGAGAACTTATGTTATTCCATTCTTTATTATTCTGTTGGAATAACTTTGATACGCTGAGCTACCCTATACTTGGTGACATTCTTCTATTATTTCGCCTTTTACTATTCTCATTGGAATATCCTATCTGCGTATGCTTTCTTACGCGAACTCGATTCCGCCTTTATTATTACATTGGAATATCATGTTCATATGCTTTTACGCCTCGGACTCTGTTCCGCCTTTATTATTATTCTGTTGGAATATCATGTCCGCATGCTTTTACACCGGACTGATTCCGCCCTTATTATTATTCTCGTTGAATAACTCATGTCTGGCGCAAATCGCATGTATGGTGATTTCGTTGTTATTCCATTCTTTATTATCCTGTTGGAACATCCTATCGCTCACGAATTTACTTTGACACGTTCCGTTATTTAGTATTCTGTTGAATAACCTTTGGCTGCGTACCGCATGCATGGTGATTTCTTTTGTTATTCCATTCTTTATTATACTCAGGTTGGTTAAAGTTTTGACTTTTATACTCCATGAAATTAGTTGAATATCCTTGATAATTGCGCTTCATCCAGTATCTTTTCATGGAAATATTTTTCTGAGCATTCTTGAATTTTACTCTACAAAGCAGTATCATGTTGATAATTTGGACGTTATTGGTTCTTGGACAAATTAATTCTTGAACTTATTTTATTGAATTCTTATATCATTGTCATCATCCTCATATTTATATTTTTTTGAGAGTCATCTCGTGGCCCTGTAGTGCATAGATGGACTTGGTATGATTATGACCAGGGGATTATTCTATTGTAATCATGACCGTAATGTTACAAATGATGTGGTAAAAGTCCTCATTGGCCGTAGTGCATTGATGGATGATTGTTGGCATGATCATGACCATTAATGAATACACAAATATTCTTGGCCGTAGTGCATGGATAAATGTGGTCGTGATACTAAAGAATATCCTTGGCCGTGGTGCAGGGGTGATTCGATGATGTGAATTATTTATTAAGTTTAGTCTCGTGATAAAAGTCATGAAAAACCTTTTAAATCATAGAAGATAGTATATTTTATTCCTCTACTTGACTCTTCTAATGGATTGCTTGTTCATTGCAGCTTAAACTTGATGTTTGTTATATTTTATCGCTTTAACACTGTTGAAGGGTAATGATAATTTATTCTGCATTATCTTAGTCATAATATTTCTTACTGGGCTAGTTGAGCTCACCCTTTCTTTCACTGTTCTCTTTAGGAAATGAGAACGTAGCTGGGACGAGCCGAGGAACGGAGTGATGGTCCGGATGATAGTATTAGCTAGTAGTCCTCCCTATTCTGTTAAATAGTGTGACAATAAATGTAATGAGGACTTATTCTCGAGGTGGATATTGTCTAGAAGATGATTTGTATTAAAACTCACAGCTTCTCTTGTTGTATATTAAAGATTGTATTTGTATTACATACCATGTATTTGGCGACTCGTAATGTGGTGATGTATACCTATTTTGGGGCGTCACAAACACCTCTTACGAGTACAACAAATAATATTCCATACCTTAAAAAGAAGAGTACTGGATATATAAGTAGTGAAGTAGTAGAATACTTTCTTCTTTCTCTCTATAGTTTATCTCTCTAGTGTTTTAGGGAATTCGTAAGAAAATAATGAAGGAATGAGCTTCTATTTATAGAAAAATGGACTGCATAGTAACTAACTCATGAACGGTCCAGATTGATTTACTTTAATCTGACGGTCCATATTTAAAGCTAAATCTTTTAAATAAAATATAATATATTCTATTTATAATCTAATAAAACCAATAACTTTATAAAAGATTTTACTATGCAAATACTATGCAGGCACTATACAAACACTATGCATAATAAAATATAATATATTCTAATTATTGTCTAATAAAATAGATAACCTTATAAAAGTATTCTATTTTATATAAAAAGATTTTACTATACAAAATACTATGCAGACACTATGCAACACTATGCATAATAGAATATAATATATTCTATTTATAGAATAACTTTATAAAAGTATTCTGTATTATTACATTAATAATACCAACAACTAAGCATCAATAATTAATACTGTGCTACTATGCAACCACGCCAGACATCACATTTTTTTAACATCGGGTGTTTCAATAGTTAATTCAGAAAACTTCCGCCGTTATTTTCATAAAGTATTTTTTCGCTTTTCTCAATTTGACAATAATTCCGTTGTGGGGTCCACTAATAATTGTGCTTGGCATACGAATATTCCCTGTTAAAATGAATATTCCCCACCAATCGAATATTATATAACAACTTGCGTACTTTGCAAAATTTATAAATATTACCTACAACTAAAACATTATATCAATTTCACTCCATAATATTCAAAAATAATACTTATAGAAAATTTATTCTATAGCTCAATATTATCAATCATATTATTTTTTAAATGACTTATAATAATTTTAAAACATTTATTATAATTTATCATGAATTTTCAAACACCAAATCATTATTAAATGATTTAAATGTTAAATAATTCAATTATCATTAATATTTAATTAATATTAAACTATTAATGAAACCATTGCTAAAATATTAAAGTTATTTATAATAACTCAAAATAATTTTAAAACACTTTTATTACCCTTAAATGATTTTTAAAACAACTAAAATCATTTTTAAATAATTACCATTAATATTTAATTATTAATATATTATTCATCAAAATATATAAAGTCTTTAATTATAACTTAAAATATTTTTAATCCATTTATTTCCTTTTTAAATGGTTTTTAAATCAATAAAACCATTTTTAAATTATTTATTTAATATTATTATTAAATAACTCTAATATCATTAATAATCATTAATATTAAATTATTAATGAAATTATCCTTTAAATATTAAAAGTTATATTTTATAACTTAAATTATCTTTAAACACTTTATTTTCATTTAAAATGATTTTTATAATATAAAAATCATTTTAAAACTAATTTATCTAATATAATTATTAAATAACTTTAATATCATTAATAATAATTAATTAATGAAATTTACTTTTAAATATTGAAAGTTATATTTTATAACTTCAAATATTTTTAAATAACTTATTATTATTTAAAATGATTTTTAATATAATAAAATCATTTTTAATTTATTTATTTAATTCATTTATTAAATATCTTAATTATCATTAATATTAATTTATTAATGAAATTTATCACAAAATATTAAAAATAACTTAAAATATTTTTTATACCATATTATAATTTTAAATGATTTTTCATGTATTTAAATCATTTTAGGTAATTTATTTAATATTATAATTAAATAAATTAAATACTATTAATATTTCAAAAATATTAAATATTTATGAAATATACTTAAAATAATTAAAAACTAATTTTCTGGACTTTAAAATAATTTTTAATAATTTATTAAGTTTTTTTAATAATTTAAAACTATTTTTTTCTATTTGTTTAATAAAATAATTAATTTTAGAAATTAATTGTCGCTAAAGGATGCCTATAGCGACGAAACTGTCGCTATAGGTGTTCTTCGCGTTCTTGAGCCTTCAAAGTCAGTTATCAAGTACCCTACTTTGACCAGTTATAAATGTCAGATATTAATGTTTCAGGGAATTCTATTGATCACATCTTATAGTATTAAGGTCATACTACAAGTGTATAACACGTTCTGGACAAGATCATAACACATCAAAAAGATATAAAGCCATGAACAAGCTGTCAGAGTTGTTCTTCATTTTCTGGGTTACCTAGAAATGATGAACAGTTCGACAAGCCATATTTGGGCTTCCACAACTTGCAATCCGTGCAATATTTATGTGATGTAATGGATCCAGTGTGTAGCCGGCATGACAAGGAAGAGTTTTATCACAATAGTTCACTAAAACACATAATCGCCATAAACTGTTCGGTCAAACCATGTCAGAAGCCATTGACTTGAGTTTTCTAGGTTACCCAGAAAACTCAACCCGTGAACTTCCGGCTTGGTTTGACCATCCTCCAGATCCACACTGTTTGCAATATAAGAGATATATAAGCATTAACCTGTATTATAACTACCATAAATAAACTTGAATACAATAAAAAGAACAAAACAATAACAATAAGCAAGATCTAAACGGATGAACATGTTGTCAGAGCGTTCTGGGTAGTTTTTGGGCTGCCCAGATTTGCCCAGTCATGGCCGGTCAATGGTCTTTGACCACTAATAACTTGCTATCTATGCATGATCTAGTCATGATACTAGTTCCATAACACAGATCTCACAGCATACTACAAGACCAAACATTTAAACAACAAAAACACCTAACATCTTGAGATCTACAGGGTCTGACATTCGTTGTCAGACCACAAAAAAAATTTCCCAGATTTTTGAAAACATCAATTTCGTGTATTTAAATGTTATGGATCTATCAAATACCAACCTAGATCATTGACTAACACCACATAGAACATATTACAACACACAAACATAACTTCTAACACCTCAATCAAGATCAGATTTTCGGTTAGGGTTTTATACCTTTCTTTGAATGATTTAAATTCTGGGATGCTGATTTGTTTAAGGAATTCATGGGGCTTGTTTGTGGGACTGATATACCTTAAGATTTTGTAGGTTTTGAAAGAGAGAGGATTCGTAGAGAGCAAGTTGACCAAATGGACTTGAAAATGATTTTTCTCTCTTTCTTGATCCTTATATATTTGATGGATACACTGAATATTGTTGAGATTTATGGCTGATTGCTGGTATTGTAGTCACATGGGGTTGGTAAGAGTTGTTGACCAACTCTTATTGTAGCAAGATTTGCAAGTAAGCTCAATTATGCAATTAAGGGCAAAATGGTCTTTTGTCTTGAAAATTTAATGTCATTATGGTCATTTGACAAACCCTTAGGGTTTAACCCTAAGGTTTAACATAAATAATTTATAGGATGTCTAATTAGGGTTTGTATAAAAATAAATAAATAAATTTTAGTTTCTAAAATGGAAATTAGGGTTTCCCTAATCATACTTAGTTCCTAATTATATATAACATGAACATTAGATTATAGCTTAACTAATTATCATTAGTACTAGAATTAGCAAATTTAGGGTTTTCAATTTGACAATAGGGCTAAATTAAAATTTAGGTTTTCTAAATTACAAATTTAGGGTTTCAAAATTAGTTTAGATTTCTAATAATATAAAACATTAAAATTAGGTTTAAGGTTCACTAATTAACATTAAGATTGCTAAGTTAGCGATTAGGGTTAATATCTAGCAAATTAGGCTTACTATTATTTGTCAATTAGGGTTATAAATTTATAATTAGGGTTTTCTAACTTTTAGAAATTATGGTTTCTGATTAATTAGGGTTCCTAATTATAATTAGGTTTTTAATTACTTAGCACTTTGCTAATTAGGTTTAAGATACACTAATTAGCATTAAACTTCCCAATTTAGCAATTAGAGTTTACAATTTATAAATTAGGGTTTATAGTACAAATATTAGGATTTCTAGAAATTTAATATTTCTAAATATTAATTAGGGTTTACCTAATTAATCATAGAATTATATAATATGTTAGTTCCTAGTAGGCACAACAATTATCTAGAAGGGGGGGGGGGGGTTGAATAGATATTTAAAAAATCTTTTCGTTTTAAACTTGTTAGTAGATGATGATTAAAACTTAGCGGAATTAATATTTGTTTTAATCTCCTTTACGAATTAGTGGATTTATGAGAGTGAGGCAGTTATAGCAGTTGTGGTAGATATAGTAGTTATAGTAAGAAAGTAAAAGACACAGTCATTTTAAGTGGTTCAGAGCACTTAAAGCTCCTAGTCCACTCTTCTACTCCTCGAGTAGGAAATCCACTAAGGATGTCTTTTACAACTTCCTAATCACACACCATTCCTTCTAGACCAAAGCCAGCCTAGAACTTCTTAGTTCACTCTTGAACTCTTCAAGTCCAGCAGACTTGGCTCTCTTATAGTTCACTTAGAACTCTTCAAGTCCAGCAGACTTGGTACTTTTTCTTTAGTTGATTGGTAGATGTTGAGTTCTTGATGGTTGCTACTCAGTTGCTGTTTAGCACTTGTTCGAAAGAACTGAGTAGCTGAGCAAGCTTTCCTTTTTCTCAGATCGTAGAGTTGAGCTTTGAGAGTTTTGTACGTTTTTTTTCAATGCTTGCATACCTCTCTCATCTATTTGATTTGCATATATGTGACCTTGAAAACTATCCGTTGGATCCATCCGTTGAAGCATTAAATGTGTTTGACCTTTCTGTTCTTTGATGGAGACTTTTCTGCATATCTTCTGAATTGCATTCTGGCCCACTGACACAGCAGACTACTTTCTCACCTAACACCTGAAAAGGTGTTTCCCCCCTTACCAATGGTACTTTCCTTAGCTTCTTCAATACGCTTCTTTGTTGCATACTAAGGATATTTCTTATGACTTTGGGACTGGTGAGTACTGCAATGTTTAGAATCCATTCCTTATATGTTGGAGTCTGTCTCCACATAAATTGTGAGGCTTGATACTTCTGACACAAGACATATGATACTCTACGATTCAGATCGTGGAACTCTACGATTCAGATCGTGGTACTCTACGATTCAGATCGTGGTGACTTGTCGCCTTGGTGCTTGGTCTGATGCTATCAGCTGAGAGCACTACGATTTCTCTTAACTATTTGCACACTACGATCTTCGCTTGCTTGAGTTGTAAACTCTACGTTTTCGAGAGCACATTACGATCTCTGAGTTGGCTCGGCAAACGTTGGGACCACTCTACGATTTCCGAAGAGGCCTTTCAAGGTAGGCACACTACGATCCTTAAGGCTCTACGTTTCTGCCTTGACTTCTTCAATGTTGATCAGGTTGATACACTACGATCTTAGAAGCCTATCTATTACATCTTAAGATCAACCTAACAATTTTTATCTTTCTATCTATACATTCATTTCCAGAATGATACACATTGAGAGCATAGATCAACCTAATAAATTTGATCTATCACTAAGTCCTTTAACATATATTCCTTGAAGGACTTTACAAATAATCATGAACATTTACATTTAAAACATCAAATCATAATATGATTTCTCCCAACAATCTCCCCCTATTTGATGTTGACATAACCAGGAGATTTGTTGTCATGATTATTAGTTTCTAGATGCATTTGTAGGAAAGTAAACATGACTTGGTATTTCAGTGAGCAGCTGAAATTTCTAGAAAATAAGCATGAATTTATTGATGATTGAAGAGTATTACAATTTAGCTTTACATCAATAAGAATTTAAACTTTCACTTATCTCTATTTCTTTGGTCTTTTGCGTGGAGGATTGGCATACTCCTCAGCCCTTCTTTTCCTGCTCGCTTCATCCCTTCTGGCTATTTCTTCCAGCTCACTTGGGCTTACCCTCAGGTTGTAATCATGCCTATTCATGAATGTTGGATCTCCAATTGGCATTCTTAGGCTTCAGAGGGTCATATTTTGTGAGTCGGTAGTGGCTTCGACTTCTTAATGGCTGAGCCATTAAGACTTCCTGCTGATCAGATCGTTGAGTCTGTTGGTGGAATTGTCTTGCAGGAGGGCTTCTTAAAAAATGAGTGTGAAATTGTCCTCTACCCCTTCCTTGGCTTCCTTGACCTCCTCTTCCTCTGCCCTGGCCTCCCTGGACTCCTTTCCCTTTATTCTCCCCCTTTATGTCAACATCAAGGGTTCGAATGTGTTCAGAAAGTCTATTTACTCCTTGGACATGCTCGTTAAGTTGGCTTTGTGTTTGAGCAATGTCCTCTCGACTTTTCTTGATCAGGGCTTCAGATCTAGCTTCTTTTTGTTTGGAGGGCGCTTAGAAACAAATACGCTTGTTTGTTCTTGGTTTACATAGGCTTTATGAAATTTTGTGACTAAAGCTTTCAGATTGATGATGCTCTCCAACATAAGGTTATTTTGGGCATTTTGAGATTTCTGTATTTCTAGAACAGCCTCTCTTTGTTTGGTGGCTATCCGGAAGTGAATCTCATCTATGTCCTTCATGCTTTGAATCATTTCCTTGATAATTTCCCTTAGCTTCTTTGTAAGCTCAGCATTCAGAGTGCCTGGGAGATTATTTGCAGCAGTGATCATTTGAGTCAGCCTAAGATGAATGTGTTCTGAGTGAGTTTCAAGGCTCTCATCGATGTCCTTGATCATGTTCTTGGACACTTCATTCATGTCATTTTTCGTGGGCATATTTGAGAGAAGATCACTGAGTTGAGGATTGTTTAATGGAGGGGATGTTTTCTTGAATTTATCTTGCAGGGAGTAGAGGGAAAGATCAAGACTAAAATATTCATTGGAGGATGAGGATGGAATATCTGATGGAGGGGCCTGTGTTTGGGTGTCTAGAATTTGTGGCTCTACGATTTCTCCTTGGGACTCTACGATGGGGCTAGAGTCAGGGATCATAGAGATGGTGGGAGTTGGGATCATTATGAAGTTGACTGCATTTGGTTCCTCAGTTATAGAATTTTGGGATTCTGCATCTGGAAATTGATTTAGTGGATGAAGAATCACTTCCAACCATCATGGGAATTCATAAAATTGGCTAAATGAGGATGATGGCAAGTGATTAACTCTGAAGAGGGTTGGGATAGACAGTACCTCAGGTTTATACTTTGAGGAAGAGTTATTTATGAGTAACTTCTTGGCAAAGTTGAATCTTCCTGGGAATCCATTGGCTAGTACTGAGATGGCTGGGTATTCTTTGAAGATCCAGAACATGTGGTTCCAAGAGTTTAGGATTTGGGCTTGATGATATGGCATCATGGGTAGGTAAGAGAACATCTGATTGTAGAGATAGCTTATGTACCCATCTTTGCCCACACCAGTGATCTCAAGGTCATCATCATCTTCTTCTCCCTTTTCTTCACTATCTTCTTTTGGGGATTCCAATATCTCAATGACTTCATTTTTCTCCGGCTCTGTTTCTCCCTCATTTTGTGTGGGGTCAGCTTCTTCTTTCAATGGGATATCATGAGGCTCCCCCTCAACTTTAACGATCGAGAAATTTATAATTTAATTTAAATATATATGAAATTAAATAAATATTTTAAATAATTTATTTATTGAGGAAAATAAATATTTGATGAATTGTCATGAATTCATTTAGTAGCTAAATTAATTAATGTTAATTGAATCAAGTAATGATAATTTTATCAAGGATTTAATTTAAGAAATAATTAAATTAAATCAATTGCTTAATATTTAAGAAAATAATTAAATTAAATTAATTGTTTAATTTAATGGAAATAAATAAAATAAATAAAGTGGGGTGTCTAATTTATTAATTAAATTGGATATATAATTATTTATTAAATTATAAGTGTAATGATAATAAGATTTTAATTATTATTAGTATAAATTGTTAAAATGGTTACATGTGTGACAATTGGAAACTATGTAATATAAATAATATAAAAATGAATTGGTTTAGGGAAAATATGTTGTAGCCAAACAAGGCCTTGTGGCCTTTGGCTTATTCAACTGACGCAAACTTTTTATTTTTCTAACGTAAGGAACGTGGGAGAGGCCAGTTATATGGCATATGCGTCTTATTTGTTTTTCCTTAGGCTTGAGAGATTGTTCTAAGATTTCAAGAGGAAGAAGAGGATTGCTAAACCTTGTTGTCATCTTTTGCTAGGCAATAATTTAAGATTAAGGTATAACTAATTCTAATTCTCAGACAAGGCAAAACTATCACCAAGCACTTGTGTCCCAGTCTAAGTGTATAGCAATGCGCACACACCTCGAATCGAGATGTAAAGGAGGTCCGCTTGTTTGCAGTCGCTTTTCTGGACTTGTGTTAGTTTAGTGTGTATGTTAATGATGTTAAAACATGTTATAAACTATAATAACAGATGTTAATGTGTTGAAATGAAAAATATAAAGATTTGAAATAATTATTTAAATAAGTTATAAAATGAAACCAATTGAGATGTTTTCGAAAGATAGCGTTGAACGACTAAGTTATGTTGATCAATGTGTAATTTCAGAAGCATTAAGTATGTTAACCTAAATCGTTAGGTACGAGGTTAGGGTTATGAGCTAAATGATGGTTTAAACCCTAAAGCTAATATTCATACAATTAATTGTTGTTGCGATTTCGATGGTATGTGTAGGGTAATTGGAGATTATTTCATTTGTATAGCTTACAATCAAGGTAAGTTTTCTAACTCTACCTTGTTATTATTGAGCAAGTTCTTAAATCTTAACTCTTTATATTGACCAAAGCTTTCTAGCTTCATTCTTTTCGTATTGAATGCAAGTTCCCATTCCTAAATTATTATTGTGCAACTTCCTAACATTCTTTATGAAGATGAGCAAGCTTAACCCATCTTGCGTATGTTTGTACAAGCTTATGTAACCTAATTCATTACATTAAGCGAGATTTAGATTCCTAATTATTATTCAAAGCTTATATTGTTCTAATACATTGATTCAAGGAAGATTGTTTTAACTCTTCTATAACGCGTTGCATGTATATCATGTTTACTCAATTATATATTATTGTTATTCAATCTTTGACTTTGATAACCTTGTTCAAAGCTTTATCGTTGTATTAAATCTTCAAGTAGTAAGCAAACCTTTATTGATTGAATTAATCTATATTCGAATAGTGTTCTAAAATTCTAGAAAACACTGATAAGCTAGTTCCAAACTAAACTTTCTTTAGTGCGGAAATTCTAAATCCAAACTGAGACGAACAACCCTAACATAGGGGATTTTGTACGTGTAACGTTTAGATGTTTGTGCACAATACATGGTATAAAGGGTTGATCCCCCTGAGTACGTTAAGAAGAGTCTGTACAGTCTAATGACTGTTGAGGTTAAGGTAATAATACCTAAACACCGTGTACATAGTTCATGGTCTTAAGACCCTCAAATAATTAAAGTTTGAATTTGTTTTCTATTTTGATTCGTAGAACAAGTTCTTTATTTCAGTATTCGTTGTTCATTCTCATGTTGTTGTTATACTATCTCTATGTCAATGAGCAATTGTTTGCTCACTCTTGCAATTAAACAATGCAGCTAAAGTTGAAAGAGGTGATGATCCATCTACTAACAAGGGAAAGGGCAAGATGTCTAAGTGATGAAGAATTAATTAAAGTTTATTTAAATGATTGAAGTTTTAAGACTTGTTTTATTTTATAATGTATTCCGCAAACTTATCTAATAATTTTAAGGTTAGATTACTTAGGATTTATTTTGAGATTATGATGTAACCCTTTAATGGGAGAGATTATTATTCAAGTTATTTATTTAATGTTTTATCCTTTATTATGGGTAGTTAGATGTAATTATTTTGATAGTGAGCACCAAATTCGATGGAAATGAAGTACTCGGATTTGGGGGTGTCAAAGGTTGGTATCAGAGCCTTAGGTTATGAACCATAGGTGGGGAAAACCTTAGGAAGTAGCCTTTAAGAAGTCAAAAAACATAGAAGTGATTAACTCTTATCGGGTTTTAAGGAATGGATTAAGGCATCCATTGAAACTGAATAATAAAAGACATTATGTGCTATGTGTTAATAACTTATGTGCTCGCGAGTAGAGAAAAATGTTAAGTAAAAATTAAAATATTTTGTTGGCAGGATGTCTAACGAAGAAGGATCTAGTACAACTAGAGAGGTGATACCTCAGGTACCTAGAGATGATGAACCCTGGGATATTCACGTAGTGCGGGAACAGTTGATCCAAGAGGATGAGCCTGTGACCGATCCCGAGGGGGATAGTCCTGAGGAAGATGATAATGAGGAGGATCCTGAGGAGTTTCCACCAAACTCCGTATCGGCTGAGATGTATGACACTCTATATGGCTGTAACATAGAGTTACAGGATAATGTTGAGGAGCTGAAGGAGATGGTAGAGATGCATCACGTTGCATTGGAACAAAAGGAGATAGAGATTCAGGAACTTGATTCAAAACTTGGAAACACGGAATGGGATCTAGTTCACACAAAGGGTCAGCATGAAGATCTGTTGGCAGTGAACGAAAAGATGAAGACTAACATGGAGAAGCTGAAAGATGACTTCAAAGAGGAATCAGCTAAGCCTGCAAGAGCAAAGGATGCTTGTATGAAGGCGACTCAATGTGCAGACTGGGCTGAGGCTAAGGTCCAAGTGAAGAAAGCCAAGATGAAGGAGATGGATTATGCTTTTAATTCGGCGATTGATAGGGCCCATGATCGAGTCCATTATTACCCACCTCAATTTGAAGACTCGTCGTGGTTTATGATGGATCGTAGGACGACATATCGCATAATGGAAGAGGAACGTCGAGAGGCTATACGACGTCTTAATATGAATAAATAGAAAATAAGAGTGATAATAATATGTGGTTAATTATGCGAGTAAATAAATTGTGAATCCCTTATTTTGAGATGAATAAAGGTATAGTATGAGTATGTAATCCTAAAACTAGTTTAGTTCAGGAAAGTGGATGTTTATAGCAGCTATGCTATCTTTAGTATGTTTAAAACTTTATGAATGAATAAAATATTAGAGTTTATTTGGAATGTTATGTGTTATAGCTTTAATCTTGGAATGTTTAAGTTAAAATTTAAATACCCAAGAAGTTGAGTAGTGATCTAATAAGCGTATATTTTAACAGAAAATGCCTCCTAGAAGAAGACAACCACGTTAGCAAGTACCTCTTGAGGGGTCTACTAACAATAACAATGAGACCAACGTTAATCCAGTTCAGCAGTTGGTAGCTTTGTTGACGAGAGCACTTACAAATTAACTGCAAGCTCAAGTTACGACTTTCAAGGAGTTCAAAGCGGTCGGACCGCCAGAGTTTCAAGGGTCTATGAATCCAGTGGTAGCCCAAACCTGGATCATGGAAATGGAGAAGGTGTTCGACGTTTCTAGGGTTAATGAAGATCAGAAAAGACTACGTTTGCCACGTTCATGCTGAAGTCTGAAGCTAGCTACTGGTGGCAAGAAAATAAAGTTCGTGGAGGATAAGGAGTGGTAGCGTGGGATAGATTTAAGGAGATGTTCTTTGAAATGTACTTTCCAACGAGTTCTCAGAACAAGTTGGAGGTGCAATTTCTTGAACTTAAGTAAGGAACTATGACGGTGCCAGAATATACTGCGAAGTTTAACGAGTAGGCAAGGTTTGCCACTTCTCAAGTCAATACGGATGAGCGTAAGGTGAGAAGGTTCGAACAAGGATTGAAACCCTGGCTGTATAACAAGGTTTCAATGTTCTAGTTAAATACATTTGCGGCTGTACTGGAAAAGGCAATTATCGCGAAAGGTGGAAGCGATGCCTTGACCAAGTATAACCAAGATCAGAAGAAGAGGAAAAATGATAACGAGAATAAGGCTGGTGGAAGTAATGTTGGAAGTAACCATCAGAAGAGGAAATAGACCGAGAATTACGACTTGGAGGACAACAGAAGTCGCCAGAAGAAAAGTTTGAAGCTTGTGCGCGACGTGTGGAAAGAATCATCTTGGGGTATGTTTGAAGGGAAAGCGGGTGTATTTCAACTGTGGTCAGGAGGGACACATTGCACCAAACTATTTTAGTCCGAAGAAAGGAGCATGTTTTACCTGCTGTTCAAAGGATCACATGGCTCGTGATTGTCCCAAGAAGCCAACAGGAAGTGCAAGTGGTGGAAAAGGAAAAAAAATGGTGGTGGTGCATTAACCATTACTAGACTAGCTCAGTCAAGCCGACCTACTGCAAGAACTTTCAATATGACCGTGCAGGATGCTGTTCAGTCTAAGGATGTGGTGTCAGGTATCATTCCGATTAATGGTATTAATGCTTATGTACTATTTGATTCGGGTGCTACTTGTTCATTTATATCCTATGAATTTGCTCAGAATTTAGATTTGCCTCAAGAAGAATTAGAATTTCCCTTAAGCATAGAGATTGCAAATAAGGAAGTGATTCCTGTTAGATTTGTATATAGGAATTTAAAGTAGTTATAAAGGGTCAAGAGATGAGGGTAGACTTGATACCAATTAGACTGAGGGAGTTTGATGTTATACTTGGAATGGATTGGTTATTCAATCACGGAGCAGTGATTGATTGCCAAAGAAAGTGTGTTAACCTTATGACTCCGTCAAAGGTTGTGTTCTATAGCAGCAAATCACCTCGACAAGCAAGTTGTCTGACGGTGATGCAAGCCAAGAAGTTGTTAAGACAAGGATGTGTAGGATGCTTAGCCTACATAGTTGATACACAAAAGAAAAGTGTGAAGTTAGAAGAGATACCGATCATAATAGATTTTGCAGACGTATTTCCAGACGATTTGCCGGGTCTTCCGCCAGATCGACAAATTGAGTTCGTGATTGATTTAGTACCAGGAACAGGCCCAATATCTATGGCACCATACAGAATGGCCCTGGTAGAGATGAAGGAGTTGATGGTGCAACTACAAGAATTGCTCGATAAGAAGTATATCCAGCCGAGCGTATCGCCATGGGGAGCGCCAGTGTTATTTGTTAAGAAGAAGGATGGATCGATGCGGCTCTGCATTGACTATCGAGAATTGAATAAGGTTACGATTAAAATAAGTATCCGCTACCAAGAATCGACGACTGTTTGATCAACTGAAGGGGGCGAGATATTTTTCAAAGATAGACTTGAGGAGTGGTTATCATCAATTGAAGCTGAGGCCATAAGACGTACCGAAGACGACATTCAGAACTCGGTATGGTCATTACGAGTTTCTGGTTATGTCATTTGGTTTAACCAATGCACCTGCAGGGTTCATGAACTTGATGAATAAGGTGTTTAAACCATTCTTAGATAAATTTGTGGTAGTGTTTATTGATGATATCTTGGTGTATTCTAAGACCAAGGAAGAACATGTAAAACACTTAAGATTAACGTTTGAGACATTGAGAGGGGAGAAGTTGTATGTAAAATTTTCAAAATGTGAGTTTTAGATGGAACGTGTATAGTTTCTTGGACATGTTATCGATAAAGATGAAATTTCGGTAGATCCATCAAAAGTTGAAGCTATAGTAAACTGGGATCAGCCGAAGACACCGTCAGAGATAAGGAGTTTCTTAGGGTTGGCAGGTTACTATAGGCGTTTTATTCAAGATTTTTCCAAAATCGCGACCCCGTTGACAAATTTAACCAGGAAGACGGTTAAATTTGTTTGGACGGAGAAGTGTAAGGAATGTTTTCATGAATTGAAGAAGAGATTGAGCTCATCACCTGTGTTGTCATTGCCTGATGATATAGGAAATTTTGTGGTGCATAGTGATGCATCACATAAAGGACTAGGCTGTGTGCTTATGCAGAACGACAGAGTTATTGCGTATGCATCACATCAATTAAATGATTACGAGAAGGGGTATCCGACTCATGACTTAGAGTTGGCGACAGTGGTGTTTGCCCTGAAGATTTGGAGATATTATCTTTAAGGAGAGAGGTGTGAGATATATACTGACCATAAAAGTCTGAAGTATATCTTTACACAAAAAGACTTAAACATGCGACAAAGAAGATGGTTGGAACTAATCAAAGAATATGATTGTGAGATTTTCTATCATCCCAGAAAGGCGAATGTTGTTGCTGATGCCTTAAGTAGGAAGGGACGAGAGAAGTTAATGTTGTTGACTGCTCATGATAAGTTAGTGTCAGAAATGGCTAAAATGGAGTTAGAAATTAAATATCCGACAGAATCCGATGAAAAGTTATTCCAAATAGGAAATAATTCAACATTGGTAGATAAAGTGAAGAATGAACAACTTCAGGATGAGGAATGCGAAAAGATAAAATAGAAGATATCTGGAGGTGAGGAAAACAAATTCAAAATCGATTCGGAAGGGTTAATTCTATTCGAAGGGAGAATTTTGGTACCGCAAGTACCAGAAATTAAAGAAGAAATTCTAAGTGAAGCTCACAACTAAAGATATTCGATTCACCCTGGAAGTACGAAAATGTACCAGAATCTTAGACATCATTTTTGGTGGCCGAATATGAAGAAGGATGTGGCTGAGTGTCTGGCGAAATGCTTAACGTGTCAGAAGGTTAAAGCTGAACATCAAAGGCTAAGCGGATTGTTACAACCGTTGGAGATACCAGAATGGAAATGGGAGCATATCACCATGAATTTTGTGGTGGGTCTTCCAACGACCCAACAAGGTTACGATGCTATTTGGGTGATTGTCGATCGATTAACGAAGTCAACTCTCTTTTTACCAATCAAGATTCGATTTACCTTAGATCGATTAGCAAAACTGTACGTGAAGGAAATTGTGTCAAGACACGGTGTACCTGTGTCCATTGTGTCAGACAGAGATCCACGTTTCACATCTAATTTCTGGAAACGACTACAAGAATGTTTGGGAACACAGCTGAGAATGAGCACATCATACCATCCTCAAACCAACGGACAAAGTGAGAGAACCATGCAAACACTAGAAGATATGCTCAGAACATGTATTATGGATTTCAAGGGAAATTGGGATGATCATTTACCATTGGTTGAATTTTCATATAATAATAGTTATCACGCGAGTATTGGCATGCCGCCTTACGAAGCGTTATACGGAAGAAAATACAGAACTCCGTTATGCTGGGATGAGGTAGGAGAACGTCAGCTATTGGGTCCAGAGTTGGTGCATCAAACTGTCGAGATCATAAAGGTGATTCGAGCAAGATTGATAGCTTCACAAGATAGACATAAGAAATATGCCGATCAGCACCGACAAAATCGGGAATTCGATGTTGGTAGTTATGTTTTCTTGAAAGTATCTCCCTAAAAGGGGAAAATTCAATTTGGAAAGAAAGGGAAATTAAGCCCTAGGTTTATAGGTCCTTTCGAAGTGCTTCGATGGGTTGGCGAAGTGGCGTACGAGGTAGCCTTACCTCCAGAGTTAATGCATATCCATAATGTTTTCCACATCTCTAAGATTCGCACCATATAAGCCCGATTATAGGCATGTTATAGAATATGAGCCCTTACAGCTTTGAGAAAGACTTAACATATGAAGAAGTCCCCTGCTCAAATTGTTGATGTAAAATAGCAAGTCTTGAGGAATAAGGTGATACCTTTTGTTAAGGTAATGGGGAACCACAATGTTTGAGGAAGCTACGCGAACTTGAAAATGTTATGATGAAAATTATCCTCGCCTCTTTTGCTTGATTTTGTATAGCGATTCGGGGATGAATTTTGTTAAGGAGGAAAGAATGTAATAAATAAATTTTTGAGTTGTGATTCGGGGACGTAATCCTTTTAAGGAAGGAAGGATATAACGATCGAGAAATTTGTAATTGAATTTAAATATTTATAGAATTAAATAAATATTTTAAATAATTTATTTATTGAGAAAAATAAATATTTGATGAATTGTCATGAATTCATTTAGTAGCTAAATTAATTAATGTTAATTGAATCGAGTAATGATAATTTTATTGAATGATTTAATTTAAGAAATAATTAAATTAAATCAATTGCTTAATATTTAAGAAAATAATTAAATTAAATGAATTGTTTAATTTAATGGAAATAAATAAAATAAATAAAGTAGGGTGTCTAATTTATTAATTAAATTAGATATATAATTATTTATTAAATTATAAGTGTAATGAAAATAAGATTTTTATTATTATTAGTATAAATTGTTAAAATGGTTACATGTGTGACAATTGGAAACTATGTAATATAAATAATATAAAAATGAATTGGTTTAGGGAAAATATGTGGTAGCCAAACAAGGCCTTGTGGCCTTTGGCTTATTCAACTGACGCATACTTTTTTATTTTTCTAACGTAAGGAACGTGGGAGAGGCCAGTTATATGGCATACGCGTCTTATTTGTTTTTCCTTAGGCTTGTTAGCATAGAAAAGCAGAGGAAGAGAGAATTTCATAGGAGATTCAGAGTGAGAGCTTGAGAGATTATTCTGAGATTTCAGGAGGAAGAAGAGGATTGCTAAACCTTGTTGTCATCTTTTGCTAGCCAATAATCAAAGATTGAGGTATAACTAATTCTAATTCTCAGACTTGTGATTTTCTATTCTCAGTAAATTAATTTTGTGGATTTGTGGCTCAAATGTTGTGTATATGGTGTGGATTAAGTTGTAAAATATGTTGTCATCTTGTATGCGTGTTGTATCAGTTATCAAATTGTGAGAAATTGGATGTATGAAAAAAAAATGAAAATAACAGTGTTTATTGTCGACGTCGGGATTTTTAGATGTCCGTTTCCATTACTTGTTCTTTGGTGTTCTCATTTTAGGTGAGATTTGTTTTAAAAAATAAGTGAAAAAGGTCTGACATGTATAATGTCGACGATGGACTGTTAAGAGTCGTCAGTTGGTTTTTTAAATGGTTGTACCAACACAACCGAAAAAAAGTTTGCACATTGACCTAGTAATGTGACACTGCTAGACGGGTCGGTGAAACCGAGATTCATTAGGGTCCGGGGACTTTGTTATACGGAGGGAAGGTGTTAGGCACTTCAGAGCATCCGTGTTACTACTACGGTGGCGCCTCTTTCAAGAAACTATTATCCTGAATGTGTGTGTGTGTGGGTCAATGTCTTTATTTGAAATGAAATTAGTGCGAGGCCTCGTTCGCACCTATATACACAGGGTTTGAATTTATGTAAAAAATCAATTTTAAGCAAGATATGACAGTGATGTTTTATAAAAGAGGTTTTTCAAACATTGATGCTCAATAGTAATTGAGACATTTTACACTCCCATATTATTAAGTGTTCGGCTTGATTGATTTTATTTTACAGATGCGAAGCATCCGTATGAAAATAATGTACAAAATAATGCCGACTTCCTCATGGGTATGGAAACCATCTGAGGAAATTCAGACACCGCAGAATAATTTACAAGCTGCTTACAGCTGAAAATGTCCATCACAGGAACCGAATCTAGATCCAATGGGATGAATCTGTGATCACATGATTCCTAGGCGCACAAGATACTGCAATTTGTATGAAAGCAGTAAGCAGGTATATATAAAAAATGTAAAGAAATGTAAAGAAAGCTGTACAAAGCGATTAACTGCCACGAAGTAAACTCCATGCAGGACAAAATGTAAAGAAAGCTGTACAAAGCGATCAACTGCCACGAAGTAAACTCCAGGCAGGACGAAACGTAAAGAAAGTTGTTAAAGCGATCAACCACCATGATGTAAACTCCAGGTGGGACGTGTGAGACCCCGAATTTTATAAAATAAAAGTATTCAATTTTTTTTTCTATTTTGGTAAATAGCACGGTATTGATTATTGATGCTTATGTGATAAGTCACTCAGTTTTGTTTTATTGGTATTATTAATGTAATAAAACAGAAATACTTTTATAAATTTATTCTATAAATAGAATATATTATATTCTATTATGCATAGTGTCTCTGCATAGTGTTTTGCATGGTAAAATCTTTTTATATAAAAATGTAATACTTTTATAAAGTTATTCTATAAATAGAATATATTATATTTTTATTATGCATAGTGTTGCATAGTGTTTTGAATAGTAAAATCTTTTTATATAAAACAAAATACTTTTATAAAGTTATTTGTTTTATTAGACAATAATTAGAATATATTATATTTTATTATGCATAATATTTGCATAGTGCATGTATAGTGTTTGCATAGTAAAATCTTTTATAAAGTTATTCATTTTATTAGATTATAAATAGAATATATTATATTTTATTTAAAAGATTTTGCTTTAAATATGGACCGTCAGATTAAAGTAAATCAATCTGGACCATTCATGAGTTAGTTACTATGCAGTCCATTTTTCTATAAATAAAGCTCATTCCTTCATTATTTCTTACTTAATTCACTTTGAAACTCTAGAGAGAAAACTAGAGAGAGTTCTTCTTCTATAATCTTGAGCGTATTTCTTTAGATTTTAAGAAAGCTTTGAGCGTAGTGCAAGTTTTCTTCAAGTATATTCCCGGCCTACCAGTCGGAATACTTTTCTTTTTAAGGTAGGGGATATTATTTGTTATAATCGTAGGGGATATAATTGTCGTACTCGTAAAGGATATTATTATTATTATTATTATAGTAAGTGATATTATTTGTTGTACTCGTTAGGGGTATTTCTTCTTTCTTATTGGTGAAATTCTTTTGTTATTCAATTCTTTATTATTCTATTGGAATAACCTGTATACACGGGATACCCTATACTTGGTGAAATTCTTCTGTTATTCCATTCTTTATTATTATGTTGGAATAACCTATCTATGCGAAGTACCGCATACTTGGTGAAATTCTTCTGTTATTTCATTCTTTATTATTATGTTGGAATAACCTGTTTATGTGAAGTACCGCATACATGGTGAAATTCTTCTATTATTCCATTCTTTATTATTCTGTCGGAATATCCTGTCTGTGCGTTTACACATGACCTGGTTCCATTATTTATTATTCTGTTGGAATAACCTGTCTGTGCGATCTATCGCATGCATGGTGAATTCTGTTGTTATTCAATTCTTATTTATTTTGTTGGAATATCATGTCTGTGCAATTACGCATGACCTGGTTCCATTATTTATTATTTTGTTTGAATAACCTGTCTGTGCGGATTACGCACGCATGGTGAAATTCTTTTGTTATTCCATTCTTTATTATTATGTTGGAATAACCTGTCTATGCAAAGTACTGCATACATGGTGAAATTCTTTTATTATTCCATTCTTTATTATTATGTTGGAATTACCTGTCTATGCGAAGTACTGCATACATGGTGAAATTATTTTATTATTCCATTCTTTATTATACTGTTGGTTATTGGTTTTACAGTTGTATGTCTTTGGCCTGTAGTGCAAAGATGATATGTTGTTGAATATCTTTGGCCTGTAGTGCAAAGATGATCTGTTGTTTGATAGCTTTGACCCGTAGTGCGAAGATGGACAGGTGTATGACATGATCATGACCACTAGTGATACTAACGAATATCCTTGGCCGTAGTGCATGGATAATTCAATGATGTGATTGGCAGGATCATGACCATTAGTTAACAGTTGAATGTCTTTGGTTGTAGTGCACTGACAGGCAATTGATTGGTATGATCATGACCATTAGTTTTATAGTTGAATATCTTTGGCCCGTAGTGCAAAGATAGGCAACTGATTGGTATGATTATTGTTATTACATTTGAATATCTTCAGCCTTCGGGGTAAGGATATTGAGTAAACGTTCTATTATGCCATTGTGGCAAGAAGGAACTATAAATTCACATTATTATAAATATGAATTATGAATTTAACTAACATCTTTGGTGGTTCAGGTGAAGACAAGTGATGAAAGTTCTATTTGTCTTGAGTATAACAAACAACTGTTAATGAGTATTACAAGAATAAAATATCAACGATGGACTTTTAATCTAGATGAGATATTAGACATTTTGTTCTACTTGACTCTTTTAATGGATTGCTTGTTCCGCTGCAGTTAAACTTGATGTTTGTTATATTGTATCAGTTTAACACTGTTGAAGGCTAACGATAATTTATTCTGCATTATCTTAGTCATAATATTTCTTACTGGGCTAGTTGAGCTCACCCTTTCTTTCATTGTTCTCTTCAGGAAATGAGAACGTAGCTGGGACTAGTCGGGGAACAGAGTGATGGTCCTAGATGGTGCATTAGTAGTCCTCACTATTCTGTGAAATAGTGTGATAATAAATGTAATTAGGATCCTTTTGAGTTTGTATCCTCTCTAGTAGACAATATTTGTATTCAAACACACAGTTTATGTTTTGTCGTATTGTACACGATAGTTGTATTATTAAGTTGTATTTGAATTCTATACCATGTATCTGGCGACTCAAGATGTGTGATGTATACCTAATTTTGGGGGCGTCACAGGATGAATATATATATATATATATATATATATATATAAAATATATATAAGTGTACATATATATATATATATATATATATATATTAAAGCAAGTAAACGCCTCGCATCAAGTTCAGGCTCATCGAATGTAGTCCGACACACGCTTAATATATATAAGTATATATATATTAAAGCAAATAAACGCCTGCATCAAGTCTAGGGCAGTTCATATATATAAGTATATATATATATATATATATATATATATATATATATATATATATATATATAAACAATAAATGCTCATCAAAATCAGGCTCAATCGAGGCATAACTCGATAATGTTAGTCCAGATATATAAATACATATATATATATATATATATATATATATATATATATATAAAATTGAAAGAAAACCACGGACCGAAGTCTGGGCAAATGCGCGCAACACGACTCTCAACGTGAAGAAGGGTGTGTGCAGAGATTAAGAGAAAGGATTTAAAGTGTGTGAGAAGGCTTATAGTTGACTGCCAAAGAAGACTTCTATATCTTTAAAGTGGGTAAACACTGACTTTTGTAGGTACAAAAGTAGCTATATATGAGCTCACATGTGTTTAAAATGAGAAAGTATACTGTATGGGGTGAGTGCAGAGCAAATTGGGCAGGGCTTCCTCGCCATTTTTCTCTTGCAAAATGGCCACCCCAAGCCCTCTATTTATAGAGGATGGAGCCGCAGGTGTGACGCCCCCAAATTCGGGTCTCTTTCAACCCGACAGATGGCACTCCACGGTGCTACAGTTCACACAAACATTCAATTAAAAAAGCCTCAAAAGAACGAATCTGTCTTATATATATATTCCAAAATAATACTACCATTCCCCAGGTTCTTTATAACCGTTACATTTGTTCTTGTCATAATATCAAATATTATCATTACAAACCTATACTATTACATAGGTACGCTACAAGTTTGCTTTAGCCTTCACTTTATCCTTGTTCAATCCTTTGGTCATATCGTCTAAGCTGCAATCATATGGTTCAAGCAAGTGTGAGCATAAAAAGCTCAGCAAGTACAATAATTTCATTTTTAAAAGCATGCTTGAAACATAGGAATCGTATATCTTCAATAACTGGATGATAGTTACGAAGTACTATCAATAATTTAAAATAACGTTTCTTTTCCTTCAAAACATTTTGCAATAACAATATAATCGGTAATTCATCAATTCTGGTTCAAGACGTAAACGTCTTATAGTCTCTTTGAAAAGGACAACCCGGCATGAAGTCCGTAAGTCCGGCATATCTTACGAGCACTTCTAGGTGATCGGCATATAGTACTCTATGTTGATCAACACTACATCCATTAAATGTGTGTACGTTTAAGTTGTGGCAACCTCACGTGCCCATCGAATACTCGATGAAAATACATTTGTTTATTCATAATCAGGCTTACCTTGAATCCGTACCAATTAGGTGGCGTAGGATAGCGTTAGCAATTCTAAATTGAAAGACTTGTAAATAGTTTAATCAATCTATCAAGATTTGTCTAGCCGAGCTAAAACTGGCATCGACTCTTTCTTCAAAACCATACATGCATCTCATAATTTGAATCATTTGAAAACATGGCTAACACGAAGGTTAGACAAGCGTTTAAGAAAACTTGCCTTCTGCATCTGTTACAGTATAATTACGTTTCCTTTGAGTCTTTACAGTCTCTACAACACATAATCACATAACATACCACACTAGGTCCTGAATGAACATACTTGGTTCCTTAAGAATCTTATCCTTCTTCTCAATCTAATCCCATTTTAGATTTGTTATTTATTGGTTCCGGCTTTCCGTCATTCTTTTACATCGTCCTTAACAACTTCGTTCTCTTATAATACTTAAGTGAAATTATTTCATTAATACAACTCGGTACGAGTTTAGTTTCCTTCATCGCAGCTTACTAACTTTATTATTAATCGAAGCTCGATCGTCATTGGTTTAGGACATATCTCACATCGTTTGCATTTATCTTCAATTGACTTATTTTAACCCTAAGTGATCTTATTTGGGGTTTAATCATGACTTAACCATGTTACTTCACATTCATTAAGTTTTTATTACTCCATTGCCTTTCTTTTTATCTTCATAACCAATCCTCTCTATGCAAACACTAGGGTTGGTATTGCATGCCACTAGCTTTTTCTTCTTTGTCTGCGTTACGGCCACGCCTAGAATCAAAAAGACCTGGACTCGGCGAGCTGCCGAGTCCTCGTGTTATCTATTGTGCTGCGGCGTGAACTAATAGGGGCTGAGGCTTGCTTTGGCGCTGCGACGCCGGCTAATTGGCTTGGAGTCGCGTCGCGGCGCGGACTCTGTGCCAGAGACAATTTTGACAGATTTTTCATTATGTGAGATTTCCGGCTTCGTAACTTCTTCGTTATAAGTCCGAATTGGCTCATCCAAGAGCCTACGGTTCACAAATCACGTACTCTACGTGTTCATGCAAGAATTTTATCTATTCGATTTCGTTTACTAAAATTTCACCTATTAGTCCATTTTTAATGAAAACGATAAACGTTCGTGAACGTTCAACGCTCGTTTCTTCGTTCTAAGTCGGAATCCAGCCATTTTTGAGTCTGCAACTCTATAATGACAAATACGACTTGTCTCCATTGAAAACCAATGTTTCCATGCTCTATCAAAATTTGACTTCCATTCCGAGAATTTCACGAATTCGACGATCGTCGTCTAATCGTGTGAATTCTGACGAAACTTCATTACTTGAGATTTTTAAACCATTTCACTTGGATTCAATCCATTATACTATCATCTTGACATACATGCTTCGTTAACTTATATTCATGATAAGTTATTACCAATTCTTGATGATTTTGCAACTTATTAAAGTATAAAATACTTATATTTCCATTTCATGACTTATATCTTATTTTCATATGACTTATTAATGAGTTAAGTCCTTTAATAATTATTCTTACATCTTATTAATCATACTAATTTTATTAATGTAAACATGTTATAAATTCTAACAAATTCTTATTCTTTCATTATAAGTTCATAACTTATTTACGAATGAATTTCTTATTCATGACTTATCCGGCTTATTAAGACTTAAGCCCTTTGATTCATTATTCCAACCATTTCATAGCATGCTTGTTCTACAAATACCCACTTCTCTATCAATGGAAGAGAGAAAGAAACATGTTTTAAGATCACTTACTTTTGAATAACACTTGGTAAATCTTTAATCTCCTTCTCGATTCTTGAACTTCAAAGGTTAACTTGCTAGCTTATTCTCACTTACTCTCTCTAACCAATAAGCTATAAGTTATTGGTGGAAAATCTAACAAAGGAAGTCTAGCTTTATATGTGCTTATTCTCTCTACCAAATAAGCTCTCAACTTATAAGTGGGATGAAATGAACAACACACAAAATGAAAGGCAAGCTTGCTATTTATAGGAAATCTTAGATGAGGGTATAATGGTCATAAGGCCACTCCACCTCCTTACTATTCCTAACTTAGACATTAAGTAAACTTGCTCTCCAAATAAATTACTTGGCCATCACAACACTTAGCCCTTAAGTTATCTTGCTCCCCACACTTTTTGCTTAGCCATTAAGCTACTTGTTTATCACTTAAGCACTTTGTGTGCTCACCACACTTACTTAGCCTCTAAGTTTGCTTGTTTACCACCTTGGATCACCCATGGTTTGCTCCATGGGTTTAAACTATCTCATAACCCATTGGTTCTTACTTTGGGCTTTAACTTAATTAACTTAACTAAATTATTTTGGGCTTACATTAATTTACATTGGGCTTTACATTACAAATCCTTAGGCTTGCTTATTAATTCTATTGGACTTAACCAATAAATCATATTGGACTTTAATACTTCCTACACAATCCTACCAATTCATTTCTTTTGGCCTAAAGCCTTTTAACGTATAATCTACATATAATTCTCGTATTCTAACTCGTATACTAATTCAACATATACGACATACCATAATTCATGCGTACTCGTATAATACCCCGTATCATACTCGTATTCATTAGTCATATAATACCTACGTAGTATACGATCATCGCTTAATTCATTTATCACATTACATTTCCTTCTCGTAAATCATTTTCCTTAAACGTTAAGTTTTAAGTCCACAGGAGAAATATTACATTTCCCATAACTTAAATATTATTAGATATTCCATCACACCTCGATATTCTATCATAACGTATTTCTCGGAAGTTCAAAAATAATTCCCGAGTAGAAATGCGTGAATAGTGTTTTTCGGAAAATTTCTCGGAAAGCTTTTATTTTAGTCTTGGAAATTCAAACACTTAAATTCTACCACGTAGACAAAATACTACGACGTTCTGATATGTTTAGGTCATATAACGACCTTCGATTAGCTTGCTCCATAAATAATCAATTAAATTCATTTAATAAAAATAAAAATTTAAATCTCAAAAATCCGATTTTCTCGAGCGCTATAACAGTGTGTACTGATCGAGCAGCACGGTGTACCAGAGGCAACCTCAGGGGGCCGGATTTCTCGTGCCCTCAACTCGTAGTATGTGCACTCAAGCACTGTAATGCCCACTCGAACTTTCAAAAGTGCAATCTGGGCATCCGATTGAGGTATACAGGACCTATTTCGGACCCCCGTTGTCGAGAGTTGTACAATGGTATAGGATTAAAGTTTGTACGAAGTCATTGAAGATGGGACGATGCCCTCCGGTCTTCAAGCTTCAAATTCTATCCGTTACCCCGCACAATAGTCACTCGGGATTGATTATCCTAGATTCTTGTGGGACATCGTTGCGTAGAGATGTGTATGAAATGTTGAGATGATGTGGCATGGCATCGTGTTGGCGAGATGATGATGTTGCCCCTCACCAGTGTTATCACCAGTTTGGGCTGATAAAGCAGACGTTGCTCAGTGCTTCGCTGAGATTGGACTGCTGCAACTGTTGAAGGTCCTCAATGTCATCGTTGAGGTGTGCCTGTCCTCCCGGTGTTATCTTCGGGTTGGTACAGAGTATCTCGTTGTGAGCACCAAGAATGAAGCTGGTCACATTTGAAACAAGCATTTTCGGGGTTATCGCTGAAATGGCATTCTTTGGGGTTATCACCAAGGTTGGTGGCTATTCCCATGGTTGGGACTGAGATTGGATACCTCGGGGTTATCTCCGAGATTAATCGGTCTTCTCCAGTGTGTGTTATGGTATTGGATCTGCACGCCTCGGGGTTATATACGAAGTTGGAATTGTTACTCCCAGACTGTGTTCTGGGGTTGATGCTGAACTTCCAGTAGTATCCGGTATGGATAGGGATTGTCTTTCAGGGTTCCCTCTTAAAAAGAATCATCCTCCTATGATGTTAGTGACAAAGTCATGAAAAATTTTGAGTGTCTACAGATGCCCCTCTTTATCATACTCATGCATGGCGATGCATGGGTAGGATAAAGAATCCTAGACACTTGAAATGCAACAAGACAAACATGGTACTGTATGTAGCAACATGATGCAAATATATGATGCATGTGTACGGGGTTGTAGCCTAACATGCTGGGGAAGATTGTTGGCTCCCTGTTGCTTCAACTCGGGATTGTCAATGATGACCAGATTTGATGTTTAATTCGAATCTGTTAGGAAGTTGATGTTGGAGTTATCACCAAATTCCTATGTCCTTGGTAACGTCTTGATCCTGAAGATGTACCTCTTATATGTAAGAGATATGTGGGGATAAAGCTTCATCTGTTTGAGGATGTGTATAACATATTCCATCATCTATCCTCTTTGATAACATTGACCTTTCCTGATTGGTATTGCCAGGATATGTCAAGATTCTGTTGGATTTACTGCCAACAACAAATGCTGTCAGGGATGCTTGACCTTCGTTGACGTGTACTTCACCGACATGTGAATCAACGGTTCTTATGGGATATACTGTCAAGGTTGCTTGACCTTCGCTGACGTGTGAATCAACGGTTGATACTCTATGGGTAGATTGTCAAGGCTGCTTGACCTTCGCTGACATGTGAATCAACGGAACATTGTGTTGTGGCCCCCGTCAGGGATCTACTGGGGAATATGAGTAATCGAGCATGAAATACTTGAATAGCTCTAGAGCTCTGATAGGTTTAATCGCTATCGGCTGAAATAATGTCATGGCTGCTTGACCTTCATTGATATGTGTATCAACGGCTTGAATGTACGTTGTAATCCCCTGTCGGGGCTTCACGTTGTAACCCTCGTCGGGGACTCACGTTGTAACCCCCATCGGGGATTCACGTTGATCTTTTAGGGTAATGACCCGGAGTTGGCGGCATCGGACCTGTACAAGGTATTGTCGGATGTGATTTATAACAAATGAGACCATTGGCAGGGTATACCTCGTGTTCAGGTCACTACCAATGAGCGATGTACAGACTCAAAGTTTCATCTGAGAAGACCAGGATTGTATGCTGTTTTGATCAATCGTGTGGTACGTTTATTCCCGATTTGACCTTTTTAGTCTGCAAGAACTCCTTTGTAACTCGAACTGGACTGAGCCGGAGGGGTGGGGCCCACATAGGGGTGCTGTAGGTGTTTGTTAGGTGTATGTGACCCATTTCCCTGAATTTTTAACTATATAGAGATGATGTATGTAGATGATGATATACTTAGGAATGTATGCACAGTTTTTCCATTCCCTATATCATATTGCCATCTATTATCTGCTAAACATATATCATGTTATGCATATGTATGTATGTCCGAGAGATATTCAAAGATTGACCCTGGATGGTCTTATGACACGCAGCACATATATGTCTTCTTCTTCGAGTTAGTCAGATAGATCATACCCCACCGTCATTGGTGGCATTGGGTATGCGATCGTGGTATGATAAAGATGTCACCACCGAGATGTGGTGATCAGAGATCATCTGCTTACAAACATACCATGACCTTATTGACGTTTCAGGTTCCCGTAGGGTTTGTGGATGGGATGCTAGACCATTGGGTACCGGATAGGCAGGTCTTCCGATTCGGGACCCATGAGTTGACTCCTACACTGGAGGAGTATGCACAATTGATGATGCTGCCATTAGACAGACCTCGCGTGCATATGGCTTTGGGAGACATGAGTAGACGGTTCATGACTCTCATTGGATTGCGGTGCAGAGTGGTACAGGATGAGCTGACGTCTGGCCACGTGATATCCCAGCATTTTTTGTATGACAGATTTGGCTCTGAGGATAGCTATTCACGACATTCCGGGGATTTCACCGCACCGGAGGATAATTAGTGTTTGGCCAGGGTTGATGTACTGCTGTTATGCGTATTGTCATATGTCTATATGCCACGATACATGGATGAGATAGACATTGGTGTCATCATGGCCGTGAGAACTCTTAGGGAGGGTCGCACCATCATACCTATGATCGTAGCAGTGACCCTGCGGTCAGCATCCTACTGCTGCACTTATCCAACAGGAGTGTTCACGGGTAGTTCGGTCATGCTGTATGTGTTGTTTATGTCACACTTGAGACCGATTTTCACTCTTAGACGTCATGGGTATTGGTTCTCCCATGATGTAGCCATGTCATACTCATTTCAGCCATCGGAGTGTATAGGTGCTCTGTCTTGGTCCATATTTTTGGCGGATATCAAAGATCCATTCAGCATATTGTCATGTTCGGGGCTTAGCTCACCATACAGCTTCATTACTCATGCTCCGGGCATGGACTATCTCCCTCTGGCTGGTTTGAGGGGCGTGACTACTTACCACCCACTGGCCGTGATGTCTCAGTTTGACTAGTTTTAGGATTCTCATCCTTTCGAGGGGGCGATAGGTCAGCGTTCAGCTTCTCGATATCTCTCAGCAGAGGACCGATCCCGTGTGTATGCTTGTTGGTATCAGCGGGAGATTGCTGCTATTTCTATTAGCCATCCGGGTTGTTCTGCAGAGTATTCCGCATGGATGGAGACAAAGATTTTATCGGCTGTAGCAGTATCTATAGTACCGGATAACGAGTCAGATGATGTAGATCCCATGGAGGACATCGATTCCTACACCGAAGAGGAGCCCATTGCTGGGTTGCTAGCATTTCCTCAGGATTCTCCCAGATCATCTTTTGTTGTGATTCAAAGACTCAAAGACAAAGATTTTGAGCATCTTCTTCTTCTGATGACCTTTGAGAGAGATCAGGCTCGATCTATGATGTTGACTTCCTTTGATGGGAGGGACGCAACTCTATTAGAGAGAGACGAGGCATTAGCTCGCAGAGATGTCGCTGTTGTTGAGCGAGATGAGGCTAGATCAGCCAGAGACGCAGTGATAGTTGAGCGGGATAGTGCCATATCTGCCCGGGATGTAGCCGTCATAGATAGTACTGCCGTGCGGTCCTTTACCACTGGTATGATTGCATAGATGAGCGCATATATTGATGATCATATGGTCACCATGAAGATGGCTGCAGATCTATTGGGTCGTGTGGATATTCTTGTACAGGAGACCACAGCTTTGCCTCCTTCTTCTGAGAGGGACGCCATGTTGGGCTTGTTAGCTCGCATATACCCTGACTTGTAGATGAGCTTGTACTTACACTCAAGACTGCGGCGCCCCCAAATCCGAGTTCTCTAACCTCGATTCAAGTGCTCACGATCCTATCATCATCATAAGCATTCTATAACTATTTCAAATAATAAACATACATTGTTCATTATACAAAAAGTCTCAAAACATGGTCCCAAGGTCTCTAACCTTAACTTTAAATACACCATTTATAATACAAATAGTTTACTCAAGAAATTCCATTAGATAATAACTAATTTAACATTCATTCTAAAATTACTCCCGGATCTTGCCTTGCCCTTGTCCTTCGCATTAGATCCTTCTAAGCTTAATCGAAAATAGAGGTCATGATATAGCAAGAGTAAGCAACTAATTTGCTTTACAAGTTTATAAAGACAAAGGATATATATCATGACTTAGAAAGAAATATTGCCTTCAATGTTCAACAATAATATAAGATTGTGAAGGAACATGAATTAATAATCAACAATTGAATATTCGATAATTGAATAATATGAACTGAGTGGTTTTGAATAACCATGAACATTTGCCAAGGTGCTCGATGATTTAAATCGGACCTTTTAAAAGTTTTGGTATTCAAGGATCACCTTTCATACCCCGTGATTTATGCATAAACACTTAATAATCCGACATTGATATCATGCCTTAATCAAATTTGTTCATTTCTCGATCAAGAGTTCTTACCATATCAATTAATAAGAATGCTTATTTAAAATCCATTTGATTTAACAAATTTAGACATGCTTGATCTAGCTGATACAATTAGCATAGATCTATCCCATAAACAGTTCATAAATGAAGAACTTTAATTTAATTCACAGTTCAATGGCGTTAGAGAATCTGAATTCAATTGCACAAAGTGCGAATTTCAATAATCAATAAAGACGTGAATAATCATCAATAATTATTCACTAATATGCTTTGAAAATAATAACTCAAGTTGAGTTAGGAAACTTGCCTCGATCGTAGGTTACAACTACGAAATAAATTTCTATCCACTATGTAGTTAAATTATCTTCCTTTGAGAGACCTATAATTAGTCTTTCAATTAGTCAATGCATAACATCAGGTTATGTAATCACATAGATATCATACATTACAATAAGTTCTTATAAACATTATCATGCCTAGATAGTGTTATTATTAATTAACGACTACCTTTAATTCACATAATATTATTAACTTAGATAATATTAATTCACCTTCTAGTATTATTGGTTCACTAATAATACTTTAAATCATTTACCAACATTTTATTCACTTACTAATATTATTAATCATTTAATAATATTTTATCCCTTTACTAATATTATTAATCATTTAATAATATTTTATTCACTTATTAATATTATTAATCATTTAATAATATTTTATTCACTTACTAATATTATTAATCATTTAATAATATTTTATTTAATCTCGAATATTATTATTTAATAATAATACTCTAATCTAATATTTTATTTACATAACAACATCATATTATAATATTATTAGTATTATAATAATATTCCAATGATTTATTAAATTAATAAACAATTTATTCTAATTGTTCATCCTTTAATAACCTCTTATTTAATATCCATAAAAGGTCATAAGTAATATTTATTATTATAAATTACCAAAATGCCCTAAGATAGTCATGATATAATATATTATGAGCATTCAAGCATAAAAATCATATTTTTCTCATTAAAGGCATCATTTAACTATTTATTTCCTTTTATTCATAACCTAATCATTTTTAGGAAAAATAGCAAACTGATTCCAAAAATTCTCAGCTTCTGGATTTTAACAGAATATGAACCAACAATGATCCTCTAATTTTTCTAGAATTTTAGAAAATGATTTACTATTTTTAGAGTGTCCAAAACACTCGGATCTTGCTCTATTTTTCATAAATTGAGTTTTACTCAGAAAGATCTGTAATTTTTAGGGTATGCTCTCTTAACATATATGAAGCTACTGTAAAACTTTTGGAATTTTCCAGTGTATACACAGTGAGATATTCGTAGGATAATATTTATGGAGTCCTTTACGGAAATAGTCATTACGCACAATATATAACTCGAAACGTGTCCGTTCTTTTTTCCTACTGCCAGAGATAACTTCATAAGGTACCTCTGTAATATTTTTCCAGATTTTTACAAGACAAGGAACTGACCGAAACAGCCTCATGAAAAACAAGTCAGTAGCTGATTTAGAGTTTCAAAGCTTTAGCATATAAAGTGGACTGTTTTGGGAAAAATAATCTTAAAGGTTTCAAAACTTAATAGATTTGTGATCTACCACTTGGGTTTACTAGATAACTCATGTATCTAGCACCCCCCTTCGACGGATCATAATTCCAAGTTGTAGAACTTGAGTTACACAAGATTTAGTAGAAGAAAAACAAGAGTTTTCACCCTTGGAGAACATATGCTCATTTTCTTCCTCTAAGCCTTAGATCCAACACTCAAGATACTTAGTTCCATGCACGATGGTATGTATAACTAGTGTATCATGAGTAGTTGTACATAACCCCATCAAAACTCAAGCTATCAAAACAAGGTAAGAGAAGAAGATGAAGGTACATTATACCTTGACTTAGTGGCTACCTTCCTTGATTTTCCAAAGTAACTAATAAACTTAGGGGGCATAAACAACTAGCACTCCTATATTTTTTTTCTTTCTATGGATGAAATTCTCTCTTTCTTTTCTCTCTTTGAAGTTGGCTAGCTTGGGAGCAAGAGATAGAAGAAGAAGATGAAGAAGATGGAGAGAAAATAAAATGTTGGAATACGAATGAAGTGTTGGAAGAATGAGATGTGCATTCAAAATGTAATGGGCAATTCATTATTAATTCTCCCACAATCATTTTTTTTCCCATTAGGTAAAACACTTTGTATTATTACTTACCTTAGGTTAAACATGATTAAATGTGCATAATGGAGTGGCAACCAATGGGAGCCTCACAACATTGTCCTTATGTTTAATCATGTCTACTAATGGACAAGCTAAATTAATTAATCCACTTAGGATCCTCATAATATCCACCATTTAGCTTTTATTTTAAATGCCCAATTTTGATTAATCAAATGTCTAGAATACCCCCAATCAAGTGGGCTAAGTATTGGATTACATTTTATTTTCCTTGGGCTTTTCTTTTAATTGATTTGGGCTAGATAAAAACATAGTCCAACAATTTTAATAATGTTACCCAATTTGATAATTTAGGGCTTTTATCTCCAATCATATGAAGTTTAATTACTTATACATATGATTTTATCTGATAACCTAATTAGATTTACAAGAATTAGGTTTAAAATTATTAGTCACTTGAAATACTAAGTTTACCCACTTAAGTTAGTATACATATAAAATACTAACTTTTTCGTGTTACCATAACCCTTAGGTTATTTAATATCCTTACCTAATGTATAATTAGGTCACAAGGCTTTCATTTTTAATGAAATCCATAAATGTATGTATCCATATATAACACAAAGTAAAAAAAAAATGTACATACATACATGGTGACTTAAAATTCACGATTATTACATGCACAGACTAGCTTAGCCATTTTGTCATGTACAGTTTACATTGTATATATCAAACAACATTATATATATGACAGGGAAATATATTCTTGGATCACTTCCCTTTTAGATATGCTTTGCTACTTGCTTGATATTTTGCTTGATGCTTCAGGGCTTGTGATCTTGATGTATTCTGAATTCCTCCTTGAAGGATGGACATTGAGTTGTCTCTGGACAGTTCAGAATGGATCATCGATCTGTATGTATCCCTACTATCTTTGGTGTCTTGGGACTGGTTACTGTTTGAAAATATGGAGAGGAGTTTGGCTTTCCTCTCTGAGATTGACCACACCACAGATGGTCACCAGTACTTCTATATAAGAGAAGCCTACTAAATTCCATCTCTTATGGATCGGTGTTGCTCTTCGAGGTATGACTGCAGCTTAGATGGTCGCCGAATCTCCTATTTGGGAGGAGTTCTGGTAATTCCATCCCTTTGGTCTGAAGCCGAATGAAATGTAGTGGTTTGAAGGATGATCTCAGTACCAGTTGACAATGGTTTGTATTTTGGTAGGGGGTGAGACCGCACCATGAATGGCTGCCTACGTACTCCTATTGAAGAGGAGATCATGTCTGCGTAGTTCGAACCTGGTGTAAGAGGTTCAACGCTGTATATGGCAGAAATGGTGTAGGAATGTTTTTGTTGTTTTTGTTTTTGTAAGGGTAGAAATGTTTTTGTTGTTTTTATTTTATTGCGATCGGGCCGTATGAAATGGTTGTCTACATACTCCCATTGAAGAGGAGATCAGGTCGGCGTAGTTCGACCCTCAAGGCGAGTGGAAAAACGTAATCCCATGTGCAGGTCAGAGTGCGGGGAGGAGAAAGTTTAATCCTAGGTTGAGGATAAACTGTAGGTATGAGAAGTTTGATCCCAGGTATGGGTAGCCAAACTGTAAATGCGAGAGGTTCAATCCATAGTGGGATGACCTAAGTCGTAGGAACGCAAAGGAGCCAAGCTGCTGGCTTGAAGAGTATATTTCCCTGAGGGGCAAAGTGTGGAAGAGTTGTATGTGGTAAAGGGTTAAAGAACCGGAATGACTGGTGACCTGATGGTCCAACACCAGGATGTTTGCTTGAGGGCATCTTCAGACATAGTACCATTTCACGGTGTCCGAATTGATGAGTTGTGGAAATTCATCGCCGTCCATCTCTTGCAATCTGAGAGCGCCTCCTGTCAATATTTCTTTGACAACAAACGGGCCTTCCCAATTAGGAGCGAATTTTCCCTTAGATTGATCTTGGTAGTCAAGGATCTTCTTCAAAACCAAGTCATGCTTTTTAAATTGTCGTAGCCGCACTTTTTTGTTGTAGGATCTGGCGATCCTTTGCTGATATAACTGACCATGGAAGATAGCTGCGGTTCGCCTTTCATCTATTAGAGACAATTGGTGATACCTGTCTTGTACCCATTGGTCTTCATCTTGCTGAGTGTCTATCAACACTTTGCGGGATTCCATTTCAACTTCTATGGGGAGCACTGCTTCCATCCCATAGGTTAAAGTGTAGGGGGGTGCCCAAGTGGAAGTACACATTGAGGTTCTGTAGGCTAACAGAGTACGAGGTAATAGGTCAGGCCAATCTTTGTGGTTGGCGGACATCTTTTGCATAATCTTCTTGATGTTTTTGTTAGCCGCTTCAATAGCACCATTCATCTTTGGACGGTAGATGACAGAGTTAAGATCTTTGATGTGGAATTTACTACATAATTCCTCCATCATTTTTTTGTTGAGGTTCTTGTCATTGTCTGACACAATCACCTCTAGTTGTCCATATCGACAAACGACATTATTTCTGATGAAAGAAATGATGACTTCTTTGGTAACCCTGGGGAAGGAGGCTACCTCTACCCACTTGGTGAAGTAGTCGATCATGGTGAAGATAAATCGATGACCATTACTGGCTTTAGGCTCAATGGGCTCGATAACGTCCATTCCCCACATTGAGAAGGGCCAAGGTGAACTCATGTTGTGGAGTTCCCGTGGAGGGGCGTGTATAACATTCTCACGAATCTGGCACTAATAGCATCTCCTGACGTGGTCATTGCAATAAGCTTTGAGAGATAGCCAGTAATGTCTTGTCCTGAGGACTTTCTTGACAAGGAGGGGGCCACTCATGTGGGGGCCAAAGACTCCGCCATGGATTTCATCCATAAGCCTTTGGGCTTGATCTTTGTCTAAACATCTGAGGAGACCTAGTCCTGCATCTCTTTTGTAGAGTGCATCTCCACTCAGGTAGAATTTCATAGCAAATCGATGGATCCGCCTTTTCTCAGTCGGCCTCGCTTCCGCGGGTGTAGATCCATCTCGTAGATATTCCTTGATATGCTGATACTAAGGATGTTGGATGGGAGGTAGCTCATCTGATACTTTTCCAACGTAATTCCCATAGGCTGGGGCCTTGTGCAGGGAAATCGTGACGATTGGAAAATGTTCCTTATCTGATATGCGAATCAAGGAAGCCAAAGTTGCTAACGCGTCCGCAAAGTCATTCCTATTTTGAGGAATGTGTAGAAAGGAGATTTCTTCGAACTCCAAAACCATCTTCAAAACCTGCTGATGGTAGGGAAACAAATGTAATTCCTTGATTTGATAGATTCCGGTGGATTGTCTTATTACCAACTCTAAATCTCCAAACACAGTTAACCGCCTGATGCCCATCGAACGGACAAGTTTTTGCCCCATGAGACAGCCTTCATACTCAGCTGTGTTGTTGGTGATGACAAACTGCAATTTGATGGTGACGGATATCTTGCTCCCTCGTGCGGACACTCAGAATCGCCCACTCGAACCTTCCAGATTAACAGCTCTATCAAAATACATCTTCCATGATTGGCGCGTATCATACTTATGGTGTTGCTGAACTGTCATTACTCCTTCATCGGGGAAATATGTTTCCAAGGGTTCAAAATCCCCTGAAGGTGCGGCGACCAGTTGATCCGCAATTCCTTGACCTTTGATGGACTTTTGAGTCACATATACGATGTCAAATTGTTGTAGGATCAACTGCCACCTGGACAGCAGGCAATTTAACATGGGTTTATTGAACGCGTATTTGAGAGGATCCACGCGGGATATGAGATGGGTCGTGTGACCTTGGAGGTAATGTTGTAACCTCATGGAAGCCCATGCTAAAGCACAACACGTCTTTTCGATCAGAGTGTACTTGTGTTCACTACTGCTGAATCTTTTGCTGAGGTAATAGATAGCTCGTTCTTGTCCTCTATCATCTTTCTGTCCCAGCATGCAGCCCATGGTATTGTCACTTATGGATAGGTACATGAACAGGGGAACATCATCCCTGGGTGGTACCAACACGGGACCTTTGACTAGTTGTTTCTTGACTGCGAGGAAGGAATTTTCACACTCATCATTCCATTTCATGGAGGAGTTCTTCCTTAATAGCTTGAAGATTGGCTCACAGGTTGCTATGAGTTGAGAGATAAACCTGCTAATGAAGTTGATTCTTCCCAAAAATCCCCATATTTCCTTTTCTGTCTGAGGAATGGGCATTTCCGTGATGGCATAGATTTTGGCAGGATCCAGCTCAAACCTTTTGTGGCTAACTAGAATATATGAAATGTGTTGATCATACACAGTGTTAGCATATACTGGCAAAATAAACTGCTAATACTGTACAATAAAGTAAGCAGTTATTATATCTACAGGGCATAAAGAGTTTCTGCCCACTTTACCCTTGACGACCACTACAAGGAATGTTGTTCCAATTGGCAAGGGCAAAGTCCGGGTGGACCGCAGTGATGGAGGGATTGTCATCATCCTCCTTGTCCCGAATGATGGCCATTACGTCGGGGCAATCATCGTCTGGGGTGTATCTGTTGGTATGTTCATCATGAACGATGATGCGTATGCCCGACATCATTCAGATGACGTCTTGCTTGATTCTTCATTCCTCCTCTTCCACTGCGGGATTTGGAACAAAGACTTCTTTCTCCTTTACCGGTACTGACTTGGGAAATAACATAGCCATTACATTGGCTGACACCTTCACAGGAGGTTATGCGAACTCATAGTTTGAAGGCGAAGATAAACGCCGCATGGTTGACGCTGAAGGAATGTGCTGATGCTTATGAGGATTCCTGTGACTAGAACCAAAAGAATAGCCTAGTCCAGCTATTCCAGTTTGCTTGGTTAATCGAATTGGGTATTTGATACCCTGGAAATCTTTACCCAGCCCTTGTCCCGGTTTATGACCTAATGACATCATTTCTTGAGTAGCCGACATTACCTCGACAGAAATCTTGGGTTCGGGTAATGGCATTCCAATAGCATGGTATTAGGTATTGCTTACTTCCAAGGCATGAAAACTGACCGATTCAACATATGTGTTGGCATTGATGAATGGCATGTCCCCGTGTTGAGGACATTCTGGTTCAGCATTGACCGTGACCAGTCTATTGTTGATAATGTATTTTAATTGTTGGTGAAGAGTTGAGGGGACTACCTCAGCCATATGAATCCATGGTCGTCCCAAGAGCAGGTTGTATCCTGAATCTATCTTGAGTACAGGGAAAGATACGCAGAATGTATGAGGACCAATTTCGATTGGCGTACAATTACTCGATAGAATTCCAAGCGGGCTCCATCAAAAGCTTTGATGATAGTATGGCTACACCGAATTCGATTGAGATTGATATTCATCTTCACCAAGGTAGCATCTGGACATATATTAAGAGATGAACCTCCATCTATCAAGACTCCGGCTAGCATGTATCCAGAGGACAAGACTGCAATGTGCAACGACTTGCAATGATCGGTCCCCTCGGGCGGTATGTCATCATCAGTGAAGGATATCACATTGTTGTTGAAAATGTGATCAACCAGATGTTGAAATATTTCCGTATCAACTGATGTCGGTAGATAGGCTTCTTCTAAAACCTTCAACAAGACCTTCCGGTGATTCTCGGAAGTTAGGACCAAGTCCAAAATTGATATTTGTTGTGGAGCTTCTTTTAAGCTTAAAACCACCTTGGCTTCGTTATGATCCATAGTGCGGAGGAATTTTTAAATCTTCTCCATGGGTATTTTCCCCTTTGATTTGATGGTAGACTTCATCACCCGTTGGGGAAGATACAATGGATTTTCCTTCGACACTGTAGCAGTTGTATGTGAGGTGTATCCTTCACCTTCTCTATAATTCCACAGAACTTTGCGCAAGCTAACAATAGGATATTGTGCTCTGCATGACAAGTTGATTGGCTCGGGAGCGGCCACTTTCAAAGGATTGTTGCTTCCCTTGAGTTGAATTGGTGGCATTGTGAGTGATTTGTTAACCCCATCACTTTCAGTGGATATGACTGCTACCACACTCTTCCACTTAGTAAGACCTGAATTCTCACTTGCACATACCACAGTATCGTCATCTGCTAAGTGCAGGACACCACTGTCAATTAGATTTTGGATAAGGTGGCGGAGTGGCCAGCATTTTTCTGTGCTATGACCGCGAGACTGGGAGTGATATTAACACACTCCATCAGAGTTGTACCGCCCTGAATGGGGGTTGATTGGAGGTAGAAGGGAAATGATCCTTCCTTCACTGATTAACATATGAAGGATTTCCTCCATAGGTTGGCCCAAATAGGTGAATTCCCTTTTGTTGGAAAAATCCCGACGGGCCTTGGCATTTGCTCTCTTTGTCACTTTGTCTTCCAGCATTTCATTTTTTGAAAGTGACGAGGGAATATTCATGACAAGAGGTAGGAGACTGGCATGTTCCTGGCTGATTAATTGACGTGTTACTTGATGCTGATAAGTCACAAATTCTGCCAATTGTTCAATTTGCTTGCATAGACCTTTCATCTTTCATTCCATTATGAACTGGAACTTGGCGTAGTCCCATTTGTCAACAACGTCTTTGAGGGTCTGGGAGGATTCATAGTTGAAATTGGAATTCTGTCTGTTACTCCAATTTATCATGTTGACATCTTCTTCTTTGTGTTGAGGAAGAGGGTTGTCTTGAACGTGAGGATGATCTGGTTTGGTGACCATGATCTCCCCGTTGTCTATCAAGTCTTGGATCTTGTGTTTCAAGGCCCAACAATCCTGAGTATCATGTCCAGGTGCCCCGGCATGATAAGCACATTTTCGAGCAGCATTGAAACCTCGTCCATTAGGGCTGGCTGGTGGAAGAAGATGCGTAATTTTCTTCTGTGTTGTCAGAAGATTGAGAATGCTCACGAGGGTATCCCCTAAGGGTGTAAACACTCGAGGGCGTTTGACTTCTCCACCTTTTGGCATTGCAGGGTTCGCAGACTGTGTTTGAAAGGGAGTGTAGTTTCTCCTTTGAATAGGCATGTTTTGATTGCCTTTTTGACCCTGTAGTATCAGAGAAACATCTTCCTCTTTCTTTTTATGGACCTTCCAGGGGTTGTTTCCATAATTTCTGGATTGGATGTGCTCAGCAACAGCTTTAAGTGCAACTAGGTCTTGAATTTTTCTAGACTTCAATCCCATCTCAGCCATCTCCCCATGTTTGACCATTTCAGAAAATGGTTTGCCGATGCCGGCTAAAACTCTTTCATAGAAAGGCGCTTCTTGTATGTCTATGAAAGTCATGACCATCTCTGATCCTGTCATGGAAGGACTAACTTGGGCATCCAGGCGTCTCCACCTTTGAGCATACTCTTTGAAAGACTCGTTAGACTGTTTCTTGATCTTGGTAATTTGATACCGATCAGGATACATCTGAGATTGAAAGCTGTATTGAGTGAGGAAAGCATGTGCTAGCTCTTCCCAGCTATGGATCTTTGAATTGTCTAATCTTGTGTACCACGAACGGGCTTCTCCAGTTAGACTCTTTTGGAACAATTGCATTCTGAGTTTTTCGTCCTCTGCATAAGATCCAAGTTCTCCAATAAACACCTTTAAATGTGTATAAGGATCTCATAACCCGTCATATTTTTCAAAGTCAGGAGTTTTAAACTTTTCTGGATAATGAACACAAGGGAAAATGCAAAGATCAGCATATGAAACACTCCTGTGTGTTGCAATTCCTTTGATAGCATGAAGGGTCTCTTCCATTTGGAGGACTTTCTTTTTGATGTCACCGGTGTCTGGATCTCCAGTGGGATGGGCAGCATCATGAGTTTTGTTGGTCGTATCCAACTGCAGTTCAGGTATTGTAATGACCTGGGTTCTCCTTTGTGTGGAGGATTCAGTATGCACGGGTATTTTTGGACCCTGATTGGACTGGTGTAGTTCTTTGAGTAGAACAACCAAATCTGTAATTTTTTTCCTTAATCCATCGAATTCTTTGCGAGAAACTGGATTAAGTTCAGTCTGGTCAGATGACGACATAATTGACTGTAAGCCTGTAGCCTTTTTGGATTTTGACCGGGTACTAGGTCCGATTGGTTCCTTGGGAAAGAATTGCATAGTTTAGTCCTTAGGGAATATGTGTATAATAACATGTTATGTCATGCATCCATTTTAGGAATTTTATCCTGCAAAATGGATGTCAGCTGTTTGTAGCATTAAAATATTTATGTGTACATATTTCTTCATATTTCTCATTACATGGAGATAGGTATTGAATGTAATTACAAGTAATTGTGTTTACAAGTAATTGAAATGAGAGAGCATGAAGAGACTTTCCTCCATTTTGGGTTTATTAGAGGCTGACCTATCTTAGGTTACTCTCGCGTCTTTTTGGCATGAAGGTTCCCAAATCATCGCAATTTATTCAACGGGAAATTAATCCATTCTTTCAACTAGAGAAAATTTGGGTGGTGCCTTTCCTGAGCCTCGGGGAATTAGTCTTCCCACGAGTCCAGTAATCAAACACCGACGGGATAGCCTCCTGGTGGAGGGACCACACAACATACATTCACATACATCGCGTCTCACCGTATGAAAATGATGACATGTACAAAGCAGTAATATCATAAGCAGATATGGTACGAAGTACTAATATCACAAGCAGATATGGTGCGAAGCACTAAGTGCAATCAAGAAATGCATTCGTGCACATTCATCAAATGTAAATGCAACATCCACACACAAGTAGATATGATTTTGAAAAAGATTGTAATAGCGGCTTAAGTCCTCTTCTTTGGAGTACCAGCAGAGTCGCCACCGTCGGCGTCGCTGATTTTTAGATGCCCATTTCCTTACTTGTTCTTTGGTGTTCTCATTTTAGGTGAGATTTATTTAAAAAACAAGTGAAAAAGGTCTCATATGTATAATGTCGATGATGGATCGTTAAGAGTCGCCATTGGTTTTTAAATGGTTGTACCAACACAACCGAGAAAAGGTTTGCACATTGACCCAAAGTGTGACAACTCGCTAAACAATTCGTCGGTGAAACAGAGATTCATTAGGGTCCGTGGGACTTGATTATGCGGAGGAAGGTGTTAGTCACCCCAACATCCGTGTTACCACTTTCCGGTGACCACCTCTTTTCAAGAAACTATTATCCTAATGTGTGTGTGTGTGGGTCAATGTGCTGTTATTTGGAAGTAGTGCGAGGCCTCGTTCGTACCTATATACACAGGGTTTGAATTTATGGAAAAATTCAATTTTAAGCAAGATATGGCAGTGATGTTTTATAAAATAGGTTTTTCAAACCCTGATACTTAATAGTAATTAAGACCTTTTACACTCCCATTTTATTAAGTGTTCGACTTGATTGATTTTATTTTACAGATGCGAAGCATCCGTACAAAAATAATGTACAAAATAAGGCCGACTTCCTCATGGGTATGGAAACCATCTGAGGAAATTCAGACACCGCAGAATAATTTACAAGCTGCTTACAGCTGAAAATGTCCATCACAGGAACCGAATCTAGATCCAATGGGCTGAATCTGTGATCACATGATTCCTAGTCGCACAAGATATTACAATTTGTATGAAAGCAGTAAGTAGGTATATATATAAAAGCTGTAAATATATATTTATAGACATGATCACCAACCACGAAGCACCTCCATGGGGGATCAAAAATGTAAATAAAGTTGTAAAAGCTATCAACCGCCACGGAGGAAACTCCAGGCGGGACGAAACGTAAATAAAGCTGTAAATATAGTCAACAGCCATGAAGGAAACTACAGGCGGGACAAAATGTTAAAAAAGATGTACAAAGCGATCAATTGCCACGAAGTAAACTCCAGCGACGTAAACGTAAAAAAGTCAGAAATCGATCAACCACCACGAAGTAAACTCTGTGTGGGACGAAATATATATATATATATATATATATATATATATATATATATATATATATATATATATAAAAGTAAATAAATCTGCATCAAGTCTAGGCTCATCGAGCATGACTCAACACACGCTAATATATATAAGTATATATATATTAAAGCAAATAAACGCCTCGAATATCAAGTCTAGGCTCATCAAACAAATTCAACACACAGTTCATATATATAGGTATATATATATATATATATATATATATATATAAACAAATAAAACGCCCGATCAAGTTCAGGCTCAATCGAGGCATAACTCGATACTGTTAGTCCAGATATATAAATATATATATATATATATATATATATTATAAGACCCCAAATTATTAATAAATGAAATTTATTTTCCTCTATTTATTATTTTGAAATAGTAAGGGTTGATTTGATTAATGTGGTTAATTATGGGTAAAATGCGCAAATATTTTAAATAAGCAGGTGGTTATAAAATATTCATTGTTGTCGGGGAATATTCGTTTGGTCGTGGAATATTCTTGCTGTCGGAGAATATTCGTACGACGGTACAGTCTTTTGTGGGCCCCATAATAGAAAGCGATTGGATGAAGAAAATGACAAGTATAAGTTGTTTATAAATAACGGCGTAGTGGTTACCGTTAACACTGTTGGAATACCCGGTGGTTAAAACACGATGTACTGGCGTTGTTGCATAAGAAGACTGCGGTATTACACCAATTATTGATTCTTACGTAAGAAGGCACTACTCAATAATTTTTAGTAGTTATCGCTCAAGATATTTTATTTTATTGATTCAATAATTGTTTGCGTTGATATTTTATATTATCGTTGTTTCAATAATTGTCACTACACAAGATTTTCCATTATCAAAGCAATAATTCATATTATCTGAATAATATTATTAGAAAACATTATTGGCAATGTCTAGAAAGTTCTGTCTAAGGAGAGGTTTGGTCACCTAATTGCACGCCAGTAAAGAGAAATCCTTATTGAAGCCCCGCTTCCAGGGAACTACCGTTGCCAAGATCGTGATTCTGTAATATTATTTGTGAATAATTAATTATTGATTTATATGATGAGGAAAATATTGATTTTATGTGGATATATATGGAGAAAATTTTTAAAGTGACAAATGTTGAAAAATGATATTTTATCTTTTCTGATAAAATAATTTATTATTATATTTTAATAATATAATAATGGTGATATTTTTACAATGAATGTGGGATATATGAGTATGAGGAGGAAGAGTATTTTTATTGCATTAAATGATTAACACATGTTTTGTGTGTTTGGTGGACCCCATTTCTTGATCGAAATTTGATTATAAACAGTAAAATCGCTATTTATGGATTTCGGTCAATTTCTGTTTGGAATTTGGAAAAATTTTCTTCTGATAAGTTGTAGAGAATTGAATTTCCTATAAAACATTGCGAGATTCGAATTTTCTGATAAAAAGGCTATTTATTATGAATTATTGAGGTTCCGAAGTTCCGAAATAATTAAATTTTGGAAGTTTTAAATATTTTTGTTTAGAAAAACGTTTTTGTCATTATGGTGGACTATTTTGGTGGCTGAAATCAGATTTAAAGGTGTGCATTTGAATAAGTTTTGAAAATATTATTAATTTATTAAATTTTCTGCTTTGGTGTTCTAAGCATTTTCCTATAAATAGGGTGCTTAGGTTAGAATTGAAAATCACACCAGAAACTGAAGTTTTCTTTCTCTTTCTCTCTCGATATATTGAGCGCATTCTTGTGAGTATTTTAATACTTTGAGTGTTGATATACGGTGTAAGTTCAAGTCATAGCCTATATCCGGTGTTTCAACTAGAAGTACTGTCTTTACGAAATAAGGGATATTATTTTTTTTTAAAATGATATTATTTCTTCAATATCATTATGCCGAAATATTGGTTGGAACTTTTTATCAAATTTGGAACTTTTTCATGTCGGGATTACTATTCATGAGTTACTATTCACGAGTTACTATTCATGAGTTACTATTCACGAGTACTATTCACGAAGCATGATGATCTTGTTTGTGAAATTTCTATCTTTTAGTGTCGGAGTCAGTATTCATGTATACGACACTATTCACGTATACGACACTATTCATAAAAAAATTAAATTTTTATTTTTCATCCAAGATATCTATTATGGATACTAGTTTTGATTGTATCCATGTTTTGATCATTCTTGAATCTTACTCCACTACTGGTTATTTATGAAGTATTTTTGAACTTAGATTGTTTAAAGTATGAATCCTTAATATTTATTCTTTTCTTTCACTGGATTCATTTTCTTTAAAATATTTTTCATCATCCTTAGTCCTAAATGATGATATAATTGAATATCTTTGGCCTGTAGTGCAAAGATAAATGATTTCTGATGAATATCTTTGGCCCGTAGTGTAACGCCCCCAAAAATAGGTCCATTCCATCCAACCCATTCTGAGTCGCCAAATACATAGTACAAAAATAACTACAACTTTATTACAACAATTGTCGTGCAAAATACAACAACACATATGCTGTGAGTTTGAATACAAATATATATCAACTGTGACTACAGGCCAAAGATATTCATCAACAAGTCATCTTTGCACTACAGGCCAAAGATATTCATCAACAAGTCATCTTTACACTACTTTTTACCAAAGATATTCATCAATAATTGATCTTTACTTCACAGCCAAAGATATTCATATCTCAAAGAAATACATAATCATTTCAGAATTTATATAAACCATAATTATAACCATATATGTTGATCAATTCACCTTTGCACTTAAGCTAAAGATATTCAATTATAAATTTAATGGTCATGATCATACCAAATAACAATTCAACTTTGCACATCGCCAAAGAGAACCTATAGTCACGATCATACCAATAATCTATCCATCTTTACACTCAAGTCAAAGAGAAATATCACCATTAGGGTTATAAGAATGTTAAATATGATAATAAAATAATATAATCAACATATAGATTTAATCTTAAGAGTAAGATTCATAAATCAATGATCTCATAACACCTTAATCAAAATGTTATAAATCACTTAATAATCTCATAATCTAATATTATTAATACTACCACAATATTTTATTCATTTCTTAAACTTATAAATAATTTATTTTAATTGTTTACACTTTACTAATAAATGCATTTAATCATCTTAAAATGCCAAACTCATAAGATCTCATCACCAATAACCAAAATCCTCATCAAAAATCTGCATATACCTCATATATGATTCTCAAGCCATAAAATCATATTTTCTAATTTTCTTACTTCACATAACATATTTAATTCATTTACTTATAACTAGAACATTTTCATGAAAAATACCAAATTAGTTTTAAAAATATTTCTTTTATGGGATTTAGAAGAATATAGTCCAATATTGAATATATATTTTTCTCATAATTTTTAAAATTCATTTACTATTTTTCACATGGCCAAAACCACCGAATATTCAGACATTTATCATAAATTGTACTTTTATTCAAAAATTCTGAAATTTACACGGTATACTGATATTATATAGATGTACTCCCAATAAAAATTTCATCAATTTTGGAGTTAATCACAAGGAGTTATAAGCGGTAACTTTTAAAATAGTCTTTTCTCATAAAATTCATAACTCCCAATCTATACATCCAAAAAATGCCATTTTTGGACACAATCTATAAAACTCATCAAAATATCATTTTAAATTTTTTTCAGAATTTTTGAAGGTTTAAAAGAATTTCAAAATAATAACCCTTAAAATCCCTTATTATCCCTTACCTCAAAAGAGCAGTACCTCTGACTGGAATAACGCTGAACGAACTTGCACCGTATAGCAATACTCAAAGTATACTCAAAATGCTCACAAGAATACGCTCGATAATATAGAGAGAGAAAACTTCAGTTTTTGGTGTGAATTTCAATTATAACCTAAGCACTCTATTTATAGGAAAATGCTTAGAACACCAAAGTAGAATATTTAATTTAATAATAATATATATAAATCAAGATTCCTACGCCTCTAGAAATCTGATTTTAGCTTAATAAGCACATGCTAGGGCTTCCCACAAAACAAAAAACTTTTTTCACACTTTAAATATTTTAAACTTCTAAAAATCAATTATTTTGGAGCTTCGGAACTTCAATAATTTATAATAAATAGCCTTTTTATCCGAAAATTCAATCTCGTGAGGTTTTATAGGAAATTCAATTCTCTACAACTTTATAGAAGAAAGTTTTTCCAAATTCCAAATGTAAATTGACCCGAAATCCACAAACCAGACGATTTTACAAAATATAATCAAATTTCAATTCAAGAAATGGGGTCCAATTTATGTTTAACATGTTTTAAACATTTTGGTAACAAAATACTCTTCCTCCTCATATACTCATATATCCCACATTCATCGTAAAAATATCACCATTATTATATTATTAAAAATATAATAATATATTTAAATGAATTATTTTATCGTAAAGATAAAATATTAATTTTCAACAATTGTCACATTAAAAATTTTCTCCATCTATATCCACATAAAATGAATATTTTCCTCATCATAAAAATCAATAATTAATTATTCACAAATAATATTATATAATCACAATATTGACAACCAGTGCGGCTTCCTGTGAAAGAAAGTGCTTTCCAATAAGAATTTCTCCTTCTCAAGCGCCAAGAATTAGGTGACCAAACCTCTCATTGACGTAACTTTCTAGACATTGCCAATAATGCTATCTAATAATATTATTCAAATAATATGAATTATTGTCAGATAATGGAAAATACCGTAGTGACAATTATTGAAACAACAAGAATATAAAATATCAATGCAACAATTATTGAATCAATAAAATAAAATAATCGAACAATAATTATTCATTATAATTATTGAGTAGTGTCTCTTCACGTAAGAATCAATAATTGGTGCAATACCGCAATGCTACCGTGTTTTTAACCAATTTAGTATTTTAACAAGATTAATCAGAATAACCACGCCTGCCATTTATAAACAACTTATATTTGTCGCTTTCTTCATCCAATCGCTTTCACATATGGGGCCCACACAAGGTCATACTAATGCATTTGGATATTCTTCTACAAAAAGAATATTCTACTTACCAAACGAATATTCTCCACACAACAATGAACATTTTATAGCCACTTGCATTATTTTTGAAAAAATTTCATATATCACCCTTAACTTTAACTTTTATCAATTTAACCATTTACCAATTGTAATTATAAGAAAAATTGAATACTTTTATTTCATAAAATTCGGTCTTACAATCTCCCTCCTTATGAAATTTCGTCCTCAAATTACGTACACAGTATTTCAAAGAGTTGAGAATACCTTGCTTTCATTTCGATTCCATCTTCCCTGCCATCATAATTTCTCTAATGCTCATCTCCTCAGTATTTTAGATATCATTCTAGAATACAACTTCAAAACAAGGGTTAATTGAACAAATTAACATATCACATAATATCCCGATATTATGATGACCAACAAATAAGCTTTAGGTAGGACACACTAGCGAAGGATTTACTCATCTCTCCCCTCCTAGTTCTATTCCCCGATCTCCGCCAGAGATCATATCCCTAAGCTCTGATACCAAATGTAACGCCCCCAAAATAGGTCCATTCCATCCAACCCATTCTGAGTCGCCAAATACATAGTACAAAAATAACTACAACTTTATTACAACAATTATCATGCAAAATACAACAACACATATGCTGTGAGTTTGAATACAAATATATATCAACTGTGACTCATGTCCCAACCGTGGACAACACCTCATGATGACACCTTACATAAAGGTATAGTCGAAAACCTGCTTTTAGAAATTAGAATCTTTGGGAAGTGCTCAAGGAAACCTTCATATGGGAGGCCATGCGTCTAGGTTATTATAGATATATATGGCCATACGTAATTATCCTCGGTTGACCTAATAGACCCCAAAGAAAAACGAGAAGATTACTATCATATTCTTCCCAATGGCGAGTCTTCTCTTGACATATCATTATCTCCACCGCCTCTAATTGAGAGTTATATTTCAAATAGACTCCAAGATCATATAGATAGTCTTTGGTAGATATACCTAGCAAGTGGATAGGCACAACCTCGCCTTATGATGACACGAGGTTGTATGTCATTAGACATCTTGTATGATAGTGGCAAAACACCCTTCCAAGTTAAATTCACCTCACCTCAACATCTATAGACCACCGCTTCTCTATTCCTTGTTATTCCCCGCCGACCCAAATTTACACTTTTATTACCCTCGAAAGGAATTGTGAAGCAAAAGGGTGAGCACAACTAGCTCAAGAAAGAATATCATGACTAAAGATAAATAAATTATCAATAGCCTTCAACAGTAATAAATTAGAGATTTAGAACATATGGTAGATGATAAAACTTTTCAACCATAGTTGCAGCGGAACGAGCAATCCATTAGAAGAGTATAATAGACTATAAAGTCTATTATCTTCTCCATGTTAAAAGTCCACCAACAATGTTTTATCCTCGACATCAATCAACAATTCCTCGCCCACAATCACATGTATAACTCAGATCGTAATTGTAGTTCTAAATTCTTTTTTACATCCAAGACAAAGATAATTTTCATCACCAAAACATCAAAGATTATGGTTATACCAAATCACAGCTTATGTTCATAATCCTATTAATAAATTCATCTTTGCACTACTACCAAAGATATTCATCAACAAGTCATCTTTGCACTACGTGCCAAAGATATTCATCAACAAGTCATCTTTACACTACTGGACCAAAGATATTCATCAATAATTGATCTTTGCACTTTCTGTGTCAAAGATATTCATATCTCAAAGAAATACATAATCATTTCGAATTTATATAAACCATAATTATAACCATATATGTTGATCAATTCACCTTTGCACTTAAGCTAAAGATATTCAATTATAAATTCAATGGTCATGATCATACCAGTCAACAATTCAACTTTGCACTCATCGCCAAAGAGAACCTATAGTCACGATCATACCAATAATCTATCCATCTTTACACTCAAGTCAAAGAGAAATATCACCATTAGGGTTATAAGAATGTTAAATATGATAATAAAAATAATATAATCAACATATAGATTTAATCTTAAGAGTAAGATTCATAAATCAATGATCTCATAACACCTTAATCAAAATGTTATAAATCACTTAATAATCTCATAATCTAATATTATTAATACTACCACAATATTTTAATCATTTCTTAAACTTATAAACAATTTATTTTAATTGTTTACACTTTACTAATAAATGCATTTAATCATCTTAAAATGCCAAACTCATAAGATCTCATCACCAATAACCAAAACCCTCATCAAAAATCTACATATACCTCATATATGATTCTCAAGCCATAAAATCATATTTTCTAATTTTCTTACTTCACATAACATATTTAATTCATTTATTCACAACTAGAACATTTTCATGAAAAATACCAAATCAGTTTTAAAAATATTTCTTTTCTGGGATTTAGAAGAATATAGTCCCATATTGAATGTATATTTTTCTCTGAAATTTTAAAATTCATTTACTATTTTTCACATGGCCAAAACCACCGAATATTCAGACATTTATCATAAATTGTACTTTTATTCAAAAATTCTGAAATTTACACGGTATACTGATATTATATAGATGTACTCCCAAAAAAAATTTCATCAATTTTGGAGTTAATCACAAGGAGTGATAAGCGGTTACTTTTAAAATAGTCTTTTCTCATAAAATTCATAACTCCCAATCTATACATCCAAAAATCGCCATTTTTGGACACAATCTATAAAACTCATCAAAATATTATTTTAAATTTTTTTCAGAATTTTTGAAGGTTCAGAAGAATTTCGAAATAATAACCCTTAAAATCCCTAACTATCCTTTACCTCAAAAGAGCAGTACCTCTGACTGGAATAACGCTGAACGAACTTGCACCGTATAGCAATACTCAAAGTATACTCAAAATACTCACAAGAATACGCTCGATAATATAGAGAGAGAAAACTTCAGTTTCTGGTGTAAATTTCAATTATAACCTAAGCACTCCGTTTATAGAAAAATGCTTAGAACACCAAAGCAGAAAATTTAATTTAATAATAATATATATAAATCAAGATTTCTACGCCTCTAGAAATCTGATTTTAGCTTAATAAGCACATGCTAGGGCTGCCCACAAAACAAAAAACTTTTTTCACACTTTAAATATTTTAAACTTCCAAAAATCAATTATTTCGGAGCTTCGGAACTTCAATAATTCATAATACATAGCCCTTTTATCCGAAAATTCGAATCTCGCGTGTTTTTATAGAATATTCAATTCTCTACAACTTTATAGAAGAAAGTGTTTCCAAATTCCAAACAGAAATTGACCGAAATCCACAAACAGACGATTTTACAGCTATAATCAAATTTCGGTCCAAGAAATGGGGTCCACCGACATGTTTAACATGTTTTAAACATTTTGGTAACAAAATACTCCTCCTCCTCATATACTCATATATCCCACATTCACAAATAAAAATATCACCATTATTATATTATTAAAAATATAATAATATATTTAAATAAATTATTTTATCGTAAAAAGATAAAATATTAATTTTCTACAATTGTCACATTAAAATTTTTCTCCATCTATATCCACATAAAATGAATATTTTCCTCATCATAAAAATCAATAATTAATTATTCACAAATAATATTACATAATCACAATATTGACAACCAGTGCAGCCTCCTGTGAAAGAAGCGGCTTTCAATAAGAATTTCTCATTACTAAGCAAGTAATTAGGTGACCAAACATCTCCTTGATGAACTTTTTAGACATTGCCAATAATGCTTTATCTAATAATATTATTCAAATAATATGAATTATTGCTCGATAATGGAAAATCTTGTGTAGTGACAATTATTGAAACAACGAAAGAATATAAAATATCAATGCAACAATTATTGAATCAATAAAATAAAATCTTTGAGCGAAAGAATTATCATGTAACAATTAGTGAGTAGTGTCTTCACGTAAGAATCAATAATTGGTGCAATATCGTGTGCTATTGTATTTTAACCACTGAGTATTTTAACAGTATTAATGGTAACAACTACGCCGTCATTTATAAACAACTTATATTTGTCGTTTTCTTCATCCAATCGCTTTCCTACGACCAAACGAATATTCTCCAACAACAAAGAATATTTTATAGCCACTTGCATATTTTTGAAAAAATTTCATATATCACCCTTAACTTTAACTTTTTATCAATTTAACCATTTACTGATTGTAATTATAAGAAAAATTGAATACTTTTATTTCATAAAATTCGGGGTCTTACACGTAGTGCAAAGATGAACAGGTGTTTAGATGAACATGACCAACTGATGAATATCTTTGGCCTGTAGTGTAAAGATGAATATTTGATTCCAGATATATATTGATTGATGTTACAGGGATAAAAGATAGACGATGAACTTTTAAATTCATATATAGAAAATAGTAGTTTGTATTCTCTACTTAACTCTTCTAATGAATTATTATTTCGGCTGTGAATATTGATTTAAAACTTGTTGTCTATTGTATTCTATTAGATTTTTCCCTGTTGAAGACTAACGATAATTTGTTCTGTATTATCTTAGTCATAATGTTCTTTACTGGGCTAGTTGAGCTCACTCTTTTCCTTTTTGTTCCATTTTTCTTCTCAGGAGGCGAGAATGTAGCGAGTATTAGTCGGGGTATGAAATGATGGTTCTAGAAGTTACTTTAGTAGTCCTCAACCATTTTTGTAAAATAATGTATCAATAATTGAAATAAGGACTTAGTTGAGTGTGGATATTGTCTAGATGACAATATTTGTATTTAAACTCACAGTTTTTATGTTGTATTGATAAAGTTGTAGTTGTTTTTGTACCATGTATTTTGACGACTCAGAATGGGTGTTGTATACCTATTTAGGGGGCATCACAGTTGGTATCAGAGCTTAGGGATATGGTCTCTGGCGAAGATCGGGGAATAGTACTAGGAGGGGAGAGACGAGTAATCCTTCGCTAGTATGTCATACCTAAGCTTAATTGTTGGTCTGTTGAAGTATATGGTTAATATGTGATATGTTAATTTGTTTAATTAACCTTTGTTTTATGGCAGTATTTAAGAATGGCAGCTGAGAATATTAACGGTGGAGTTAATGAAACCGTGGAAACACCTTTAATCACCACCCAGGGGAACGTGCAACAGGAAGGCAATATTCCTCCTGTAAACAACACCACTAAACAGACGATGAACGATGGGATGTTTAGGATCTTTTTGCAGTTCATGCAAAACCGCACGAGGAGACTCGTGTACGTATTAATCGGTGGAAATGATAGCAACGCGCAGCTTATCACGGCCAAGCAGTTCAAAGAGTTGAGACCACCAGAATTTAAGGGAAAGCCGGATCCGATCATGGCGGAAACGTGGGTCAAGCAAATTACCAAGATATTTGATGTCTTGGGATGCACGGAGGAACAGAAGGTTCCATTCGCCACCTTTTATGTTCCATGGTGAGGCGATTATTGGTGGGAGTCTGTGAAACGTACCCAGCCTGCCGCACTCTGCATGTCTTAGAAACGCGTTTGAAACTTTTCAACGAAAAAATACTTTCCAAAGTATTCGCCATATGAAGGAGGTAGATTTTATTAGACTAGAACAAAACAACATGGCGGTGTCCCAATACGAGGAGAAGTTCGCGAGTTATCCGGTTTGCACCTCATTTGGTAGAGAATGAGGAACGAATGACGAGGATGTTTCGAGAGGTTTAAAACTTCGAGATTGAGCAATATCTTCTCTCATAAATTTTCTTTATATTCGGATGTTGTCAATGAGGGCTCAATTATTAGAGCGAGATAATGAAAGTACGTTCAACCAAGGACCGCAACTGTGGTCATACCGGGTGGCGGCGATTATCTGAACAATGAAAACCAATGGGAGGAAAACATTCGATTAAAAGCGGTAACCACTCTTATGGTAATCGTGGCCATGAAAATAGAAGAAGCGAGTCGGGGGGAGATTTTAAAAAGAGGAGATTCAACAATGACAATGTGAAGACATCAGCACCAGCAACAACTTGTTCCAAGGGAGAAGAACGACCACCGGTCATATGCTATAAGTGTAGAAAAGAAGGACATATCATTAAACCGCCCCTACAGTTTAAGGTATGTTATAAGCAGGGAAAGGAAGGGCATATCGCTTCGAGATTGCCTTTGTAGTGAAACCAAGTCCAACGGGATGATGACTCAAAAGGTTGTCCCGGAAAAGTCAAAGTCAGCGGTTCTGGAAGAGCATTTGTCGTGATCGTCAACATCGCGAGAACCCAAACGAGGTGATCACGGGTAAGCTAATCATAAATTCATGCGAAGTTTATACCTTATTAGATACCGGTGCTACCCATTCATTTATCTCTCCTGCTTGTGCTCAACGTTTAAACTTGACTCTGGAGAAATTAGACTTTGACCTATCTGTGGAAACTCCGTTAGGAGAAACTTTTATCACATCCACTGTTTATAAATCTTATTTGATCCAAGTTGGCACCATCATATTACCTGTTGACCGTATCTCTTTAAAGATACTTGCTTTTGATGTGATTTTAGGGATTGATTAGTTAACTACTCATCATGCCAAAATTGATTGTTTTCGTAAGGTTGTTAGTTTTCATATTCCTAATCAACCTGTTGTGCGAATTCAAGCAACTAAACTATTAAAATCAATCACTATCAGATCAAGTCATAAAGCTATTCGTTTATTGAAAAATGGATGTCAAGCTTTCTTAGCCCATGTTACGGATTTGAATAAAGACACGTCAGATTTGAATAATATTCCTATTGTTATTGACTTTCCTGACGTATTTCCTGAAGAACTTCCCGGTCTACCACCAGAACGTGAAGTTGAATTCTTTATTGACCTTGAACCTAGTACAAAGCCCATTTCTAAAACCCATATCGAATGGCTCTATTGAACTTGGGGAGTTAAAGGTCCAACTACGAGGAGTTGTTGGACATCGGTTTCATTCGTCTAGTACATCTCCTTGGGGTGCTCTGTTTTATTTGTAAAGAAGAAAGACGGGAGTATGCGACTTTTGTATTGACTATCGAGAATTGAACCATGTCACTATCAAGAATAGGTATCTGCTACCTCGCATTGATGACCTGTTTGACCAGTTGCAAGGAGCACAATTCTTTTCAAAAATCGATCTTCGCTTACGGATATCATCAATTTGAAGGTTAAAAGCGAGGATATTCCGAAGATCGCCTTGAGAACTTCGATGACGGCATTATGAATTCCTAGTCATGTCTTTTGGATTGACTAATGCTCCTGTTGCTTTCATGGATATGATGAACCGAGTATTTAAGGAATATTTGGATAAGTTCGTTGTTGTCTTTATTGATGACATCCTCATCTATTCTAAAAGCCGTGAAGATCATCAGTGTCATTTGAAGCTGGAACTGCAAAGGCTTCGTGATAACAAGCTATATGCCAAGCTGAAGAAATGCGAGTTCTGGCTTGAGGAAGTAGCATTCCTTGGGCACATGGTGTCAAAACATGGAGTGTCTGTTGACCCAGCGAAGATTGAAGCAATACAAAGTTGGGAGCAACCAAAGACGGTGACCGAAGTACGTAGCTTTTTGGGCTTAGCTAGTTATTATCGGAGATTTGTGGAAGGATTTTCTAGAATTGCTACTCCGTTAACTCAGCTGACTCGTAAAGATACAAAATTCATATGGAGCGAGGAATGCGAGAAGAGTTTCCAAGATCTCAAGAGGAGACTCATTTCGGCACCTGTTTTGACAATACCATCTGGTTTGAATGGATTTGTTATCTACAGTGATGCTTCAGGTAAAGGGTTAGGATGTGTTCTCATGTAATGTGGGAAAGTCTAGCAGTCGTTTTTGCGCTAAAGATCTGGAGGCACTATCTATATGGGGAGAAAGTGGAGATATATTCAGACCATAAAAGCCTCAAATATTTCTTCACCCAAAAGGAACTCAACATGCGGCAACGATGTTGGCTCGAGCTGTTGAAAGACTACGAACACACCATTCAATACCATCCTGGAAAAGCAAACGTGGTAGCTGACGCGTTGAGTAGAAGATCATATGCAGGAACGAGTGCGATGATGTCAAATATACGCATAGAACCGACTTTAATCGAAAAAGTTAAAGTTGCTCAAGCCACAGACCCGGAGTTGATGCGTATGAAGAAGAAAGTGCAAGAATGTGCTATTCCAGAAGCAAGAATCGATGAAGAAGGAATACTTCGAGTCCACTCCAGACTTTGTGTTCCTAACGATTTTGATTTGAAGTACAAGATCATAATGGAGGCGCATAATACACCATTTGCAATCCATCCTGGAAGTACCAAAATGTATCGTGATCTTCGACATACATTTTGGTGGAACAATATGAAGAGAGAGATTGCAAAGTTTATCTCGAGGTGTTTAACTTGTCAACGTGTAAAGGCGGAGCATCAAGTGCCAAAAGGTCCATTGCAACCACTTGAGATTCCGAAATTGAAGTGGGAACACATTACCATGGATTTCGTTACGGGTCTTCCGACGGTTTCTTAAGGCATAAATGCTATTTGGGTTATTGTTGATAGATTAACCAAAATCGCTCATTTCTTGCCGTCTGGAGACTTATTCCCTTGAGCGTCTTGCTCGTATATGTACGTAGATGAGATTGTGAGATTGCATGGCATGCCAAGATCCATAGTTTGGATCGTGACCCAAGATTCACTTCAAGATTTTGGGTTAGCTTGCAAAAAGCTATGGGCACGCAGATTTACGATTTAGTTCGACATACCATCCTCAAGCAGAATGGGACACTCGAGAGAGGACTATTCAAACTCTTGAAGATCTATTAAGACTCTATGTCCTAGACTTCAAAGGGAGTTGGGATAAGTATTTACCATTGGTGGAATTCTCCTACAACAACAGTTACCAGGCAAGTATAGGTGTGTCTCCATTGGAAGCATTGTATGGACGAAAGTGTCGCTCTCCAATATGTTGGGATGAGGTGGGTGAAGCAACATTGTTGGGACCCGAGTTAGTACGTATGACTACGAAAAAGATCCAAATGATTCGACAACGTATACAAACGGCACAGGATCGACAAAAGAGTTATGCGGATCTTCATCGAAAGGACGTGGAATTTAGTATTGGGGATCATGTATTGTTGCGAGTGGCTCCATGGAAGGGAGTTACAAGATTCGAAAAGAGAGGAAAGCTCAATCCACGATTTATTGGTCCATTTCAAATTCTTGAACGAGTAGGAAATGTGGCCTATAGACTCGCGTTACCTCCAAGTATGTCTCGTGTTCATAATGTTTTTTATATATCTGTGCTACGTAAATATGTGAAAGACCAAAATCACGTTACTGAGTTAGAACCGGACGAGATAGCCGAAGAATTAACGTACGAAGAGGTACCTGTCAAGATCTTGGATAGGAAAGAGCATGTCCTACGCACGAAGGTCATACCACAAGTTAAAGTTTTGTGGAGAAACCATGCTATTGAGGAAATGACCTGGGAGTTGGAAACGGAAATGAAAGCGAGGTATCCTCATCTTTTCAAAACACCAGGTACGTACGTCAATTTCGAGGACGAAATTTCATAAGGAGGGGAGGTTGTAAGACCCCAAATTATTAATAAATGAAATTTATTTTCCTCTATTTATTATTTTGAAATAGTAAGGGTTGATTTGATTAATGTGGTTAGTTATGGGTAAAATGCGCAAATATTTTAAATAAGCAGGTAGTTATAAAATATTCATTGTTGTTAGGGAATATTCGTTTAGTCGTGGAATATTCTTTAACGTGGGGAATATTAAATGCGACGGTACTTGATCTTTTATGGGCCCCCATAACGGAAGCGATTGGATGAAAAAACGACAAGTATAAGTTGTTTATAAATAATGGCGTAGTGGTTACCATTAACCTTTGTTAGAATAAATTGGTTAAAACACGATGTCTGCGTTATTAGAAGATGCTTGCAGTATTGCACCAATTATTGATTCTTACGTGAAGGCACTACTCAATAATTGTTACGATGAATTCTTTATTAAGTATTTTATTTTATTGATTCAATAATTGTTGCGTTGATATTTTATATTACTGTTGTTTCAATAATTTTCACTACACAATATTTTCCATTATCAAAGCAATAATTCATATTATCTGAATAATATTATTAGAAAATATTATTGGTAATGTCTAGAAAGTTCTGTCTAAGGAGAGGTTTGGTCACCTAATTGCGCGCCAGTAAGGAGAAATCATTATTGGAAAGCCCTCTTTCTGGGAACTACACAGTTGCGATCCTGTGATTATGTAATATTTTTTGTGAATAATTATTTATTGATTTATATGATGAGGGAAATATTGATTTTATGTGGATATAGATGGAGAAAATTTTTAAAGTGACAATTGTTGAAAAATAATATTTTATCTTTTCTGATAAAATAATTTATTATTTTATTTTAATAATATAATAATGGTGATATTTTTACAATGAATGTGGGATATATGAGTATATGAGGAGGAAGAGTATTTTTGTTGCATTAAATGATTAACACTTGTTTTGTGTGTCGGTGGACCCCATTTCTTGATCGAAATTTGATTATAGCACAATAAAATCGCTTGGCTTATGGATTTCATCAATTTTCGTTTGGAATTTGGAAAAACTTTATTCGTAAAGTTGTAGAGAATTGAATTTCCTATAAAAGATGCGAGATTCGAATTTTCTGATAAAATGTGTATTTATTATGAATTATTGAAGTTCCAAAGTTCCGAAATAATTAAATTTTGGAAGTTTTAAATATTTTTGTTTAGAAAAACGTTTTTGTCATTATGGTGGACTATTTTGGTAAAAATCAGATTCAAAGGTGTGCGTGTATGAATAAGTTTTGAAAATATTATTAATTTATTAAATTTTCTGCTTTGGTGTTTTAAGCATTTTCCTATAAATAGGGTGTTTAGGTTAGAATTGAAAATCACACCAGAAACTGAAGTTTTCTCTCTCTTTCTCTCTCGATATATTGAGCGTATTCTTCTAAGTATTTTAATACTTTGAGTGTTGATATCTGATGTAAGTTCAAGTCATAACCTATATCCTGGTTTCAACTAAAAATCATCTTTACTGAAGTAAGGGATATTATTTTTTTTAAAAATAATATTATTTCTTCAATATCATTATGCCGAAATATTGGTTGAAACTTTTTATCAAATTTGGAACTTTTTCATGTCAGGGTTACTATTCATGAGTTACTATTTACGAGTACTATTCACGAAGCATGATGATCTTTTTTGTGAAATTTCTATCTTTTAGTGTCGGAGTCACTATTCATGTATACGACACCATTCACGTATACGACTCTATTCACGAATACGACACTATTCACAGAAAAATTAAATTTTCGTTTTTCGTCCAAGATATCTATTATGGATACTAGTTTTGATTGTATCCATGTTTTGATCATTCTTGAATCTTACTCAACTACTGGTTATTTATGAAGTATTTTTGAACTTGGATTGTTTACGAATCCTTAATATTTATTCTTTTGTTTCACTGGATTCGTTTTCTTTAAAATATTTTTCATCATCCTTAATCCTAAATGATGATATAATTGAATATCTTTGGCCCAGAGTAAAAAGATGAATGATTTCTGATGAATATCTTTAGCTTCAGTAGTGCAAAGATGAATGGTGTTTAGATGAACATGACCAATCGATGAATATCTTTGGCTCAGAGTGCAAAGATGAATATTTGATTCGAGATATATATTGATTAATGTTACGGGGATAAAAGATAGATTTATGAACTTTTAAATTCATATATAGAAGATAGTAGTTTGCATTCTCTACTTAATTCTTCTAATGAATTATTATTTCACTACGAATATATTGATTTAAAACTTGTTGTCTATTATATTCTATTAGATTTTTCCTGTTGAAGACTAACGATAATTTGTTCTTTATTATCTTAGTCATAATGTTCTTCTTCGGGCTAGTTGAGCTCACCCTTTTCCTTTTTGTTCCATTTTTTCTTCTCGGGAGGCGAGTGTAAAATGAGTACTAGTCGGGGTATGGAATGATGGTTCTAGAAGTTATTTTAGTAGTCCTCACCATTTTTGTAAAATAATGTATCAATAATTGAAATGAGGACTTAGTTGAGTGTGAATATTGTCTAGATGACAATATTTGTATTTAAACTCACAGTTTTTATGTTGTATTAATAAAGTTGTAGTTGTTGTTGTACCATGTATTTTGACGACTCAGAATGGGTGTTGTATACCTATTTTGGGGGCATCACACACACACACACACACACACACACACACACATATATATATATATATATACATATACAAACTGAAAGAAAACCACGGACCGAAGTTCGGGAAAATGCGCGTAACACGACTCTCAACGTGAAGAAGGGTGTGTGCAAAGATGAAGAGAAAGGCTTTAAAGTGTGTGAGAAGGCTTACAGTTGACTACCAAAGAAGACTTCTATATCTTTAAAGTGGGTAAACACTGGCTTTTGTAGGTACAAAAGTAGCTATATATGAGCTCACAGGTGTTTAAAATAAGAAAGTACACTATATTGGGTGAGTGTAAAGCAAATTGGGCAGGGCTTCCTCGTCGTTTTTCTCTTGCAAAATGGCCACCCCAAGCCCTCTATTTATAGAGGATGGAGCCGCTGAGCCGCGGGTGTACCAAAGGCAACCCGGGTGGGCTCGGGTTTCTCGGGTCGGGTCGTCTCGTACTACGTGCACTCAGGCACTGTAATGTCCACTCAAACTTTTAGAAGTGCAATTCGGGCATCCGATTGAGGTATACAGGACCTATTTCGGGTCGGGTCATCTTCTTTAACTTTTAACTTTCACTCAGGTTTCAATCGCCTGAGCTTCTACCTGAATGGCTTGAATCCCCCTTTGATGGGAAGGCGATGAATGATAATGTCCATGTATAAACCGACCATGTCTTCGTGAGACTATGCAAACACATCATGGAATAGGGTCAATAGAGTAACCATGTCATTCCTTTGGTTTGGAGTGAGTTCCGTACCAATCTGGACTTGTTTGGAGTTTTCTAAGGTTCCGAGGTTTAAAAGAGGTGGTTTGATCAAGATTTGGCTTGGGTTTGTCTTCGACCCATTTTTTGATCTCCTGAGGTATCTCATTGTCATCTTATATTTCCATCAAGTCTGAGTCCAACTTTACATCAAAGTTACAGTCCTTATGGAGAATAGGCACCTCATCAGCAAGTATAGGCACATCTAAATTCGAGTCCTGAAACAAAATATGCTTTCACTTAGTATATAACACTGGTTCAATCACACAAAGTGTTAGCTTTGAATGACAAAAGTAATCATAGCTAATCTTGTATGCAAAAAGTAAGCAGTTATTGATATCTACAAGGTAGAGAGAGTTTATTCCCTTTTTACCCTCGTCGGCTAATGCAAGGAGTGTTGCTTCAATTGTCGAGGGCAAAGTCTTGGTGGACTGCAGTGATGGAGGGGCTATCATCAACCTCCTTCTCCCGAATGATGACCATTACGCCTGGGAAATCATCGTCTGGGGTGTATCTGTTGGTATGTTCATCATGAACGATGATGCGTATACCGGACATCATCCGTATGACATCTTGTTTGATTCTTCGTTCCTCTTCTTCCACTGCGGGATTTGGAACAACAATTTCTTTCTCCTTCATCGGTACCGACTTGGGAAATAACATAGCCATTTCATTGGCTGGCACCTTTACTGGAGGTTGTGCGGACTCAGAGTTTGAAGGCGAAGCCAAACGCCACATGATTGAAGCTGAAGGAATCTGCTGATGCTTATGAGGATTCCTGTGACTAGAGCTGGCAGAATAGCCTAGTCCAGCTGTTCCAGCTTGCTTGATTAATCGAATGGGGTCCTTGATACCCTGGTAATCTTTACCCAACCCTTGTCCCAGTTTATGACCTAACGACATCATTTCTTGAGTGGCTGACATTACCTCGGCAGAGATCTTAGGTTCGGGAAATGGTGCTCCAATAGCGTGGTATTGGGTGTTGCTTATTTCAAAGCATGAAAAGCCCATCGTTCTACGTCTCAGATTAGCATTGATGAAACAGCATGTCCCGTGATGAGGAATCTCTGGTTCGGCGTTGATCGTGACCGTTATTATTGATGATGTATTTCAATTGTTGGTAAAGAGTAGAGGGGATCTTGACCATATGAATCCATGGTCGCCCCAAGAGCAAAGTATCCTGAATCTATCTTGAGCACATGGAAAGATCGCGCAGAATGTGTGAAGACCAATTTAGATTAAGCGAATTCTATTACTTGATCGGAGTTACTGGCGGGCTCCATCAAAAAGCCTTGATGATAGTATGGCTACTCTCAATTCTATTGAGATTGATATTCATCTTCACCAAGGTAGCGTGTGGGCGGATATTCGATATGAACCTCCATCTATTAAGACTCCGACTACCATATATCCAGGAGGACAAGACCGCGATGTGCAATGGTTTGCAATGACCGGTCCCTTCGGGCGGTATGTCATCATCAGTGGAGGATATCACATTATTGTTGAATATGTGATCAACAATGTGTTGAAACTTTTCCGTATCCACTGATGTCGAGAGATAGGCTTCTTCTAGAATCTTTAACAAGATCTTCCGGTGATTCTCGAAAGTTAGGACCAAGTCCAAAATTGATATTTGTTGTGGAGCTTCTTTCAAGCTTAAAACCACCGTAGCTTCATTATGACCCACAGCGCGGAGGAATTTTTCAATCTTCTCCATGGGTATTTTCCCCTTTGATTTGGTGGTGGGCTTCATCACCCTATGGGGTAGATACAGTGGATTTTCCTTCGACACTGCAGCAGTTGTATGTGAGGTGGATCTTTCACCTTCTCCATAATTCCACGGAACCTTACGCAAGCTAACAATAGGATATTGTGCTCTGCATGACATGTTGATTGGCTCGGGAGCGACCACTTTCAAAGGATCGTTTCCTCCTTTGAGCTAAATTATTGGTGTTGTGAGTAAGTATTAATCCCCCAGCTTCAGTGGATATAACTGCTACCACACTTTTCCACTTAGTAGGGCCTGCATTCTCACTTGCACGCAACACAGTGTCGTTATCTGCCAAGTGCAGTACACCATTGTTGATTAGATTTTGAATAAGGTGGCGGAGTGCCCAGCATTCTTCTATTCTGTGACCACGAGACTGAGAGTGATATTGACATACTCCATCAGAGTTGTACCGTCCCGAACGGGGGTTGATTGGAGGTAGAAGGGAACTGATCCTTCCTTCATTGATCAACGTATGAAGAATTTCCTCCATGGGTTGGCCCAAATAGGTGAATTCCCTTTTGTTGGCGAAATCCCGACGGGCTTTGGCATTTGCTCTCTTCGTCACTTTGTCTTCTAGCATTTCATTTTCTGAAAGTGACGAGGGAATATTCATGACAATAGGTAGGAGACTGGCATGCTCTTGGCTGATTAATTGCCGAGTCACTTGATGCTGATAAGTCACCAGTTCCGCCAATTGCTCAATTTGTTTGTCGAGAGCTTTGATCTTTCGTTCCATTGTGAATTGGAACTTGACATAATACCATCTGTCACCACCGTCTTTGAGGGTCTGGGAAGATTCACAGCTGAAGTTGGAATTCTGTCCATTGCTCCAATTGATCATGTTGACCTCTTTTTCTTTGTGTTGAGGAAGAAGGTTGTCTTGTACATGAGGTTGATCGGGTTTGGTGACTACGATCTCCCCGTTGTCTATCAGGTCCTGGATCTTGTGTTTCAAGGCCCAACAATCCGACGAGTATCATGTTCAGTGCCCGCATGATAAGCACATTTCTAGCGAAGATGAAACCCCATCCATTAGGGTTGGCTGGTGGAAGAAGATGCGTGATTTTCTTCTGTGTTGTTAGAAGATTTAAAATGTTCTCGAGGGTATCCCCTAAGGGTGTAAACACTCGCTGGCATTTGACTTCTCCACCTTTTGGTACTAAAGGGTTTGCAGACTGTGCTGGAAAGGGAGTGTAGTTTCTCCTTTGGATGGGCATATTTTGATTGCCTTTTTTCCCCTGTAGTATAAGGGAAACATCTTCTTCTTTCTTTTTATGGACCCTCCGGGGGTTGTTCCCATAATTTCCAGATTGGATGTGGTCTGCAACAACTTTGAGTGCAGCTAGGTCTTGAATCTTTTCTGACTTCAATCCCATCTGAGCCATCTCCCCATGTTTAACCATTTCAGAAAACGATTTACCGATGCCGGGTAAAACTCTCTCATAGAAGGGAGCTTCTTGTATGTCTATGAATGTCATGACCATTTCTGATTCTGTCATGGCAGGACTAACTTGGGCAGCCAGGCGTCTCCACCTTTGAGCATACTCTCTGAAAGACTCATTACACTGTTTCTTGATCTTGGTAATTTGATACCGATCAGGATACATCTGAGATTGAAAGCTGTATTGAGTGAGGAAAGCATGTGCTAGCTCTTCCCAGCTATGGATCTTTGAATTGTCTAATCTTGTGTACCACGAACGGGCTTCTCCAGTTAGACTCTTTTGGAACAATTGCATTCTAAGTTTTTCGTCCTCTGCATAAGATCCAAGTTCTCCAATAAACACCTTTAAATGTGTATAAGGATCTCATAACCCGTCATATTTTTCAAAGTCAGGAGTTTTAAACTTTTCTGGATAATGAACACAAGGGAAAATGCAAAGATCAGCATATGAAACACTCCCGTGTGTTGCAATTCCTTTGATAGTGCGAAGGGTCTCTTCCATTTGGAGGACTTTCTTTTTGATGTCACCAGTGTCTGGATCTCCAGTGGGATGGGTAGCATCATGAATTTTGTTGGTTGTATCCAACTGTAGTTCAGGTATGGTAATGATCGGGATTCCTCCTTGTGTGGAGGATTCAGTATGTACGAGTATTTTTTGACCTTGTGTAGACTGGTGTAATTCTTTTAATAGACCAGCCAAATCTGTAATCTGTTTACTTAATCCGTCGAATTCTTTAAGAGAAACTGGATTAAGTTCAGTCTGGTCGGATGACGACATGATTGACTGTGGGCCTGTTGCCTTTTTGGACTTTGACCGGGTGATAGGTCCGATTGATTCACTGTGAAAGACTTGCATAGTTTAGTCTTTAGGGGAGGTGTATAATAACATGCTATGTGATGTGTTCATTTTAGGGATTTTATCCTGCAAAACGGGTGCCAGCTATTTGTAACATGTATGTGGACACATTGCTTCATATTTCTCATTACATGGAGATATATATGGCATGAAATTACAAGTAATTGTGTTTACAAGTAATTGAAATGAGAGAGCATGAAGAGACTTTCCTCCATTTTGGGTTTATCAGAGGCTGACCTATCTTAGGTTACTCTCGCGGCTTTTTGGCATGAAGGTTCCCAAATCATCGCAATCTACTTGACGGGAAGTTAATCTGGTCTTTCAACAGGAGCGAATTTGGGTGGTACCTTTCCTGAGCCTCAAAGAATTAGTCTTCTCACGAGTCCAGTAATCAAACACCGACGGGATAGCCTCCTGGTGGAGGGACCACACAACATACATTCACATACATCGCGTCTCACCGTATGAAATGATGACATATGCGAAGCACTAATATCATAAGCAGTTTATAGTGCGAAGCACTAAGTGAAACAAGGAAATGCATTTGTATACATTCATCAAATGTAAATGCAACATCCACACACAAGCAGATAACAATTTTGAAAAGATTGTAATAGCGGCTTAAGTCCTCTTACTAGAGTCCCTAGCAGAGTCGCCACCTGTCGACATCGGGATTTTTGGATGTCCCTTTCCGTTACTTGTTCTTTGGTGTTCTCATTTTAGGTGAGATTTATTTGAAAAAATAAGTGAAAAAGGTCCGACATGTATAATGTCGACGATGGACTGTTAAGAGTCGCCAGTTGGTTTTTTAAATGGTTGTACCAACACAACCGAGAAAAGGTTTGCACATTGACTTAGTGATGTGACACTACTAAATGGGTCGGTGAAACAGAGATTCATTAGGGTCCGGGGACTTGGTTATGCGGGGGGAAGGTGTTAGGCACCCCTCGACATCCGTGTTACCACGGTGACCGCCTCTTTTCAAGAAACTATTATCTGAATGTGTGTGTATGTGGGTCAATGTTCTATTATTTGGAAGTAGTGTGAGGCCTCGTTCGAACCTATATACATAGGGTTTGAATTTATGTAAAAATTCAATTTTTAGCAAGATATAGCAATGATGTTTTATAAAAAGGTTTTTCAAACCTTGATGCTCAATAGTAGTTGAGACCTTTTACACTCCCATTTTATTAAGTGTGCGGCTTGGTTGATTTTTATTTTACGAATGCGAGGCATCCGTATGAAAATAATGTACAAAATAATGCCGATTTCCTCGTGGGTATGGAAACCATCTCGAGGAAATTGGAACAATTGAGAATAATTTACAAAGTCGCTTACATAATCAAGATGTCCATCATGGGAAACGAATCTAGATTCAATGGGATGAATCTGTGATCACATGATTCATAGGCTCACAAAACACTGCAGTTTATATGAAAGCAGTAAGCAGGTATATATATATATGCTGTAAATATATATATATAAAGACAGGATCACCAACCACGAAGCACCTCCATGGGGGATCAGAAATGTAAATAAAGCTGTTAAAAGCTATCAACCGCCACGAAGGAAACTCCAGGCGGGACGAAACGTAAATAAAACTGTAAATACGGTCAACCACCACGAAGGGAACTCCAGGCGGGACATAATGTAAATAAAGTTGTAAATACGGTCAACTGCCACGAAGTAAACTCCAGGCAGGACGAAACGTAAAGAAAGTTGTAAAAGCGATCAACCACCACGAAGTAAACTCCAGGTGGGACAATATATATATATAAAGGTAGAGTAAACGCACCGGATGTAAAATACAGGCTCATTGAACAGAGTCCGACCACAGTTAATATATATATATATATATATATATATATATATATATATATATACAGACTGAAATGAAACCACGGACCGAAGTCCGGGCAAAATCAAGCAACACGACTCTCAACGTGTAGAAGGGTGTGTGCAAAGATGAAGAGAAAGACTCTAAAGTGTGTGAGAAGGCTTACAGCTGACTGATAAAGAAGGCTTCTATATCTTTAGAGTGGTTAAACACTGGCTTTTGTAGGTACAAAAGAGGCTATATATGAGCTCACAGGTGTTTAAAAGGGGAAAGTACACTACATGGGGTAAGTGAAAAGCAAATTGGGCAGGGCTTCCTCGCTCTTCTATCCTTGAAAAATGGCCACCCCAAGCCCTCTATTTATAGAGGGGGGCCCGTGATGCCCAAAACATGGGCCCCATGGTGATCAAGATGTGTCGCTTATTATTCGCTCGGTGGCCATAACTTTCAATCCGGGAGTCTGATGGAAGCATGCCATACCATTCCGAAAAGCTCTTTCCGAGAGCTACACAATGACATATGATTTGACCTTTTTTGATTCTAGGACGATGGGTCCATGACCGAAATGGCATTCCCGGGTTTCTGTCAGGCAATCCGGTGATCCGTTTTGTGTAGTTTGCGCTCCGGAGTTAAGATATCGCTCTTGTGGGACTTCCTTTGAAGTATTTTGAGTGGAAATGAGTGTATTTGATTTGAAGTTAAGTTGAGTTGGCAAAATGACCATTTGCCCTCTCCCGGTTATCTCCTGGTTTTTTGTGATTATAGCGATGCGTTTCTCAGGGTTATCTCTGAGGTTGACTTGATGTTGACTTTGACTGTCCTCTGGGTTATCTCTGAGGTTGGCTTGACCTCCTGGGGCTATCTCCAGGCTTTGATCTTGATCCTCCAGGCTTATCTCCGAGGTTTGAAACTGACTTTCCCAGGATTATCTCCGAGGTTGGAACCTGATTTCCCGGGGCTATCTCCGGGGTTGGAAACTGGATCTCCCGGGGTTATCTTCGGGGTTTGAAGTTGATGTCGTAGTCCTCCAAGGTTATCTTTAGAGTGGGAAAAGACTCTTTTGCCCTCCTGCATGGTTAGTAACAGGAGAAGAAAATTTCGAGTTTCTACAATCCTATTTTCCAATTTTATTACTTCACATAACATATTTAATTCATTTACTTATAACTAGTTCATTTTCATGAAAAATACCAAATCAGTCCCAAAAATATTTCTTTTCTGAGATTTAGCAGAATATAGTCCCATCTTGAACATATATTTTTCTTAGAATTTTTAAAATTCATTTACTATTTTTCATATGGCTAAAAGTGCCGAATGTTTAGACATTTATCATAAATTGTACTTTTGTCCAAAAATTCCAAAATTTACACGGTATACTCCTGTTATATACATGTACTCCCAATAAAAATTTTACTAATTTTGGAGTTAACCACAAGGAGTTATAAGAGTTTACTTTTAAAATAGTCTTTTCCCATAAAATCCATAAATCTTAATCTATACATCCAAAAATTGCCATTTTTGGACACAATTTAGAAAACTCATTAAATTATCATTTCAAATCTTTCCAGAATTTTTTATTCCAACATAATAATAAAGAATGGAATAACAGAAGCTCTCTTCACGAATAAGAAAGAAAGAATACCCCTTACGAGTACAACAAATAATATCCCTTACGAGTACAACAAATAATATTCCCTACATTAAAAAGAAAAGTATTCCGACTGGTAGGGCGGAAATATACTTGAAGAAAACTTGCACTACGCTCAAAGCTTTCTTAAACTCTAAAGAAATACGCTCAAGATTATAGAAGAAGAACTCTCTCTATAGTTTTTCTCTCTAGAGTTTCAGCGAATTCGTAAGAAATAATGAAGGAATGAGCTTCTATTTATAGAAAATGGATTTGCATAGTAACTAACTTCGTGAATCGGTCCAGATTGATTTATTTTAATCGACTATTATATTTAAAGCAAAATCTTTTAAATAAAATATAATATATTCTATTTATAATCTAATAAAACGAATAACTTTATAAAAGAATTTACTATGTAAACACTATGCAGTACTATGCAAACACTATAAATAATAAAATATAATATATTCTAATTATTGTCTAATAAAATAGATAACTTTATAAAAGTATTTTGTTTTATATAAAAAGATTTTACTATGCAAAATACTATGCACAATAGAATATAATATATTCTATTTATAGAATAACTTTATAAAAGTATTCTGTTTTATATAAAAAGCTTTTTTGTTTTATTACATTAATAATACCAATAAAATAAAAAACCGAGTGACTTATCACATAAGCATCAATAATTAATACCGTGCTATTTATGAAAATAGAAAAAAAATTGAATACTTTTATTTTATAAAATTCGGGGTCTCACAATCACCCCTCCTTATAAAATTTTGCCCTCGAAATTTACGTACGTACCTGATATTCGAAGATATGAGAATACCTTGCTTTTTTTCTCGGGATTGTACCTTCCTGTTATATCCTCTCAGATCATGATTTTTCCATTGCTCATCTCCCCATATTTGATATCATTCTAGAATATATCTTCAAAACAAAGGTTAATTGACATATCACAATTTGTCAACTTATCAAGTAAACAATTTCAAATTTTAGGTAAGTCACACACTAGCGAAGTATATAATTCGCCTCTCCCTCCTAGTTCTAGACTCTTATCTCCGTCAAATTATATCCCTAAGCTCGATACCAAATATGACGCCCCAAAATTAGGTATACATCACCCATTCCGAGTCACCATACATGGTATAAAATTCAAATACAACTTCATTTATATTAATGTTGAGTCATTCAGATAGAATAACCTACGATTAATCGTGAGATTTAATACAAATGTATGTAACTCTCATGGAGCTTCGACAACAACCTTACAATGGTAATTTACATAAAAGTATTGTCAAAAAACTATTTTAGAAATTAAAATCTTTGGGAAGTGCTCAAGGAAACCTTCGAACATGGGAGGCCATGCGTCTAGGTTATAATAGATATCATATGGCCACAGAATTATCCTTGCTTGACCCAATAGACCCCAAAGAAAAACGAGAAGATTACTATCATCTTCTTTCCAATGGTGAGTCTTCTCTTGACATATAACTATCTCCACTGTTTCTAAGTGAATATTATATTTCAAATAAACTCCAAGATCATATAGGTAGTGCCCGTAGATATACTTAGCAAGTGGATGCGCACAACCCTGTCTTATGATAACACGAGGTTGTATGTCATTAGACATCTTATATGATAGTGGCAAAACACCCTTCCAAAGTTGGGTTCACCTCACCCTATTTGATTCACCAAATATAACTACTAAATGTTGTATAGAATACAACACATTTTTCTATACTGTTTAGGGAGAACCTCCACAGCTAGAGACCACTGTTCTATTCCCCTCATATCCCCTGCTTAAATTCGTGAACACTCTTACTAGTAACACTTTATTACCTGAAAGGAATTGTGAAGCAGAAAGGGTGAGCACAACTAGCCCAGTAAAGAATATCATGACTAAAGATAATTAAATTATCAATAGCTTTCATGAATAATAAATTAGAGATTTGGAACATATGGTAGATGATAAAACTTTTCAATCATAGTTGCAGCGGAACGAGCAATCCATTAGAAGAGTCAAATAGACCATCAGGTTTATTATCTTCTCCATGTTAAAAGTCCACCAATAATGTTTTATCCCTGTAACATCAATCAACAATTCCTGTCCACAATCATATGAATAACTCATAATCATAATTGTGATTACAATTCCTTTTCGCACCTGGACGACGAAGATAATTTTCATCATATATCTTCACCAAACATCAAAAATCATGGTTATACCAAATCACAATTCATGCTCGTAATCATTAAATTATCTTTGCACTACGGCCAAAGGTATTCATTATTATCACATCAATGAATTAATATTTCATTGCTGAGACTCAACTCAATAAATAATCCACATTATCGAATCATCCCTGCACTACAAGCCAAGGATATTCTTTAATATCACGACCATGAATTATCCATGCACTACGGGCCAAAGATAATCGTGTTTTCATCAACGGTCTTGATCATGCCATAAAACAATTCATCTTTTGAACCCTTGGTCAAGAGAATCCATAGCCATAATCATACCAAAAATCGCCCATCAATGCACTACGGGCCAATGAGGACTTTTTCATTAGTATCACAATCACAAATTATCCATGCACTACGGGCCAAAGATAATCGTGTTTTTATCAACGGTCCTAATCATGCTATAAAATAATTCATCTTTACAGCCTTAGCCGAAGAGAATCCATAGTCATAATCATACCAAAACTCGTCCCATCAATGCACTACGGGCCAATGATGACTTTTTTCACATCATTTGTAACATTACTACGGTTATGATTATACCGAATAATCCTGGTCATAATCATACCAAGTCCATCTACGCACTCTGACAAAGATGACTTTCAACACAATATAAGCATGAGGATGATGACAATGATATAAGAATCAATCAAATGAGATAAATGATAAATATTAAACATATATAATACAATTTATCTAGCGTTCAATAATAACCAAATGTTATCAATCACTTAATAATCTCATAATCTAATATCATTAATATTATAACAATATTTTAATCATTTCTTAAACTTATAAACAATTTATTTTAATTGTTTAAACTTTATCAAATAATGCATTTAATCATTCAAAAATGCCATACTCATAAGATTTCCTCATCAATAATCTGCATATACTCTATATAGGATTCTCAAGCCATAAAATCCTATTTTCCAATTTTATTACTTCACATAACATATTTAATTCATTTACTCATAACTAGTTCATTTTCATGAAAAATACCAAATCAGTCCCAAAAATATTTCTTTTCTTGGATTTAGCAGAATATAGTCCCATCTTGAACATATATTTTTTTTAATTTTAAAATTCATTTACTATTTTTCATATATAGCTAAAATCTGAATATTTAGACATTTATCATAAATTGTACTTTTGTCCAAAAATTCCGAAATTTATAGGGTATACTCCTGTTATATACATGTACTTCCAATAAAAATTTTACCAATTTTGGAGTTAACCACAATGAGTTATAAGTGTTTACTTTTAAAATAGTCTTTTCCCATAAAATCCATAACTCTTAATCTATACATCCAAAAATCGCCATTTTTGGACACAATTTAGAAAACTCATTAAATTATCATTTCAAATCTTTCCAGAATTTTTTAGGGTCAGAAAAATTATGAAACTGCCCCTGGCAGAAACCCCTTTTTAATAAAAATACTATTCGTATGAATACGAAAGATTATTTACAATACATGCGGTAATCCACATAGACAAGTTATTTCAACAGAATAATAAAGAATGGAACCAGGTCATGCGTAAACGCATAGACAGGATATTCCAACAGAATAATAAATAATGAAATAACAGAAGAATTCACCAAGCATGCGATGGACCGAGACGAATGTGTTATTCCAATGTAATAATAAATAATGGAACCAGGTCATGCGTAAACGCACAGACAGGATATTCCGACAGAATAATAAGGAATGGAATAACAGAAGAATTCACCAGGCATGCGATAGACCGCACAGACAGGTTATTCCAACATAATAATAAATAACGGAACCAGGTTATGCATAAAGCACAGACAGGATGTTCCAATAGAATGATAAAGAACAGAATATTAGAAGAATTTCACCATGTATGCGGTACTTCGCATAAATAGGTTATTCCAACATAATAATAAAGAATGGAATAGCAAAAGCTCTCTTCACGAATAAGAAAGAAAGAATACCCCTTATGAGTACAACAAATAATATCCCTTACGAGTACAATAAATAATATTCCTTACCTTAAAAAGAAAAGTATTCCGACTGGTAGGGCGGAAATATACTTAAAGAAAACTTGCACTACGCTCAAAGCTTTCTTAAACTCTAAAGAAATACGCTCAAGAATATAGAAGAAGAACTCTCTCTATAGTTTTTCTCTCTAGATTTTCAGCGAATTTGTAAGAAATAATGAAGGAATGAGCTTCTATTTATAGAAAAATGGACTGCATAGTAACTAACTCATGAACGGTCCAGATTGATTTACTTTAATCTGACGGCCCATATTTAAAGCAAAATCTTTTAAATAAAATATAATATATTCTATTTATAATATAATAAAATGAATAACTTTATAAAAGATTTTACTATGCAAATACTATCTGCAGTAATTATACAAACACTATGCGTAATAAAATATAATATATTCTAATTATTGTCTAATAAAATGATAACTTTATAAAAGTATTACATTTTATATAAAAAGATTTACTATACAAAATACTATGCACAATAGAATATAATATATTCTATTTATAGAATAACTTTATAAAAGTATTATGTTTTATATAAAAAACTTTTTATTTTATTACATTAATAATACCAATAAAACAAAACCGGTGACTTATCACATAAGCATCAATAATCAATACCGTATATTTACCAAAATAGAAAAAAAAATTGAATACTTTTATTTCATAAAATTTGGGGTCTCACATAGAGTATCTCGTTGTGGCCTTGAGATTAAAGTTGATGCGATTTGAAACAAGCATTTCGTGGTTATCACTTGAAGCGCATTCTTTTCGGGGTTATCACCAAGGTTGGTGGCTATTCCCATGGTTGGGATCGAGACCGGATACCTCGGGGTTATCTCCGAGATTAATCGGTCTTCTCCGGTGTGTGTTTCGGTATTGGATCTGCACGCCTCGGGGATATATCCGAGGTTGGAATTGTTACTCCCAGAGTGTGCTCCGGGGTTGATGCTGAACTTTCGGTAGTATCCGATATGGATAAGGATTGTCTTTCTGGGTTCCCTCTTAAAAGTCGAATCTGTCCTCCTGCAATGTTAGTGACAGTAGTACAGAAAATTTTGAGTGTCTATGTTATTGTTCATACGTTATGGCCTCAGAAAGTACCAATTTTAGTGGTCAATTTATGTATAAAACTGTGAATTGACGCTTGCATATGGTAGTTCATGGAGATGCGAGCATAACGTAATTTGAATTAAGTGTTTTGGCCAAGTTTTGAGATGTCAGTGATGATTTATGTGGAAGAAGTTCAAAAAATGGAGTTTTATATGAAAATATGGAATTTTTGTGAAATTAAACTAGTTTTAGTTGATGATAAATTGTGTTAATTGATTGTAAATGTTAGCAATCATGTTTGTAATAGTCTGTACCAATTGTAGATGTTAATTTCACTGTTTGGTGGGTGAAATTCGTGTTAGTTGGGTTAAAAGCATTTCGCTTTTCCGTTGTCTCTCTGCGTGCTGTGAACAACGGGCATTCTACTACGCAAGTGTTAAAAAAAACAGGCGTCATGGTCATACGGTCTTGCTGTGCGGTCCCAAAATCTAAGTGTAAGCGCAGTACGCCACACCTTGAATCGAACAAAGATGAGGTCTACTTGTTTCTTGGTGTCGCTTTTCGGACTTGTGTTAGTTTAGTGCGTATGTTAATGATGTTAAAACATGTTATAAACTATAATAACAAATGTTAATGTGTTGAAATGCAAAATACAAAGATTTGAAATAATTATTTAAATAAGTTATAAAATGAAACCAATTGAGATGTTTTCAAAAGATAGAGTTGAACGACGAAGTTATGTTGATCAATGTGTAATTTCAGAAGCGTTAAGTTTGTTAACCTAAATGGTTAGGTGCGAGGTTAGGGTTATGACCTAAATAATGGTTTAAACCCTAAAGCTAATATTCATACAATTAATTGTTATTGCGATTTCGATGATATGTGTAGGGTAATTGGAGATTATATTAGTTGTGTAACTTACAATCAAGGCAAGTTTTCTAACTCTACCTTGTTATTATTGAGAAAGTTCATAAATCTTAACTCTTTATATTGAGCAAAGCTTTCTAACTTCATTCTTTTCGTATTGAATGCAAGTTCCCATTCCTAAATTATTATTGTGCAATTTCCTAACATTCTTTATGAAGATGAACAAGCTTAACCTATCTTGCATATGTTTGAACAAGCTTATGTAACCTAATTCGGTACATTAAGCGAGATTTAGATTCCTAATTATTATTCAAAGCTTATATTGTTCTAATACATTGATTCAAGGAAGATTGTTTTAACTCTTATATAGCGCTTTGCATGTATATCATGTTTACTCAATTATATATTATTGTTATTCAATCTTTGACTTTGATAACCTTGTTCAAAGCTTTATCGTTGTATTAAATCTTCAAGTAGTAAGCAAACCTTTATTGATTGAATTAATCTATATTCGAATAGTGTTCTAAAATTCTAGAAAACATTGATAAGCTAGTTCCAAACTAAATTTTCTTTAATGCGGAAATTCTAAATCCAAACTGAGACGAACAACCCTAACATAGGGGATTTTATACGTGTAACGTTTAGATATTTGTCCACAATACATGGTACAAAGGGTTGATCCCCCTGAGTACGTTAAGAAGAGTCTGTACAGTCTAATGACTGTTGAGGTTAAGGTAATAATACCTAAACACCGTGGACATAGTTCGTGGTCTTAAGACCCTCAAATAATTATAGTTTGAACTTGTTTTCCATTTTGATTCGTAGAACAAGTTCTTTATTATTTAGTATTCGTTGTTCATTCTCATGTTGTTGTTATACTATCTCTACGTCAATGAGTGATTTTTTGCTCACTCTTACAATTAAATAATGCAGCTAAAGTTGAAAGAGGTGATGATCCATCTACTAGCAAGGGAAAAGGCAAGATGTCTAAGTGATGAAGAATTAATTAAAGTTTATTTAAATGATTGAAGTTTTAAGACTTGTTTTATTTTATAATGTATTCCGCAAACTGATGTAATAATTTTAAGGTTAGATTAACCTGGGATTTATTTTGAGATTATGATGTAACCCTTTAATGGGAGAGATTATTGTTTAAGTTATTTATTTAATGTTTTATCCTTTATTATGGGTAGTTAGATGTAATTATTTTGATAGTGAGCACCAAATTCGGTGGAAATGAAGTACTCGGATTTGGGGGTATCACAGGTTGGTATCAGAGCCTTAGGTTATGAACCTTAGGTGGGGAAAACCTTAGGAAGTAGCCTTTTAAAAGTCAGAAAACATAGAAGTGATTAACTCTTATCGGGTTTTAAGGAATGGATTAAGGCATCCATTGAAACTCTAATATCATTAATAATCATTAATATTAAATTATTAATGAAATTATCCTTTAAATATTGAAAGTTATATTTTGTAACATAAATTATCTTTAAACACTTTATTTTCATTTAAAATGATTTTTATAATATAAAAATCATTTTAAAACTAATTTATCTAATATAATTATTAAATAACTTTAATATCATTAATAATAATTAATTAATGAAATTTAATTTTAAATATTGAAAGTTATATTTTATAATTTAAAATATTTTTAAATACCTTATTATTATTTAAAATGATTTTAATATAATAAAATCATTTTTAATTTATTTATTTAATTCATTTATTAAATATTTTTATTATCATTAATATTAATTTATTAATGAAATTTATCACAAAATATTAAAATAACTTAAAATATTTTCTTATACCATAATATAATTTTAAATGATTTTTCAAGTATTTAAATCATTTTTAGCTTATAATTAAATAAATTAAATACTATTAATATTTCAAAAAATTAAATATTTATGAAATATACTTAAAATAATTAAAACCTAATTTTCGACTTTAAAATAATTTTAATAATTTATTATGTATTTTTAATAATTTAAAACAATTTTTTCTATTTGTTTAATAAAATAATTAATTTTAGAAATTAATTGTCGCTTTAAAGGAGCTTCTATAATGGCCTTAAACTGTCGCTATAGGTGTTCTTCTTGAGCCTTCAAAGTCAGTGATTAAGTACCCTACTTTGACCAGTGATAAATGTCAGATATTAATGTTTCAGGGAATTCTATTGATCACATCTTGTAGTATTAAGGTCATACTACAAGTGTATAACACGTTCTGGACAAGATCATAACACATCAAAAAGATATAAAGCCATGAACTAGCTGTCAGAGTTGTTCTTCATTTTCTAGGTTACCCAGAAATGAAAAACAGTTCGACAAGCCATATTTGGGCTTCCACAACTTGCAATCCGTGCAATATGTATGTGATGTAATGGATCTAGTGTGTAGCCGGCATGACAAGGAAGAGTTTTATCACAATCGTTCACTAAAACAACAACATAATCGCCATAAACTATCCGATCAAACCATGTCAGAAGCCACTGACTTGAGTTTTCTAGGTTACCCAGAAAACTCAACACGTGAACTTCTGGCTTGGTTTGACCATCCTCCAGATCCACACTGTTTGCAATATAAGAGATATAAAAGTATTAACCTGTATTATAACTACCACAAATAAACTTGAATACAACAAAAAGAACAAAACAATAACAACAAACAAGATCTAAACGGATGAACATGTTGTCAGAGCGTTCTGGGCAGTTTTTGGGCTACCCAGATTTGCCCAGTCATGGCCGGTCAATGGTCTTTGACCACTAATAGCTTGCTATCTATGCATGATCTGGTCATGATACCAGTTCCAGAACATAGATCTCACAGCATACTACAAGACCACACATTTAAACAACAAAAACACCTAACATCTTGGGATCTACAAGGTCTGACATTCGTTGTCAGACCACAAAAAAAAAATTCCCAAATTTTTGAAAACACCAATTTCGTGTATTTAAATGTTATGGATCTATCAAAAACCAACCCAGATCATTAACTAACACCACATAGAACATATTACAACACACAAACATAACTTCTAACACCTCAATCAAGATCAGATTTTCGGTTAGGGTTTTATACCTTTCTTTGAATGATTTAAATTCTGGGCTGCTGATTTGTTTAAGGAATTCACGGGGCTTGTTTGTGGGACTGATATACCTTAATATTTCGTAGGTTTTGAAAGAGAGAGGATTGGTAGAGAGCAAGTTGACCAAATGGACTTGAAAATGATTTTTCTCTCCCTCTTGATCCTTATATATTTGATGGATACACTGAATATTGTTGAGATTTATGGCTGATTGCTGGTATTGTAGTCACATGGGGTTGGTAAGAGTTGTTGACCAACTCTTATTGTAGCAAGATTTGCAATTAAGCTCAATTATGTAATTAAGGGCAAAATGGTCTTTTGTCTTAAAAATTTAATGTCATTATGGTCATTTGACAAACCCTGAGGGTTTAACCCTAAGGTTTAGCACAAATAATTTATAGGATGTCTAATTAGGGTTTGTACAAAAATAAATAAATAAATTTTAGTTTATAAAATGGAAATTAGGGTTTCCATAATCATACTTAGTTCTTAATTACATATAACATGAACATTAGATTATAACTTCACTAATTATCATTAGTACTATAATTAGCAAATTTAGGGTTTTTAATTTGACAATAGGGCTAAATTAAAAATTAGGTTTTCTAAATTACAAATTTAGGGTTTCTAAATTAGTTTAGATTTCTAATAATATAAAACATGAAAATTAGGTTTAAGGTTCACTAATTAACATTAAGATTGCTAAGTTAGCGATTAGGGCTAATATCTAGCAAATTAGGCTTACTAATTTGTCAATTAGGGTTATAAATTCATAATTAGGATTTTCTACCTTTTAGAAATTATGGTTTCTAATTAATTAGGGCTCCTAATTATAATTAGGTTTTTAATTACTTAGCACTTTGCTAATTAGGTTTAGGATACACTAATTATATTAAACTTCCCAATTTAACAATTAGAGTTTACAATTTATAAATTAGGGTTTATAATACAAATATTAGGATTTTTAGAAATTTAATATTTCTAAATATTAATTAGGGTTTACCTAATTAATCATAGAATTATATAATATGTTAGTTCCCAGTAGGCACAATAGTTATCTAGAAGGGGGGGTTGAATTGATATTTAAAAAATCTTTTCGTTTTAAACTTGTTAGTAGATGATGATTAAAACTTAGCGGAATTAATGTTTGTTTTAATCTCCTTTATGAAGTAGTGGAGTTATGAGAGTGAGGCAGTTATAGCAGTTATGGCAGATATAGTAGTTATAGTAAGAAAGTAAAAGACACAGTCGTTTTAAGTGGTTCAGAGCACTTAAAGCTCCTAGTCCACTCTTCCACTCCTTGAGTAGGAAATCCACTAAGGATGTCTTTTACAACTTCTGAATCACACAGATTCCTTCTAGATCAGCAGTCTAGGAACTTCTTAGTTCACTCTTGAACTCTTCAAGTCCAGGTGACTTGACTCTCTTATAGTTCACCTAGAACTCTTCAAGTCCAGCAGACTTGGTACTTTTTCTTCAGTTGATTGGTAGATGTTGAGTTCTTGATGGTTGCTACTTAGTTGATGTTTAAGCACTTGTTCGAAAGAACTGAGTAGCTGAGCAAGCTTTCCTTTTTCTCAGATCGTAGAGTTGAGCTTTGAGAGTTTTGTATGTTTTTGTTCAATGCTTGCATACCTCTCTCATCTACTTGATTTGCATATATGTGACCTTGAAAACTATCCGTTGGATCCATCCGTTGAAGCATTAAATGCGTTTGACCTTTCTGTTCTTTGATGGAGACTTTTCTGCACATCTTCTGAATTGCATTCTGGCCCACTAACACAGCAGACTACTTTCTCACCTAACACCTGAAAAGGTGTTTCCCCCCTAACCAATGGTACTTTCCTTAACTTCTTCAATACGCTTCTTTGTTGCATACTAAGGATATTTCTTATGACTTTGGGACTGATGAGTACTACAACGTTTAGAATCCATTCCTCATATGTTGGAGTCTGTCTCCACATAAATTGTGAGGCTTGATACTTCTGACACAAGACAGATGATACTCTACGATTCAGATCGTGGAACTCTACGATTCAGATCGTGGTGACTTATCGCCTTGGTGCTTGGTCTGATGCTATCAGCCGAGAGCACTACAATTTCTCTCAACTATTTGCACACTACGATCTTCGCTTGCTTGAGTTGTAAATCTACGTTTCCGAGAGCACATTACGATCTCTGAGTTGGCTCGGCAAACGTTGGGACCACTCTACGATTTTCGAAGAGGCCCTTCAAGGCAGGCACACTACGATCCTTGAGGCTCTACGTTTCTGCCTTGACTTCTTCATTGTTGATCAGGTTGATACACTGTGATCTTCGAAGCCTATCTATTACATATCAAGATCAACCTAACAGTTTTGATCTTTCTATCTATACATTCATTTCCAGAATGATACACATTGAGAGCTTAGATCAACCTAACAAATTTGATCTATCAGTAAGTCCTTTAACATATATTCCGTGAAGGACTTTACAAATAATCATGAACATTTACATTTAAAACATCAAATCATAATATGCATTCTCCCAACAATCTCCCCTTATTTGATGTTGACATAACCAAGAGATTTGTTGTCATGATTATTAGTTTCTAGATGCATTTGCAGGAAAGTAAAATGACTTGGTATTTCAGTGAGCAGCTGAAATTTCTAGAAAATAAGCATGAATTTATTGATGGTTGAAGAGTATTACAATTTAGCTTTACATCAATAAGAATTTAAACTTTCACTTATTTTTATTTCTTTGGTCTTTTGCGTGGAGGATTGGCATACTCCTCTGCCTTTCTTTTCCTGCTCGCTTCATCCCTTCTGGCTATTTCTTCCAGCTCACTTGGGCTTACCCTCGGGTTGTGATCATGCCTATTCATGAATGATGGATCTCCAATTGGCATTCTTAGGCCTATAGTGGTCATATTTTGTGAGCTGGTAGCTGGCCCTTGACTTCTTAATGGCTGAGCCATTAAGACTTCATGCTGATCAGATCGTTGAGTCTGTTGGTGGAATTATCTTGCATGAGGGCTTCTTGAAACTTGAGTGTGAAATTGTCCTCTACCCCTTCATTGGCTTCCTTGACTTTCTCTGCCCTGGCCTCCCTGGCCTCCTTGAACTCCTTTCCCTTTATTCTCCCCCTTTATGTCAGCATCAAGGGTTCAAATGTCTTCAGAAAGTCGATTTACTCCTTGGACAAGCTCGTTGAGTTGGCTTTGTGTTTGAGCAATGTCCTCTCGACTTTCCTTGATCAGGGCATCAGATCTAGCTTCTTTGTTTCGAGGGTAGTTAGAACAGCGTCAGTTTGCTGTTCTTGGTTTACATAGGCTTTATGAAATTATGTGACTGAAGCTTTCAGATTGATGATGTTCTCCATCATAAGGTTATTTTGGGTTTTTTGAGATTTATATATTTCTAGAACAACCTCTCTTTGTTTAGTGGCTATTCGGAAGTGAATCTCATCTCTATCCTTCATGCTTTGAATCATTTCCTTGATAATTTCCCTCAGCTTCTTTGTAAGCTGAGCATTCAGAGTGCCTGGGAGAGTATTTGCAGTAGTGATCATTTGAGTCAGCCTAAGATGAATGTGTTCTGAGTGAGTTTCAAGGCTCTCATCGATGTCCTTGATCATGTTCTTGGACACTTGATTCAGGTCATTTTTCATGGGCATATTTGAGAGTAGATCACTGAGTTGAGGATTGTTTAATGGAGGGGATGTTTTCTTGAATTTATCTTGCAGGGAGTAGAGGGAAAGATAAAGACTAAAATATTCATTGGAGGATGAGGATGGAATATCTGATGGAGGGGCCTATGTTTGGGTGTCTGGAATATGTGGCTCTACGATTTCTCCTTGGGACTCTACGATGGGGCTAGAGTCAGGGATCGTAGAGATGGTGGGAGTTAGGATCATTATGAAGTTGACTGCATTTGGTTCATCAATTACAGAATTTTGGGATTCTGCAACTGGAAATTGATTTAGTGGATGAAGAATCACTTCCAACCATCGTGGGAATTCATAAAATTGGCTAAATGACGATGATGGCAAGTGATTAACACTGAAGAGGGTTGGGATAGATAGTACCTCAGGTTTATACTTTGAGGAAGAGTTATTTGTTCTTGGCAAAGTTGAATCTTCCTGGGAATCCATTAGCTAGTACTGAGATGGTTGGGTATTCTTTGAAGCTCCAGAACATGTGGTTCCAAGAGTTTAGGATTTGGGCTTGATCATATGGCATCATGGGTAGGTAAGAGAACATCTGATTGTAGAGATAGCTTCTATACCCATCTTTGCCCACACCAGTGATCTCAAGGTCATCATCATCTTCTTCTCCTTTTTCTTCACTATCTTCTTTTGGGGATTCCAATATCTCAACGACTTAATTTTTCTCTGGCTCTGGTTCTCCCTCATTTTGTGTGGGGGCGGCTTCTTCTGTCAAGGGGATATCATGAGGATCCCCCTCAACTTGATCATCTTCTTGTAAACTTAAAAGCTCCCCCTCAGCTGGTGTATTTTCCAGAGCTTCAGGCATCTCCCCCTCAGCTGGTGTATTCTCTATCATGAGAACTTGTGGATCTCCCCTCACCGAGGAGCATTGTCCTCTTGGCTTGCTTTGGACAGTTCCTTTTTGGCAGCCATACTCTTATCTTCCTTCTTGAGCACTTTTTCATTTTTAAGGATATATTTCTTGACCAGCTTTCTTCTTGATTTTCTAGGCTGAGCCACAACCTCAGGACTTTCTTGAACTTCAGTTTTGTCCTGTTGAACAACTAAAATGCTTGATACAGCTACTTCCTTGCCTGATATGTTTGGTCTAGTCTCTACGATCAGTAGAGACTCTACGATTAAGGAGATAGATGGCCTTTTGGATTTGTGGCTGACCTTATTCTTTAGCAGCTGAGATATGGTGGCTCTATCTTCTTCTGCCTCAGCCTGTTGTTGCTTCTTTCTCAGGATCCTTAGAGTCTCAATGTCAGAGGACTCTATTCGTTTATCAGTTGTGGATCCCTGGGGTTCTTCTTCCATTCTAGCCTTAAGCTTACTCTTGCCCTTGCTTTTTCTGATAAGGACAGAGGGTTCTCCTTTGTTTGTTTCTTCTTCTTCTTCTTTGATCTCTTTAACAACAGACATATTTCCTGGAAGGTCTGAATCCTTCAGATCACCAATTCTTCCACTGGACTCGGTCATCATGCGTACATACTCAGCTGGGTTCCTTTTCTAATTCTCAAATAGTTGCTGGGTCATTCGTCTGTTTGGGTTAATAGCTTTTCCTTCTCCATCCCCAATTTTGTCACCCAGAGTAGACTGTAGAATGATACTTATAAATCGCCCGTAGAGCATCTTTTGAGGGCTTTTTTACTTCTTTGAGTTGGTAATCCACTTTCCAATCCATTCAAGCAATAGGGCTCTATAGTTAAGTTGTATTCCATAACACATGGCAGTCATGAGCTTGAGTTGTACTTCATTCACAGAGTCATGACCTGAGCTCTTGCAACATATACATTTTCCAATAATATCAGCTAGAAATTCATACCTCTGTGCAAACTCCTTCTTCTTGTATCCTTTCACAGAGGGGAGTTTCTTGTGATGCATTCTTTTATGTCCCTCTTGGAAGCCCATACTATCTATGAACGGACATCCTTCAGATTTGAGACCTAGGGCGAGGTTGATGTCTTCGGCCTTCAGTCTGATTTCCACTTCCTTTACTTTCGTAGTGATGGTGTCATTTTCAAACACACCATTCTTGTAGAATTCTTTCACTAGCTTGGGATATATCAATGTATCTGTGCCCAAGGCTTTTTCGAGACCCGCCTTCTTTAGTAGTGCTAGAGTCTTATGAAATTTGGGCTCAGCTATTTTGAACTCTTCAAAATAGAGTCTGTAGCCAGAGATAACACTGGAAGCCGCCATTGATTTTCTTGCTAGAAGTGTGATTTGACTGAGCTTTCTTCTGATTTAGGGTTTTTGCTTTGAGAGAGGATGAGAGAGATAATCTTTTGAACTTCTAATTTCAAAAGGACGATTTCAATTTGTACTTGTAGCTTCCCTTTCTCCATTTTAGTTAGTGGGATAGGTGTCGACTTTTGCTTGGCTCTACAAATTTGACTGATAAGGATTGTACTGTTTTGCCCTTAGCTCCTTTAGAGCTGATGTGTCCTTAGGGAGGACTGTGATCTTTGAGGTAGTTTTGTGATCGTTGTGTCTGAGCTACGATCATCGAGTCTGTCTAGCAATCGTTGTGTCTGAGCTACGATCGTCGAGTCTGACCAGCAATCGTTATGTCTGATCTATGATCGTCGAGTCTGTCCAGCAATCGTTGTGTCTGATCTACGATCGTCGACTCTGACCAGATCCTTGTGATGAGTTTTTGACATAGCATTCTTTTAAGGTAACTCAGGAAGGGCCAACCTCTTGGAGTGAGTCAAGGGTTAGGTTTGTTCCTAAGGCGCTTATCAGAGAGATTGCTTTGTTTTGAGACTTATCATCATAAGATGCTCCTCTTGATGGTGGGGTTCTGCTATCATTGAGTCTGCACTACGATGGTTGAGTCTATGCTACGATCATTTTCTTTCAAATTACTTCAGCTCTACGATCGTGGACTTCCCTTGATCATGTCTACGATTTTGAGCTTAGCCTTCTGTATCTGTTATGGTTAGCGTAAACTAGAGCATATATTTTATGGTTGTAAATTTAGCATGCCTAGCTCACTTATTAACTTATTAAATCTGGATTCATCTAGAGGTTTTGTAAAAACATCAGCAAGTTGATTTTCAGTAGGGATATATTGTAAAGATATAGTTCCATTTTGCACATGATCCCTAATGAAGTGATACTTTATTTCTATATGCTTAGTCCTAGAATGCATAATAGGATTATGAGTTATTGCTATGGCACTTATGTTATCACAGTGAATGGGAATGGATTTGAAATCAAATCCATAATCAGCTAGCTAATTTTTCATCCATAGGATCTCGAGTACGATGAGTATGCGCAAAGAATGTATTCAAACCTTACCGCATTGAAATAGACACTGAGTTTTTCTGTTTGCTAAACCAGGACACAAGTCTGTTTCCTAGCAATTGACAGGTGCCACTGGTACACTTTCTATCTATTTTGCAGCCTTTAAAATCAGCATCTGTGTATCGTGTTAGTTTAAATGAGGATTCATTGGGGTACCAAAGCCCCAAGTAAGGTGTACCCTTGAGATACCTGAAAATTCTCTTTACAGCAGATAAATGTGATTCTTTAGGGTTAGCCTGAAATCTAGCACATATGCATGTTGCAAACATTATGTCTGGTCTATTGACAGTTAGATATAAAAGAGAGCCTATCATACCTCTGTATTGAGTTATATCAATACTTTTACCCTTTTCATCTTTGTCAAGTTTGGTTGTAGGAGCAATTGGGGTTTTCATGGGAGAGACTGATTCCATGCCATACTTCTTAAGTAAATCTTTGATGTACTTGGCTTGGTTTATGAAGATTCCTTCATCAGTCTGCTTCACTTGTAGTCCAAGGAAGAAATTCAGCTCACCCATCATGCTCATTTCAAACTTGCTTTGCATTAACTTGGAGAATCTCTTGCATAACTTTTCATCAATAGAACCAAAATAATATCATCAACATATATTTGAACCAATAAGACTTTGTCCTTATGCTTTCTAAGAAATAATATGGTATCTACTCTACCCCTAGTGAACCCATTTTCAATCAGGAAGTTAGTTAGTGTTTCATACCATGCTCTAGGTGCTTATTTATGACCATATAAGGCTTTGTCTAATATATAAACATAATTAGAAAGAGATGGATTGATGAAACCTGGAGGTTGCTCTACATAAACTTCTTGAAGTTCTCCATTCAGGAATGCACTTTTGACATCCATTTGGAAGACCTTGAACTTCATGTGAGCAGCAAAGGCAAGAAAGATTCAGATGGCTTCTAGTCTGGCAACAAGTGCAAATGTCTCATCGTAGTCAATGCCTTATTCCAGAGAATAACCCTTGGCCACCAGTCTTGCCTTATTTCTGGTTATAACTCCATCTTCATCCATTTTATTTCTGAAGACCCATTTGGTTCCAATAACAGGATGACTCTTTGGTCTTGGTAGCAATCTCCATACTTTGCTTCGTTCAAATTGGTTGAGTTCTTCCTGCATGGCTTCTATCCAACTGGAGTCTTCCATAGCATCCTCTATCTTCTTTGGTTCCATTTGTGACAGGAAGCTTAAATAAAAGCATTCATTCTGGGTGGCAGCTCTTGTTTTGACTCTGGCACTCGGATCTCCAATGATTAGATCTTGACTGTGATCTCTGGCCCATCTATTTCAGGTTGAGACATCTGTCCTGATGCCTTTATGTCTTAAGTCTTCAAGATCTATTTCTTCATCTTGGTGTGGAGGTTCGTTGTCTTGCATAGGCCTCTCTACGATCTCATTTTCTTGCTCAACAATTTCACTATCTAGCACTACGATCGTGGTGTTGAGCTCGATGACATCATTCGTAGTGTCTGCATTATCGGTCGTAGTGTCTTGAAGCACTGTTTTGTCTAAGTCTGTTTCATCAAAGATGATGTGAATCGAGACTTCAACATTCAGTGTCTTCTTGTTGAACACCCTGTAGGCCTTACTGTCTGTGGCATATCCAAGAAAGATTCCTTCGTATGACTTGGGTTGGAATTTTGTCAGGTACTGCTTTCCATTGTTGAGAATGTAGCATGCACAGCCGAATACATGAAAGTAGCTGACACTTGGTTTTCTTCCTTTCCACAGTTCGTAGGGTGTCTTCTTGATCATAGAGTGTATCAGTGATCTATTCTGCGTGTAGCATGCATGCATGTTGGCTTCTTACCTAAAAGTATTCGAGTAGATGAAATTGCTTTGCTAGTAGAGTTCTTCCAGCCTCTATCAAAGTTCTAATCTTTCTTTCAGCTACTCTATTTTGTTGAGGAGTTCGTGGAGCTGAGAAGTTATGACTGATGCCATTGTCTGTGCAGAACTGGTCCATTTCTGAGAAATCGAATTCTCTTCCATGATCACTCCTTATGGCTTTGATTTTCTCTCCTTTTTCGTTCATCACCAGTCTGAACATCTTGATTAATTGGGAGTTCGTTTCATCCTTTGAAGTTAGGAAGAATACCCATGTGAATTTGGTGTAGTCGTCAACTATAACTAGAGAGTATCTTTTTCCTCCAAGACTAGTTGTTGAAATTGGCCCAAATAGATCCATGTGGAGCAGTTGCAGGGGCTTGTCAATAGAGTTTGCAGTTTTGCTCTTGAATGAGCTTCTGGTTTGTTTTCCAAGCTGACAGGCATTGCATGGCCTTTCTTTTCTGAAGTTGAACTTAGGTAGGCCAAAGAACGAGATCTTTTGATGCCGCTTTGGACATGCTTTTTGAAGTTTAAGTGGGACAACCGCTCTATGCCATAGCCACCTTGATTTCATTTCTTCAGATGCTTTTTCCGTAAAACATATTATCTCGTCTGAGCTTAGTTGACCAAGATTCACTGTGTAGACATTTCCTTCTCTTGTCCCGGTTAGCTTTACAACAGATGTCTTCAGATCTCTAACTTGACACTGGTTGTTGAGGAATGTTACTTGGTGACCCTTGTCGCAGAGTTGGCTGATGCTTAGAAGGTTGTGTTGGAGACCTTCCACATATGCTACTTTCTTTGAACGATCATCGCACCATTGCCAACAGAGCCAGTATCCTCTTGTCTTTACCCGAGCCGTTGTCTCCAAAGATGACTGAGGGACTCTCCTTTTCTATGTAGTTAGATAGGAGGGCTTTGTTCCCTGTCATGTGTCTTGAGCATCCACTGTACAGATACCAGGTTGTGATCATGGAGCTTGTGAAGAACGAGATTTTTGTAATTTAATTCTTAATATTTATTGAATTAATTAAATAATTTCGATGATTTAATTATTAGATTAAATAATTAATTGATGCAATTGTGATAGATTAATTTAATGATATGTCTTATATTTATTAAATTAATGTGGAGAATTTTTATTATCGAAGTATGTGATTATGTGAGCTTATTGTATTAAAAGAAATATTTAATAAGCCTATTGGTATTTTAATTAATTTAATTATTAATTAGAGATTTAATAATTTGACATTTTTATTAAAAGAGAAATTTAATTATATGATTATGTGAATTTATGATAAATAATTATATTTTATTTAAGTTAAATTAAATAAATTAATTGAGTTATTTTATAAAGGGTGTGACATTATTTAAACTATATGATAAAATAGTTATTAAATTAAATGGGATTAAGTTTTTAAAACTAGCCAAACATGGCCTTAGTGGGAGTTATCAGTAGTTACCCATGACTGGGTTAACTGACCATTATGCGCATCAGTTTCTTTTTCCTTTATTATATTACGTATTCTTTTCTTCTTCATTTTTCTAAGTCAGGCAAAAATAGAGACGAGACAAAGAGGGAGAGAGTTTGAAAGTTCAGAGAGTGTTAAGAGATTGTGAGAGTTAAGAAGAAATTGGGAAAAGTTTCAATCCTTCTAATCTACACTTGGGTAATCTCTTCAACCCAATTCATATTTTACGTCTTTTAAAGTTTTATAAAAAAATGGCTTTCAATTTTACTGTAAAGCCTCTGTAAATTGGAAGGAGTATGGATTATGTACATATATGTATTAAGATGTTGTTTTAATGTGTCTCTCTAGGTATTAGATGGTTCTCTATCATCAGTTTGACATTATATTACATCGTATATGATTGCTTCAAAACTATAGAGTTTGGGTTTTGGACATATGGCCCTTATACGTAACTTTAATATGTCAAACATAAATTTTTTTTGTAAAATTTCCACTTGTATATGATTATGCATGCTAAAACGAACAAATTGAAACTTGAATGGTTGGATTTGGCCTTATAACGAATCTGTGGCGTTGAATTTTAGGAATTTATGTTCAACACTTCAAGAACATCATGAACAGTACAATTTGCATAATTTAATTCTATGATTATTTGTTTTAATGGGTTAAAATCACTCTATAAATGTTGGGTATTGATTATATATGAATTCTAACATGTGGGTATGTTTAATTTGGAGAATTAATGATTATGTAGTGTTTATTTTGCTGAATTCTGTGTTCTTCGCGAACTGGGTATTCAAAGTCTGGAGTGTCGCGTCCCGGCGCCAACTCCTAGTTCATTTCAGCATGAATGCCATGTACCAGTCGTTAACGCCACCCCTTGTACATGCCAATACATGTACCATAGCAGTCATATGCAGCCTATGACACCGCTAAAGACCAAGACTCAAAGATAAAAGTGAAATACCAATACCACTTAAAGCGTAATATCCGAAAATGCATTTTTCCAAAATTCAAGTATAGAAATGTGTTAGTAATCTAGTCTAATGAACATAAAAAACTTGTTAGACATATAATGAGATATTAAAATCAGTTTTTACCAAGTCAAAAAGACAATTACATGTTGATTGAATCGTTGATTATGTAATTAACTTGTTGTTCGTGTAGTATAATATTATATGAAAACAAGTATGGTAATTTGACTAAGTATAGTCATGAATTCGAAGTTAGACAAAAGAGTAAACTTATGATGTTTAGTACGCTATTATTGGTCGGTATTGTGAGCGTAATTCATATGTAGGATTTAAATCAAAGAACGAGTTTAGTTAAAGTGTAATCTACGCATGACGAGGCAAGTTTCCTAACCCTACTTGTTATCGTTATATAAGTTGATTAATTCACCTTTCTACATTGAGCAAGTTCTCATTATTATTGACAAGTCATCTTTGTATATTAAAGTTTATTAATCTTTCAAGCATGATCTTTTCATATACAATACTTATTCTATTGTATACCTTTTGAAATTCTATTCAAGTTAAGTTATCAATTATTGTTAAACCTTGTTAGACTAGTGAACCCTTTTATGATTCGACTAGTCCATAGTTGATGAGCGTTCTAAATTCAGAACCCTTGATGAATTATCCAAACCAAACTTCCTTTGGTGCATACTCGAATGTCAAACTGAGATGAACAACCATGTATAGGGGAATTACTTATGCGTTAGCGTTAAGATATTGTGCACAATATGGTACTAAGGGCTGATCCCCATAAGTACGAGAAAAAGAGTCCATAGTCTTATGACTGTTAAAGGTTTCAAGTATAACCCTTGATAACCTATGACATAGTTCAAGGTCTTACGACCCTCAGAAATCTTTTGATTCTTGTTATTCATTCTTGATTCAAAAGTTGAGCTTTTATTTCAGAAGTCTTTGATTTATTCGCATGTTATTATTTCATTATTATATTGTTATACTTGTGGGCAATCATGCTCACTCTTGCGTGATAATAACATTGCAGTTAAGAACGAAAGAGCAGACGAACCTTCCACTAGTAAAGGTAAGGGCAAGCTTAGCAAGTAATGAAGATTGATTATTTATGTGGTTATGTAATTATAATTAGGATTGATGTTACTTAGACTTATTTGTTTATGTTTCCGCACAGATGATTTAAGGTTAGAGTAACCTGAGATTTTTTTATATGTACTTGATGTAGCCCCATAAGGGGAGATTTATTATTATTTCTATCTATTGCACGGTTTGCATTTATTTATGGGTAGATAGATGGATGATGTTGTATAGTGAACACCAAATCCTATGGAAATGGAAGTACCGGATTTGGGGTGTCACAGTGTTAGTATCAAAGTCATGAGGTTATGAACCTTAGGTGGGGAACAACCTTAGGTAGTAGCCTTATAGAAAGAACATAGTGATGGAAAACTCTTATCGAGTTCTAGGAAATGAATTTTTGTAATTCATTGAAGATAATAAAAGACTTTATGTGCTTATGTGTTAAATTATGTGCTCACTAGTACGACTTAGTAACTAAAACTTGAAATTTTGTTGTCAGGATGTCGGATGTTGGAGGAGCTAGTCGAGCAGGGGAGGAGGAACCCCGAGTACCTACAATACCTATAGAGGAGGAGCCCCGAGACATTCATGTCGTTAAGGAACAGTTGGTACAGAGGGAGTCATCTCCATTGATCACCGTTGTTGGTCAGGAGCATGAACCTGAGACTGATCCTGAGGAGGATCCTGAGGAGGAATTTGACGAGGAAGAGGAAGAGGAAGAATAGGAGTTTCACAGCACTCCATTGATGCTAAGATGTATGACACATTATACGACCGTAATATAGAGTTACGAGATGAGGTGCAGGATTTGACTGAGCGGGCGATTATTCAGCAGATTACTCTCGAGGAAAAAGAGAGGGAGATTTCGACTCTTCACTCACGACTGGAAAATGTAGAATGGTATTTGGTCCATGAGAAGGGTCAAACTGAAGATACAGAGGAGATAGCAGAGGAAGGCTGGGTAAGAGAGTCACGTCGTGCTGATCTTGCGGAAGAAGACAGTCATGCAAAGAAGGCGAAGCTTGGGGAGACGTACTCTACACTTAATCATGCAATGGATGAGGCCCAGGATCGAGTTTTGATGTAAGACCCCGAATTTTATGAAATAAAAATATTCAAATTTTCTTATAATTACTATTCATGAGTTACTATTCACGAGTTACTATTCACGAGTTACTATTCATGAGTTACTATTCACGAGTACTATTCACGAAGCATGATATTTTTTTCCTTACGTAAGAAGGCACTACTCAATAATTGTTATAGTAATTACTGTTCAATATTTTATTTTATTGATTCAATAATTGCTACGTTGATATTTTATATTAGAGAAATGTTAAATCCACAACACTTTTTGTTATTTCTACAACAAAAGTGTCGCTGTAGATATATAGCGACGGTGAAAACCGTCGCTGTAGATATATAGCGACGGTGAAAACCGTCGCTATAAGATCTATAGTGACACTTCTGTTGTGGAAATAACATTTTCTGTTGTGGATTTAACAATTCCTTTTATATTATTGTTATTTCAATAATTGTCACGGCACAGTATTTCCCATTATCAGATCAATAATTCATATTATTTGAATAATATTATTAGATAACATTATTGGCAATGTCTAGAAAATTCTGTCAAGGAGAGGTTTGGTCACCTAATTGCACGCCAGTAAGGAGAAATCCTTATTGAAAAGCCCCCTCTTTCCTAGGAACGGTCTAGTTGCCAGTACTGTGATTCTGTAATATTATTTGTGAATAATTAATTATTGATTTATATGATAAGGAGAATATTCATTTGATGTGGATATAGATGGAGAAAATTTTTTAATGTGACAATTGTTGAAAATTGATATTTTATCTTTTTCGATAAAATAATTCATTTAATATATTATTATATTATAATAATATAATAATGGTGATATTTTTACAATGAATGTGTGATATATGAGTAAATGAGGAGGAAGATTATTTTTGTTACTAAATATTTAAAACATGTTAAACATGTTTGTGGGCCAGTTTCTTGACTGAAATTTGATTATAGCCTATAAAATCGTCCGTATGTGAATTTCGGTCAATTTCTGTTTGAAATTTGGAAAAATTTAAACTTTCAAAGTTGTAGAGAATTGAATTTCCTATAAAAGGACATAAGATTCAAATTTTTCTGATAAAAGGGCTATTTATTATGAATTATTGAAGTTCCGGAATAATTGATTTTTGAAGTTTTAAATAATTTTTAAAAGAAAAACATTTTTTTCATTTGTGGGCATGTGTTAAATGGTTGAAATAACCTGGTAAGGTGTGCGTAGGATTTTAATTTATAAATATTATTATTTTATTAAATTTTCTACTTTGGTGTTCTAAGCATTTTCTTATAAATAGGGTGCTTAGGTTAGAATTGAAAATCACACCAGAAACTAAAGTTTTCTCTCTATATTATCGAGTTTATTTTTGAGTATTTAGATATCTTGAGTGTTGCTATACTACGTGCAAGTTCGTTTCAAATAATTATATCCAACATTCCAAAGATCGCTTTTTTGAGGTAATGGATAGTAAGAGATTTTAAGGGTTGTTATGTTTTTCAGTTTCGTAATTTTTCTGACCTTCAAAAATTCTGGAAATATTTAAAATGATAATTTGATGAGTTTTCTAGATTGTGTCCAAAAATGGCGATTTTTGGATGTATAGATTAGGAGTAATGAATTTTATGAGAAAATACTATTTTAAAAGTAAACCCTTATAACTCCTTGTGGTTAACTCCAAAATTGATAAAAATTTTATTGGGAGTACATGTATATAATGTAAGTATCTGTGTAAATTTCGTAATGTTTGGACAAAATTACAATTTATGATAAATGTCTAAATATTCAAAGTAGCTTTTGGCCATATAAAAATAGTAAATGAATTTTAAAATTCTCGAAAAAATATATGTTCAATATGGGACTATATTATGCTAACCTCCAGAAAAAAATATTTTTGGAACTGATTTGGTATTTTTCATGAAAATGGTCTAGTTATGAGTAAATGAATTAAATATGTTTTGTGAAGTAAGAAATTTGGAAAATAGGATTTTATGGCTTAAGAATCCTATATAAGGTATATGCAGATTTTTGAAGAAGGTTTTGGTTATTGGTGATGAAATCTTATGAGTTTGGCATTTTAGAATGATTAAATTCATTAATTAGTAAAGTATAAACAATTAAAATAAATTGTTTATAAGTTTAAGAAATGATTAAGATATTGTGGTAATATTAATAATATTAGATTATGAGATTATTAAGTGATTTATAACATTTGGATTAAGATGTTATGAAATCATTGATTTATGAATCTTATTCTTGAAATTAAATGCAGTTGTTGATCATATTATTTTTATTATCATATATAACATTTTTATAACCCTGGTGATGGAATTTCTCTTTGACTTGAGTGTAAAGATGGGTAAAGTATTGGTATGATCGTGACTATGAGTTCTCTTTTGTGACGCCCCCAAAATAGGTATACAACACCCATTCTGAGTCGCCAAATACATGGTACATAAAGCAAACTACAACTTCAATAATACAATTGTCGTGCAAAATACGAAAACACATACTGTGAGTTTAAATACAAATATTGTCTTCTAGACAATATCCACACTCAGATAAGTCCTCATTATAATTATTCAAACACTATTTTACAGAAATAGTGAGGACTGTTAAAACATCTTTCTAGAACCATCACTCCATACCCCGACTAGATCCTGCTATGTTCTCACCTCCTGAGAAGAAAAATGAAACAAAAAAGAAAAGGGTGAGCTCAACTAGCCCAGTAAAGAATATTATGACTAAGATAATATACAACAAATTATCATTAGTTTTCAACAGGAAAAATCGATAAAATATAATAGACAACAAGTTTAAGATCAACAATCGCAATCTTAAAGCAAGAATCCATTAGAAGAGTCAAGTAGAGAATGAGTTCTACTATCTTCTAAGATTTAAAAGTCCATCATCAATATTTTATCCTCAGAACAACAATCAATATACATCTTTAATCAATATTCATCTTTGCACTACAAAGCCAAAGATATTCATTTGTATCACCAATTGGTCATGTTCATCTCAACACTGCTCATCTTTGCACTACGGGCCAAAGATATTCATCGATTAATCATTCATCTTTGCACTCTGAATGCCAAAGATATTCGTAAATATCATCATTTAGGACCGAGGATGATGAAAATATTTTAAAGAAAACGAATCCAAAGGAGACGGAAGGACAAATATTAAGGATTCAGTATAACAGTTTATCCAAGATCAATAATACTCCATAATAACAAATTTTGAAGCGTAATTCAAAATAAAGACTAAAAATGGATACAATCAAAGATCGTAACCATAATAGACATCTTGGACAAAAAGAAGAAAATTTCATTTTTTGGTGAATAGTGCCGTATTCGTGAATAGTGCCGTATACGTGAATAGTAACCCCGACACAAAAAGTTCTAAATTTGATAAAAACGTTCACCAATATTTTGGCATAATGATATTGAAGAAAATAATATCATTTAACAAGAAAATAACATCCCTTACCTCAAAATTACAGTACTTCTGATCGGAATATCGGTATAAGGCTGAAGAAAAGTTGTACTGATAAATAGAAACTCACAAAGTATCTAAATACTCACAAAATACACTAGATAATATAGAGAGAGAAAGAGAGAAAGCTTATGTTTCTGGTGTGATTTTCAATTCTAACTTAGCCCTCTATTTATAGGAAAATGTTAGCACGCCGAAGTAGACTTGACTCGCAACTCCGATGGCTTTACTCGCGCAACTATTCCCACCCACCACATTTGAATAAAAATTCCAGCACATTTCTCACCAACCAAAAGTGGGGCCCACCAATTCTAGAATTTTCTACCAAAATGATAAATTTCGAAAATTCAACAATTTCTGAACCAGTCACCTCTTAAAATTCATAACTAATCATACGTTCATTTTTAACAGTTCAAAATTTGTGGACATATACTCAACTTATACATGTATAACATATCCAAAAATCACAACGATCCAATGGTCGGATTAAAAATTATAATTCACACAATATATCTCAAAAACACTGGTTTAATTTTTAATACCTCCATTCCGACAAAAATACTGATAAAACACCTCAACATTAACTCTTTCATTTTTAACCACAATAAATATATCCAACATTTATATCCACATAAAATAAATATTTCCTTATCATATGAATCAATAATTAATTATTCACAAATAATATTATAGAATCACATTTATGACAACCAGGGTCGTTCCTAGGAAAGAGGGGCTTTCCAATAAGAATTTCTCCTCATCAAGCGCAAATTATGTGACCAAACCTCTCCTCGATGTAACTTTCTAGACATCGCCAATAATGCTATCTCATAATATTATTCAAATAATATAAATTATCGATCCGATAATGGAAAATATCTGCAGGACAATTATTGAAACTACAATAATATAAAATATCAACGCAACAATTATTGAATCAATAAAATAAAATATTGAATAAAGAATTACCAGAATAATTATTGAGTAATGCCTTCTTATGTAAGAATCAATAATTCAAAAATACATGCATCCACGCCATTCATCGTATTTAACCACCGGTATTCCAACAAAGTTAATTGTAATAACTACGCCAAGATTATTATAAAAAAACTCAAACTTGTCATTTTCTTCATCCGATGCTTATTCAAGCATGGGGCCCACTAATGATTGTACCAAATCGTATGAATATTCCCCAACAATAAGAATATTCCATGACCAAACGAATATTCCCCGACAACAATGATTATTTTATAACCACTTGCTTATTTTGCAAAATTTGCACATTTCACCCATAACCAAAATATTATATCAATTTAACACCTTATATTCACAATAATAATTAGAGGAAATTCGATTTTATTTATAATAAGTTGGGGTCTTACAACCTCCCCTCCTTATGAAATTTCGTCCTCAAAATTGACGTACGTACCTTGTGTTTCGAAAAGGTGAGGATACCTCGCTTTCATTTCTGATTCCAACTACCAGGTCATTTCTTCAATAGCATGGTTTCTCCACAAAACCTTAACTTGTGGTATAACCTTCGTGCGAAGGACATGTTCTTTCCTATCCAAGATCTTAACAGGTACTTTTTCGTACGTTAAATCTTCGGTTATCTCGTCTGGTTCTAACGCAATAATATGGTTCTGGTCTTTCACATATTTATGAAGCATGGATATGTGAAAAACATTATGAACACGAGACATACTTGGAGGTAATGCGAGTCTATACGCCACATTTCCTATTCGGTCAAGAATCTCAAATGGACCAACAAATCTTGGATTGAGCTTTTCTCTCTTTCTAAATCTTGTAACTCCCTTCCATGGAGCAACACATAACAGTACATGATCTCCAATATTAAACTCCACGTCCTTTCTATGAAGATCAGCATAACTCTTTTGTCGATCTTGTGAGGTTTGAATACGTTGTCGAATCATTTGGATCTTTTCTGTAGTCATGCGTACTAATTCTGGTCCTAACAATGTTGCTTCTCCCACCTCATCCCAGCATACTGGAGAATGACACTTTCGTCCATACAATGCCTCAAATGGAGCCATGCCTATACTTGCTTAATAACTGTTGTTGTAGGAAAATTCTACCAATGACAAGTACTTATCCCAACTCCCTTTGAAATCTAGGACACAAAGTCTTAATAGATCTTCAAGGGTTTGAATAGTCCTCTCTGATTGTCCGTTCGTTTGAGGATGGTATGCCGAACTGAATCATAAATCCGTGCCCATAGCTTTCTGCAAGCTAACCCAAAATCTTGAAGTGAATCTTGGGTCATGATCCGAAACTATGGATACGGGCATGCCATGCAATCTCATAATCTCATTCACGTACATACGAACAAGACGTTCAAGGGAATAAGTCTCCCGTATAGGCAAGAAACGGGCAGACTTGGTTAATCTATCAATAATAACCCAAATAGCATCTATGCCTTGAGAAACTTTGGGAAGACCTGTAACGAAATCCATAGTAATGTGTTCCCACTTCCATTTCGAAATCTCAAGTGGTTGCAATGGACCTTTTGGCACTTGATGCTCCGCCTTTACACGTTGACAAGTTAAGCACCTCGAGATAAACTCTGCGATCGTTCTCTTCATATTTTTCCACCAAAATGTATGTTGAATATCATGATACATTTTGGTACTCCCAGGATGGATTACAAACGGTGTGTTGTGTGCCTCCATCATAATTTTATGCTTCAAGTCAGAATCGTTAGGAACACAAAGTCTGGAGTTGAATCGAAGTATTCCTTCTTCATCGATTCTTGCTTCTGGAATAGCATCTTCCTGCACTTTCTTCTTCATACGCATCGCCTCGGTCCGTAGCTTGAGCGAAATTTTAACTTTATCGATTAAAGTCGGTTCTACTCAGATATCCCAAGATCATCACGTGGGTCCCTAGAGTCTTTAACTCTATCTCCATCCTTTGCAAGTCATATAAAATGGGCCTTTGCGTTGACAATATCGCACTCGTACTCGCATATGATCTACTACTCAATGCGTCAGCTACTACGTTCGCTTTTTCAGGATGATATTAGATGGTGTGATCGTAATCTTTCAACAGCTCGAGCCAACGTCGTTGCCGCATGTTGAATTCTTTTTGGGTGAAGAAATATTTTAGGCTTTTATAATCTGTAGAGATCTCCACTTTCTCCCCATACAGGTAGTGTCTCCAGATTTTCAATGCGAAAATGACTGCTGCCAACTCTAGATCATGAGTAGGATAATTCCTCTCATATTCTTTGAGTTGTGGTGAGGCATAGGCTATGACTTTCCCATATTGCATGAGAACGCATCCTAACCATTTGCCTGAAGCATTGTTGAATATAACAAATCCATCCGTACCAGATGGTATTGCCAGGATAGGTGCCGAAATGAGTCTCCTCTTGAGCTCTTGGAAACTCTTCTCGCATTCCTCGCTCCATACAAATTTTGTATCTTTCCGAGTCAACTGAGTTAACGGAGTAGCGATTCAAGAAAATCCTTCCACGAATCTCCGATAATAACCAGCTAAGCCCAGAAAGCTACGCACTTCGGTCACCGACTTGGGTTTCTCCCAACTTTGTACTGCTTTAATCTTCGCCGGGTCAATAGATACTCCATGTTTTGACACCACGTGCCCAAGGAATGCTACTTCCTCAAGCCAGAACTCTCATTTCTTCAGCTTGGCATAAAGCTTGTTTTCACGAAGCCTTTCAAGTATCAGCTTCAAATGGTGCTCATGATCTTCACGACTTTTGGAATAGATGAGGATGTCATCAATAAAGACAACAACAAACTGATCTAAATATTCCTTGAATACACGGTTCATCATATCCATGAAAGCAGCAGGAGCATTAGTCAATCTAAAAGACATGACTAAGAATTCATAATGCCCGTATCGAGTTCTGAAGGCAGTCTTTGGAATATCCTCAGTTTTAATCTTCAGCTGATGATATCCAGAATGAAGGTGGATCTTTGAAAAGAATTATGCTCCTTGAAACTGGTCGAAAAGGTCATCAATGCGAGGTAACTGATACCTATTCTTGATGGTGACATGGTTCAATTCTCAGTAGTCAATACAAAGTCGCATACTCCCATCTTCCTTCTTTACGAATAAAACAGGAGCACCCCAAGGAGATGTACTAGGACGAATGAAACTGATGTCTAATAACTCCTGTAGTTGGACTTTTAACTCCTAAAGTTCAATAGGAGCCCTTCGATATGAGGTTTTAGAAATGGGCTTTGTACCCGGTTCAAGGTCAATAAAATATTCAACATCACGTTTGTGGGGTGGACCGGGAAGTTTTTCAGGAAATACATCGGGAAATTCTCTAACAATAGAAATATTATTCAAATCTGACTAGTCTTTGTTCAAATCCATAACATGGGCTAAGAAAGCTTGACATCCGTTTTTCAATAAATGAATAGCTTTATGGCTTGATATGACAAAGATCGATTTTAGTGGTTTAGTTGTTCAATTCGTATGACAGGTTGGTTAGGAATATGAAAACTAACAACCTTACGAAAACAATCAATTTTGGCATGATGAGTGGTTAACCAATCAATTCTTAAAATCACATCAAAAACAAGTATCTTTAAAGAGATAAGATCAACAGGTAATGTGATAGTGCCAACTTGGATTAAGCAAGATTTATAAACAGTGGACGTAACGAAAGTTTCTCCTAACGGAGTCTCCACTGATAAATCAAAGTCTAATTTCTCCGGAGTCAAGTTTAAACGTTGAGCACATGCAGGAGAGATAAAAGAATGGGTAGAACCGTTATCTAGTAAGGTATAAACTTTGCAAGAATTCAAGATTAGCTTACTCGTGATCACCTCGTTCGGGTTCCTCACATTTTGGCCAGTCACGATAAACGCTCTTCCAGGAATCGCTGATTTTGACTTATCCGGGATAGCCCTTGGAGTCACCATCCCCGTTGAACTTGGTTTTGCTACAAAACAATCCCGAGCTATGTGGCCTTCATTTCCACAGTTGTAATATACCTTGGATTGTTGTGGACAGTTTGGGCTGATATGTCCCTCTTTCCCGCATTTGTAACATCTAACTGGCGGTCGTTCTCCTTCCCTAGAATTTGTTGTTGGTGCTGGTGCTGCTGCTAATGTCTTCCCGTCATTGTTGAATCTCCTCTTTCTGAAATTTCCACTTGACTCACCTCTCCTATTATCATGGCCACGATGACCACCCGAGTGGTTACCACCTTTGTTCGTATTTTTCCCTCCTCATTGGTTATCATCACTCTGATAACTACTGTTATCGGTATGACCCTGGTTGTGGTCCCTCGGTTGAACATACTCACTATTTCGCTCTAATAATTGAGCCATGTTGACAACATCTGAATACAGAGAAAATTTATAAGAGATAAGGTATTGACGAATCTCGGGTTTTAGACCTCTCAGAAACATCCTTTTCATTCGTTCCTCATTCTCTACCAAATGAGGTGCAAACACCAGATAACTCAAATGAACTTTGCCTCGTCTTTGGGACACCGTCATGTTGTTTTGTTCCAGTATGATAAACTCTACCTCCTTCATATGACGAATACTTTCAGAAAAGTACTTGTCATTGAATAGTTTCTAAAATGTTTCCCAAGACATGTTGAGTGCAGCAGGCTGGGTACGCTTCACAGACTCCAACCAGTAGTCTGCCTCATCGCGGAACATAAAGGTGGCGAATGGAACCTTCTGTTCCTCTGTGCATCCCAAGACATCGAATATCTTAGAAATTTGCTTGACCCATGTTTCCGTCTTGATCGGATTCGGCTTTTCAATAAATTTTGGTGGTCCCAACTCCTTGAACTGTTTGGATGTGACACATCGCGCGTTGCTATCACTTCCACCAATATTTTGTACACGAGTCTCCCTCGTCTGATTTTGCATGAACTGCAAAAAGCTCCTAAACATTCCATCATTCATCGTTTGCTCGGTAGTGTTGTTTACAGGAGGAATATTGCCTTCCTATTACACGTTCTCCTGGTTTGTAACTAAAGGTTGTTCCACAGTCTCATACACTCCATTGTTAACGTTCTTAGCAGCCATTCTTAAATACTGCCATAAAACAAGGGTTAATTAAACAAATTAATATATCACATAATATCCCTATATTATGACTGACCAACAAATAAGCTTAGATAGGACACCTGTTTAAAGGATTTACTCATCTCTCCCCTCCTAGTTCTATTCCCCGATCTCCGCCAGAGACCATATCCCTAAGCTTTGATACCAACTGTGCGCCCCCAAAATAGGTATACAACACCCATTCTGAGTCGTCATACATGGTACATAAAGAAAACTACAACTTCAATAATACAATTGTCGTGCAAAATACGACAACACATACTGTGAGTTTAAATACAAATATTGTCTTCTGGACAATATCCACACTCAAATAAGTCCTCATTACAATTATTCAAACACAATTTTACAGAAATAGTGAGGACTGCTAAAACATCTTTCTAGAACCATCACTCCATACCCCGACTAGATCATGCTATGTTCTCACCTCTTAAGAAGAAAAATGGAACAAAAAGGAAAAGGGTGAGCTGAACTAGCCCAATAAAGAATATTATGACTAAGATAATATACAACAAATTATCATTAGTTTTCAACAGGGAAAAATCTGATAAAATATAATAGACAACAAGTTTTAGATCAATAACTGCAGCGGAAACAGCAATCCATTAGAAGAGTCAAGTAGAGAATGAGTTCTACTATCTTCTAAGATTTAAAAGTCCATCATCAATATTTTATCCCTGTAACAACAATCAATATACATCTTTAATCAATATTCATCTTTGCACTATAGGCCAAAGATATTCATTTGTATCACCAGTTGGTCATGTTCATCTCAACACTGCTCATCTTTTGCACTACGGGCCAAAGATATTCATCGATTAATCATTCATCTTTTACACTACAAAAGCCAAAGATATTCAAAGAATATCATCATTTAGGACCGAGGATGATGAATTTTTTTAAAGAAAACGAATCCAAAGAGACGTAAGGACAAATATTAATGATTCAGATATAACAATTTATCCAAGATCAATAATACTCCATAATAACCAATTTCAAGCGTAATTCAAAAATAAAGACCAAAACATTGATACAATCAAAGATAGTAACCATAATAGACATCTTGGACAAAAAGAAGAAAATTTCATTTTTTGGTGAATAGTGCCGTATTCGTGAATAGTGCCGTATACGTGAATAGTAATCCCGACACAAAAAGTTACAAATTTGATAAAAACGTTCACCAATATTTCGGCATAATGATAATGAAGAAAATAATATCATTGAAAAAGAAAATAACATCCCTTACCTCAAAATAACAGTACTTCTGATCGGAATATCGGTATAAGGCTGAATGAAACTTGCACTGATAAATAAAAACTCACAAAGTATCTAAATACTCACAAAATACACTTGATAATATAGAGAGAGAAAGAGAGAAAGCTTATGTTTCTGGTGTGATTTTCAATTCTAACTTAGCCCTCTATTTATAGGAAAATGTTAAGACGTGGCAAGTAGACTTGACCTGCAACCTGATGGCTTTACCTGCTACTATTTCCACCCACCACATTTGAATAAAAATTCCAGCACATTTCTCACCAACCAAAAGTGGGGCCCACCAATTCTAGAATTTTCCACCAAAATGATAAATTTCGAAAATTCAACAATTTCTGAACCAGTCACCTCTTAAAATTCATAACAAATCATACGTTCATTTTTAACGGTTCAAAATTTGTGGACATATACTCAACTTATATATGTATAACATATCCAAAAATCACAACGATCCAACGGTCGGATTAAAAATTATAATTCACGCAATATATCTCAAAAACACTGGTTTAATTTTTAATACCTCCATTCCGACAAAAATACTGATAAAACACCTCAACATTAACTCTTTCATTTTTAACCATAATAAATATATCCAACATTTATATCCACATAAAATAAATATTTCCTTATCATATGAATCAATAATTAATTATTCACAAATAATATTACAGAATCACATTTATGACAACCAGGTCGTTCCTAGGAAAGAGGGGGCTTTCCAATAAGAATTTCTCCTTACTGGCGCGCAATTATGTGACCAAACCTCTCCTTGACAGAACTTTCTAGACATTGCCAATAATGCTATCTCATAATATTATTCAAATAATATAAATTACTGATCCGATAATGGAAAATATCATTGTGCGAGGACAATTATTGAAACAACAATAATATAAAATATCAACGCAAAGAATTATTGAATCAATAAAATAAAATATTGAACAAGAATTACCGTAACAATTATTGAGTAAAGTGCCTTCTTACGTAAGAATTAATAATTCAAAAATACTGCATGTATCCACGCCAGACATCGTATTTTAACCATCGGGTATTCCAACAAAGTTAGCAGTAACAATAACTACATCATTATTTATAAAAACTCAAACTTGTCGTTTTCTTCATCCGAAAGTTATTTTGCTATGGGGACCACTAATAACTGCGCCGTCGTACGAATATTCCCCGACAACAAGAATATTCCACGACCAAACGAATATTCCCCGACAACAATGATTATTTTATAATCACTTGCTTATTTTGCAAAATTTACACATTTCACCCATAACCAAAATATTATATCAATTTAACACCTTAATATTCACAATAATAATTAGAGGAAATTTGATTTTATTTATAATAAGTTGGGGTCTTACATCTTTGGCCAGTAGTGCAAAGTTGAATTGTTGACTAGTATGATCATGACCATTGAATTTACAATGGAATATTTCTAGCTTAAGTGCAAGCTGAATTGATCAACATGGTTATAATTATGGTTTATATAAATTCTGAAATGATTATGTTTTTTTTTGAGATATGAATGTCTTTGGCCTGTAGTGCAAAGATGACCTGTTGTTAAATATCTTTGGCATGTAGTGCAAAGATGAACTGTTGAAGAATATCTTTGGCCCGTAGTGCAAAGATGAATTTATTAGTATGATTATGAACAGGAATTGTGATTTGGTATAACCATGATCTTTTATATTTCAGATAAAGACAAGTGATGAAAATTATCTTCGTCCTGAATGCGAAAAGGAATTTAGAACTACAACTATGATTATAAGTTATTCACATGATTTTGGACAGAAACTGTTGATTGATGTTACAGGTTAAAACATTGTTGGTGGACTTTTAACATGGAGAAGATAATAGACTTTATGGTCTATTTGACTCTTCTAATGGATTGCTCGTTCCGCTGCAATTATGGTTGAAAATTTTTATCATCTACCATATGTTCTAAATCTTTGATTTATTATTGATGAAGGCTATTGAGAATTTAATTATCTTTAGTCCTAATATTGTTTACTAAGCTAGTTGTGCTCACCCTTTTGATTCACAATTCCTTTCAAGTAATAAGAGTGTAGCTGGGACGAGCGGGGGTAACAGGGGAATAGAACGGTGGTCTCTAGCTGTGGAGTTTCTCCCTAAACAGTATAGAAAAATGGGTTATATTTTATACATCATTTAGTAGTTATATTTGGTGAACCAAAAGGGTGAGGCGAACCCAACGTTTGGAAGGGTGTTTTGCCACTATCGTACAAGATGTCTAATAACATGCGACTCCGTGTTATCATAAGACAAGGTTGTGCACATCCACTTGCTGAGTATATCTACAAGCACTACCTATATGATCTTGGAGTTTGGTTGAAGTATAATTCTCAATTAGAGACGGTGGAGATAATGATATGTCAAGAAAAGACTCACAATTAGAAAGAATATGATAGTAATCTTCTCATTTTTCTTTGGGGTTTATTGGGTCAACCAAGGATAATTATGTGGGCATATGATATCTATCATAACCTAGACGCATGGCCTCCCATGTACGAAGGTTTCCTTGATCACTTCCCAAAGATTTTAATTTGTAAAATAGTTATTGACTGTACCTTTATGTAAGGTGCAATTGTGACGTACTATCCAAGGTTGGGACATGAGTCACAGTTGGAATATATTTGTATCAAAACTCACAACATATGTGTTGTTATATTTTGCACGACAATTATAGTAATAAAGTTATAGTTATTTTCTGTACCATGTTTTTGGTGACTCAGAATAGGTTGGTTGGATTGGGCCTATTTTGGGGGCGTTACATTTGGTATCAGAGCTTAGGGATATGGTCTCTGGCGGAGATCAGGGAATAGAACTAGGAGGGGAGAGACGAGTAAATCCTTCGCTAGTGTGTCCTACCTAAGCTTATTTGTTGGTCAGTCATAATACTGAGATATTATGTGATATATTAATTTGTTCAATTAACCCTTGTTTTGAAGCTGTATTCTAGAATGATATCTGAAATACAAGAGATGAGCAATGGAGAAATCATGATGACGAGAGAAGATGGAATCTAAAATGAAAGTAAGGTATTCTCAACTCGTGAAATACAGTAATGTAAATTTTTGGACGAAATTTCATAAGGAGGGGAGATTGTAAGACCTCGAATTTTATGAAATAAAAATATTCAAATTTTCTTATAATTACTATTCATGAGTTACTATTCACGAGTTATTATTCATGAGTTACTATTCACGAGTTACTATTCACGAGTACTATTCACGAAGCATGATATTTTTTTTCTTACGTAAGAAGGCACTACCTAATAATTGTTACAGTAATTACTGTTCAATATTTTATTTTATTGATTCAATAATTGTTACGTTGATATTTTATATTATTGTTATTTCAATAATTGTCACGGCACAATATTTCCCATTATCAGATCAATAATTTATATTATTTGAATAATATTATTAGATAACATTATTGGCAATGTCTAGAAAGTTCTCATCAAGGAGAAGTTTGATCACCTAATTCAAGGCGCCCAATGAGGAGAAATTCTTATTGAAAGCCCCTCTTTCTTAGGGAACTACACGGTTGCCATGATTGTGATTCTGTAATATTATTTGTGAATAATTAATTATTGATTTATATGATAAGAAAAATATTCATTTTATGTGGATATAGATGGAGAAAATTTTTTAATGTGACAATTGTTGAAAATTGATATTTTATCTTTTTCGATAAAATAATTCATTTAATATATTATTATATTATAATAATATAATAATGGTGATATTTTTACAATGAATGTGTGATATATGAGTAAATGAGGAGGAATAGTATTTTTTTTACTAAAAATATTTAAAACATGTTAAACATGTTTGTGGGCCCATTTCTTGACTGAAATTTGATTATAGCCTGTAAAATCGTCCGTATGTGGATTTCGGTCAATTTCTGTTTGAAATTTGGAAAAACTTAAACTTTCAAAGTTGTAGAGAATTAAATTTCCTATAGAAGGACATAAGACTCAAATTTTTCTGATAAAAGGGCTATTTATTATGAATTATTGAAGTTCCGGAATAATTGATTTTTGAAGTTTTAAATAATTTTTAAAAGAAAAACGTTTTTTTCATTTATGGGCATGTGTTAAATGGTTGAAATCAGCTGGTAAGGTGTGCTTAGGATTTTAATTTATAAGTATTATTATATTATTAAATTTTCTACTTTGGTGTTCTATGTATTTTCCTATAAATAGGGTGCTTAGGTTAGAATTGAAAATCACACCAGAAACTGAAGTTTTCTCTCTCTATATTATCGAGCGTATTTTGTGCGTATTTAGATATCTTGAGTGTTGCTATACAGTGCAAGTTCGTTCAGCGTTATATCCGACATTCCAGTACTTCTCTTTTGAGGTAATGGATAGTAAGAGATTTTAAGGGTTGTTATGTTTTTCAGTTTCGTAATTTTTCTGACCTTCAAAAATTCTGGAAATATTTAAAATGATAATTTGATGAGTTTTCTAGATTGTGTCCAAAAATGGCGATTTTTGGATGTATAGATTAGGAGTTATGAAATTTATGAGAAAATACTATTTTAAAAGTAAACCCTTATAACTCCTTGTGGTTAACTCCAAAATTGATAAAAAATTTATTGGGAGTACATGTATATAACAGAAGTATACCGTGTAAATTTTTGAATGTTTGGACAAAATTACAATTTATGATAAAATGTCTAAATATTCAGCAGTTTTGGCCATATGAAAAATAGTAAATGAATTTTAAAAATTATGAGAAAAATATATGTTCAATATGGGAATATATTATGCTAACCCCCAGAAAAGAAATATTTTTAGAACTGATTTGGTATTTTTCATGAAAATGGTCTAGTTATGAGTAAATGAATTAAATATGTTATGTGAAGTAAGAAATTTGGAAAATAGGATTTTATGGCTTAAGAATCCTATATAAGGTATATCTGATTTTTTGATGAGGGTTTTGGTTATTGGTGATGAAATCTTATGAGTTTGGCATTTTAGAATGATTAAATGCATTGATTAGTAAAGTATAAACAATTAAAATAAATTATTTATAAGTTTAAAAAATGAATAGGATATTGTGGTAATATTTATAATATTAGATTATGAGATTATTAAGTGATTTATAACATTTGGATTAAGGTGTTATAAAATCATTGATTTATGAATCTTATTCTTGAAATTAAATGCAGTTGTTGATCATATTGTTTTTATTATCATATATAACATTTTTATAACCCTGGTAATGGAATTTCTCTTTGACTTGAGTGTAAAGATGGGTAAAGTATTGGTATGATCGTGACTAAGGGTTCTCTTTGGCCAGTAGTGCAAAGTTGAATTGTTGACTAGTATGATCATGATCATTGAATTTACAATGGAATATTTTTAGCTTAAGTGCAAGCTGAATTGATCAACATGATTATAATTATGGTTTATATAAATTCTGAAATGATTATGTATTTCTTTGAGATATGAATGTCTTTGGCCTGTAGTGCAAAGATGACCTGTTGTTGAATATCTTTGGCCTGTAGTGCAAAGATGAACGGTTGATGAATATCTTTGGCCCATAGTGCAAAGATGAATTTATTAGTATGATTATGAACATGAACTGTGATTTGGTATAACCATGATCTTTGATGTTTCAGGTAAAGACAAGTGATGAAAATTATCTTCGTCCTGAATGCGAAAAGGAATTTAGAACTACAATTATGATTATGAGTTATTCACATGATTGTGGATAGGAACTGTTGATTGATGTTACAGGGTTAAAACATTGTTGGTGGACTTTTAACACGGAGAAGATAATAGACCTTATGGTTTATTTGACTCTTCTAATGGATTGCTCATTCCGCTGCAACTATGGTTGAAAAGTTTTATCATCTACCATATGTTCTAAATCTCTGATTTATTATTGATGAAGGCTATTGAGAATTTAATTATCTTTAGTCATAATATTCTTTACTGAGCTAGTTGTGCTCACCCTTTTGCTTCAAAATTCCTTTCAGGTAATAAGAGTTTAGCTAGGTCGAGCGGGGGTAACATGGGAATAGAACGGTGGTCTCTAGCTATGGAGGTTCTCCCTAAGCAGTATAGAAAAGTGGGTTATATTTTATACATCATTTAGTAGTTATATTTGGTGAACCAAATATGGTGAGGCGAACCCAACGTTTGGAAGGGTGTTTTGCCACTATCGTACAAGATGTCTAACGACATGCGTCTTCGTGTTATCATAAGACAATGTTGTGCACATCCACTTGCTGAGTATATCTACAAGCACTACCTATATGATCTTGGAGTTTGGTTGAAGTATAATTCTCAATTAGAGACGGTGGAGATAATGATATGTCAAGAAAAGACTCACCATTGGAAAGAATATGATAGTAATCTTCTCATTTTTCTTTGGGATTTATTGGGTCAACCAAGGATAATTATGTGGGCATATGATATCTATCATAAACTAGACGCATGGCCTCCCATGTACGAAGGTTTCCTTGAGCACTTCTCAAAGATTTTAATTTGTAAAACAGTTATTGACTGTACCTTTATGTAAGGTGCCATTGTGACGTACAATCCAAGGTTCGGACATGAGTCACAGTTGGAATATATTTGTATCAAAACTCACAACATATGTGTTGTTATATTTTGCACGACAATTATAGTAATAAAGTTATAGTTATTTTCTGTACCATGTTTTTGGCGACTAAGAATAGGTTGGTTGGATTGGACCTATTTTGGGGGCGTTACATTTGAGGTACCCCATCCAGTTCGAAGGACTTCCATCGTACATGCTGGATCGCATGACGATGTCTCACATCATGGAAGAGGAGCGTAGCAAGGCTATTCAGCACCTTAACCAGCAGTGATAGGATTTGTTTAATTATGTGAAAGACTTAATTAGTTTTTATGTGTAAATTCCGATATGTTTATGAACGAAGGAATATTTTAATATTTAAATCATGTGGATTCTTTATCAGAGGATGGTTGATGTAAATAGCAGTTATGCTATCGTTTGATGTAAAACTTTTGGTTTGAATTAATTATATTAAGTTATTTAAGATGATGTGTTAAATAATTATATTTAATTGTTGAGTTAAGTTTTAACTATTTAGAGAATTTAATAGAGATTTAATAAGCATATATTTTAACAAAATTATGCCGCCAAGAAGAAGACAACAACGTCAACCAGCTCAGGAAGAGTCTACGAATAACAACAATAACGTCAATGCTAATCCTGTTCAGCAGTTGGTTTACTTACTGACTGGAGCAATGAATAATCAACCTTCAGCTCCACCAAATACTACATTTAAGGATTTCAAGGCGGTGGGACCGCCAAAATTTAAAGGTTCCATGAACCCGATTGAGGCTCAAACATGGGTTATGGAAATGGAGAAGGTTTTTGACATCGCTAGGGTTAGAGAAGACCAAAAGACCGCCTTTGCAATGTTTATACTGAAGTCTGAAGCTAGCTATTGGTGGCAAACAAACAAAGTTCGTGGAGGTGAAGGTGTAATTACTTGGGAGAGATTTAAGGAGATGTTTTCGAGATGTATTTCCCGACCAGCTCGCATAACTAGATGGAGGTTCAATTTCTAGAATTGAAGCAAGGAAATATGAGCGTACCTGATTATGCGGCTAGATTCAACGAGTTGGCGAGGTTCGCCCCATATCAAGTACACACGGATGATAGAAAAGCTAGAAGATTCGAACAAGGACTAAAGCCTTGGGTATATAGTAAGGTATCAATGTTTCAGATAAACACTTTTGTTGGAGTATTAGAAAAGGCCATCCTCGTTGAAGGTGGAAGCGATGCGGTGACCAAGTATAATCAAGAGTAGAAGAAGAAGAAGAAGAAGAGTGAGAATGAAGGTAATAACAAGACCGGTGGGAGTAGAACTGGGGGTAGTCATAATTAGAAGAGGAAGTGGACGGATAACTCGTTAGTTAGAAGTCAACAAGGAGGGCAGAAGAAGAAGATCGAAGCGTGATCAAGTTGCGAAAAAGCTCATTTGGGAGTTTGCATGAAAGGGAAGCGAGTGTGCTACAATTATGGTCAGGAAGGCCACATAGCACCAAACTGTCCAAACCCAAAGAAGGGTGCTTGTTTCACTTGTGGTTCGAAGGACCATCTAGCAAGAAACTGTCCTAAGAAGGGATCGGGAGGGTCAGGATCAGGAGGAAACCAGGGAAACAACAGTGGAAATGCCTTAACTATCACCGGACCAACCGCAATAAAACCGAATCGACCGCCAGACTTTCAACATGACGCGGTCGGATGCGCTTCAATCTTGTGATGTATTGTCAGGTATCATTCCGATCAATAAAATTAATGCATATGTTTTATTTGATTTGGGTGCTACTTGTTCCTTTATATCCGACGACTTTGCTAAGAATTTAGATTTGCCTAAGGATGAATTGGATTACCCCATGAACATAGAAATTGCGAATAGAGAAATAATCCATGTTAGTAATACGTATAAGAAGCGTAGAGTAGATATTAAGGGTAATATCATGAATGTAGATCTTATCCCTATTCGACTTGGGGAATTTGACATTATTTTGGGTATGGATTGGTTATCCAATTATGGGGCGGTAATTGACGGCCAGAAGAAGCGTATTAACCTTATGACTCCGTCAAAGGTTGTGTTTTATGGTAGTAAGTCGCCTAGATAAGTGAGTTGTCTAACGATGATGCAGGCCAGGAGGTTGTTAAGGCAAGGCTATGTAGGATATCTAGCTTACATAGTCGATAGCGTAAAGAGAATCCAAAAATAGATGAGATACCAGTAGTGAGAGATTTGGCAGACGTATTTTCGAATGATTTACCGAGACTTACTCCAGATAGAGCAGTTGAATTCGTGATCGATTTGGCTCCAGGAACGACTCCAATAACGAAGGCGCCATACCGAATGGCACCGGTAGAGATGAAAGAACTGATGGTCCAACTACAAGAATTACTGGACAAGAAGTATATTCAACCAAGCGTATCGCCGTGGGGAGCGCCGATTTTAATTGTAAAGAAGAAGGATGGGACAATGCAGCTCTGCATAGACTATAGAGAACTGAATAAGGTCACGATCAAGAATAGATATCCATTACCGCGAATCGACGACTTATTTGATCAGTTAAAGGGAGCAAGATACTTTTCCAAGATAGACTTGAGAAACGGTTATCATCAACTGAAGGTGAGACCAGAGGATGTACCGAAAACAGCGTTTAGAACACGATATGGTCACTACGAATTTTTGGTAATGTCGTTTGGTCTTACGAATGCTCCTGCAGCATTTATGGGACTAATGAATGGTGTGTTCAAGCCGTTTTTGGACAAGTTCGTAGTGGTATTTATAGATGACATTTTGGTTTATTCGAAAACCAAGGAAGAACATGAAGAACATTTGAGATTAACATTGGAAGTATTGAGAAGGGAGAAGTTGTATGCCAAGTTTTCAAAATGTGAATTCTGGATCAAAAGGGTACAATTTCTTAGACATGTGATTGATAGAAACGGAATTTCGGTGGATCCCTCCAAGGTCGAAGTTGTGATTAACTTGGATAAGCCAAAGACGCCATCGGAAGTAAGAAATTTTCTTGGATTAGCAAGTTATTACAGAAGATTTATTCAAGACTTTTCCAAGGTCGCAACTCCATTAACAAATTTAACTAGAAAAGCTGTGAAATTTGTTTGGACGGATATGTGTGAGGAAAGTTTTCAAGAATTAAAGAAGAGGTTGAGTACGGCACCTATGTTATCTCTTCCGGATGATACAAGAAATTTTGTTGTTTATAGTGATGCGTCGCATAAAAGACTTGGTTGTGTGCTGATGCAAAACGGCAAAGTCATTGCGTATGCATCACGACAATTGAAGGATTACGAGAAGGGATACCCGACCCACGACTTGGAGTTAGCTGCAGTTATTTTTGCTTTGAAAATTTGGAGGCACTATCTCTACGGGGAGAAGTGTGAAATATATACCACCACAAGAGTCCTAAATATATTTTTACACAGAAGGATTAGAATATGCGTCAAACAAGATGATTGGAATTAATTAAGGATTACGACTGTGAGATTTTATACCATCCGGGTAAAGCAAATGTGGTTGCCGACGCCTTAAGTAGAAAGGGTCGTGAGAAATTGATGAGGTTGACTGCTCAGGAGGAGATAATTGTAGAAATAGAGAAACTGGAGTTGGAAGTGAAGTATCCTATGGAGATTGATGAGAAAATATTTCAGATGCAATCTGGTACAACTCTACTAGATAAAGTAAAGGAGGCTCAACTTCAGGAAGAAGAATGTAAAAAGGTGACAAAAAAGATATCTGAAGGAATTAAACCGAGATTTAAGATGGATAAGGAAGGAATACTGAGATTTGAAAGTAGAATTTGGGTTCCACCAATACAAGAGATTAAGGAAGAAATTTTGAGCGAGGCTCATAGTTCACGATATTCGATTCACCCTAGTAGTACCAAAATGTACCAAGATCTTCGACAACATTTTTGGTGGCCAAATTTAAAATGAGATGTTGCAGAATGTGTTGCCAAATGTCTGACCTGTTAGAAAGTAAAAGTAGAACATCAGAGACCAAGTGGATTGCTACAACCGTTGGAGATCCCAGAATGGAAATGGGAACATATTACAATGGACTTCGTGGTTGGCCTTTCGATGACTCAGAAAGGCTACGATGCAGTATGGGTTATCGTTGACCGACTGACGAAATCCGCACACTTCCTTCCGATAAAAATCATATTCAACTTAGATCAGTTGGTGAGGTTATATGTAAAAGAGATTGTTTCGAGGCACGGAGTTCGGGTGTCAATTGTTTCTGATAGAGATCCGCGCTTCACATCGAATTTCTGGAAACGTCTTCAGGAATGCATGGGTACGCAATTACGAATGAGTACAACATATCACTCAGGCAGATGGACAAAGCGAAAGAACGATTCAAATATTAGAAGATATGCTAAGAGCCTGTGTGATGGACTTTAAAGGAAATTGGGATGATCACCTACCGTTAGTAGAGTTCGGCTACAACAACAAGCTACCACGCTAGTATTGGCATGCCGCCTTATGAAGCGTTATACTACGTAAAGTGTAGAACTTCGCTTTCGGGATGCGATTGGTGAAAGGCAATTCTTAGGGCTGAAATTGGTACAATGAGACAATGAAAATAGTCAAATTTATCCGAGCACGACTGGTAGCAGCTCAGGATAGACTGAAGACATACGCTGATCCACATCGTAGAAATATCGAATTTGAATCTGGTAGTTATGTTTTCTTGAAGGTCTCTCCTTGGAAGGGAAAGATCAAGTTCAGAAAGAAGGGGAAATTGAGCCCAAGATTCATTGGACCATTTGAAGTACTGAGAAGAATCGGAGAAGTTGCGTACGAGGTAGCCCTACCTCCAGCACTCGAGAATGTCCATAACGTCTTCAATGTTTCTGTGTTACGACCCTACAAAGATGATTACAAGCATGTAATTTAATACGAACCCCTACATTTTGAAAAAGACTTATCTTACGAAGAAATTCTCGTTCAAATTGTCGATAGAAAAGAACAAGTTCTCAGAAATAAAGTAATACCTTCTGTTAAGGTAATTTGGAGGAACCACAACGCTGAAGAAGCTACGTGGGAACTCGAACAGAATATGATGAAGAATTACCCTCATTTATTTACTTAATTTATATGTAAGCGATTCTGGGGATAGAATCTTTGTAAGGGGGGGACAATGTAACGGGTTGAATTTATTGAGTCGTGATTCTGGGGACAGAATCCTTTTAAGGGGGGAAAGATGTGACGAATGAGATTTCTGTAATTTAATTTTTAATATTTATTATATTAATTAAATAAATTCGATGATTTAATTATTAGATTAAATAATTAATTGATGCAATTATGATAGATTAATTTAATGATATGTGTTATATTTATTAAATTAATGTGGAGAATTTTTATTATCGAAGTATGTGATTATGTGAGCTTATTGTATTAAAAGAGATATTTAATAAGTCTATTGGTATTTTAATTTATTTAATTATTAATTAGAGATTTAATAATTTGATATTTTTATTAAAAGAGAAATTTAATTATATGATTATGTGAATTTATGATAAATTATTATATTTTATTTAAGTTAAATTAAATAAATTAATTGAGTTATTTTATAAAGGGTGTGACATTATTTAAACTATATGATAAAATAATTATTAAATTAAATGGGATTAAGTTTTTAAAACTAGCCAAACATGGCCTTAGTAAGAGTTATTAGTAGTTACCCATGACTGGGTTAACTGACCATTATGCGCATCAGTTTATTTTTCCTTTATTATATTACGTATTCTTTTCTTCTTCATTTTTCTAAGTCTGGCAAAAACAGAGAGGAGAAAGAGAGAGTTTGAAAGTTGAGAGAGTGTTAAGAGATTGTGAGAGTTAAGAAGAAATTGGGAAAAGTTTCAATCCTTCTAATCTACGTTTGGGTAATCTCTTCAACCCAATTCCTATTTTACGTCTTTTAAAGTTTTATAAAAAATGGCTTTCAATTTCTTTGTAAAAGCCTCCTCAAATTGGAAGGAGTATGGATTATGTACATATATGTGATAAGATGTTGTTTTAATGTGTTTCTCTATGTATTAGATGGTTCTCTATCATCAGTTTGACATTATATTACATCATATATGATTGCTTCAAAATTATAGAGTTTGGGTTTTGACCATATGGCCCTTATACGTAACTTTAATATGTCAAATATAAATTTTTCTGTAAAATTTCCACTTGTATATGATTATGTATGCTAAAACGAACAAATTGAAACTTGAATGGTTGGATTTGGCCTTATAACGAATCTGTGGCGTTGAATTTTAGGAATTTATGTTCAACACTTCAAGAACATCAAGAACAGTATAATTTGCATAATTTAATTATGTGATTATGTGTTTTAATGGGTTAAAATTACTCTATAAATGTTGGGTATTGATTATATATGAATTCTAACATGTGGGTATGTTTAATTTGGAGAATTAATGATTATATAGTGTTTATTTCGCTGAATTTTGTGTTCTTCATGAATCTGGAATTCAAAGTCTGAGTGTCAAATACGCAAGCCCCAACTCCTAGTTCATTTCCCACATCAGAAGACTAGCACCAACAGCACTTGACCAAGACTCAAGATAAAAGTGAAATTTAGCAGTACCACTTAGCGTATCGTCCAGAAAATGCATTTTTCCAAAATTCAAGTATAGAAATGTGTTAGTAATCTAGTCTAATGAACATAAAAAACTTGTTAGACATATAATGAGATATTAAAATGAGTTTTTACCAAGTCAAGAAGACAATTACATGTTGATTGAATCGTTGATTATGTAATTAACTTGTTGTTCGTGTAGTATAATATTATATGAAAACAAGTATGGTAATTTGACTAAGTATAGTCATGAATTTGAGTTAGACAAAGAGTAAACTTATGATATTTAGTACGTTATTATTGACTGGTATTGTGAACGTATTTGATATGTAGGATTTAAATCAAAGAACGAGTTTAGTTAAAGTGTAATCTACGCACGAGGCAAGTTTCCTAACCCTACTTGTTATCGTTATATAAGTTAATTAATTCATCTTTCTACATTGAGCAAGTTCTCATTATTATTGACAAGTCTATCTTGTATATTAAAGTTTATTAATCTTTCAAGCATGATGATGTTATACAATACTTATTCTATTGTGTACCTTTTGAAATTCTATTCAAGTTAAGTTATCAATTATTGTTAAACCTTGTTAGACTAGCGAACCCTTTTATGATTCGACTAGTCCATAGTTGATGAGCATTCTAAATTTAGGACCCTTGATGAATTATCCAAACCAAATTTCCTTTGGTGCGGACTCGAATGTCAAACTGAGATGAACAACCTCAGATAGGGGGAATTACTTATCGTTAAGCGTTAAGATATTAATGTGTAGTATGGTACTAAGGGCTGTTCCCCCTAAGTACGAGAAGAAGAGTCCATAGTCTTATGACTGTTGAAGGTTTCAAGTATAACCCTTGATAACCTAGGACATAGTTCAAGGTCTTACGACCCTCAAAAATCTTTTGATTTTTGTTATTCATTCTTGATTCAAAAGTTGAGCTTTTATTTCAGAAGTTTTTAATTTATTCGCATGTTATTATTTCATTATTATATTGTTATACTTGTGTGCAATCATTCTCACTCTTACGTAATAATAACATTGCAGTTAAGAACGAAAGAACAGACGAACCTTCCACTAGTAAAGGCAAGGGCAAGCTTAGCAAGTAATGAAGATTGATTATTTATGTGGTTATGTAATGATAATTAGGATTGATGTTACTTAGACTTATTTGTTTATGTTTTCGCACATATGATTTAAGGTTAGAGTAACCTAGGATTTATTTATATGTAGTTGATGTAACCCATAAGGGGAGATTTATTATAATTTCTATCTATTGCATGGTTTGCATTTATTTATGGGTAGATAGATGGATGATATTTGTACAGTGAACACCAAATCCTGTGGAAATAGAAGTACTAGATTTGGGGGTGTCACAGAGTTCTTTCCCTGTCATTAAGTTTAACCTTCATTTTGGGACCCATATTTGCATGGGTACTAATTTGTTAGTGCCCTTGGGGACCCAAATCTGTTTGATCTTGGGTCTCACATGCATGGAGTTATAATAACACTTTGCAGCCTTGTGACCAAATTTATTGCATATAAAACATCTAGCATGATGCATGCACATGCCTCGTGTGTATGATAATTCATCCTCCATTTCTGGCCAGTGTGGTTCTTTAGTTATCCTTCCATTAAACCGATTATCCTTCTTCCACGTGTCCTCGGGTTTCATAAATAAATGATGAGTGTGCCTTACCTCTCTGCATTCCTTCCAGCTTGATTCAGAGAGTTGGTCTTACTTGACTCTACGATTCTTCGAGGTTGGTGAGTAGAGGTTGGGTTACTCTTCTCTTTTTTGAAGCCCAGGCCAGCATGAGATCCTTTACTCCTTTGAGTATGAATGGAAATAGTAGAACAAGGTTGAACTCGTTCTTTCTTCTGTGAGGATTTCACAAAGGTAATGCTTCTACTAAAACTTGAGGCATTACTAGTGTTAGTTTCCTTTGTCTTTTCCACACATGGCTCTGAGATGGATTTCCCAAAGCCTAGGCCTGTTCTGTCGAATGTACTTCTCTGATTAGAGAGCATGGAGTCCATGGATGATGAGGATTTGTTCTATGTAGAGATAGTCTTTTCTAGTTCCTCAATTTTAGAGGTTAAATTAGACTCTCTTTGTGTATTGAGTTTATTTGTCTGTTTTAAGATTTCATTCTCAGCCTCAAGCTTGGAGAGAAGGTTAGTACTTATAAGGGAAATTTCAAGCTCTTCTTGAACTTTCTTTTTCTCCTCTTAAAGAAGTGAATGATCCTTAGACAAACTCTGAACCACTTTATGTATTGATGTAGATTAGTGGTTATGCCATGCAGTGCAGTTCTTAAATCATTTATGTCTACATCAGGAGAGTTGAAGTCAAATACCTCATCGAGACTTACTTCATATATGTTGGAGTTTTGTTTGTCCTTTGCATGTTTGGACATTAGGCACAGATTAGCCATTTGTGGTTCTTCATCATCTCCAGAATCAGGATTGGAGTCATTGTCTGAATCACTCCACGATCCTCCAACTACCATGCATTTGTCTCTCTTCTAAGGCCTTTTATTGCCTTTGTATTCCTTCTTTGCATGTGATTTCTTCTTTAGTTCTTCTCTGAGAGGTTTGTTGCAGTTGGCAATGAAGTGGCCAAGCTTCTTGCAGTTATAGCATAGATCATTCATTTGCTCCTGGCTGCTATAATTGATGACCTTCTTTGGCTTGCTGGTTTTTCCTTGACGCATGAACCTTCCTAGTCTTTTTACCAGCATAGCAAAGTCTTCATCATCGTCTTCATCATAGTCAGAGTCAATCTTAGTGTTGACCTTAAATGCACCTTTAGTTGCTTTGAGAGCAACACCCTTATCCTTCTTTCTTCCTTCTGATAGGGTTTCAGCTCGTTGAGTGAGCTCCAGTTCGTATGTTAGGAGATTTCCATATAGCTGTTGAACTGTCTTCTCATGAAGATTCTTTGACTCTCTTATAGCAGTGGTTTTGGCATCCCACCTGCTTGGTAGGGCTCTCATGAACTTTATGATCAGATATTTGTTTGGATAGATCTTCCCATATGCTCGTAGAGAGTTGAGCAGAACGTTGAATCTCTCATAGGTAGCAGTTACATTTTCTCCTTGAACATGAGCAAACATTTCATACTGCTGTGTCAGGAGTGATTGTTTATTTTCTCTTACTTCTTCAGTTTTTTCGTGCATGATGAGCAGTGCTTCCCAAACCTCTTTAGCTGTTTTGCTGTGGACAACATTTTCGAACAGATCATCTTCTAAGGATTGAAATAGAATGTTCTTGGCCTTTTTGTCAAGTTGGACAACTCTCTTCTCGTTGTCTGTACACTCCTCTTTGACTTTGATTTGTATTCTGTTTAGATCGTTTGTGGTTGGTGCAAGCTTTGTTGGAACATAGGGCCCATTCTGAACAGTCTCAAATAGATCTTCATCTATTGAGTCCATGTATGCTTGCATCCTGACTTTCCAGTTTGCAAATTTATCATTGTTTCACATTGGTGGCTTGCTGCCTCCTCCAGTCCTTGATTCACTTGGTATGTGTGCCATTGGATCTACTAAAGCTTATAAGCTATAAAATAAAACCTACTCTGATACCAATTGTTAGTTCCCAGTAGGCACAATAGTTATCTAGAAGGGGGGGGGGGGTTGAATAGATATTTAAAAAATCTTTTCATTTTAAACTTGTTAGTAGATGATGATTAAAACTTAGCGGAATTAATGTTTTTTTTAATCTCCTTTACGAAGTAGTGGAGTTATGAGAGTGAGGTAGTTATAGCAGTTATGGCAGATATAGTAGTTATAGTAAGAAAGTAAAAGACACAGTCGTTTTAAGTGGTTTAGATCACTTAAAGCTCCTAGTCCACTCTTCTACTCCTCGAGTATGAAATCTGTGACGCCCCCAAAATAGGTCCATTCCACCCAACCCATTCTGAGTCGCCAAATACATGGTACAGAAATAACTACAACTTTATTAATACATTTGTCGTGCAAAATACGACAACATATATACTGTGAGTTTAAATACAATTATTGTCTTCTAGATAATATACATACCCAAATAAATCCCCATCATAATTATTGATACATCATTTTACAAAATGGTGAGGACTACTAAACAACTCTCCCTAGAACTTTCATTCCATACCCCTACTGCACTCGCTATATTCTCGCCTCCCCGAGAAGAAAAATGGAACAAAAAGGAAAAGGGTGAGCTCGACTAGCCCAAGAAAGAATATTATGACTAAGATAATATACAACAAAATTATCGTTAGTCTTCAACAGGAAAAAATATAATAGAATACAATAGACAAAAAGTTTTAAATCAATATTCGCAATGAAATAATAATTCATTAGAAGAGTTAAGTAGAGAATGCAAACTACTATCTTCTATGTATGAATTTTAAAGTTCATCGCCTATTTTTATCCCCGTAACATCAATCAATATATATCCGAGATCAAATATTCATCCTTGCACTAACGTGCCAAGGACATTCACCAAATTGGTCATGTTCATCTAAACACTGCTCATCTTTGCACTACGGCCAAAGATATTCATCGAAATCATTCATCTTTGCACTACGTGCCAAAGATATTCATCAGAAATCATTAATCTTTGCACTGCAGGCCAAAGATATTCATCATAAATCATTCATCTTTGCATTACATGCCAAAGATATTCATCAGAAATCATTCATCTTTGCACTACACAGCCAAAGATATTCATCGTAAATCATTCATCTTTTCTTGACTGAAGCCAAAGATATTCAATAATATCATTATTTAAGACCGAGGATGATGAAAAATATTTTTAAAGAAACGAATCCAAAGGAAACAAAATGACAAGGATTAAGGATTAAGGATTCAGACTTTGTTTTATCCACGCCCAAAAATACCTCAAAAATAATCATAGTGGTGTAAAATTCAAGAATGATCAAAACATGGATACAATCAAAGCTAGTATCCGTATAGATATTTTGACAAAAAGAAGAAATTTCATTTTTCTATGAATAGTGTCGTATTCGTGAATAACAGTCAGATACGTGAATAAGGTTGTCGATACGTGAATAATAGTATTCGACACCAAAAGATAGAAATTTCACAAAAACATCATCACGCTTCATTCATAAAGATTCGTGAATAAGAACTCGTGAATAAGAACTCATGAATAGTAACTCATGAATAAGTAACCCCAGAACTCTTACATGAAAAAGTTCCAAATTTGATAAAAAGTTCCAACTAATATTTCAAAGATAATGATATTGAAGAAATAATATCATTTGAGAAGAAAATAACATCCCTTACCTCGAAATACAAGACTTCTAGTTGAAACACCGGATATAGGCTATGACTTGAACTTGCACCAGATAGCAATACTCAAAGTATACTCAAAATACTCACAAGAATACCCGATAATATAGAGAGAAAACTTCAGCCAGTGTGATTTTCAATTCTAACCTAAGCACCTATTTATAGAAATTGCTTGAACACCAAAGTAGAAAATTTAATATAATATTATTATTTATAATAATAATTCCTACGCACACCTTGAATCTGAATTTCAGCAACTTGTCATGTGTTAAATGAGGGAACCAAATGAAAAAACGTTTTTGTAAATAAAATATTTTTAAACTTCCAAAATCAATTATTTTGAGCTTCTAACTTCAATAATTCACAATAAATAGCCCTTTGCCGTAAAAATTCAAATCTCATGAGTTTTTATAGGAAATTCAATTCTCTACAACTTTAAAGAAGAAATTTTTCCAAATTCCAAATGTAAATTGACCGAAATCCACAAATGGGCGATTTTACAAGCTATAATCAAATTTCACCAATAAATGGGGTCCACCGACATGTTTAACATGTTTTAAACATTTATTGCAACAAAAATACTCTTCTTCCTCATATACTCATATATCCCACATTCATCGTAAAATATCATCGTTAATATATTATTAAAATAATATATTTAAATGAATTATTTTATCGTAAAAGATAAAATATTAATTTTCAACAATTGTCACTATAAAAATTTTCTCCATCTATATCCACCTAAAATCAATATTTTCCTCATCATATGAATCAATAATTAATTATTCACAAATAATATTACGTAATCACAATATTGACAACCAGTGCAGCTTCCTGTGAAAGAGGGGCTTTCCAATAAGAATTTCTCCTTATCGGGCGCCAATTATTAGGTGACCAAACCTCTCCTTAGATGTAACTTTCTAGACATTGCCAATAATGTTATCTAATAATATTATTCGGATAATATGAATTATTGCTTCGATAATGAAAAAATACCGTAAATGACAATTATCAAACAACAAGAATATAAAATATCAACGCAAAGAATTATTGAATCAATAAAATAAAATACCGAAAAAGAATTATCGTAACCATTATTGAGTAGTGCCTTCACGTAAGAATCAATAATTGGTGCAATACTGCGTACATCGCGGCAATAACGCCAGACATCGTGTGTTTTAACCACCGGTATTCCAATAAAGGTAAACCAGAATAACTACGCCAAGTTATTTTTAAACAACTTATTTTTGTCGCTTTCTTCCTCCAATCGCTTCCGTTATGGGGCCCACACATACGGTCATACTGTCGCATTTAATATTCTCGACAAAGACGAAATATTCCACGACCAAACGAATATTCTCCCACAATAATGAATATTATATCACCACTTGCTTATTTAAAATATTTACGCATTTTACCCATAACTAACCACATTAATCAAATCCACCCTTACTATTTCAAAATAATAAATAAAGGAAATTCCTTTTTATTTAAAAAATTTCGGTCTTACAACCTCCCTCCTTATGAAATTTCGTCCTCGAATTGACGTACGCATTCGTGTTTCAAAAGATGAAAATACCGCTTTTTCATTTTCGCTTTCCAACTCTCGTGTCATTTCCTTAATAGCATGGTTTCTCCACAAAACTTTAACTTGTGGTATAACCTTCGTGCGTAGGACATGCTCCTTCCTATCCAAGATCTTGACAGGTACCTCCTCGTACGTTAAGTCTTTGGCTATCTTGTCCGGTTCTAACTCAATGACGTGGTTCGGGTCGTCCACATATTTACGTAACATCGATACGTGAAAAATGTTATGAACACGCGTCATACTTGGCGGTAAAACGAGTCTATAGGCCACAGTTTCTATTCGATCGAGAATTTCAAATGGATTAATAAATCGAAGGTTTGAGTTTTCCTCACCTCCCCGATTCTCGCTTTTGAAATAACAACTTCTTGCACCTCCTTCTTCAAATTCATCGGCCGTGTGTAGTTGAAATGCTTTTAACTTTATCGATTAAAGTCGATTATACTTGTATATCATCACGCGGGTACCTAGAGTTTTCATCTCCATCTCTATTATTTGCAAATTATACGAAATTAGTTTTTGACAATATCGCACTCAGATTTGTATACGATCTTCTACTCAACACGCCGCCTACCACGCTCGCTTTTCCGTGATGGCATGGTCGTAACATGTGTTGAAATGAGTCTCCTCTTGAGTTCTTCAAGCTCTTCCCACATTCTTTGCTCCATTCAATTTTTGTATCTCTACGAATCACACCAAGCGTTAATGGAATAGCGATTCGAGAATATCCTTCAACGAATCTCCGATAATAACCAACTAAGCCCTAAAGCTACATATTTCGATTAATGACTTTAGGTTGTTCTCAATCGTGACTCACATCCCAACCTTGGATATCACATTACAATGACACCTATCAGTTTACTATCACACGAATATGGCATCCTCTACAGAGAGTTTGGCTTCAGCGTATTTCACAAAGGAAGTCACCAGATAGAGGCTCGGGTATCAACTTCTACAGTTGGGTTTTTAACTCCTGAAGTTCAATAGGAGCCATTCGATATGAGATTTTAGAAATGAGTTTTGTACCGGATTTAAAGTCGATACAAATTCAATATCACGCTCTAGGAGTAGGCCAAGAAATTCTTCAGAAAATACGTCAGGAAAAATCAATAACAACATGTATATTATTCAAATCTGACGTGTCTTTATTCAAATCCATAACATGGACTAAGAAAGCTTGACATTCGTTTTTCAATAAACAAATGGCTTTATAATTTAATATGAAAGAGTTTGACTTCAATGGTTTGGTTTCTTGAATTCGAATAACAGGTTGCTTAAGAATATGAAAACTAACAACCTTACGAAAGCAATCAATTTTGGCATGATGAGTAGTTAACCTTAAAATCACATCAAAAACAAATATCTCTATAGAAATAAGGTTAACAGGTAATGTGATAGTGCCAACTTGAATCAAGCAAGATTGCTAAACAACGGATGTAATAAAAGTTTCTCTTAACGGAGTCTCCACAGATAGGTCAAAGTATAATTTCTCCGTAGTCAAATTCAAACGTTGAGCGCAAGTAAGAGAGATAAAAGAATGGGTAGAACCGGTATCTAGTAAGGTATAAACTTCGCAAGAATTTATAATTAACTAACCCGTGCTAACTTCGTTCGGGTTCCTCGCATTTTAAGAAGTCACGAAAAACGCTCTTCCAAGAACCGCCGATTTCGACTTTTCTGGGACATCCTTTTGAGTCACCATCCCCGCTGGACTTGGTTTCGCTACCGTACAATCTCGAGCGATATGTCCTTCCTTTCCACAATTATAGCATACCTTGGAAGGCTTTGAACAGTTTGACCTTATATGTCCTCTCTCTCCGTGATCTCAGAGTAGCATCTAACCGGCGATTGTTCTCTTCCCTAGAATTTGTTGTTGGTGTTTGATGTCACGCCGACGCCTTTCCCGCCATCGTTAAATCTTCTCTTTTTAGATTGACATCACATTCCATAATATCAACGCGTCGCTGCGGCTTTTTACCCATGCATCACTCATTCTCACTCGCTCGCTTATTTCTTCTTTCAAATTTCAGATTCCAACTTTTATCATCTTATACTCGCCAAAGAGTGCTTCGCTCAAGATCACATATCGAGTAACACAAGCTTGAATCGTTGCATCCTTTTGCTCCACGACTGCCTGCAATTCTTTAGCCTGCTCTTCTAACTCATAAATACGATTTTACAATTCTACATTTTGATCATAAAATACCTCTAATAAACTCTCCTCAGGTACCTCTTCTTCTTCTCTTCTTCCTCACTCTCAACATTACCTCAAGCAACTATCTCGGGTGCAACTATCAATTCTTCACTCACCACATGGATATCTCTAATTTCTTCTTCGCCTGACATCACATTATCCTGGTTGGCGATTAGAGGTGTCTCCATGATCTCATTCACTCCACTGTTAATATTCTCAGTCGACATTCTCAAATACTGTCATAAAACAAGGGTTAATTAAGGAAATCAATATATCACATAATATCCCTATATTATGACCTGACCAACAAATAAGCTTAGGTAGGACATACTAGCGAAGGATTTACTCGTCTCTCCCTTCCTAGTTCTATTCCCCCATCTCCGCCAGAGATCATATCCCTAAGCTCGATACCAACCGTGACGCCCCCCAAAATAGGTCCATTCCACCCAACCCATTCTCGAGTCGCCAAATACATGGTACGTAAATAACTACAACTTTATTAATACATTTGTCGTGGCAAAATACGACAACATATATATAATCGTGAGTTTAAATACAATTATTGTCTTCTAGACAATATACATACCCAAATAAATCCCCATCATAATTATTGATACATCATTTTACAAAATGGTGAGGACTACTAAACAACTCTCCCTAGAACTTTCATTCCATACCCCGACTCAGCATCAAGTATATTCTCGCCTCCCCGAGAAGAAAAATGGAACAAAAAGGAAAAGGGTGAGCTCGACTAGCCCAGTAAAGAATATTATGACTAAGATAATATACAACAAAATTATCGTTAGTCTTCAACAGGGAAAAATATAATAGAATACAATAGACAAAAAGTTTTAAATCAATATTCGCAGCGGAAATAATAATTCATTAGAAGAGTTAAGTAGAGAATGCAAACTACTATCTTCTATGTATGAATTTTAAAGTTCATCGTCTATTTTTATCCCTGTAACATCAATCAATATATATCTGAGATCAAATATTCATCCTTGCACTACAGGCCAAGGACATTCACCAGTTGGTCATGTTCATCTAAACACCTGTTCATCTTTGCACTACGGGCCAAAGATATTCATCAGAAATCATTCATCTTTGCACTACAGGCCAAAGATATTCATCAGAAATCATTAATCTTTGCACTGCAGGCCAAAGATATTCATCATAAATCATTCATCTTTGCATTACATGCCAAAGATATTCATCAGAAATCATTCATCTTTGCACTACAGGCCAAAGATATTCATCAGAAATCATTCATCTTTGCACTACAGGCCAAAGATATTCAATAATATCATTATTTAAGACTGAGGATGATGAAAAATATTTTAAAGAAAAACGAATCCAAAGAAACAAAATGACAAGGATTAAGGATTAAGGATTCGTACTTTGTTTTATCCACGTCCAAAAATACCTCAAAAATAATCATAGTGGTGTAAAATTCAAGAATGATCAAAACATGGATACAATCAAAGCTAGTATCCAGAATAGATATTTTGGACAAAAAGAAGAAATTTCATTTTTCGATGAATAGTGTCGTATTCGTGAATAGTGCCGTATACGTGAATAGTGCCGTATAAGTGAATAGTAATTCCGACACCAAAAGATAGAAATTTCACAAAAACATCATCACGCTTCATGAATAAGATTCGTGAATAAGAACTCGTGAATAGTAACTCATGAATAATAAGAACTCATGAATAAGTAACCTCGATATGAAAAAGTTCAATTTGATAAAAAGTTCCAACTAATATTTCAAAGATAATGATATTGAAGAAATAATATCATTTGAGAAGAAAATAACATCCCTTACCTCGAAAGACAAGATTTCTAGTTGAAACATCGATATAAAGCTATGACTTGAACTTGCACCGTATAGCAATACTCAAAGTATACTCAAAATACTCACAAGAATACGCCGATAATATAGAGAGAGAAAACTTCAGCTTCGTGATTTTTTTCAATTCTAACCTAAGCACCTATTTATAGAAATCGCTTAGAACACCAAAGTAGAAAATTTAATATAATATTATTATTTATAATAATAATTCCTACGCACACCTTGAATCTGAATTTCAGCAACTTGTCATGTGTTAAATGAGGGAACCAAATGAAAAACGTTTTTGTAAATAAAAATATTTTAAACTTCCAAAATCAATTATTTTGAGCTTCTAACTTCAATAATTCACAATAAATAGCCCTTTGCCGTAAAATTCAAATCTCATGAGTGTTTATAGGAAATTCAATTCTCTACAACTTTAAAGAAGAAAGTTTTTCCAAATTCCAAATGAAATTGACCGAAATCCACAAATGGGCGATTTTACAAGCTATAATCAAATTTCAAATAATAAATGGGGTCCAATTTATGTTTAATATGTTTTAAACATTTATTGCAACAAAAATACTCTTCCTCCTCATATACTCATATATCCCACATTCATCGTAAAAATATCATCGTTAATATATTATTAAAATAATATATTTAAATGAATTATTTTATCGTAAAAGATAAAATATTAATTTTCAACAATTGTCACTATAAAATTTTCTCCATCTATATCCACCTAAAATCAATATTTTCTCATCATATGAATCAATAATTAATTATTCACAAATAATATTACAGAATCACAATATTGACAACCAGTGCGCCCTGTGAGAGAGGGGCTTTCCAATAAGAATTTCTCCTTCATGCGCCAGTAATTAGGTGACCAAACCTCTCCTTAGATGTAACTTTCTAGACATTGCCAATAATGTTATCTAATAATATTATTCAGATAATATGAATTATTGCTCGATAATGAAAAATACTCGTAATGACAATTATCAAAACAACAAAGAATATAAAATATCAACGCAAAGAATTATTGAATCAATAAAATAAAATAATCGAATAAGAATTATCAGAACCATTATTGAGTAGTGCCTTCTTACGTAAGAATCAATAATTGGTGCAATACTGCAATACTCTTCTTGTGCAATAACGCCAGACATCGTGTTTTAACCACCGGTATTCCAACAAGGTAAATCTAAGAATAACTACGCCAATTATTTTTAAACAACTTATTTTTGTCGCTTTCTTCCTCCAATCGCTTTCAGTTATGGGGCCCATTGGTCACCGCTATTGTCGCATTTAATATTCTCCGACAAAGATTTAATATTCCACGACCAAACGAATATTCTCCGACAATAATGAATATTATATCACCACTTGCTTATTTAAAATATTTATGATTTTACCCATAACTAACCACATTAATCAAATCCACCCTTACTATTTCAAAATAATAAATAAAGAAAATTCCTTTTATTTAAAAAATTTCGGGTCTTACAACCTCCTCCTTATGAAATTTCGTCCTCGAAATTGACGACGACGCATTGGTGTTTCAAAAGATGAAAATACCTCGCTTTCATTTTCGCTTTCCAACTCTCGTGTCATTTCCTTAATAGCATGGTTTCTCCACAAAACTTTAACTTGTGGTATAACCTTCGTCGTAGGGACATGCTCCTTCCTATCCAAGATCTTGACAGTACCTCCTCGTGCGTTAAGTCTTCTACTATCTTGTCCGGTTCTAACTCAATGACGTGGTTCGGTCAGTCCACATATTTACGTAACATCGATCGTGAAAATGTTATGAACACGCGTCATACTTGGCGATAAACGAGTCTATAGGCCACGCTTTCTATTCGATTGAGAATTTCAAATGGATTAATAAATCGAAGGTTTGAGTTTTCCTCACCTCCCGATTCTCGCTTTTGAAATAACAACTTCTTGCACCTCCTTCTTCAAATTCATCATCTCCGGTGTGCCATCAATGACTTTAACTTTATCGATTAAAGTCGATTATACTCAGATATCATCACGTGGGTACCTAGAGTTTTCATCTCCATCTCTATTATTTGCAAATTATACTGAAATTAGTTTTTGACAATATCGTACTCAGACTTGTATACGATCTTCTTCTCAACACGCCACCTACCACGTTCGCTTTTCCGAGGATGGCATGGTCGTAACATGTGTTGAAATGAGTCTCCTCTTGAGTTCTTCAAGCTCTTCCCACATTCTTTGCTCCATTCGAATTTTGTATCTCTACGAGTCATTGCGTTAATGGAATAGCGATTCGAGAATATCCTTCAACGAATCTCCGATAATAACCAACTAAGCTCGAAAGCTACATATTTCGATTACCGACTTAGGTTGTTCTCAATCGTGACTCACATCCCAACCTTGGATAGCACATTACAATGACACCTATCGCTTTACTATCACACGAATATGGCATCCTCTACGTAGAGTTTGGCTTCACAGATTTCACAAAGGAAGTCACCAGATAGAGGCTCGTATCAACTTCTACGGTTGGGTTTTTAACTCCTCAAGTTCAATAGAGCCATTCGATATGAGATTTTAGAAATGAGTTTTGTACCGGATTTAAAGTCGATACAAATTCAATATCACGCTCTAGGAGTAGGCCAAGAAATTCTTCAGAAAATACGTCAGGAAAAATCAATAACAACATGAACTAAGAAAGCTTGACATTCGTTTTTCAATAAACAAATGGCTTTATAATTTAATATGAAAGAGTTTGACTTCAATGGTTTGGTTTCTTGAATTCGAATAACAGGTTGCTTAAGAATATGAAAACTAACAACCTTACGAAAGCAATCAATTTTGGCATGGTGAGTAGTTAACCTTAAAATCACATCAAAAACAAATATCTCTATAGAAATAAGGTTAACAGGTAATGTGATAGTGCCAACTTGAATTAAGCAAGATTGCTAAACAACGGATGTAATAAAAGTTTCTCTTAACGGAGTCTCCACAGATAGGTCAAAGTCTAATTTCTCCGTAGTCAAATTCAAACGCTGAGCTAAAAGTAAGAGAGATAAAGAATGGGTAGAACCTAGATTCAGTAAGGTATAAACTTCAAGAAGAATTTATAATTAACTAACCCGTGCTAACTTCGTTCGGGTTCCTCGCATTTTAAGAAGTCACGAAAAACGCTCTTCAAAGAACCGCTGATTTCGACTTTTCTATAGGCTTAAGCGACGGTTTTAATATTTTTATTTTCTGAATATTCCGGAAATTATTTAAAAATAGAAATAAATTCTAAAAATTATTAAAAATTATGAAAAATTATGAAAAATAATTTTGACCAATTGAATATTTTTCTTTAATATTTATAATTATTTAAATATTAAAAGTATTTAATTTATTTAATTAGTGTATTAAATAAATTAGAGAAAATGATTTAATATTATAAAAATCATTTTAAATAAGAATAATGTATTTAAAAATATTTTGAGTTATAAATGTGACTTTTAAAATTTTTAGAGAATTTTCATTAATAATATAATATTAATGATATTAGACTTATTTAGTTATTAAATTAAATAAATAAGTTAAAAATGATTTTATTAATTTAAAAATCATTTTAAATAAGAATAAAGTGTTAAAAAACATTTTGAATTATACAATATAATTTTCAATATTTTTGGAGAATTCTCATTAATAAATTAATATTAATGATATTAGATTTATTTAATTATTATACTAAATAAATGAATTAAAAAATGATTTTATTGATTTAAAAATGAGAAAATGTTTTTAAAATATTTTAAGTTATAATTAATGACTTTTAATATTTTGATAATAATTTCATTAATATTTAAATATTAATGGTGATGATTTAAAAATGATTTTAATTACTTTAAAAATTATTTAAGTAGAATATTAATGATTTAAAATATTTTAAGTTATTAATAATAACTTTAATATTTTGACAAGTATGTTATTAATATTTTTATATTATTAAATATTAATGATAATAAGATTATTTGATAATTAAATCATGTAAAATGATTTAAGTGTTTGAAAAATTATTATAAATTATAATAATTGTTTATAAATTATTAAAAGCTTCCGAAAAATATTATAAACGATATTTGACTTATCTAAAATAATATTGAAGCTTAGAGAACAAGTTTAATTGACAATCAATGTGTTAATTGTTGGATAGAATTGACCGAACAATTTAGAAGGGATCAAGTTCAACTGATCAAATAGTTAGACTGGATAAGTGTTTATATAGGTTATAAACACTGATGTGATTATGTGGTAATGTGCCTAGGAGAAGTTTGACTATAGAATACAGTGTTACGTGTTATAAACGATTGTGCTAATTGTGAGACCGACATTGTTGATTATAGGTCTTACGAACGTAGTTAATTATATTGTGTAGCTGTAATCAACGCGGAAGGCAAGTTTCCTAACTCAACCTTGAGTTATATTCATTCAATTATTATAATGGTTAATTATTGCTAATTATACCATGTCTAGGGAATTTATTGTTGATTATTCGCAGTTAGTGCATGATTAATAATTCAAATTGAATTACTAATTCAGAGAATATATATTAGTAGAATAACTGTTGTTGGATATTCATATTCATAGAAGATAGAATTAACAGTACATATAATTTATGTTTATTGTCAAATTATATTGAAAAATGTCTTAGCTAATTATTCTAGCTAGACGAACATTTGTTAGAACTTGATAGGTTCGAGAAGAGAAGAGAAGATAATTTAATTATTATTGATAGATCAATGCCATCAGACGGCTAGATCGAAAACTTGATAGGTTTGAGAAGAGAAGAGAAGTGATTAGACATTGAAATCATCAATTTCGTTGTTAAATTAAATCTTGATTAAAGACCGAGGAAGAACAACCTTTATATAAAGGAACATTTTAAGTCGTATATTCAACCATTGCGCGTGACCTATAAGTATTATGCATAATATAGGGTAAAAGGAGTTGGCCGACTCTAAGTACTTGCAGAGGGGTATGATTTAATCTTTATGGTTATATGATACTCCTGCGTATGTATCAAGTAAATCTTTGATAGATGCAGAGAAAGTAGAAGTTCTAGATCCAATGGATCGCTTTCAAAGATAAATCTGAAAACATTCCACTTTGCTATTTCGTAGAATTGATTCTTGATTATTCATTGAATATCATAGAAAACCTTGAAAGCGTTGTACTCTTTCATTATCAGATTATTGTTGCGGCAAATGTTAGAACAATTGATATTGATTTCTATACCTTTATTGTATGTCTTAACCTGCGGGGAAAACTTGTTGCTCATCCTTGCTATAAATAAAACTTTTCAGCTAGGGACGAAGTTGCAGATGGTGCTGCGAAGAAGAATAAGGGAAAAGACATAGTTATAAATTAGTTATGATGAACAATATTATTATGCTGTATTGTATTGTAAACCCTTTTTGTATATCTAAGGGGTATTTCTGTAATGTTAAGGTTAGTGGACCTGGGACTTATGTATTAACAACTTATGTTAATGAGTTATGTTTTCCTATTTATATTTAAATGGGTAGTTAGATGTTATTATATTGTGGATCGTGAACACCAAACTCGGGAGTCAGGTAACTCGGATTTGGGGGTGTCACATTGAGGCTCTATGTTTCTGCCTTGACTTCTGCAATGTTGATCAGGTTGATACACTACGATATTCGAAGCCTATCTATTACATCTCAAGATCAACCTAACAGTTTTAATCTTTCTATCTATACATTCATTTCCAGAATAATACACATTGAGAGCTTAGATCAACCTAACAAATTTGATCTATCACTAAGTCTTTTAACATATATTCCTTGAAGGACTTTACAAATAATCATGAACATTTACATTTAAAACATCAAATCATAATATGCATTCTCCCAACATAATACACACATAAATTGTATCACACAGTTATATAGTAGTCTCGAACTTATAATTGAGTTTTAAATTAGGGTTTCTAATCTATTAGGGCCCACAAATATTAAATAGGGTTCGTAATAATTAGGGTTTCTAGTATTAGCGTTTATAGTATTAGCGTTTAAAACCGACAATACAAATCATATACCACATAACATAGTGACTTAACAGATTTTACAGTCGTAATTGACTTTAAAAATTAGGGTTTTATCAGGTTATAATTAAACTGCTCTCCAGATTAACATTACACACATACATACATATTTATAGCATTGAAAAATTAAAATATAATTAATATTATATTTTTATTCTCATTCCTTAATAAAAATCCCAAATTAGGGTTTGGATCCCATATCTGATTTATCTACCATACTTAACATTATTAAATAAGTTAAAATAATTAACTTAATTAATCTAGCATAAATTCATATAATAAAATAGATTAATTATTTTAATAATTCTAAAAATCATTTCATATATTATTTAAATAATATATAATTATAATTTCATGGAAAATAATTAATAAAAACATTTCTACTATATAAATTAATTATTATAAGAATATCTTTATAATAATCAATAATACTACAATAAAATTATTTGTAAACATTCATGTAATAAATTTATTTTTATTTATTACATAATTACATACGCTTTATCTTGTACAAATCCTCATTTTTTTTAAAAAAAAATTATACGTAAAATTTGTGATTTAATTATATAGAAAATATCGGGTTGTTACAAACAACCCTGTTATAAGATATTACTTATGCTTTAGCATTGAGATATTGTGCACAGTATGATACTAAGGGTTGATCCCCCTAAGTACGAGAAGAAGAGTCCATAGTTTTATGATTGTTAAAGGTTTCAAGTATAAACACTTGACAACCTAGGACATAGTTCAAGGCCTTATGACCCTCAGGAGTTCTTTTGATTCTTGTTATTCATTCTTGATTCAAAATTCAAGTTTCTTATTTCAGAAGTCTTTAATTCACTCGCATGTTATTATATTATTGTTACATTATTATACTTGTGGGCAATCGTGCTCACTCTTGCATAATAATAACATTACAGTTAAAAACGAAAGGTCTGACAAGCCTTCTACTAGCAAAGGCAAGTGAAAGATTAACAAGTGATGAAGACTTATTATTTATTTAATGTATTTATGCTTAAGACTTATGTAAATATTGTGTAAGACTTAATATTTGTTTATGTTTTCGCATTTGAGATTTAAGGTTAGTATGGCCTGGGATGGATGTATTTATATTCAGATGTTGTAACTCCTTAAGGAGAGGATTTATTTCTATCTATTTTATGGTTTCTTTTATTATAGGTAGATAAACATATAATGTTTATACAGTGAACACCGAATCACGTGGGGATTGAAGTAACCGGATTTGGGGGTGTCACAGCTGTTGTGTTAAAGCTTGAACAAATGGATCTGCAATGTTTTCTTGAGAGTCCACACGCTCCATGGTGATATCTCCTCTTTCAATGATTTCTCTAATATAACGAAATCGTCGCAACACGTGTTTGGATTTCTGATGAGACCTGGGTTCCTTAGCCTGTGCAACAGCTTCGGTGTTGTCACAGTATAAAGGTACTACTCCTCTAATGCTAGGACCGACGCCAAGTTTGGTTATGAACTTATTCATCCAAACAACCTCCTTTACACCTTCACTTGCAGCTATGTACTCTGCTTTTGTCACTGAATCAAAATCTGTTTGTTGTTTGGAACTCTTCCAACTCACTGCGCCACTGTTCAAGGTAATCACATACCTTGAAACGAATTTATTGTCATCTTAGTCCGTTTAAAAACTTGAGTATGTTAAACCTTCTAGTTTTAACTTAGACCCATTGTAGACAAGAAATACATCCTTAGTTCTTCTTAAGTACTTTAGGATATTTTTCACCACCTTCCATTCTGTTCTCTTGGAGTTAACAAATATCTGTTTGTTACACTAAGTGCATGAGTGACATCCGGTCTAGTACATATCATGTCGTACATGATAGATCCTATTGCTAAAGCATAAGGAATTTTACTCATACGGTCTCTCTCATTAGGTGTCTTTGGGGCCTGTTTCTTGGAGAGATGTATTCCATAGCTCATCGGTATGAGATCTATCTTGGAATCTTCCATGCTAAACTTCTTTAGCATCGAGTCAATGTACGTTCCTTTGGAAAAGCCAAGCATCCTTTTAGATCTATCTCTATATATCTTTATCCCCAAAATATAGGATGTTTCTCCCAAGTCCTTCACGGAGAAGTATTTAGATAACCAGATTTTGATCGACTGTAGCATAGGAATATTATTCCCTATCAGTAATATATCGTCAACATATAATACAAGAAATGAAACAGCACTCCCACTAACCTTTTTGTACACACATAGTTCATCCTCATTTTTGATAAAATCAAACTCTTTGATTATCTCATCAAAACGGATGTTCCACTTACGAGAAGCTTACTTCAATCCATAAATGGATCGTTGCAGCTTATATACTTGATTTATTCCAATAGTTGAAACAAAACCCTCTTACTATGTCATATATACATCCTCCTCAATTTTCCCATTGAGGAAGGTCGTTTTCACGTCCACCTTCCAGATTTCGTAGTCATAATAAGCTGTAATCCCAAGAAAATTTCGAATGGACTTGATCATAGCTACTGGTGAGAAGATTTCATCATATTTAACACCTTGTCTTTGTTTGAAACCTTTTGCAACCATTCGGGCCTTATAGGTCTCTACCTTTCCGTCCAGTCCAGTCTTTCTCTTAAATACCCATTAACACCTAATAGGCTTAATGCCTTCAGGTGATGAAACCAAAGTTCATACTTGGTTCTCATACATGGAGTCCATCTCAGATTTTATGGCTTCCAATCATTTCTATGAGTCTTTACTACTCATAGCCTGTTAGTTATTCAATGGATCATCATCATTCATAAAGCGTATCTCATCGTCATCCTCTATGACGAATCCATACCTATTAGGTATCTTCAGTACTCTTCCAAATTTATGAATATGGTGTTGTACAATAGGTTCTTCTACTTAGTCAGGTACCTGACTTTGATTCGTAGTATTTTGTGGTTCTTGAACTTCTTCAAGATATATCTTACTCCCACTGACCCCTTCAAGGATAAACTACACTTTCGCTAAGTAGGATTATATCTTCAAGATATGAATAGGGTGTTTCACAACAAACACATTTTGCTAAGTAGGATTATAAACATTTACCCTAAACTAATGTTAGAATGTTCCCACAACTCTTGTGAGATCCCGAATTTTGTGAAATGAAAGTATTTAATTTTCCTATAATTATTATTCTATTTAGTAAATGGTTAAATTGATAAAAGGTTAAAGTTAAGGGTGATATGTGAAAAAAATTTCAAAGTAAGCAAGTTGTCATAAATTTTCAAAGTAAGCAAGTTGTCATTAAATTCGATTACATGATTCTCATAACAAGTTTCTTATTACAAAGTATTCAACTAGACATGAATATAACCTAATCTAAACAGGGACGCTTCCCTTTATCTACTCCAGATGTTCCAGGATTATCATCTAAAACTGCAAAGGGAATAATTTACAAGGGTGAGCTATGACATGCTCAGCAAATTTTGTATTTATGACAATATATGATTTGAAGAAATACAAAAAATCAAATTTCGACTGATAGTTGTTACCATTTGTAAGACCCCGAATTTTATGAAATGAAAGTATTCAATTTTCTGATAATTGTTATTCTATTTAGTAAATGGTTAAATTAATAAAAGGTTAAAGTTATGGGTGATATGTGAAAAAATTTTAAAGTAAGCAAGTTGTCATAAAATAATCGGTGATAAAAGTACTTTATTGTCGGATTGAGAAAACGACATAAATACTTTATGAAAATAACTACGAGGTGTTACCATAAGATTAAGCTGTTGAACTACCCTTAGTAGTAAAAATACAGTGTCACGTGTGGGTTGCATAGTAGCACACGGTATTGATTATTGATGCTTACGTGAGAAGTCACTCAGTTATACTCAATTATTGCTACAGTAATTGCTGCATCATATCTCTCATATTATTGATTCAATTATTGTCACAGTATCATCTACATAATATTTTATATTATTAAATCAATAATTGAGATGACAAGTTGTTCATATTATTATTTGCATTATTAACGATGCCTAGAAAGTTCTGTCGAGAAAAGGGGTTAGGTTTTTTAATTGCGCGCCAATATGGAGAAATCCTTATCGGAAAGCCCCCTCTTTCTTGGGAACGACCTGGTTGTTAAATATTGTGAGTTATAATATTATTGATGAATAAGTTCGTGTTGATTAAAGATGAAATTGATAGTTCCATTGTGTTGGGATTATTAGTGTTAGTGGAAATCAACATTTATTTCGATAATAATTGTTGTCTGAAAGTTATATTGACCAATCAAGTAATTAATCGGATAAATGAGCAATTAATTGCTATTAATTCACATGCTTATAACTATGTGTTCACATGTGTGTACTATTGATTCACATGTATGTACTATTATGGGAGGTGGTGCAAGATTGATAATACTTGCATAACTAAATTATAGATGAAGGTACTATACTGTAATTATTTTTTTCACATGTATAGAACTATTAAGTCACATGATTGTACTATTGATTCACATGATATACTATTAGGGGAGGTGGTGCAAGTTTGATAATACTTGCAGGACTAAATAAAAAATGAAAGAAAAGATGAAGGTATTATACTGTAATATTTCGAGCCCCAAAACGTACAATTATCGAAACTATATTTTCCTATAAATAGAAGCTCATTCGTCCTTTATTCTCACCAATTCACTAAGACTCACAAGAGTAATTATAGAGAGAGAAGCTATAGAGAGAAAGAAGAAGAGAAGTCTGCTACTTCACTATTCCAGTATCCAGTCTTCTTCTGAGGTAAGGCATATTATTTTGTTCAGTATTCATAGGAATAATATTTTTTTCCATACTCAGTAGTATGTGAGTAATATTATTTCATTTCATATTCCTGATTATACCCTGATTTTGTTAAAGTATTGCTTCTATACTTCGTGAAATTAGTAGAATAACCTTGAAATTTGCGCTTCATCTAGTATCGTTTCACAAGGATATTTTCTGCACATTCTTGATAAATTTTAAGCTTTTCATGCCGGAGCACTGTCCATGAGTAGTATTCATTTTTACGGTACTATTCACAAAGTACTATTTACGGGGTTATGTGGCCTCTTTTTTAGTTCTAACAAAAGAGCTCTAACTCATGCAAGCATACATGTGTCAACAAGTAATATAGAGCAAGAAAAGTATCGATCCCACAGGGAAAGTTGTTTAATTAAAATTACTATGCATCAACTAAATCACTATATTTATATGCTCAAACTAATGACTATAATTGGTTTGCTACTCTAATCGCAAATAACGACTAAAACAATAAATAAGGTGTAATAAATCAAATATTAAAGTAATGGGATCCTAACTTCATTTAATATTTCATTTAATCACCACTATCATGCAAGACTTGTTCACATATCATAGGAAAGTAGCCAAGAGCACTAAAAGAGTCATAGCCATTTTTCAATGCACTATGACCTACTTACACAACATCCACAAGCGATAGACTCTATGTAATCATCAATATAACCAAAATCACTATATGTCTATATAAAATTGCAACCATATTTAATTTAAGTACAAGCCCTTATTCTAACTCATACGGTGAAACAGTATATGTCTATCTGGTTAACTCCCCTAATGATCAGTGTTACCACCCTCCTCGGGTGGTGAATGTGGTGGTAGATATGGCACTGCTGTCCCAAATTGAGGCCATTCCAGCGTCATTCCTTGCTGCGCAAAAGCCTCGGCCAAGGCCCTCGTGAGTCCTGTCGCAAATGTGCCAAAATTATCGTACATGGCATCGACTTTACGCTGCAACCTTCGGAGTTGGTGATCACCATGGGCAGCAGGTGCTTGCGTGGATGAGCCTGCCTCATCTGTCTGAGGGGGGGGTGCTGTGATGGCTCTGGGAAAGTAGGCTGAATGATAAAACCTAGTCCGTGAGGATGCGGTACACCTCTTTCCCTATCCTCAAATTTTGCTATTGTGGCATGAGTTATGTCCTGGCTGGGGTATTGCATTTGTTCATTGCCCCAGTTGCATCCCTGATTAGCATATAGCATAGCAACCACTGATACGTGTAGAATGCTCCCAATGGTGCCTCCCCGCAGATATTGCAGCATATTCTGATGGATGAGATGACCAATGTCAATGTATTTCCCGGTGATTATGCCCCACAGAATAATTGCCCTCTCCGCTGTTATTTCATGCTGATGAGTGGAATGCACGAGCTTGGCACATATGAACAGATTCCACGCCTTTGCATATCAGTTCAGGGCGGCGGCTGAGAATATACGCGGTTGATTCGTACCGACTTTGTAGGTCCATTTCGTGCCGGGCACGCATAATTCCGCAATAACCAACTTCTTATCTGTCTCCAAATGTGCACCGGTGACCCAATTAGCAGCCCCCGTTGGCGGTGCATCAGTAATTCTAAAAATTAAAAGGATGGCACGAGGTCTATAATCTATCTCGATACCGCGAACCATAGATATACGACTCATAGTGACCTTGGCATTGGCATAAAGTGAACTATGATCATCAGAATGGGCGTTGGAGTAGCAGTCAGTCCACCCCAGCCTCTATCTTGAATAATGACACATAACTAACCATCTTGCCCTTCCGGTTTGAAACCGCGCTCCTTGACGAATGTCTTCGCCATGATTCGGTAATACTCTTGCTGAGCTTCCAAGTTTAGAAACTTGGTGTGATCAACGATATCCTCCCCCTGACTGCTTAAAGAAGATGAAGAGGAAGATGCAATAGAACGTGATCGCTTAGGCCCCATTTGCAGTTGACAAAGATTGCACAGATAATCTGACTGAGAATGAAGAGAACAATGATGCTATTACCCTCAAGTTGTTTTTGCCCCAACCAAATGAGAAGCCCTAGTTTTATACCAGTGGATGAGAGCGTGGGTTTGAGATTTGAACGTGGATAGAATCGTGGATATGTGATTGAGCGATGTATGGCTTCAATTTGTAACTGATAGAGAGATAGAGACGTGAGTTATGGAGAGACATTGTGATGTCACTTCTGTTTTTATCGCAAATGAGAGTCCAACCTATCTCCATCACATTTTTAAACTGAAAAATTTTTCCATCGTCTCGATGTTGCGGCGTGGGCATCGCAGGTTTTAATGGGCTTTTGGTAGCGTCTTGCATGCGTTGGAAAAATATAGTCTGGAAGGCTTATCGCTAGCGAACACACGAGTCTTCAGGTTGAAATTGTTCTTGTGCCAAAGGCCCCTCGATACACTGCACTACTAGCTTTTATTTTTCTAGAATCTGCAAGACAGAAATGCATGCTCTCCAATACACCTACAATAACATCAATATACCATATCAAAGCATGGTTTACTAAATAAAAAAAATACCTATTCTGTCACCCTAATTTCAATGCAATGCACGACCATGCTCTTCTGCCATTCAACTACGATGAATAAGCATATAACGGTACTCATACTATTCTAACAAGTAATGAAAATAAGCTAAACCAAACAACTTGAACTGAATAAATACTAAGTAGAGATGGGAACAATGGGTTGCCTCCTATCAAGCGCTAAGTTATAGTCAATTAGCTTGACTGTCTCTGAGTCTCATGTTGAAGATAGAATCGAGGTGACTTTCTTTCTGTCCACCTCACCACCATAATCACTTTTCGATCTCTGGCCATTCACTTTAAGATGCTTGTCCGGAAACTTATCACATACTGCAACGGTTCCATACTGTGGAGTGGTATCCAGATATTGAACAAATTTATTTAATTCCTCATCCTCTAAATCTGAATTTTCAACAATGATACTTTTCAATGGTTCACAATCCATTATACTCTGTACTTCATCATTTAGAACCCGGTTCACCACATCAACCTGGAAGCATTCTTCTTCATCAGTTGGGAACTTCATTGCTTTAAAGACGTTAAAGGTCACCTCCTGATCATGTACACGCATCGTGAGTTCCCCTTTTTGCACATCTATCGAAGTCCTGCCTGTGGCTAAGAATGGTCTCCCCAGTATAATTGGTATATTTTTATCTCCCTCGTAATCTAAAATGATGAAGTCAGCCGAAAAGATAAATTTGTCCACCTTCACCAAGACATCTTCAATAAGTCCATGTGGATATATGATGGATCTGTCAGCTAACTGTAATGCAATGTTTGTCGGCCTTGGAACCGGCAATCCCAACTGATTGAAAACTGACAGGGGCATCAAATTTATGCTTGCCCCAAGATCACATAAACACTTTTCAAAATTCATTTTCCCGATTGTGAACGGGATTGTGAACCGCTCGGATCCTTCAAATGGAGGTAACCTGGCTGAAGTATCGCGATCACATTCTTCTTCATCAAGGCTACTATCTCAAATTCATCTAATCTCCTCTTCCTTGACAGTAGACCCTTCATGAACTTTGCATAGCTTGACATTTATTCCAATGCCTCGGCGAAAGGTATATTGATTTGCAGCTTTTTAAATATCTCCAGAAACTTGCTGAATTGCTTATCATCCCTTTTCTTATTTAATCTTTGTGGATACAGAACTTGAGGGTGAATTAGTGGCACTGAACTCTTAAGCTTCTCCTCTGTACCTGCTTTATCATTCTCTTCCTGCTGAACCTAAGACTTTTCCGCACTTTTTCTTCCTCGTAGTCACCGCTTTTTCGTCAATGCGGCACAGCCCTCCTAAGTACAATTGGGCGTGGGTGCGCGACTTGTAGTGTCTGCAGTGTTTTTCCCAGACCTCAATGTGATAGCTTGACACTATTCCTTCCCGTCTCTTCGTGGATTTGTTTTTGTATTACTCAGCAATGAACCCTGGGGCCTGTTGGTTAGCATATTCGCCATCTGCCCCATCTGAGTTTCCAGGTTCTTAATAGCCACTGTTTGGCTTTTGATCATAACTTCTGTATTTGCCATGTATTTCATCATCATATGCTCCATTTCTGATTTCTTTTCTTGCTGAGGTGTAGCTAGAGTGTGATGTTGTTGTTGTTGAGAAAATCCCGGCGGGAATGGTGGTCTAGGATTAAACTGTAATCATACTGGGTTGTGGTGGCCCGATTGTTTGTTTGAAACGGATTCTGCTGATTCCCTTTGTTATTTGACCAACTAAAGTTTGGATGATTTAGGTTATTGGGGTGGTATGTGTTCTGAAACTGACCTTGGACTTTTCTGTAATTGCTCACATACTGTATCGACTCCGAGCTGATAGCATATTGATTTGTCGAGTGTGACCCCGCACAAATCTCATATACGAAAGCAATTGTCTTCGTTTTACCTTCTGTTAATGTATCTATTTTCTTCGCCATGGCTCCCATCTGTGCTGACAAATGCGTGATAACATATACTTCCAACACACCTGCAACCTTGGGCTGTGGCATTCGAGATGTAGGATTCTAAAAATCGTTTGATGCCATTGTCTCGATAAGGTTATAGGCTTCTTCATACCTTTTTGCCCATAATGCCCCTCCTGCAGCTGCATCTACAATCGGTCTCGACTGCCATCCCAATCCATTGTAAAATGTGTTGATCACCATCCAGTCTGGCATACCGTGATGTGGACACTTTCTCAGCATCTCTTTATATCTCTCTCATGCTTCATATAAGGACTCGCCCTGTTGTTTCTCAAACTGAGAGATAGTTGTCCTCATCTTTGTAGTCTTAGCCATTGGGAAGAACTTGGCTAAGAATTTCTGTGCTAAGTCCTCCCATGTAGTTATAGATCCTGCTGGCAAATAATGAAGCCAACTTCTTGCTTTGTCCCTCAAAGAGAATGTGAATAGCCTAAGTCTGATAGCATCCTCTGTCACACCGTTGTATCTGAATGTATCATAAATTTCGATGAAGCTTAACAGGTGTTCATTCGGATCATCTGTTGCGGCACCCCCAAACTGTACCAAATTTTGTACCATCTGAATAGTGCCCGTTTTTATCTCAAAGGTATTGGCTGCTATTGCTGGTCTGACGATGCTAGACTGTAATCCATTAATATTGGGCATGGAATATTCCTTCAGAGCCATATGCTCCTCTCTTTGTTCTTCTCTTTGTACCTTGACTGCCATATTAGCTGTCGTACTTTCTAACTATGCTTGTAAATTTCTACGAACACTCGCTTTCCAACCTCTCCCGTTTATGTTGTCCTGAACAGGTGTTAAGTTAGGGTTAGATGACCGTGTGTGCATAAAACTTTATCCAAATTCCTGAAACAAAAACAAAAATGGAAATAAGATAAGAATGGATTTGTTTAAGTCATACAATATAGCTTAAAACTAATGATAATAAAAATAATTTAAACGCCTTTCCCCGGCAACGGTGCCAAAAACTTGTTGCCTCTTTTTTAGTTCTAATAAAAGAGCTCTAACTCATACAAGCATACATGTGTCAACAAGTAATACAGAGCAAGTAAAGTATCGTTCCCACAGGAAAAGTTGTTCAATTAAAATTACTATGCATCAACTAAATCACTATATTTATATGCTCAAACTAATGACTATAATTGGTTTGCTACTCTAATCGTAAATAACGACTAAAATAATAAATAAGGTGTAATAATTCAAATCTGAAAGTAATGGGATCTTAACTTTATTTAATATTTCATTTAATCACCACTAACATGCAAGACTTGTTCAAATATCATAGGAAATTAGCCAAGAGCACTAAAAGAGTTATAGCCATTTTTCAATGCACTATGACCTACTTACACATCATCCACAAGCGATAGACTCTATGTAATCATCAATATAACCAAAATCACTATATGTCTATGTGAAATTGCAACCATATTGAATTTAAGTACAAGCCCTTATTCTAATTCATACGGTGAAACAGTGTATATCTATCTGGTTCACGAAATACACAAGCAAAATAAAATAGCCCCATATACGCATGTTATCATGATTACAATCCATACTTGCATGTTCATTGTCAATTCTATAAAAGTACTGAAACGAATGGTGATCAAGCATTCATACATGCAAAACAATCATGATAGAAATCCCAAATGATATATAAATTAATCTAGCATTCAAGCATGCAATTAAACTACATATTAAAAACCATTAGAATCCCATAATGGAGTTTAGTTCATTACTGAACCAAAAAGCCATTATGGGATCAAAGCTAACCATGGCTAATAAGCAAACAATTGAAAGATGAAAGATAGAAACGATCAAACCCAATTGCTGAATATCATCCACTATTAACGTTCAACTCCTCATATAAATCCAAAAAAATACTAATAAAATATCCACACTGGTAGAAAATCCCAAGAAGGAGTAGAAGAGTAGAGTTTAGGCCTCCTTCTACGTTGGAATCTCTCTCACAGTGTAAACCCTAGTTCCAAGATGAAAATACGTAAAAACTGAATAATTTTGAATTCTCCCCCTTTGACACCAGTCAGAAATCGTTTAAAAAACCCATTACAACCCTTAAAAACTCAAAATTAAAATAAACATTTCGGCATTAGTCGAGATCGCATGGCTGTCAAGGCTCCTCCAGTGTAATCTCATGGCGGGCTTGCGACTTGCGAGCAATGTCGTGATGTCTAGCCGGGTGGTCGCGCGGGCGCGTGTCTCCAAGGTTGTCCTGTCGCGCAGCCACGCGGCTTCTGCAACTGTGATTCATGGTTCTGCTGCTACAACTGATCTGTTCTGCTGCTCATTCCTTTGTTCATCCCTGCTTAGCCTCCTGCTCCACTTTATCCTCATGCCACACATCCACAGCTTGTGCCCCGCTTCATACGTCCGTTCGCCTCGTGCCCTCTAATTCCACTAAATTAGGCCGTATCTTGCACTTTTTCACCAAAAAGAGTTTTAAGTATATGCAATGCAAACTAACATGAAATGCAACTAAAACACACTAAAATGTACTTGAGATGGGCATAGTTCGCGTGAATTGGTACTCAGTAAGTAGGTATAAAACCCACTTATCAGGGTACTATTCACAAAGTACTATTCACGGGTACTATTCATAAAGTACTATTCACGAGTACTATTCACAAAATACTATTCACTGGGTACTAATCCCAAAATACTATTCATGGGAAACTATTCACTCGAGTACTATTCACCCGGGGAATTGTTCATGACAAAAATTGATTTCTTTGATGTCCAAATCATTTTTGATACAATATTATTCTTGAATTTTACTCCACAAAGCAGTATCAAGTTGACAATTTGGACATTACTGAATTCTGGATAAATTAAGTTATAAATCTTTAAAAATTTATCCTTTGCTTTCATTTAATTGAATTCTTATATCATTGTCATCATTCTAATGCTTATATTGTGATAAAAGACATTTGTGGCTTACGTGCATTGATGTACTCTTGATTGGTATGATTATGACTAGGGATTATTCGGTATAATCATGACCATAATGTTACAAATGATGTGGTAAAAGTCCTTATTGACCCGTAGTGCATTGATGAACAGTTGTTGGTATGATCATGACCATTGATGATTACATGAATATCATTGGCCCGTAGTACAGGGATGATTCGATGATGTGGTTTATTTATTAAGCGGAGTCTCAACGATAAAGTTGATGAAAAACTTTTTAAATCATAGAAGATAGTAGATATCATGCTCTACTTGACTCTTCTAATGGATTGCTTATTCCGCTGCAGTTAAACTTGATGTTTATTATATTTTATCAGTTTAAGATTGTTGAAGGCTAACGATAATTTATTCTGCATTATCTTAGTCATAATATTTCTTACTGGGCTAGTTGAGCTCACCCTTTTGTTTTAATTGTTCTCTTCAGGAAATGAGAACATACCCGGGACTAGTCGAGGAACAGAGTGACGGTCCGAGATGGTGGCTATAGTAGTCCTCACTATTTTATGAAATAGTGTTATAATAAATGTAATGAGGACTTCATTTGAGTTTGAATCATCGCCTATGAGACAATATTCGTAAAAAACTCTAAGCTACGATGTTGTCGTATTGTATAAAAGAAGATTGTATTTGATTTATGTACCATGTATTTGGTGACTCAGAATGGGTGATGTATACCTATTTTGAGGGCGTCACAACTCTGCACTTGTCAAATCTTGTGCCAAGCTTATCCTTTTGAAACCTTTTCACATAAGTTGGACAACCTCTTATCTTAACATACTTAAGATTAGGAATCCTCCCTGTTCATAACTCTTATGGAGATTTGGCAGGATTTTTGAGGTTACCTTTTCCATAGATATGCATCCATTGCTAGGGCATGATCGAAGAAAGATACTGGAACATCGGTAAAATCATTATAGACAGCACCATGTCTAACATGGTATAATTTTTTCTTTCAGATACACCAATCAATTATTGCGTATCATGAGGCATCCATTGTGAGAAAACCATTTAAGATGATCTAGAAACTCATTGCACAAGTATTCCTTCCTTGATCTAATCAAAGAATCTTAATACTTTGCCAATTAGTTTCACCTCTGAATTCTTTGAAAATTTCAAATGATTAAGACTTGTATTTCATTAAATACAAATATTTAACTCTTTAAATGATCATCTCTTTTTCTTATACTAGTTTGTTCAATTTTCAAAATAATTTTTATGTAAGTCAAGTATACAATGTCCATTAAGTAATATTTCAGTTCTATACAAAATATTATTATTATAAATAGAACAATAATTGTTCTAAAATATAATACCAAAAATATTTTGTTGTCCAACAACAAAATGAAAATAATATTTCTAATGAAAACTGGAATATAATAACAATTTATTGACTTAGTAGATTTGCCTGTAGGCAATGCTAAACTATAAGTTTTTCTGGCTAATGCAGCAACTTTTGCTTCATTTCCGATACATGGGATTACTTATCCTTTGTTTAGCTTTTCAACTTCTGCTTGGTCCCTCCATAAATCTATATTTATGAGAACCAAAGTCGGTATCCAATAGACCAATACCCAAATAGAATCTTGACTTAAAGAAAAATTTATTTCAATCATGAATGTATTTGTAACCGAAGCTGCACTAAGCTTCTTCTAGTTAGCCTCTACAAGATTCTTCTCGCAGTTTCCTTTCCAATGTCCTAGATTATTGAAGTGGAAGCAAATTCCTTTTCTATCCGTATCAGTTTTCTTTTTCTTATCCTTTGTTTTGCCTTTCTATTTACCTTCTTAGAATCATTCTTCTTTTCAGAAGATCCTTTGGCCCCTACCAATAAGACTTGGTCATTCTTGGTTGGAAAGTGACTCTCAGTATTTTCAACATGTTAAGCAAATTAGCGAGGCTGATATCGAACTTGTTCATATGAAAAATTCACAACAATTGTAAGGAGTCAGGGACCGAATTCAAGATCAAATCTCGGCTCAACTCTCCACCCATGACAAAACCTGTTGTCCTAATTATTCAATCAAATTGATCATATTAAGGACTTTTGTATGTACTATAGTGTCATCGGTCATTCTAGATCGGAAGAGGTCCTTGGATATCTAATATTTATTATTCCTACCATCCTCACCTTCAACTACTTGAAGTGCAGGATTATAGTAGGAGCATCTATAGTTTCATGCTGAAGCTGAAGCTCGTTACTCATTGATGCGAGCATTATGCATTGAGCCAACTGTGCATCAACTTGCCACTTTCTAAAAGTAGCAATCTCTTCCTTAGATTCATTATCTGCGACCATTGCAGGGATAGGCGTATTAAGGATATAAAATAACTTTTCAGCCTTGAGAACTATTCTCAAATTATTTAACCAATCCAATTAATTCGTTCTGGTTAAATAACATCTAATATGTTCTGCAGTGATAGTGAATTAGACATTGTAAAATTCTATAAATTAATTGTAATTTAACAATATTTTAGCATATATTCTTTTATTAATTACCAAGATAAATTAGGTCTTGTTTTAAATTGATATCTACCACTATTTTCTTCAAACTATATTACCCTCACTTATATAGTTCAGAAAAATCTAATTAAAGATTTGCTAGTGACAATAAGAATCCCATTTCAAATGTATATAGCCTTGTGTGTGCACAACAAAGTATATATAAATAAATAGGTAGACAACTCTTGTCAATTACATTAACACGTAACCCCATTTTATTTTGCCTTTTAGATCATAATGGTCAAGTGTGTGCACATCCGTACTAAAATAATCCAAGTTAAGTCCAATCTAGCACTCCATATATTCAAAAGAAAAACACTGTCCTTGTGGTGACACAACAAAACAGCATCATTCAATCTATTTATAAGCATCAAATGTGATAAAATAACATTTCAACAAAACAGCATCGTTCAATCTCTTTTAATTTTTATCATGCTAGAAGGTGACGTTTGATATTCTAAATATCTTTGAATGCTTAGGGCTTAATATAAAATCTTTGAGGGGTTTGTTATTATTTTTATCTCATCTTGATTAGCGTGAATGCACATGTATATATAAAATACACGTCATATTAATTTACATAATAAACATGTTGCATAATATATAATATATATATAGTATAAACATGCACATATAGAATACTATATTTGACCCGGATTGATTATAGACTTTATTCTAGTTTGGTTCACTAGAGCCACCAAGTGAACTAAGAGGTCAAACCTAGGGTGCAAGAATTAAATTTAAATATAACTATTACATTTAAACCCGGGCTCCATTTCAAACGGGTCTTCAAGTGCTCCTTGCTCCTTGATATCCAATTTTTCAAAATTAATTCTAATTATTCCTATTACAAAACTGTTTACAATAAATAGAAACCTTGATCAGCGGTTAAGGAAAATTATATATGAGGGAGATAGAATTTACATCAAGAAAAACTAGAGAAGAAGAGGTGCGCAGACCCCATTTAATTAAACTCATGAATTCATGCATCCAACTAAAATAAAATTCAATCAAATTGGTTAATAGTCCATAATCAACCCTATTTATGATCATACACAACATCATATGCATCACTAAATAACATTCATCTCATGAATAAACAAAACCATTCCATATATGCATTGATATCAATTTAATGGGCAATTAAAAGTTTACTAGAAATCCAATTTTTTTTTAAACAAAATAAATTCCTTTTATTTTAATCAAAATTTAAATCATAATAAACTTATTTATTTAATTTAATCTAATGTTGAATAAATAATAAACTCCTTTATTTTTAATCAAATTCCAAATCAAAATAAACTCCTTTACTTTAATTAACATGGAATCCAATTTCAAGTACAAAATAAACTCCTTTATTTTAACTATAAAATATGTTGAATCATATTCCTTATCAATATTAAACATCTTTAATTTTAGGAAATATGAAATCTTATTACATATGTAAATAAACTCTTTTATTCTAGGAAACATGGAAGCATATTCGATATGTGAGCTAACGTGGAATCCAATTCCATGTTAATATAAAACTTTAAATTTTAAAATATATTCCAATTAAAAATAAACCTTTTATCTTAACTGAAAAAAAAATTCAAATTCTGGTGTTGAGAGTGATCACGTCCATAATGAACTTGGACACAGCGCGACCGCGCTGCAACCCCAGAAACGTTTCATTGGTTAGGGAGCGACCGCACTCCAAAATGAACTGGAAGCGGCACAACCGCGTAGTAGAATCAAAAATAAATAAATTCTTGCCTAGAAATTTCGATCCAATCGCATACCATACATACATGGAATCATTAAAATTGATAATTAACACAAAGTTAAGCTTTGATACCACTGTTAGGTTTGTATATAGCGCGATAATGAAATCAAATTACATAAAAGGTGCGGAAGAGCAATAAAACAAAATTTAAATTTTTTTCATAAAACCATCACCATGATCATACTTTGTGCATAATTATCAATCAATAGAAAAAAGATAGAAATCAGATTCATACCCATGTAGAAACTAGCTTCCTCAAGTACGAGTTCATCTCAAATTCCTTTTCACATTCAACTTGAATCCACCGGGTTTGATTCCTTCCTTTGATCAACGTTAGCCACCCAAGTGTTTGGCTTCTAGAGGTGATCCACCAAGGAAGAACAAGTATTCAAGAAGATGAGTGTTTGAAAAAATCCTAGATTCTATCTCCATAGAATATTGTGTACTCTCCTAACTCTTGAAATTGTCATTAACCCTAAATCAAAATAAGACTCCTCTTATTTTTAGATGTAGACAACCCTCCTAAACAATTTAGGAATAAGGTTTTATTTTAATTAATTATACTCCTTTAATTAATTAGGCTCCTAATCTTATTAGGAATAATTAATTAAAATCTTTTAATTAATTAGCCTCCTAATCTTATTAGGAATATATGAGAGTACTTTTATTAAATTAATTCTCAAACTCCTTTAGAAATTAAATAATAATAATAGTAATAATGAGAATAATAATAAGACTCCTCTTATTATATTATATTTAATATTTTCAAAATATTAAATAATAAATATTAAACTATTTAATTTATTTTATCACCATAGATTAAATTATATACACTTACTTATTATTACGATTATGTCATTTGCTTCATAAATAAATATTTTTCCTTTTATGGTTTGACCCTTTAGGTTCTCCATATTAAATCAGTTGTGAATAAATCAATTAGAAGAATTCTAATCTTATTTAAATAAATAAATTAATCTAATAATTTATTTAAATAAATAACATTTACTCTACAATAAATATAAACCTCCTTAGCGATCAATGACTTTTCAGATAATATAAATTTCAACATTAATCATAAAAGAACATTTGAGTAAATAGTTATCGTACAATTCAATCCTTCCACCATACAATATCCCAATTAAATATAAAACATGAAATTACTTTCAAGTCTTATTTTATTTAATTATATTAATTTTGATTCTTAAATGCACAACTCCAAATAATGCAAATTAGAAACTTCTTTCTAGTTTCATTATACATTGGTCAAGGACTACTGGATTGTCATTTATCGAATCACATAAGACATTCTCTTCTTTTACTAGAAGCGGTAGATTCTTTGTTGATAATTCATTATCTCTATGTACAATTTATTACACCCAAACATACCCTTTGATATATCCCAAGGGTCTTAAGGGACATGTAAAAATATAACTCATCATATACACGATACTATGATGATCTCAAGTCGAAGGATCACTTGTACTACTATCACTATAGAAATTCCTATCGACATGCAAGTAAAAATCCGTTAGGTATTCCTTAGCGAGCCACGTTCAGTGAACTTATTCTCCAATAGGCACCTACATACTTGTTTTTGTGATAACCTGGGATTTCGAATAATAAAAAATTTATGAATAATTTTTAATTATTTATTAATATTAATATTGATTATCATTTTTGTGACAAGTATCTGTGATACGTGTATCGAGAAGGTCAATTTGGGTATTGACTAATAAAATTAGAGTAGAGTTGTGCTTAACAACTTTAGAAACCCTAACCCTAATTTCTAGATAGGGATTCGATAGAAAATATAATTAAAATAATTATATTAAAGAGTATGTGTTTGTACCGAAGAGATTTATTGATCAATGATTGATCAGATAAGGTTTAAAATTATAAACCATAATAAAAGATTAGAAACCCTAATCTTAGGATTAGAAACCCTAACGTACCGTTAGAAACCCTAATCGAAAGCCGAGAAACCATAATTTCATATTCGAGGATCCTAAAACCCTAATTAGGAAACCCTAATCCTACTTGGCAAACCTAATGTGTGTATTAAACTTTAATATGATTAGAAAACCCTAATTATATCTTAGCTATCTTAATTTCTATTTTACAAACCCTAATTGTAATTTAGAAATTTTAATTTTTCTAATTAAAACCCTAATTTAGAAAATCCTAGAAAGTTAGTGATTTAAAACCTAAGGGTTAGACCCTAAGGGTTAAACCCTAAGGGTTTGTGAAAATTCCAAGTATGCCATTAAATTTATTTTGCCAAAGACCAAAATGCCCTTTTTACTTACTTTATTATGTAACTTGTAGAAATTGCTAGCAACTTTAGTTGGTGAACCACTATATTGACTTGATGACCTAGAAATCCATCAAAAATCGGCTAACACATTAAATTGAACATTTCATCAAGCAATATATATAGATTTGAGAGAGAGAAAGTCTAGTATTTGGCTTATTTTGTGTTCAAGCTCTCACCAACTCATTTTCTCTCAAAACCACCGAATTCTTAAAGTTCCTCAGTCATATAATCAGCCCCTAGGTCACCTAATAACATATTGGAGATCAAAGACCAAAATCTAGACCATAAAGGTATAAACCCTAAATTTCATTTTGATCTTGTATGCTTTGTAAAATTTTGTGATTATGTGTTTATATTTGTGTTAGAAGTTGTTTTTAGTTGATCTATGATGATCCATGATGGATCCATAGCATCAAATGGCTTTAAAAAAGTGTTTTTCCAAAAACTGCCCTAGAACATGGTTTGTGGTCTGACAAGCTAATGTCAGTGGCCACAGATCTTTTCTTCGTTAATGATTTTAGTTGTTTTAAGTTTTGAATCTGTAGCTTGTCAGGTTGTCTTTAATCTGCAAGTGGTAGTATATCCATTAGATGTCTGGATTGGAAGTTATTAACGATCAAAACATGTTGACCGACGTTGACCGGGTGAAATCTGGGGAACCCAAAAACAGTTTACCAGAGTCTGACAAGCTTTTCAAATGACTAGATCTGTCAGTGTTTACAAGTTTTGTTGTTTTTGTTGGAACACATATGCAGCCTGTTATCTTGACTATAGATTAATGGCTTTATATCATGTATTTGATTAATAGATCGAATGTAGCAAGCGTTCAAAGTATAGCCTACTTGGCATAAATGTCTATTTTCTGGAATTTCCAGAAAACGTATGAACCGAGTTTTTGGCAGAGATTGACCGAGTCATAACTTTTGATTCTTTTATTGTTAAAATGTTCTGCTAATGTATATACGTTCCTTTTCATGTATACTACGAGTATGAACCAAGAAACCACTTAAGATATTCCCAGAACACGATATTAATCGAGCCCCAAAATAGACCCTCGAAGCTGTTGGGTTTCTGGGTTACCCAGAAAACCCAGATTCGGTCTGACAGAAGGTTTGGGAGATCAGATCTTCATGTTGTTTGTTTGTATGACCACGATGTAGGTTGGATGTTGTAGTGTGTCATAAGCACTACACGACGGCATTTCAAGCTAGCCCATAACATTATTACACTAAGAATCAAAGGCGGTCAAACTTGACCCCTTGAGCCATGAATGTCAGTGTTCTTGAGGCTCAAGAACATCAACAACGACGGTTACTGTCACTAAAGGCCTACAACGACTGATTAATTAGTTTTAATTTTCTGAATTTCTGGAAATTATTTAAAAATAGAAATAAATTATAAAATTACCAAAAATGGTTTTAAAAATTATTTTAAATTATGAAAAATACTTTCTGACTATTTGGAATATTTTTCATTAATAATTATAATTATTTGAATATAAATGCTATTTAATTTATTTAATTAGTGTATTAAATAAATTAGAGAAAATGATTTAATATTATGAAAAATCATTTTAAATAAGAATAATGTATTTAAAAATATTTTGAGTTATAAAATGTAACTTTTAATATTTTTAGAGAATTTTTATTAATAAATTAATAAATTAATATTAATGATATTAGATTTAATTAATTATTAAATTAAATAAATAAGATAAAAATGATTTTATTGATTTAAAAATCATTTTAAATGAGAATAAAGTGTTAGAAAATATTTTGAATTATAAAATATAATTTTCAATATTTTGGAGAATTCTCATTAATAAATTAATATTAATGATATTAGATTTATTTAATTATTAAATTAAATAAATAAATTAAAAATAATTTTATTGATTTAAAAATCATTTAAAATGAGAAAAATGATTTAAAAATATTTTAAGTTATAATTAATGACTTTGAATATTTGAATAATAATTTCATTAATACTTAGATATTAATGGTGATGATTTAAAAATGATTTTAATTAATTTAAAAATCATTTAAGTAGAATATTAACGATTTAAAAATATTTGAAGTTATTAATATTAACTTTAATATTTTAACAAGTATGCTATTAATATTTTATATTCTTAAATATTAATGATAATAAGATTATTTGATAATTAAATCATTTAAAAATGATTTTAAGTGTTTGAAAAATTATTATAAATTATAATAATTGTTTATAAATTATTAAAAGCTTCCGAAAAATATTATAAATGATATTTGACTTATCTAAAATAATTATGAAGCTTAGAGACCGAGTTTAATGGACAATATAAGTGTTAATTGTCAGATAGGGTGACCAAGGCACCAAGAATGGACCGAAGTCCAACTAGACCGAACTAGTTAGACTTGATAAGTGTTTATATAGCTTATAAACACTAATGTGGCTGTGTAGTAATGTGCCTAGGAGACAGATTGACTGTGAATTACAGTGTTACGTGTTATGAAATATTGTGCTAATTGTGAGACCGATGTTATTGGTTATAGGTCTTTCAAACACAGATAAGTTTTTTGTGTAGCTGTAAATAGCGGAAGAGGCAAGTTTCATAACTCAACCTTGAGTTATGTTCATTCAATTATTATAGTGGTTAATTATTGTTAATTATACCATGTCCAAGAATTTATTGTTGATTATTCACAGTTAGTGCATGTTTATTAATTTAAATTGAATTACTGATTCGGAAAATATATATTCGTAGAATAACTGTTGTTGGATATTCATATCCGTAGAAGCTAAGATTGACAGTACATATAATTCCTGTTTATTGTCAAATTATGTTGAAAAAGGTCTTAGCTAATTATTCTGGCTAGACGAATATTTGTTAGAACTTGATAGATTCGAGAAGAGAATTCAATTGTTATTGACAGATCGAGGCCAATTATTTCGGCTAGATCGATAAGTAAATAGAAATAAAAATCATTGAATTTCATTGTTAAATAAAATCTTGATTCTGAGACTGAGAAGAACAACCTTTTATATAAAGGGAACATTTTTTAGTCGTATATTCGATCATTGCGTGCGACCTAAGTATTATGCATAATATAGGGTACAAGGAGTTGGCCGGCTCTAAGTACTTGCAGAGGGGTATGATTTAATCTTTATGGTTATCTGATACACCTGCGTATATGTCAAAGTAAAACTTTAATATATACCCGAGAAGAGAAGTTCAAGATCTAACGGATCGCTCAGCATAAATCTGAAAAGCATTCCACTTTGCTATTTCGTAGAATTAATTCTTGATTATTCATTTGAATATCGTAGAAAACCTTGAAAGCGTTGTACTCTTTCATATTCAGATTATTGTTGTATAGAATGCGAGAAGACTTGTTATTTATTCATATACATTTACTGTATGTCTTAACTTACGGGGCAAACTTGTTGCTTACCCTTGCTAAATAAAACTTTTTAGCTATGGATGAAGTTGCAGAAAGTGCTGCGAAGAAGAACAAAGGAAAAGGCATAGTGATAAATTAGTTATGATGAACAATATTATTAATATGTTATATTTGTAAACCCTTTTTGTATATCTAAAGGGTATGTCTGTAATGTTAAGGTTAGAGAACCTGGGACTAATGTATTAACAACATATGTTAATGTGATATGTATTACTATTTCTATATGAATGGGTAGTTAGTTAGTATTATATTATGGATCGTGAACACCAAACTCAGGGGTCAGGTAACCCGGATTTGGGGCTGTCACAGGTTGGTATCAAAGCTACAGGTTATAAACCTTAAGTGGGGTGGGGAAAACCCTAGGAATATAACCATAAGCGAGATATAAAATACTCATTTAGAGTACTAAATGAGGGATTGCCGAAGCGTAACAATAGTGAGATAAGTGGACCCATAATGTGAGAATTTTGTACTAGTAAAGTACTAATCAAGTTATTTAAACTAATTGTAGGATGTCTGGAGAAGATCAAATGAGTGCAGAGATGCTACCAGCTGTTGCACCAATGCCAGAAGCCGAGGTGCCAGTGCAAAGTGAATCAGTTGAGAAGGTGGGAGAAGATGAACTTATGGTCAATCTGGGGAGCGATCATGATAATTTTCCCAAGATGTATCTAAGTGGAGATGAGGAGGCAGAGTCTGAGTAAGCTAGGGTGGAGAAAAAGAATAAGATCAAAGTTGGAGAACAAGATCATAAATTTGCAAAAGTTCAAGAACTCCGGAGTAAAGTGTTTCTCTTGGAGGAGTTGTGGATGACGGAGCAAGCATTACGCGTAATGACTGAAGAACAGAACAAGCTCAAGGCACAAGTGGAAAGGATGAAGACTGAAGGTAGTGGATTGTCTGAAGTAACAATCAAGCACCAAAAAGACAAGAATAAGCGAAAGAGGGACAACGATAGCCCTAATTCGGAAAAGTCAAACCCGAAGAAGAAGCAAGGATGTAGCAAGTGTGGGAAAACTCACGCGAAAGAGTGCATGATGTGGAAGAACGTGTGCTTCAACTGCATGCAGGAAGGACATATTTCTCTACATTGTCCTAAGCCGAATTTGAGGAAGTTTTTCTCATGTGGAAGAACGGGTCACGGATTCAGCAAGTGTCCCAACAAGAAAAAGACGGGTGAAGGGAGTGGACAGTAGATAGTTCAAGTTTGAGCGTTAGTATCTTTTAGGTAGAAGCTTTTGATATTAAGTTTTGTAATATCGAGAATGATGTTTAAGCATATGTAAATATATATGTTTTATGAATGAAATCTTTATTTTCTATATGAATATAAGATTAAGATTAATTTGTGTGTTCTTAAAACTCATACTTATGGTAAGTTAATGACTCATAATTATATGAAATATTTTAAACCCCTCAGCGAATGGACGCCAAAGGTCTGACTAGGTTTAGTTCATACACTCATATAATTGTGGCAAGTTCCTGAACTCATAAGTGTGGTAAGTTTGACGAACTGGTAATAACTATGTGTGAATAGAGAATTGCAACTTTTTTGTGTAAAGTTGTTTTGTTAATCCTGATATGATTTAAAAAGGGATAGTAATATGTGCTAAGTACTAAATGTGTTATGAACTATTTGAATATATATTTGTTTATATATGAGAATTTTGTATTAAATTCTTATTGTGTTAAGAATTTGTGTAGAGAAAGAGAATTAATGTAAGATTTTTATTTAAATCAGATAATGCTGCCTAGACGACAGAATCGAAACCAAAGAGAAGAACAGTTAGTAAATAATGAAGGAGAGCTGACCCGATGCAAAACTTTGCAAATATGATAGCCGAAGCTATGGGGAATAGAGCTCCCGCAGGAAGAGGAAGAGCGAGAGAATAGCCAGCTGACAGATTGGCTAACTTCAAAGACTTTAAAGCGGTGGGACTGCCAGAATTCAAAGGAACCACAGATCCGATTGAAGCCCAAACTTGGGTAAAAGAGATGGAGAAAGCATTCGTTATCGCCAGGGTAGCGGAAGAGCAAAAGATAGCTTTTACGACATACTTAATGAAGGGAAAAGCCAATTACTGGTGGGAGACTAATCAAGCGAGGGCTGGTACAGCTGTGGTAACTTGGACCAGATTCAAGGAGTTGTTCTTTGAGAACTACTTTTCGCCAAGTATGCAATCCAGGATGGAAGTTAAATTTCTAGAATTGAAGTAGGAGAACATGTCAGTTTCAGAATACGCTGCCAAATTCAATGAGTTGGCTAGATTTGCACCTCATCAGGTGGACACAGAGGTGAGAAAGGCGAGAAGATTCGAGAACGGACTGAAGCCCGGGATATTCAACAAGGTAGCGGTATTGCAGATCAATACGTTCGCGGCTTTGATGGAGAATGCGTTAATTATTGAAGGAGGGAGCGAAGCTGCGTCTCGATTTCATCAGGATAAGAAGAAGAAGACAAACGATGGAGGAAGCAGTGGTGGTAGTAATACGAATAAGAGGAAATAGAGTGAGAATACCCAGTTGGGTAATAAAACAGAAGATAATAGGAAAGGAAGGGAGCCATGTTCGAATTATGGGAAGAACCATGCTGGAGTTTGCCTGAAGAAGAAGGGAGTTTGCTATAAATACGGGCAAGAGGGGCACATGTCACCCAATTGCCCTAATCCGAAGAAAATTCAAGGTTGTTTTGCGTATGCGGATCGGTGATCATCCGAGTGCGGGCCATCCCCTAAGAAATCTGCGAAGAAAGAAAGTGTCAACAAGGGACCCGGTGGCGGAACCTTGGCAATACGAGGACCTGCACAACCAGGAAGACCAACAGCCTGTACATTCAACATGACGGCACATGATGCAGTGGCTGCTCAGGAGGCGGCAGCAGGTAATTATTTTGTTTAGAAATTTAATTACGCAAGTACTATGAGTTAGATATCTCTATGAATTGTTTCTTTATAGATCCAAATCACATGTTAGAATTTGAAACACAATTTTATATTGTGTTGATAAAAATGAATTGATGATACAACTTTAAAAGATTGTAGAGAATAAGAAAGTTGTGATTCCGAGGACGGAATCCTTTTTAAGGAGGGGTGAATGTAATAACTCGGGATTTCGAATAATCAAAAATTTACGAATAATTTTTTATTATTTATTAATATTAATATTGATTATCATTTTGTGACAAATATATGTGATACGTGTATTGAGAAAGTCAATTTGGGTATTGACTAATAAAATTAGAGTAGAGTTGTGCTTAACAGCTTTAGAAACCCTAACCCTAATTTTTGGATAGGAATTCGATACAAAATATAATTAAAATAATTATATTAAAGAGTATGTGTTTGTACCGAAGAGATTTATTGATCAATGATTGATCGGATAAGGTTTAAAATTATAAACCCTAATAAGAGATTAAAAACCTTAATCTTAGGATTAGAAATCCTAACGTACCGTTAGTAACCCTAAACAAAAGCCAAGAAACCCTAATTTCATATTCGGGAATCCTAAAACCCTAATTAGGAAACCCTAATCCTAATTGGCAAGCCTAATGTGTGTATGAAACTTTAATATGATTATAAAACCATAATTATATCTTAGTTATCTTAATTTCTATTTTACAAACCCTAATTACAATTTAGAAATTTTAATTTTTCTAATTAAAACCCTAATTTAAAAAATCCTAGAAAGTTAGTGATTTAAAACCTAAGGGTTAAACCCTAAGTGTTTGTGAAAATTCCAAGTATGCCATTAAATTTATTTTGCTAAAGACCAAAATGCCCTTTTTACTTACTTTATTATGTAACTTGTAGAAATTGCTAGCAACTTTAGTTGGTGAACCACTATATTGACTTGATGACCTAGAAATCCAACAAAAATCGGCCAACTCATTAAATTGAACATTTCATCAAGCAATATATATAGATTTGAGAGAGAGAGAAAGTCTAGTATTTGGCTTATTTTGTGTTCAAGCTCTCACCAACTCATCTTCTCTCAAAACCTCTGAATTCTTAAAGTTCCTCAGTCATATAATCAGCCTCTAGGTCACCTAATAACATATTGGAGATCAAAGACCAAAATCTAGAACATAAAGGTATAAACCCTAAATTTCATTTTGATCTTGTATGCTTTGTAAAATTTTGTGATTATGTGTTTATAATTTTGTTAGAAGTTGTTTTTAGTTGATCTATGATGATCCATGATGGATCCATAGCATCAAATGGCTTTAAAATAGTATTTTCAAAAACTGCCCAAGAACATGGTTTGTGGTCTGACAAGCTAATGTCAGTGGCCACAGATCTTTGTTCGTTAATGATTTTAGTTATTTTAAGTTTTGAATCTGTAGCTTGTCAGGTTGTCTTTAATCTGCAAGTGGTATTATAGCCATTAGATGTCTGGATTGGAAGTTATTAACGGTCAAAACCCGTTGACCGATCAAATGACTAGATCTATCAGTGTTTACAAGTTTTGTTGTTGTTGTTGGAACACATGTGTAGCCTGTTATCTTGACTATAGATTAATGGCTTTATATCATGTATTTGATCAACAGATCGAATGTAGCAAGCGGTCAAAGTAGCCTACTTGGCATAAATGTCTGTTTTCTGAAATTTCCAGAAAACGTATGAACCGAGTTTTTGTCAGAGATTGACTGAGTCATAACTTTTGATTCTGTTATTGTTAAAATGTTCTGCTAATGTATATACGTTCCTTTTCATGTATACTATGAGTATGAACCAAGAAACAACTTAAGATATTCCCAGAACACGCTATTAATCGAGCCCCAAAATAGACCCTCGAAGCTGTTGGGTTTCTGGGTTAACTAGAAAACCGAGATTCGGTCTGACATAAGGTTTGGGAGATCAGATCTTCGTGTTGTTTGGTTGTATGATCACGATGTAGGTTGGATGTTGTAGTGTGTCATAAGCACTACACGACCATATTTCAAGCTAGCCCAAAACATTATTACACTGAGAATCAAAGGCGGTCAAACTTGACCCCTTGAGCACTGACTGTCAGTGTTCTTGAGGCTCAAGAACACCCACAACGATGGTTACTATCGCTAAAGGCCTACATCGACGGATTAATTAGTTTTTATTTTCTGAATTTTCGGAAATTATTTAAAAATAAGAATAAATTATAAAAATTATTAAAAATGGTATTAAAAATTATTTTAATTAATGAAAAATACTTTCTGACTATTTGGAATATTTTTCATTAATAATTATAATTATTTGAATATAAATGCTATTTAATTTATTTAATTAATGTCTTAAATAAATTAGAAAAATGATTTAATATTATGAAAAATCATTTTAAATAACAATAATGTATTTAAAAATATTTTTAGTTATAAAATGTAACTTTTAATAATTTTAGAGAATTTTCATTAATAAATTAATATTAATGATATTAGAATTAATTAATTATTAAATTAAATAAATAAAATAAAATGATTTTATTGATTTAAAAATTATTTTAATTGAGAATAATGTGTTAGAAAACATTTTGAATTATAAAATATATTTTTCAATATTTTGGAGAATTCTCATTAATAAATTAATATTAATGATATTAGATTTATTTAATTATTAAATTAAATAAATAAATTAAAAATGATTTTATTGATTTAAAATCATTTAAAAATGAGAAAAATGATTTAAAAATATTTTATGTTATAATTAATGACTTTTAATATTTGGATAATAATGTCATTAATATTTAGATATTAATGTTGGTGATTTTAAATAATTTTAATTAATTTAAAAATCATTTAAGTAGAATATTAATGATTTAAAAATATTTTAAGTTATTAATAATAACTTTAATTTTTTGACAAGTATGTTATTAATATTTTTATATTCTTAAATATTAATGATAATAAGATTATTCGATAATTAAATCATTTAAAAATGATTTAAGTGTTTGAAAAATTATTATAAATTATAATAATTGTTTATAAATTATTAAAAGCTTTCGAAAAATATTTTAAATAATATTTGACTTATCTAAAATAATATTGAAGCTTAGAGACCGAGTTTAATGGACAATATAAGTTTTAATTGTCGGATAGGGTGACCAAGGCACCGAGAATGGACCGAAGTCGAACCAGACCGAACTAGTTAGACTTGATAAGTGTTTATATAGGTTATAAACACTAATGTGGCTATGTGGTAATGTGCCTAGGAGACAGATTGACTGTGAATTATAATGTTACGTGTTATGAAATATTGTGCTAATTGTGAGACTGATATTATTGGTTATAGGTCTTTTAAACGCAGATAAGTTTATTGTGTAGCTGTAAACAGCGGAAGATGCAAGTTTCATAACTCAACCTTGAGTTATGTTCATTCAATTATTATAGTGGTTAATTATTGTTAATTATACCACGTCCAAGAATTTATTGTTGATTATTCGCAGTTAGTGCATGTTTAATAATTCAAATTGAATTACTGATTCGAAAAATATATATTCGTAGAATAACTGTTGTTGGATATTCATATCCGTTGAAGCTAAGATTGACAGTACATATAATTCCTGTTTATTGTCAAATTATGTTGAAAAAGGTCTTAGCTAATTATTCTGGCTAGACGAACATTTATTAGAACTTGATAGATTCGAGAAGAGAATTCAATTTTTATTGATAGATCGATGCCAATTATTTTGGCTAGATCGATAAATAAATAGAAATTGAAATCATTGAATTTCGTTGTTAAATCAAATCTTGATTCTGAGACTGAGAAGAACAACCTTTTATATAAAGGGAACATTTTTTAGTCGTATATTCGACCATTGCACGCGACCTAAGTATTATGCATAATATAGGGTACAAGGGGTTGACCGGCTCTAAGTACTTGCAAAGGGGTATGATTTAATCTTTATGGTTATCTGATACACCTGCGTATATGTCAAGGTAAAACTTTAATATATACCCGAGAAGAGAAGTTCAAGATCCAACGGATCGCTCAGCATAAATCTGGAAAACATTACACACTTCTATTTCGTAGAATTAATTCTTGATTATTCATTTGAATATCGTGGAAAACCTTGAAAGCGTTGTACTCTTTCATATTCAGATTATTGTTGTATAGAATGAGAGAAGACTTGTTATTTATTCATATACATTTACTGTATGTCTTAACTTACGGGGTAAACTTGTTGCTCACCCTTGCTAAATAAAACTTTTCATCTAGGGACGAAGTTGCAGAAGGCGCTGCGAAGAAGAACAAAGGAAAAGGCAAAGTGATAAATTAGTTATGATGAACAATATTATTAATATGTTGTATTTATAAACCCTTTTTGTATATCTAAAGGGTATGTCTGTAGTGTTAAGGTTAGAGAACCTGGGACTAATGTATTAACAACATATGTTAATGTGATATGTATGACTATTTCTATATGAATGGGTAGTTAGTTAGTATTATATTGTGGATGGTGAACACCAAACTCGGGGGTTAAGTAACCCGGATTTTGGGGTGTCACAGTTTTAGTGTCTCCACACAAATAACCATGAGATCAATCATCCTCATCCAATAAGAAAACAATGTATGTACCAATCTATCCGGATTCAGTAATCCCTTTTTTAGTAATTCAACGATTGAGAACAATTTTAGTTTGTGAGCTATCTAAGAATTTAGATCATATTAGCATGATCATCATCATGATTCTAAAAGTATTGCTCAAAACTATGTGTTTATCACATATTATAAAACAACACCTTGTAGATAAATTAAAAGCCTTTAATTAAATAATTCTTTTATTAATAAATGAATAAGATTGTTAAAAAGTATATTTTTTATCATCAAACATGATTGGCTTATGTGCATACTACTTTCATTGACAATGCAATGACACTTGTACATCAGTAACGTGAGCAGATAGATCATATGTTGTAAGAAAATTGAGACGATATTGTCTTATCTTGTAACCAAACGCAAGAGCTGTGACGCCCCCAAATTTAGACCACTCATGTCTCGAATTTGGTTCGCCACGTGCTACAAATCTAAGGACTAAATAACATCTCAATGCAACAGAAATTACTGAATAGATTACATTTATTTAATATAATCATTCACGTCCCAAGGTTTCGTAACTTAAAACATCTCTTACATACCTTAAACATAGATTAGACATAACTAATACATAACACAATATGTCTTAACATAATCATAAATCTTCTAAATAAATATGAAGCTACTCCGTAGCTTTGCCCTTGCCCTTATCAGTGCCCGAGGGTCCGCCTTGCTTTGCCTTAACTGAAATGTTTTTAAGGAAAGCAAGAATGAGCAACAAGTTTGCTCAACAAATAATATAGAAATAAGGGTGCTCAATATAGTTTTAATTTCTCAAGGGTACAACAATAATGATAGTTCAAGGATAGCAATAAGTATCAATGGTTCTTAATAATAGTCGCTAAGGACAAAAAATATCAATAAGATTCAATACTTAATCATTTCGTGATTTCAAATTAATGAATACTGAGCAGTCACTAAGGACTATGAACTTCTACTAGAATTAATAGTAATATATTGATAATCCAACAAAAATAAGTACAACACGTGATCAGCCTAAAGTATCCTACGTTATGCATATCATTTAATCATACTCAAGTGCGCACGTCGGTCTCCCGACAAATATAGTTTCCCCTTCAAAGAAGGTTGTTCATCTCAGTCAATATAAGATTCCATAATAATCAATTGGTTTGGATCAATTTCAAATTATGATTTAGGTCTAGCCGAATCAAATGGTATAGACTGCTCTTTAAATGTATATAAGAACAATTATAAGTTTAATACTCGAAATCAAAGTTCAAAGAATATAAACAACTCTATTCTAACTATGAAACATTATGTCATAAGATAAGAATCATACTTTCAATTGTTTACTTGTACAACCAATAATAGTACAAGCTCAAGTAATGCTCAATAAAGAGTAGGGTTCGAGTACTTGCACAAATTCAAAGTTGTGTAAGATAGGAAACTTGCATCAAGAAATAAGGTTTATATACTTGCCTTAAGCGTAGTTTATCAACCTTTAGCTTATCGATACCTTTCAAACCCTATTATAACATAATTACGTATATAGGATATTCATTAGTTATGTACATCCGATACACAAACTTGATCCGTAAGTTTATCATACATATACAATTTTAACTTACCCTTATAATCATATACATAAGTCATTACGTACTTTACATACACATACCACAAAATCAGCTTGTAAGACACTATGAATCAAATAACATGGTTCATAATCATTACTTGATAATCATAGTTTGTAATCATAGGTGACTCAACATTTGAAAGTTTGTAAATACTTATCAAACCTATGATTTTATTGCTAGTATGCTCATTGGCATCTGGACATACCACTAAGCATGTATTATAGATTAAGATAATAATATAAGCATGCATCAAGTTCAGGTTATAATTAAACAGGCTCTGTCCATTACGTATATTAGTAGCGCGGCGCTTGGTTTACTGTAAGGAGTGGCGGCATGCTGCGTCCTCTGGTTCGAGACTCAAGACATGCTTGTTCTGCAAAAAATCCCAGTAGTACTTGACTTGCATATATGAATAATAATAATGCAAAACACATATGTCAGTATGTTGATAACTAAATTTGACCCTTCATCTTATCTTTAACATAGGTCGTTATCCATTCTCATTTAATCAAGGCTTTTAAGTGTTCAATTAACAAAGTCTCTTATGTTTAGCTGTTATACATATGCCATGCGGTCAATAAGTCTCAACTATACATGCTTACATTAGTTTAATCATGTATTTCAAGTTATGAAGTTCTACATCATTTAGACTTGTCCTAATCCATGCTCAACTATTTTACAATGCGTATGACTAGCTAGGCATTCATGTCAATCATGTCTATAGGCATAACACAACCTAACATGATGGTCAGATTTCAGAATACTTGTAACGTAGTTATTGACAAAACTAGTTTTCAAACTCTTAAGGTTTCTTTTGAAAATCTCAAGTTAACCAAACAAGCATGCAAAGATACTTCACTTACTATACATCATACTTTCATATATACATAACTAGACCACATAAGCATGCTCACAAGTTCCTAACTTAAAGTGTATATAGTTTATCAAGTTCGTATTTGAAACTTTAAGCTTCCATTAGTAGGTCATTAAAACTTATTCAAGCATACAAGGTAAGTCCACATACTCTATATCATGCTTTCATGCTTATGTATTTATGTAATCAGATCATGATAGCATGTTTTCAAGTTCGGAATTTAAAGTATACACAGTTCATTTACACATAGCTAGTATAGTCCTTTACTTGTAATTTCCTTTTTAAATCATGCTTGAATAGTCTATACTACCTCTAACAATATAAAAAAACATATTAGTCACATGTTAAGGCATAACAAAGCTTAATATGTTGGTACCTAAGGTCAGAATATATATTACACCATGTTTATTGATAAGTGGGTTTTATACCTACTTATGGAGTACCAATTCATTCGAACTATGCCCATCTTAAGTACATTTTAGTATGTTTTAGCTGCATTTCATGTTTGTTTGCATTGCATATACTTAAAACTCCTTTTGGTTAATAAGTGCAAGAATCGGCCTAATTTGGTGGTATTATAGGGCACGAGGCTAATGGACGCATGAGGCGAGGCAAAAGTTGGGATATTCATGGATGAGGATTGAGAGGAGCATGGATGGACATAGGACATTTCAATAGCAGCAGCAACAATGCAGAACCAAACTCAGGAGCAGCACAAGAATGCATCAACTACTGTCCATGCATGGCGAGGATGAGCTTAGGCGGCGCTACCGCTGCAGAGTACCTAGCCATACATTATTACCTACTGCAAGTTGCATGGCCGCAAGCATGATAAACGTAGGGAACGCGAGCCCGCGCGAGAGCTCAATTGGACATCTTAACTTACTACAAGTCTCGCGCCCGCGAGAGGAAGCCGCTTGAAGAGCGCGCGGCCGCGCGCGAGGCCTGGAGCTGCTGATTTGTTTTATTTTATTTTCCAATTAAAATGGTTGTAATTGATTTAAAACGATTTTTGACTGGTGTCAGACGTATCACTTGACAATTATTCAGTTTTTGACGTATCTTTACATCGTAACTAGGGTTTACTCTCTGGGGGAGATTCCAACGTACAAGGAGGCAAATACTCTACTTTTCTACTTTTTCTTGGGATTTTCTACCAGAGTGGATTATTATTATTATTTTGCTGGAATTTTATGAGGATATGAATAGTAATAGTGGATTCTATCCAGCAATTGGGTTTGATAGTTCTATCTTTCATCTTTAAATTGTTTGTTTATTAATCATGTTTAGATTTGATCCCATAATGGCTTTTGATTCAGTCATGAACTAAACTCCATTATGGGATTCTAACGGATTTTAAAATGTAGTTTGATTGCATGCTTGAATGCTGGATTGTTTTTCATATCATATGGGATGTCTATCATGATTGTTTTGCATGTATGAATGCTTGATCACCATTCGTTTCAGTACTTGTATGCAATTGACAATGAACATGCAAGTATGGATTGTAATCTTGATAGTATACGTATATGGGGCTATTTTATATGGCTTGTGTATTTTGTGAACCAGATAGACATATACTGTTTCACCATATGAGTTAGAATAAGGGCTTATACTTAAATTCAATATAATTCCAATTTCACATAGACATATAGTTATTTTGGTTATATTGATGATTACATAGAGTCTATCATCTGTGTATGATGTGTAAGTAGGTCTTAGTGCATTGAAAAATGGTTATGACTCTTTTAGTGCTCTTGGCTACTTTCCTGTGATATGTGAACAAGTCATGCATGATAGTGGCGATTGAATGAAATATTAAATGAAGTTAGTATCCCATTATTTCTAGATTTGATTTATTCCGTCGTTATTATTGTTTTAGTTGTTATTAGCAATTTTGAGAGCAAACCAAGTTTATTCAATAGTTTGAACATATAAATATAGTGAATTAATTAATGCATAGTGATTTGAATTAAACAACTTTCTCCGTGGGATCGATACTTTACTTGCTCTGTATTGCTTGTTGACACATGTATGATTGCATGAGTTAGAGCTCTTTTGTTAAGACTAAAAAAGAGGCAATAATTTTTTGGCGCCGTTGCCGGGGAAAGGCGTTTAATTTAGTATTATTATCATTAGTATTAAGCTATATTGTATGACTTAGATAATTCTAGTCTTATCTCATTTCAGTTTTTGTTTCTTGTTTCAGGAATTGGGATAAATTTTTATGCTTGACGCTGTCATCCAACCCCGAACTTAACACTGTTCGTGATAACATAATCGGGAGAGGTTGGGCGAGTGTTAAATGAGAAATTACAAGCACAGTTAGAAAGTACAACAGCTAATATGGCAGCCGAAGTACAAGGAGAAGAGCAACGAGAGGAGCATAGAGCTCTGAAGGAATATTCCATGCCCAATATTAATGGACTACTGATCCGAAGATCGTCGAACCGGCGATAGCGACCAATATATTCGAGATAAAAACTGGCACTATTCAGATGGTATAGAATTCAATGCAGTTTGGGGGTGCCGCTATAGATGATCCGAATGAACACCTGTTGAGCTTCATCAAAATTTGTGATACATTCAGATACAATGGTGTGACGGAGGATGCTATCAGACTTAGGCTATTCCCATTCTCATTGAGGGATAAAGCAAGAAGTTGGCTTCATTCTTTGCCAGCAGGATCTATAACTACATGGGAGGATTTAGCACAGAAGTTCTTAGCTAAGTTCTTCCCGATGGCTAAGACTGCAAAGATGAGGACAACGATATCTTAATTTGAACAATAGGGTGAGTCCTTATATGAAGCATGAGAGAGATACAAAGAAATGTTGAGGAAGTGTCCACATCACGGTTTTCTAGATTGGATAGTAATCAACACGTTCTATAATGGATTGGGATGGCAGTCGAGACCGATTGTAGATGCAGCTGCAGGAGGGGCATTATGGGCAAAAAGCTATGAAGAATCCTATAACCTTATCGAGACAATGGCATCGAACGATTTTCAGAATCTTACATCTCGGATGCCACAACCCAAAGTTGCAGGTGTATTGGAGGTAGATGTTATTACTCGGTTAATAAATACGGATATGGCGACCGTAGTAAAGAAGATAGATACATTGGCAGAAGGTAAAACAAAGACGATTGCATTTATATGTGAGATTTGTGTGGGGTCACACTCGACAAATCAATACGCTATCAGTTCAGAGTCAGTGCAGTATGTGACAACTACAGAAAAGACCAAGGTCAGTTTCAGAACACATACCACCCCAACAACTTAAATCATCCAAACTTTAGTTGGTCAAATAACCAAGGGACTCAGCAAAATCAGTTTCAATCGAATAATCAGTTTCAGACGCAACCAGCGCATCCACAATTTAATCCTACACCACAACAATAACAACATCACACTCCAGCTGCACCTCAGTAAGAAAAGAAATCAGAAGTGGAGGAAATGATGATGAAATACATGGTAAATACAGAGGTCATGATCAAAAGCCAAGCAGTGGCTATTAAGAATCTGGAAACTCAAATGGGGCAGATGGCGAACATGCTAACCAACAGGCCCCAGGGTTAATTGCCATGTAATACAGAGACAAATCCAAGAAGAGACGGGAAGGAACAATGTCAAGCGATCACATTGAGATCTGGGAAAGATTTGTCGACATTTGCAAGTCGCCCAGCATGGCAGATTACCTTGAGGAGGATCTTGTGATGCATACGAGGAGACATTTAAGAGTTCAGTACCACCAATGCACACTCAAGTTTCGTATCCGTAGAGATTAAATAAGAAAAGGGAAGATAAGCAGTTCAACAAATTCTTGGAGGTATTCAAAAAGTTGCAGATCAACATACCGTTCGCCGAGGCATTGGAACAAATGCCAAGCTATGCAAAGTTTATGAACGGGATACTATCAAGGAAAAGAAGATTAGAAGAATTTGAAATAGTAGCATTGACAGAAGAATGCAGTGCAGTACTTCAGCAGAAGTTACCTCCGAAGTTGAAGGATCCGGGAAGCTTGATAATCCCGTGCATAATCGGGAAGATGAATTTTGAAAAATGTTTGTGTGATCTTGTTGCGAGCATAAATTTGATGCCCTTATCATTGTTCAATCAATTGGGATTGCCAGCTACAAAGCCGAAAAACATTGCATTACAGTTAGCTGATAGATCCATCACGTATCCATGAGGACTTGTTGAAGATGTTTTGGTAAAGGTGGACAAATTTATCTTTTCGGCTGACTTCATCATTTTGGATTACGAGGAAGATAAAAGTATTCCAATTATACTGGGGAGACCATTCTTAGCTACAGGCAGGACTTCGATAGATGTGCAAAAAAGGGAACTCACGATGCGTGTACATGATCAAGAGGTGACCTTTAACGTCTTTAAGGCAATGAAGTTCCCAATAGATGAAGAAGAATGCTTCCGGGTTGATGTGGTGAATCGGGTTCTAAATGATGAAGTGCAGAGTATAGTGGATTGTGAACCACTAAGTAGCATCATTGTTGAAAATTCAGAGATGAGGGATGCATAATTAGATAAATTCGTTCAATATATGGATACCCCTCCACAGTATGGAACCAGTGTAGTAGTTGAAAAGTTTCCGGATAAGCATCTTAAGGTGAACGATACGAGATTGACGAGTGATTCTGATGGTGAGGTGGATAGAAAGATAATCACCTCAATTCTATCTTAAACATGAGATGTAGAGACAGTCAAGCTGATTGACTATAACTTAGCGCTTGATGGGAGGCAACCCATTTTATTTACCTCAATTTTATTTTTTCTTTATTTCGTTTAGATTGTGTTAGTTGATTAATCTCATGTCATTATTAATCATTTGGCAGATTTGCATGGTTAAGTTTGCAGTGAGAAGTGTGAAAGAGAATAGAGTTTATATGGTCTTTAATTCATGCCCTAACAGTGCACATTAATGTCTATGTAGGTATATATCATTGGAAAGCATCACTGATAGGCAAAGTGGAAGTGAAATTTAGTATTAAAGATATCAGGATCGCGCGGCCACACAGCTTATATAGTACAAACTCGTGCGCCCGCGCGTCAATTCAATCAGAACAACAGTACATTCTGCAAGTTTCACGCCCGCGCGTCCAGCCCAGTACAAACGCGCACCACACCGGATTAAGACGGATCTGAACATTTTAAAAAGAGTTGTGGACCATTCGGACTCTCATTTAGAATAATAACAGACGCGAAATTCTCTCACTCTCCATAACTCACATCTCTATCTCTCTATTAATTACAAATTAAAGCCGTACATCTCTCAATTGTTTAGCCACGATTCTCTCCACGTTCAAAGTTCCATATCTCCTCAACTTCTCCAAGTGCAATATAAAACTAGGGTTTCTTCATTAGGTTGGACAGAAACGAAATTGAGGGAAATAGCAACAGTGTTTCTTATTCATTCTCCGTCATATAATCTGTGCGATCTTTATCAATTGAAAATGGGTCCCAAATGCATGCTCTATATCATCTTATTCTTCATCCTCCTCGGGCAGGCAAGGGGCGGATATTGTTGACCACGCCAAGTTTCTAAACCCGGAGGCTCAGCAGATATATTATCAAATTGTGGCAAAGACCTTCATCAAAGAGCGCAGTTTCAAGCCGAAAGGGCAAGACGGTCAATTGTGCGCAATGATTCGAGAGAGAGGCTAGGGTGGATTGACTGCTACTCCGACGCCCATTCCAATGGGCATAGTCTGGGAGTTTTATGCCAACGTTAAGGTTACCATGAGCGGTATATCTTTGGTTCGCAGTGTCGAGATAGATTATAGACCATGTGAAATTCGCACCATTTTTGGAGTCACCGATACACCGCCAACGGGGGCTGCTAATTGGGTCACTGGTGCACATTCGTAGACAGACATGGAGTTGGTTATTGCTAAATTATGCGTGCCTGGTACAAAATGGACCTATAAAGTCGGCACTAATCAACCTCGTATATTTCCGTAACACTTTCGAACCGATATGCAAAGGCGTGGAATACTCAGATAAATATGTGCGGCGTGTGCCTTCCTCCCATCAGCACGAAATAACAGCAGAGAGGGCACTTATTCTGTGGGGCATAATCACCGAGAAATACATTGACATTGGTCATCTCATTCATGAGAATATGTTGCGCTATCTGCGGGGAGGCACCATTGGAAGCATTCCACACGCATCAGTGGTTGCTATGCTATGTGCTAATCAAGGATGCAACTGGAGAAGTGAATAAATGTAATACCCAAGCATGGACATAACCCATGCCACAATTGAAAATTTTGAAGATTGGGCAGGAGGTGAACGGCATCCACGCGAATTAGGATTCATCATTCAGCCTACTTTTCCAGAGCCACCACAGCAGCCTCCGCAGACAGATGAGGCCGACCCATCCATGCACGCATGTGCCACCTATGGCGATCGCCAGCTCCAAAGGTTGGAGCGAAAAGTCGATTCCATGTACGATAATTTGGGAACATTTGCGATTGGACTCACAAGGGCCTTGGCCGAAGCTTTTGCGCAACAAGGAACAATGCTAGAATGGCCTCAATTCAGAACCGTAGCGCCATATCCACCACCAGATTCACCACCCGAGGAGGGTGGCACCACTGATAATTAGGGGAGTTTTTCGTACCCTTTACCTTCATTCAATGGGGTATTGAATATTATAAGTTTGGGGGTATTGGGGAGTAGTTTAGTTGCATGTAGTTTAGCATGATTAGTTTAATTCTTTAGTTTTTGCATGTTCAATTTAAATTTTTGCTTATATAGTTGCATGTTCATGTTTAGTTTGCATATCTCACAGTTCTTGCCATATAGAAATTTTTGTCTAGCCAATGATGATAGTGAATTTTGTTAAATGATTCTTGAGTATTTTGGATAATATGAGCTGAGATATAATGTTTTACACAATACAATTCATAATGCTTTTTAAACACTTTTGGTTTGCACAAATGTGTTCACATCACTTGTAGGTATAAGAAGCATATGTTGCATTGCTCTATAGAAAAATATAGTTTTAAAAAGGGAAATATATGAAAAATGAGTATAGACTGTATAAAACATTGATTTATAAACTTGGGGAAAACATGGGTATCTGTGTATAAAAAAATGAAGAAAACAAAAGTAGCAATAATGTGGCTAGTCTTATTTCAGGGCCCTAGCTACTTGAGTAAGTACGCTCGAGGGGATTGTCTCTACACCTAGAGCCCTAAGGTCTTTCATGTTCTGGGAGTCATTGGTCGAAAGCTCGCTAAGGGGTAGCAGTGTGCCTAATGGAGTAAGACATTGCACAGTCATGTGAAAAAAAAAAGAGAAAAAAAAGGAAAAGGAAAGAAAATAGCAATAAACACTGCGGGAAAGTGCGAAAGTCGCCCTCGTGAGAAGAAATAAAGCAGTTAAGCCCATTGTTGAACCTTAGTTTATTTTAAGATGTTGGAATAGTTTTGGTTGCATATATATACATAAGGCTTGATTTAAGCTATAATTTTTTGTTTTGAGCAATATAGCATGAGTATTCTGTGCCTAAATCAAGTTTTGGAAAACACAACACACACACAACATCTCTATAGCATTTGTGAATTATCTGAGTGTATGACATTATGCCTGCAGTTTGGTTTGAATCTATATTCTTGAATCTAGAAAAATTCGCTGAGGTATTTTGGACTGAATTTCTATGATAGTTGGGACAATGTGAGATTAGTTGCATCATAATTTAGTTGCATAGTAATCTAGCTACATTTTCATTGTTCATTAGTATGCATTGCTTGAGGGCAAGCAACAGTTCAAGTTTGGGGGTATTTGATAAGTGGGTTTTATACCTACTTATGGAGTACCAATTCATGCGAACTATGCCCATCTCAAGTACATTTTAGTATGTTTTAGCTGCATTTCATGTTAGTTTGCATTACATATACTTAAAACTCCTTTTGGTGAATAAGTGCAGGAATCGGCCTAATTTGGTGGTATTATAGGGCACGAGGCTAATGGACGCATGAGGCGAGGCAAAAGTTGGGATATGCATGGATGAGGATTGAGAGGAGCATGGATGGACAAGCATGGATGGACATAGGACATTTCGATGCTTGCAATGACAATGCGAGAACCAAACTCAAGAAGCGACCTGAAGAATGCATCAATTTACTGCAAGCCGCCAGCGAGATGAGCTTGGGCCTTGCGCCGCATGAGTATCTAGTCGACATTATTACCTCTACTTGCGCAAGTTGCATTGACCGCGAGCATGATAAGCGTAGGGAACGTGTGCCCGCGTGATAGCTCAAATTTGGACATCTTAACTTCTTTATCGCAAGTCTCGCGCCATGTGAGACGAAGTAATGAAAAGAGCCGCTGCCATGCGAGGCCTAAGCTGCTGATTTGTTTTATTTTATTTTCTAATTAAAATGGTTGTAATTGATTGAAAATGATTTCTGACTGGTGTCAGACGTATCACTTGACAATTATTTAGTTTTTGACATATCTTTACATCATAACTAGGGTTTACTCTCTAGGGGATATTCCAACGTAGAAGGAGGCCAATACTCTACTTTTCTACTTCTTCTTGGGATTTTCTACCAGAGTGGATTATTATTATTATTATTTTGCTGGAATTTTATGAGGATTTGAATAGTAATAGTGGATTCTATTCAACAATTGGCTTTGATAGTTCTATCTTTCATCTTTAAAATATTTGTTTATTAATCATGTTTAGATTTGATCCCATAATGGCTTTTGGTTCAATCATGAACTAAACTCCATTATGGGATTCTAATGGATTTTAATATGTAGTTTGATTGAATGCTTGAATGCTGGATTGTTTTACATATCATATGGGATGTCTATCATGATTGTTTTGCATGTATTAATGCTTGATCACCATTCGTTTCAGTACTTGTATGGAATTGACAATGAACATGCATGTACGGATTGTATTCTTGATAGTATACGTATATGGGGCTGTTTTATATGGCTTGTGTATTTCGTGAACCAGATAGATATATACGGTTTCACCATATGAGTTAGAATAAGGGCTTATACTTAAATTCAATATAGTTGCAATTTCACATAGACATATAGTGATTTTGGTTATATTGATGATTACATAGAGTTTATCATTTGTGGATGCTGTGTAAGTAGGTCTTAGTGCATTGAAAAATGGTTATGACTCTTTTAGTGCTCTTGTCTACTTTTCTGTGATATGTGAACAAGACATGCATGATAGTGGCGATTGAATGAAATATTAAATGAAGTTAGGATCCCATTATTTCCAGATTTGATTTATTCCGTCGTTATTATTCTTTTAGTTGTTATTAGCAATTTTGAGAACAAACCAAGTTTATTCATTAGTTTGAGTATATAAATATAGTGAATTAATTAATGCATAATGATTTGAATTAAACAACTTTCTCTGTGGGATCGATTCTTTACTTGCTCTGTATTGCTTGTTGACACATATATGCTTGCATGAGTTAGAGCACTTTTGTTAAGACTAAAAAAGAGGAACACTTATCAAAATTAATTTCCAAATCTTTAAACTTTCTTTGAATATGCATACCAAACCAAGCTAAAATGATTTACTATATATAAAAAAACATCATTCCATGTGTTAAGGTGTTGCCTCTTTTTTAGTTCTAACAAAAGAGCTCTAACTCATGCAAGCATACATGTGTCAACAAGCAATACAGAGTAAGTCGAGTATCGATCCACAGGGAAAATTGCTAAATTAAATTATTATGCATCAACTCTACCACCAAATTTATATGCTTAAACTAATAATTATGATTGTGATTGAAAATTACCTTAGAATCAAATAATAACTAAAAGAAGAATAATAATGAAATAAATCAAATCTGAAAATAATGGGATCCTAACTTCATTTAATAATTCATCTAATTACCATACTCAGGCCAGATTGTTCATGTCAGGAATAAGCATGTGAATGTTATTCCTAATTATATATGATTTGATTATGATATATATGAATGAATATGCAAGTATTCTTGTATTAAGAAAAATTGTAAAGTCCTTTGATAGATAATAGAAACATGTGTACAAGGACTTAGAATAAATTAATCAAGTATGTTAGGTTGATCCTTCATAAGCAAAACATCTTTGTAAAAGTCCTTAAAAAGAAATGATGTACAAGGACTATGAAAGTGGAAAGATCAAGCATGTTAGGTTGATCTTATGATGTAATAGATAGGCTTGTCTGATCGTCGAGCACTGCACCAGAAATCGAGGTCTGCCAGGAGAGTTAAGGAAAACTCGAGAGCTGTCGAGGCAGACTCATAGTCTGCAAGATAGTAGATCTCACTGTTCGTAGAGTGCCAGGAGAAACGATGAAGGATCGTAGTGTGTCGAGTAGAACTTCCTTAGGACCGAAGTCTGCTGAGGAAGTTATGTTCAGAATCATAGAGACAACTTGCCTACAAGACGACCGAACCTCTGCCGAAGCCAAGTTAGAAATGTAGACTACACTCAGAGTCGTAGAGTCTACTGATGCCGAAGCCAAGTCAAGGATCGTAGATCACACTCTGAGTTCGTAGAGTCTATTGATTACATGTAGAGATCGTAGTCGAGCAAGATCAGATGAAGACAACAAGCACAAGGCAAAAATATTAGAGTGTCAAGATCTGATCTAGGAGTCGTAGTGTCTGCACAGCCAAAGCTGAATCGTAGAGTGCAAAACTACGACCTCAACATATGCGCTCACAATGCCAAGGCAGAATCGTAGAGCAAGTATGATTCTCAAAAAATGAGAACTCCTAGAATATCCAAAGGATTGAAGCCACTGGTCGGCACTGCAATGTTACATCCAAGGAAACCAGAGAGCACTCAACGAATGGAATGCAAGCTAACAGAAGATCAAAGCACCAACCCAATCAGCATTAAGATTGAGTTATGAAGCCATTTGAGATGAAGTCTTCCACAAGGAGATCAGAAGAAGACTTGATGGCGACTAAGGAAAGTCGGCAAGTCTGGAATTGTCAAGGAATGAAAAGCGATCTTAGAAGCAACCATGATCGTAGTGTTTGCCAAACAAAGAAATAACTGATGAATTACATACAAAGATACTGGACAGCTTCTGAAGAACAAGGCTAAAGTGATTAAGCATTGCGTCAGTCCATTGATGATCAGTGAACGGGAGATCACAAGGAGAAAGTGAGCTGGACACGCCACAAATCTGAAGTGTCTTTCTATTCAGAAGGGGCCAGAACAAGGAAGTCAAGTCATCAGTTTCTGAGAACTGTTGAGGCAAATAGAAGTGTTGAAGTACTGCACAATAGAAGGAAGAGGTGTTCCACATTGAAGATCCAATCAACACTCTTCGAGATCGTAGTGTTGTCTCTACCAGTCAACATGACACTACGATCAGGTCCTCGAAGACATGCATCCGAATCGTAGAGTTCGAATAGCTGAAGACTGAAGCATTGGCAACGGTTCAATCTGAAGGGTAATATTCGGACAAGTGCTTATTGAGAGCATCGATGCAAAAGGACAACCTCTGATCGAGAAATCAGAAGGAGGAAATTAAGTCTTCGATCTGCCCAAGACATTAAAGTGACATCTCTGATGGGTAGGTGAAATAGTAGACTGCAATGTCAGAGAAAGTATGACTTGTCACATCAGTAGTCTACCTCTGTCAACTCGAGATCTGTAAAGATATTTGAATAGCTTTCAACGGCTACTTTCCAATGGAAGGATTAGGAAGGAGTATAAATCAGCTAGAACTTCATAGATCAAAGGTTGCTGGAGTTGCCGAGTTTGGAGTAACGGTGGACTGTTCTAAACCATATAAGATAGTGAGTCTGAAGGCTCACTCTACAATCCACCAAGAACACTTAGAGTCAGACAAAGAAAGAAGTAAAAGTGAGAGTTCTACAATGTAGAAGTTAGAGTTCTACTACATGAAGAGTGTTCTGAACTGCCGAGAGAAAGAAGAGTATCATGTCATCTTGGTGTCCATCATGGGAAGACTCTAAGTACCATACAGAAGAGCTCACAGTCATCTTAGCAAGACCATCATGTGAAGGCATCAAGTATCAAGAAGGGAGATCACAGACATCATCATGGTGGCAAGCATGAGAAAGTTCCTAAGTCCCTAGCATAAGAGCTTACAGTCATCTTAGAAACCAATTATGTGTAGCCATCATGTATCAAGAGGAATGATCTTCAAGGCAGTCATCAAGGGATCATCCGAAGTGGTTGAGTAACTGAAGAAGCTGAGCATCATGCAACACTCAACTGCACTCCAAGGATGATCACGCCAAGCTGCTAAGTATAGAAGATGTTCAGAGCATGAAGACATCTTAGCAGCTCAGCACCAACTCCAACAAATAAATAAATAACTCAACAGAAGCCAGGGCCTGAGGGGTCCTTGTTCGGAGGGACTAAATGAAGTTCCAAGCCTGCTGGGCTTGAAGAGTTCCTAGGGAATTAGAGGAGTTTCATTGTTGCTGGCCTTGAAGAGTTCTTAGTGAACTAAAGTCCCAAGGCTGCTGGGCTTGAAGGAATCTTAGTGATTCAGGGTGCTGCCCTTCCTTAGTGGAAATCCTGCTAGTTGAAAGCAGAAGAGTGTATTTGTAAAGCCCCAAAACTCGGGTACTTGAAACCCGAACTCGGTGCTTCACGATACCATTTCTATGAGCGGAATAATAGTAATAATAATAACAATAATTTAAATATCAAACTTATCTTACATTTATCAAAGTCTAATCCCAATTACGCAACCTTTACTTTAATTCTTTACATGATATATAATACATATCATTGTCTATATATTGTCTAACTATTACAAAAGATACCATTAAACATGTTCTGTTTGCTTTCCTTTTTACTTGTTCTTGTCTGAACCTTCGGGTTGATCATGCCTAGATGAAAACATTTAAATTTAACCAAGGATGAGCATTTGGGTGCCCAGCAAGTAATAACAATTATGAATATAATTAGCTGAAAGAAATAAATGTTTTTTTTGTACATCACTTCTACAACGAATTTATAGTTGTGAAGTAAACTGAACCGATAATAACAACATAATAATTCTATCTCAAATTTTTGAAACTACGTATAGACTATATATATAGGGTAGTCGACATACTATGAACATTGTTTTAAATTTTTGATAAGGTTTAGCAGAACTTCATCTGCAAACCGTCATAGCTTACGGGCACGAGGGTGTACATCCCATGGACCCTGTATTGATCAATACTACATTACAAGAATGATAGAATCGTTCACTCTGTCCGCCTTGGGCGCATAAAAGTTTTTCCGTGATCGGGATGTTCATACTTAGATTGGAATCCGAACCAAAATAATTTGATTGGATACAAAAAGGTTTTTATCATATTCAACGACATTTCGAAATTTTTGTCTAGCTGATCAAATAGCTTAGACGACTATATATATATATATATATATATATATATATATATATCAATATGTGTTTAAATACAATGATTATCCAAGCGGGGACACTTGTGTAACCATGTTTAGAAATTAACGAACAGAATATATATCTGAATTACCATATACTAACATGTTGATAAACAATGATCGGATATAGAATATATCACAATAGGGTTAATAATATAGTATAATAATAATATAATTCTGAAACTTCTTACTCATGTCCATTGCATAAAGGAAATGCAAAGGTAAGATACTTTTTTGATCTTTGTTAACTACAGATTCATAAACTTAGTTTTATCTTTTATATTGAAACCTATAATTAATAAGATCATTTGATCAATTAGAATAACATATCGTAACATATAATACTGCTTATTGCAGTCAGTACATAACCTAATCACAGTGTCACATATGTTTAACAACCATTGAATCACAAATAAACACATATCTAATCAAATTATCTAAGTCCAGATCAATTTATGAAATATGTCGATTGTCTAAAGTGACTTTATCGGGTAATTCTGAAGTCTAAGACATTATCACATAACTTAGTATCGATCATATTATTTTTAAATGACTTAATATAATTTTAAAACATTTATTATAATTTATCATGAATTTTCAAACATCGGAATCATTATTAAATGATTTAAATATTAAACAATTCTATTATCATTAATATTTAATTAATATTAAACTATTAATGAAACCATTACCCAAAATATTAAAGTTATTTATAATAACTCAAAATACTTTTAAAGTATTAATATTACCCTTAAATGATTTTTAAAATATTTAAAATTATTTTAAATAATTACCATTAATATTAATGTTAATGTATTACTTATCAAAATATTAAAAGTCCTTAATCATAACTTCAAATATTTTTAATTCATTTATTTCTTTTAAATGATTTTTAAATAAGTAAAACCATTTTAAAACTATTTATTTAATATAATTATTAAATAAACTTAATATTATTTATTATTAAATTAATATCATTAATATTAAATTATTAATGAAATTATCCTTTAAATATTAAAAGTTATATTTTATAACTTAAAAATCTTTAAACAATTTATTATCATTTAAAATGATTTTTATAATATTAAAATCATTTTTAAACTAATTATATAATATAATTATAAAATAGTTCTAATATCATTAATAGTAAATAATTAATAAAATTTACCTTTAAATATAGAAAGTTATAATTTATAACTTAAAATATTATTAAACTCTTTATTTTCATTTAAAATGATTTTTTAATATTAAAATCATTTTTAAACTAATTTATTTAATATAATTATTTAATAAATCTAATATCATTAATATTAAAATATTAATATTTTTTATGATAAAATATCAAAAGTTATATATAAAACTTAAAATACTTTTATAACCTTTAAATCATTTTTATATGATTTATAAATCATTAATTCTATTTTTCATAATTTATTTAATACATTTATTAAATAACTTTAATTACTATTATTATTAATTAATTCATGAAATTCATCACAAAATATTAAAAGTTATCAAAATAACTTAACTTATTTTCTTATACCATAATATAATTTTAAATGATTTTTCATGTATTAAAATCATTTTAAATAATTTATTTAATATTATAATTAAATAAATTAAATACTTTTAATATTCCAAAAATATTAAATATTTATGAAATATATTCAAAATAATTAAAAACTAATTTTCAAATTTTAAAATAATTTTTAGGAATTTATTTTGTATTTTTCATAATTAAAAACTAATTAATACTAATTATTAAATAAAAATATAATTTTTATATTGAAACTGTCGCTAAAGACCACCTATATCGACAGAACCGTCGCTATAGGTGTTCTTCGTGTTCTTCATGGAAACCCAAAACACCATGCCAGTTAACGAGTGTCCCGTTTGACCAAGAATACTGCTTCACACAAAGTGTTTCTTGACTATAGATCGATTGGCTATTGTAGTACTCATGTCATATTTCAAGTTCATAACAATTTTCAGGTCAGATCCTAACACATGATCAAGATCTAAGCCCTGGAAAACTTGTCGAACTCGCTTCTTCAATTTAGGTTTTCGAAATGAAGAAACGATTCATCTTCCACTTTTGAGGCTCAAGTAACATTAACCCCAAGTCTTGTTTGGATGCTCTAAAGGTTCATAGTAGAAGTAGAGATGTCAAGGAACAACTTGGTATCATCAGATCATTCTAATAACAACAAAAACACAAGATATAATCAAGTCAAACCTTGTCAGAAAAACGTCTCATGAAGAAATCAGGGTTTTCCAGATTTGAGACAAAACAGCTGGTCAACACTACTTTGACCAGCCATATGTTTTATTATATGCATGATCTAAGTGTTAATGAGGCTTAATAATATAGCTTACATGTCAGGCTACAGATTTAATACAACAACATGGCCATAAACCTTACCAGAAGCGGATCCAGCGCTTATAAAGCGTTGTGAAATTACAGGTTTACGGGTTTACCAGTTTCGAGATTGCGTGCTCGGTCAACTCACTTTGACCGCTTGTATCTTACGATCTAAACATGATTTGATCCATTTTCCAGTTCCAGATCATAGTCCACATAACATAAAACACACATAACACTTAACACACAAAGATCTAGAGGCACTGACATTCACTGTCAGACCACGGTTTTAAAAATTTTCCAGATTTTGTAAATCATCAAATCCGAGCCTATAGATGTTATGGATCTAACATCTATCAACCCAGATCATTGATTAACACCTTATACAACATGATTAAATATAAAAACACCAGATCTAATAAATATTTTGGCTTAGGTTTTATACCTTTATGCTTTGATTTCTGATTCTGAGCTTCTAATTTGTTGTGGGTGTTAGTGGGGCTTGAATATGGGACTGATATACATTAAGATTTCGTGATCTAGAGAGAGAGAGGGACTTGGTAGTGAGTTGGTGCACAAATGGGCTAAAAGTGAACATTCTCTCTCCTTGATCTATATATATATATATATATATATATATATATATATATATATATATATATATATGATAATACAATGCATTTGGCTGAGCTTTGCTGCTGATCTACTGGAATTTGTCACATGGGGTGGTTGGATTTGGTCACCAACTAACCTAAGGTCAAAACCTATGTTATTTAGCTTTAATAATGTAAGGGTATTTTGGTCTTTTTACTTTTATTTTTAATGGCAATCTTGTAAACTTGTCAAACCCTTAGGGTTTAGGGTTAAGGTTAGGGTTTAGGGTTTAAACTATTTTAGGGTTTAAAAATAATTTCTAGAATTTTCTAATTTAGGGTTTGTAAATAAAATAATAAAATTTTAGTTTCTAAAATACAAAATTAAGGTTTCTTAATTAATTAGGTTTCCTAATCACATAGACTTGATAATTAGGTTTATGTTTTACTAATTATCATTAAGCGTGCCTAATTAGCATTTAGGGTTTATAATTTAAATATTAGGGTTTCTAAAATTAGGATTTCAAATATTAATTAGGATTTCTCTAATTAACATTAAATTTTATAATACACCACTTAAATCACATAACATAGTTATATAACAGTCTCGAACTCATAATTGAGTTTCAAATTAGGGTTTTCATTTGGTAATTCACCAATTATTATTTAAAGTTTCTAGTTTCAGATATTAGGGTTTATAATTAGGGTTTCCTATAATTAGGGTTTTAAGTATAATACCTATACTCATTTACATTAACACGATTACCACACAACTTACATAATTCTTTATAGCCGAAATTCACTTTTGTGAATTAGGGTTAACAAATTAATACTAGGGTTTTGACATTATACACCATAATTGACCAACCATTGTCACTCCACAAACATACAGTACATATTTATAACACTGAAAAATCAAAATATAATATTATTATATTATTATTCTTATCCATTGATAAAAACCCAAAATTAGGGTTTGGATTTCATATCTGATTTATTCTTCATATATAACATTATTAATTAAGTTAAAATAATTAACTTAATTAGACTAGCATAAATTCATATATTAAAATAAATAATTATTATAGTAATTCTAAAAATCATTTCATATATTATTTAAATAATATATAATCATATTTTCATAGAAAATAATTAATAAAAACATTTTCACTATAAAATTAATTATTATAAGAATATACTTTATAATAATCAATAATTCTAAAATAAAATTATTTGCAAACATTCATGTAATAAATATATTTTTACTTATTACATAATTACATACACACATTATCTTGTACACATCCTCATCCTTAAAATAATAAAAAAAAATTATACGCAAAATTTCTGATTTAATTATATAGAAAATATCGGGTTGTTACATTCACCCTCCCTTATAAAGAGTCCGTCATCGGAATCACCGTTTTAAAACCTATACATACCAGTGTACATAGCATACACAATCATTACGAGTAGATCTCAATCAAAATTTATCGAACTGATCTTTAACTATTCAGCATAAAGCCTATCTATTGCTTATACGGAGAATTGATTTCTAATAGAACTCAATTTCCTCTTTCAAAATAATTTATAAAATAATTTACTATATATAAGAAAATAATATATAAGAAATAAAATTGGTTTGAGTAATACCTGGAGTTGCATCCCCGGTTGCCACGATATCTTGAACGATCATGTTGAAGACGCTTGCGATTGATTTCGTTGGTTTGTTTGTTGATGTTGGTCTCGTCGTCGCCAATGTCCTGCTGCCTTTTCCCGTATTCGCATTCCTTGCCTCCCATCTCCTTCTTGGATAGTCTTTCACCTTATACTCCATTGATCCACACTTAAAACACCTACTGTACATTCTTGGATTGGGACAGTTGAGAGAGACACGTCCCTTTTGTCCACACTTATAACACACAAACTTTCCCTTTATCTCCATTCCTTTTATCGTATAGGTGACAATACTATCTTTTGCTTATCCGTTATCCTAGTTATCACAAACGCGTCAACAGGGTCAGTTGATCTTTCGAATCCTGGCAGTACGATGGCCTTGAGGTCTTTAACGTTCGTCTATTGATCTTCCCGCGACTAGTATTCCGTTCTGCATAGCTTGATCGTCCATATTCGCATAATTCTGTATCGGGTCTGATTGTCTTCCAGCTTTGTTGTGACGCCCCCAAAATTAGGTATACATCACCCATCTTGAGTCGCCAGATACATGGTACAGAATCAAATACAACTTGATAATACAACTGTCGTGTATAATACGACAAAACATAAATTGTGAGTTTGAATACAAATATTGTCTACTAGAGAGTATACAAACTCAAAAGGAGTCCTTACTACAATTATTATCACACTATTTCACAGAATAGTGAGGACTATTAATGCACCATCTAGGACCATCACTCCGTTTCCCGACTCGTCCCAGCTATATTCTCATTTCCTGAAGAGAACAGTGAAAGAAAGGGTGAGCTCAACTAGCCCAAGATGAAATATTATGACTAAGATAATGCGAATAAATTATCATTAGCCTTAAAATTGATGTTAACCGATACAATATAACAATCATCAAGTTTAACTACAATGGAACAAGCAATCCATTAAAAGAGTCAAGTAGAAATAAAATCTACTATCTTTTATGATTTAAAAGGTTTTCATCACTTTTATTCTTTGGGACTCGGTTTAATAAATAATCCACATCATCGAATCACCCCCCGCACTATGGCGAGGATATTCTTTAGTATCAATTACAATTATCCATACACTACGGGCCAAGAATAATCATGTTTTCATCAATCATCTGATCATACCATAAAATAATTCATCTTTGCACTACTGACCAAAGAGAATCCATAGCCATAATCATACCAAAAGCATCCATCAATGCACCACGGGCGATAAGGACTTTTTCCACATCATTTGAAACATTCTTTGTCATGATTATCTTAGAATAATCCTAGTCATAATCATACCAAGTCCATCTATGCTCTACAGGCCACAGATGACTTTCAACATAATATAAACATGAGGATGATGACAATGACATAATAATTCAATAAAATAAGTTCAAGAATTAATTTATCTAGGAACTAATAACGTCCAAATTGTCAACATGATACTTCTTTGTAGAGTAAAATTCAAGAATGCTCAGAAGAATATTTCCATGAAAAGATACTGGATTAAGCGCAAATATCAAGGATATTCCACTAATTTCATGTAGTATAGAAGTTAAAACTTTAACCAACTGAGTATAATAAATAATGGAATAACAAAAGAAATCACCATGCATGCGGTACTTCGCATAGACATGTTATTCCAACAAAATAATAATAACGGAACGAATTCGAAATTAAATTGCCACCGCATGATGTTCCAACAGAATAATAAAGAATAGAATAACGAAATCACCTTGCATGCGGTACTTAGCATTGATAGGTTATTCAACGAATAATACTAATAAGAATGAGAATCGAATCCGGCGTAAAAGCGCCTGACGAGGATATTCAACGAGAATAATAATAAAGAGCGGAACCAGTGCGGCGTAAAACACATGAGCAGGATATTCCAACGAGAATAATAAAGACGGAATCGAATCAGGTCGTAGAAATGCCTGACATGTGGATATTCCAAGCTGAATAATAAAGAAGGAATAATAGAAGAATGTCACCAAGTATAGGGTAGCAGCGTGTACGAGTTATTCAATGAGAATAATAAAGAATGGAATAACGTGTTCTCTTCATGAATACAAAAGAAATAATACTCCCTACGAGTACAACAAATAATATTCCTACCTTAAGAAGAAAATCTTGGATATATAAGTAGTGAAGTAGCGAAATACTTTCTTCTTTCTCTCTATAGTTTATCTCTCTAGAGTTTCGATTGAATTTGTAAGAAAATAATGAAGGAATGAGCTTCTATTTATAGAAAAATGGACGCATAGTAACTAACTCATGAAACGGCCCGTATTGATTTACTTTAATCGACGGTCCATATTTAAAAGCAAAATCTTTTAAATAAAATATAAAATATTCTATTTATAATCTAATAAAACGAATAACTTTATAAAAGATTTTACTATGCAAACACTATGCGAAGTGCTTATACAAAACACTATGCATAATAGAATATAATATATTCTATTTATAGAATAACTTTATAAAAGTATTCTATTTTATATAAAAGTTTTTCTATATTATTACATTAATAATACCAACAAAAGCGAGTGACTTATCACGTAAGCATCAATAATTAATACCGTGTGCTACTATGCAACCACAGCATTATTCTTGTACTTTAACACCGGGTGTTTCAATAGTTAACGGTAAAACTTCTGCCGTTAATTTCATAAAATATTTTTGTCGTTTTTTAATCTGACAATAATTCCATTTTGGGGTCCACCAATGATTGTACCATCGTACGGATATTCTCCGACAAAAAAAATATTCCTCGACCAATCGAATATTATACAACAACTTGCATACTTTTCAAAATTTATAAATACTACCCACAACTATAACACACACCATAATATTAAAAAATTATTTCGAGAAAATTAAATATTTATTCATAAAATTTGGGGTCTCACAATCTCTCCTCCTTATGGAATTTCTCCCTCGAAATTTACGTACGTACCTGGTATGCCGAACAGGTGAGGATACCTTGACTTCACTTCAAATTCTAACTCTTTAGGTATAACCTTTGAGTGTTGAATACGATCCTTTTTATCCAAGGTTTTAACATGTATCTCCTCATACGTTAAATCTTCTGCTATATCATTTAGTTCTAATTTAATAATGTGGTTGAATTAGTCCACATATTTACGTAACATCGATCTGAAAAAAAACGTTACGAACACGCAACATACTTGGCGGTAAAACGAGTCTATAAGCCACAGTTCCTACTTCATCGAGGATTTCAAATGGGCCAATTAAATCGAGGGTTGAGATTTCCTCTCTTCGTCGAATCTTACTTCTAGAATAACGCCCTCTTGAACCTTCTTCTTCACATTCATCAGCTCCGGGTGTGTAGCTTGTGCGGCTTTAACTTTATCGATTAAAGTCAATTCTACTCGTATATTCGTTATCTTCACGTGGGTTCGTATATTCACACTTGTAACCGCATACGATCTTATACTCAACGCGTTAGCTACCATGTTCGATTTCCCACGATGTTATTGAATGGTACGATCGTAATCTTCAACAGCTCGAGCCAACATCTTTGGCGCATGTTACGTTCGCTTTAGTTGAAGAAAATTTGATAAGATATCGGTTTTGTACTGGGGTCAATACAAAATTCGATTTCACGCTCTAAGGTAGGCTAAGAAGTCTTCGAGAATACGACAGGAAATTTATTAACAATAGAAATATCATTCAAAACTGTGACTCTCATCCAAGACTTGGATAGCACGTCACATTGATACCTATCAACTTCCCACCGTCATTCACGACGTTGCCTACAGAAAGTCTGGCTTCTGTGCATTCCACACAAGAAAGTCAACAATGAAAGGATCGGGGCTCTTTATTTATGGCTTGATATGACAATGATTGACTTTAGTGGTTTGGTTGCTTGAATTCGCATACATGTTGGTTAGAAATAAGAAAGCTAACAACCTTACGAAAAGCATGATGAGTAGTTAACCAATCGATTCCTAAAATCACATCAAAAGCAAGTATTTTCAAAGAGATAAGATTGACAGGTAACGTGAAAGTGTTGATTTGAACAAGATTTATAAATAATGGAGGTAACGAAGGTTTCTCCCAACAGATATATCCAAGTCTAACTTCTCCGGAGTTAACTTCAAACATTGAACACAACTAGGTGAAATAAAAGAGTAAGTAAACCCAGATTATCTAACACGGTATAGACTTCGCAAGAGTTTATGACTAACATACCCGTGATAATTTTATTCGGGTTCCTCGTCACGAAAAAAGCTCTCTCTTAAACTACTAACTTTAGCTTATGCAGGACATCCTTTGGCATCACTATCCCGGCTTGGACTTGACTTTACCATACGAAAAAATCGAGCTAGGTGACCTTCTCTTCCAATTAAAACACATTTTGGATTCTTTAAATACAGTTTGGACGGATGTGCCCTCTCTGTCGCATTTGAAACATACAACCAGTGGTCGTTCTTCTTCCTTTGAAACGGGTGTTGGTGCCGACGGCTTTACGTCATTGTTGAACCTTCTCTTCTTGAAATGTCCATTCTTATTATTTTGGACATGATTACTACCAAAGTGGTTACCATTTTTGACATGTTGATTCCTCCATGCTTATTATCACCGCTTTGATGACTCAATTATCACTTGGGATTATCATTTTTCCGGCTGCTCTCTTTTGGTTTGGTTGACTCATTATCGCGCTCCAATAACTGAGCCCTATTAACAACATCTGAATACAAACACAGTTAATGAGAGATAAGATATTGACATATCTCAGGTTTCAAACCTCTTAGAAACATTCGCGTCATTCTCTCCTCATTATCAACCAAATGGGACGCAAATCGAGACAACTCGGCAAACTTGGCTTCGTACTGCGACACGGTCATGTTATTTTGCTCCAACTTGATAAATTCCACCTCCTTCATGTGACGAATGCTTTCGAGAAAGTACTTGTCATTGAATAGCTCTTGGAACTTCTCCCAAGACATATTGAGTGCGTCAGGATGGGTACGTTTTACAAATTCCCACCAGTGATCTGCCTCTTCACGCAACATAAAGGTGGCAAAGGGAACCTTTTGCTCCTCGGAGCATCTCAAGACATCAAATATCTTGGTGATCTTCTTTAACCACGTCTCCGCCTTAAATGGTTCTGGCTTTCCCAAAAACTCTGGTGGTCCCAGCTCCTTGAACTACTTAGCGGTGACCGACCGTGGGTTGCCATTGTTTCCTCCTACATTATGAACAGGAGCCGCCTTCGCTTGATGTTGCATGAATTCTAAAAAGCTCTTAAACGTACCGTCGTTTGTCAATTGATCAGTGTTGTTGTTTACAGGAGGATTATCACCATCCTATTGAATATTTCCCTGATTATTGATTTGTGGAGACTCAACAGTCTCCTGTGCTCCATTGCTTATCTCAACATTTGCAGATGCCATTTTCAAATACTGCCACAAAACAAGGGTTAATTAACATATCACATATTATCTCTATACTACGTGAGCCAATTAAATACCAAATAAACTTACGTAGGTCATACTAGCAAAGGAATTCTCCGTCTCTCCCCTCCTAGTTCTATTCTCACATCCTAGTCAGGGATCATATCCCTAAGCTTTAATACCAACTGTGACGCCCCCAAAATTAGGTATACATCACCCAGATACATGGTACATAATTCAAATACAACTTGATAATACAACTGTCGTGTTAATACGACAAAACATAAATTATGAGTTTGAATACAAATATTGTATACAAGAGAGTATACAAACTCAAAAGGAGTCCTTATTACAATTATTATCACACTATTTCACAGAATAGTGAGGACTACTAATGCACCATCAAGGACCGTCACTCTGTTCCCCGACTCATTCTAGATATATTCTCATTTTCTGAAGAGAACAGTGAAAGAAAGGGTGAGCTCAACTAGCCCAGTAAGAAATATTATGAATAAGATAATGCAGAATAAATTATCATTAGCCTTAAACAGTGTTAAACTGATACAATATAACAATCATCAAGTTTAACTGCAGCGGAACAAGCAATCCATTAAAAGAGTCAAGTAGAGAATAAAATCTACTATCTTTTATGATTTAAAAGGTTTTCATCACTTTTATCATTTGAGACTCGACAATAAATAATACACATCATCGAATCACCCCAACACTACGGCCAAGGATATTCTTTAGTATCACATACCATTATTATCCATGCACTACGGGCGAAGAATAATCATATTTTCATCAACGGTCTGATCATGCCATAAAATAATTCATATTTACTTTTCTGACCAAAGAGAATCCATAGCCATAATCATACCAAAAGCTGTCCATCAATGCACCACGCCAATGAGGACTTTTTCCACATCATTTGTAACATTACGGTCATCATTATACCGAATAATCCCTGGTAATAATCATACCAAGTCCATCTATACACTACAGGCCACAGATGACTTTCAACATAATATAAACATGAGGATGATGACAATGACATAATAATTCAATAAAACATGTTCAAGAATTAATTTATCCAGGAACTAAGAACGTCCAAATTGTCAACATGATACTTCTTTGTAGAGTAAAATTCAAGAATGCTCAGAAGAATATTTCCATGAAAAGATACTGGATGAAGCGCAAATATCAAGGATATTCCACTAATTTCATGTAGTATAGAAGTCAAAACTTTAACCAACTGGGTATAATAAAGAATGGAATAACAAAAGAAATCACCATGCATGTGGTACTTGCGCGTAGGCGAGTTATTCCAACGAATAATAATAATGGAACCGAGTCGGTAAATTTATGCAAGCGAGGATGTTCCAAATGAATAATAAAATAGAATAACAATGTAAATCACCTTGTATACGGTACTTAGCATGAAGGCAGAGTTATTCGATAGAATACTAATAAGAATCGGAATCGAATCCGTAAAAGCATACGTAAACGGGATATTCCAACGAAATAATAAAAGAGCGGAATCGGTCCCAGGCGTAAAAACGCATATGAACAAGATATTCCAAGCAGAATAATAAAAAGCGGAATTAGGTCCGGCGTAAAATGCCTGTAGCGAGGATATTCCAACGGAATAATAAAGGCGGAATAATAGAAGAATGTCACCAAGTATAGGGTAGCTTTAACGTATCTGAGTTATTCAACAGAAAAAATAAAGAATGGAACAATAGAAGTTCTCTTCATGTATACAAAAAAAATAATACTCCCTACGAGTACAACAAATAATATTCCCTACCTTAAGAAGAATAATCTTTTGGATATATAAGTAGTGAAGTAGCAAAATACTTTCTTCTTTCTCTCTATAGTTTATCTCTCCGAGTTTAAAGTGAATTAAGTAAAGAAAATAATGAAGGAATGAGCTTCTATTTATAGAAAAATGGATTTGGATAGTAACTAACTCATGAGCAGTCGATTGATTTACTTTAATCCAAGCGGTCCATATTTAAAAGCAAAATCTTTAAAATAAAATATAATATATTCTATGTGACGCCCCCAAAATTAGGTATACATCACCCATCTTGAGTAAATGATATACTTGATACAAATTCAAATACAACTTAATAATACAATTGTCGTGTACAATACAACAAAACATAAACTGTGAGTTTGAATATAAATATTGTCTACTAGAGAGTATACAAACTCAATAGGAGTCCTCATTACAATTATTATCACACTATTCACAGAATAGTGAGGACTACTAATGCACCATCAAGGACCGTCACTCTGTTCCCCGACTCATTCTAGATATATTCTCATTTTAAAAGAGAGTGAAAGAAAGGGTGAGCTCAACTAGCCCGATGAAATATTATGAATAAGATAATGCGAGAATAAATTATCATTAGCCTTAAACAGTGTTAAAGCGATACTGATATAACAATCATCAAGTTTAAGCTGCATGGAACAAGCAATCCATTAAAAGAGTCAAGTAGAGAATAAAATCTACTATCTTTTATGATTTAAAGGTTTTCATCACTTTTATCGGCGAGACTGACAATAAATAATACACATCATCGAATCACCCCAACACTACGGCCAAGGATATTCTTTAGTATCACGACCACAATTATCCATGCACTACGGGCCAAGAATAATCATATTTTCATCAACGGTCCTGATCATGCCATAAAATAATTCATATTTACTTTTTCTGACCAAAGAGAATCCATAGCCATAATCATACCAAAAACTGTCCATCAATGCACCACGGGCCAATGAGGACTTTTTCCACATCATTTGTAACATTACGGTCATCATTATACCGAATAATCCCTGGTAATAATCATACCAAGTCCATCTATACACTACAGGCCACAGATGACTTTCAACATAATATAAACATGAGGATGATGATAATGACATAATAATTCAATAAAACATATTCAAGAATTAATTTATCCAGGAACTAAGAACGTCCAAATTGTCAACATGATACTTCTTTGTAGAGTAAAATTCAAGAATGCTCAGAAGAATATTTCCATGAAAAGATACTGGATGAAGCGCAAATATCAAGGATATTCCACTAATTTCATGTAGTATAGAAGTCAAAACTTTAACCAACTGGGTATAATAAAGAATGGAATAACAAAAGAAATCACCATGCATGTGGTACTTCGCATAGACAGGTTATTCCAACAGAATAATAATAATGGAACGGTCGGTAAAATTACTTGCAAACAAGATGTTCCAACAGAATAATAAAAATAGAATAACAACAGAAATCACCTTGCATACGGTACTTCGCATAGACAGGTTATTCCAATAGAATACTAATAAGGACGGAATCGGTCCCAAGCGTAAAAGCAGCATAGGCAGGATATTCCAACGGAATAATAAAGATTTTAATCGGAATCCGTCGTAAAACGCATTGAGAACAAGATATTCCAGCGAGAATAATAAAGATCGGAATCGAGTCCGGCGTAAAATGCATGAACGGGATATTCCAACGTAATAATAAAGACGGAATAATAGAAGAATGTCACCAAGTATAGGGTAGCTTTGCGTATCTGAGTTATTCAACGGAAAAAATAAAGAATGGAACAATAGAAGTTCTCTTCATGTATACAAAAAAAATAATACTCCCTACAGTACAACAAATAATATTCCCTACCTTAAGAAGAATAATCTTTGGATATAAGTAGTGAAGTAGCAAAATACTTTCTTCTTTCTCTATAGTTTATCTCTCCGAGTTTTAGTGAATTCGTAAAGAAAATAATGAAGGAATGAGCTTATTTATGAAAAATGGTGGATAATAACTAACTCATGAACGGTCCAGATTGATTTACTTTAATCCGACGGTCCATATTTAAAGCAAAATCTTTAAAATAAAATATAATATATTCTATGTGACGCCCCCAAAATTAGGTATACATCACCCATCTTGAGTCGTCAGATACTTGGTACAGAATTCAAATACAACTTAATAATACAATTGTCGTGTACAATACAACAAAACATAAACTGTGAGTTTAAATACAAATATTGTCTACTAGAGAGTATACAAACTCAAAAGGAGTCCTCATTACAATTATTATCACACTATTTCACAGAATAGTGAGGACTACTAATGCACCATCAAGGACCGTCACTCTGTTCCCCGACTCATTCTAGATATATTCTTATTTTCTAAAGAGAACAGTGAAAGAAAGGGTGAGCTCAACTAGCCCGATAAAAATATTATGACTAAGATAATGTAGAATAAATTATCATTAGCCTTAAACGATTGTTAAACGATGCAATATAACAAACATCAAGTTTAACTGCTTGGTGAACAAGCAATCCATTAAAAGAGTCAAGTAGAGAATAAAATCTACTATCTTTTATGATTTAAAAGTTTTTCATCACTTTTATCATTTGAGACTTAGCTTAATAAATAATCCACATCATCGAATCACCCCTACACTCTGCCGAGGATATTCTTTAGTATCACGACCACAATTATCCATGCTTTCTGCCAATTCGAGAATATTTGTGTATTCATTAATGGTCATGATCAATCAAACAACTGTCCATCAATGCATTATGGGCCAATGAGGACTTTTACCATATCATTTGTAACATTACGGTCATGATTACACTGAATAATCCCTGGTCATAATCATACCAAATCCATCCATACACTCTGAATACCAGATGACTTTCAACAAAATATAAACATGAGGATGATGACAATGATATAAGAATTCAATAAAACAAGTTCAAGAATTAATTTATCCAGGAACTAATAACGTCCAGATTGTCAACATGATACTGCTTTGTAGAGTAAAATTCAAGAATGCTCAGAAGAATATCAAGGATATTCCACTAATTTCATGGAGTATAGAAGTCAAAACTTTAACCAACTGAGTATAATAACAAATGGAATAACAAAAGAAATCACCATGCATGCGGTACTTTGCATAGATAGGTTATTCCAACAGATTAATAAGTAATGGAACCAGGTCAGGCGAAATTCACACCGATAGGATGTTCTAATAGAATAATAAAAGATAGAACCGGTCCCGGTAGTAAGCGCCATACATGACGAGGATATTCAACGAATAATAATAAAGATGGAACCAGGTCCGGCGTAAATGCACAGACATGATATTCCAACAGAATAATAATAAAGACGGAACCAGGTCCGGCGTAAATGCACAGACAGGATATTCCCACAGAATAATAATACAGATGGAATATTTGAAGAATGTTACCAAGTATAGGGTAGCCCGCATATACAAGTTATTCCAACAGAATAACAAAGAATGGAATAACAAAAGTTCTCTTCATGAATACAAAAGAAATAATACTCCCTACGAGTACAACAAATAATATTCCCTACCTTAAGAAGAAGAGTACTTGATATATGAGTAGTGAAGTAGCAGAATACTTTTCTTCTTTCTCTCTATAGTTTCTCTTTCTAGAGTTTCAATGAATTCGTAAGAAATAGTGAATGAATGAGCTTCTATTTATAGAAAAATGTACTGCATAGTAACTAACTCATGAACGGTGCAGATTGATTTACTTTAATCTGACGGTCCATATTTAAAGAAAAATCTTTTAAATAAAAATATAATATATTCTATTTATAATCTAATAAAATGAATAACTTTATAAAAGATTTTACTATGCAAAACATTATCAAGACACTATGCAAACACTATGCATAATAAAATATAATATATTCTAATTATTGTCTAATAAAAGATAACTTTATAAAAGTATTACATTTTATATAAAAAATTTTACTATGCAAAATAATATGCATACCCTATGCACTATATCGTAATAGAATATAATATATTCTATTTATTGAATAACTTTATAAAAGTATTTTTGTTTTATATAAAAGATTTTTGTATTATTACATTAATAATACCAACAAAATCCGAGTGACTTATCACGTAAGCATCAATAATTAATACCGTATTGCTACTACTGCAACCCACGCCAGTACATCAGACTTTTACTACTGAAAGTAGTTCAACAAAGATTTACTGGTAAAACTTCCGCCGTTATTTTCATAAAATATTTTTGTCGTTTTTCTCAATCCGACAATAATTACGTTAAGTGGGGTCCACCAATGATTGTGCCATTGCACGAATATTCTCTGATAAAACAAATATTTCCCGACCAATCGAATATAATATGACAACTTGCATAGTTTGCAAAATTTATAAATACTACCCACAACTATAACATTATCTCAAATCCATACCATAATATTACAAAAATATTTCGAGAAAATTAAATCTTTATTCATAAAATCTCGGGTCTCACATTCTATTTATAATCTAATAAAACGAATAACTTTATAAAAGATTTTACTATGCAAACACTATTCAGGCACTATGCAAACACTATGCATAATAGAATATAATATATTCTATTTATAGAATAACTTTATAAAAGTATTTTGTTTTATATAAAAAGCTTTTCTGTATTATTACATTAATAATACCAACAAAACTGAGTGACTTATCACGTAAGCATCAATAATTAATACAGATGTGCTTTCTGATGCGACCACGTATTCATCAGACTTTTAACACCGTGGTGTTTTGCAAAGTATGCAAGTTGTCATATTATATTCGATTGGTGGGGATTATTTGTTTTATCGGGGAATATTCGTGCAACACACAATCATTTAAGTGGACCCATAGCGGAATTATTGTCCAGATTGAGAAAACGATAAAAATATTTTATGAAAATAACGACGGAAGTTTTCTTTGTTAAAAGCTGAACTACTCGGTAGTAAAAGTACGATAATCTGGCGTGGTTGCATAGTAGCACATGATATTAATTATTGATGCTTACGTGATAAGTCACTCAATTTTGTTGGTATTATTAATGTAATAATACAGAAATCTTTTATATAAAAATGAATACTTTTATAAAGTTATTCTATAAATAGAATATATTATATTCTATTATATAGTGTCTGCATAAGTATTTTTGCATAGTAAATTTTTTATATAAAACAGAATACTTTTATAAAGTTATCTGCTTTATTAGACAATAATTAGAATATATTATATTTTATTATGTATAGTGTTTTGCATAGTGCTGCATAATGTTTTGCATAGTAAAATTTTTTATATAAAACAAAATACTTTTATAAAATTATCTATTTTATTAGACAATAATTAGAATATATTATATTTTATTATGCATAGTGTTTGTATAGTGCTGCATAGTGTTTGCATAGTAAAATCTTTTATAAAGTTATTCGTTTTATTAGATTATAAATATAATATATTATATTTAAAAGATTTTTCTTTAAATATGGACCGTCAGATTAAAGTAAATCAATCTGGACCGTTCATGAGTTAGTTACTATGCGATCCATTTTTCTATAAATAGAAGCTCATTCATTCATTATTTCTTACGAATTCAACTTTGAAACTCTAGAGAGAAACTATAGAGAGAAAGAAGAAAAGTGTTATGCTACTTCACTACTTCATATCTAGTACTCTTCTTTTCTAAGGTAGGAATATTATTTGTTGTACTAAAGTAAAGGGTACTTTTTCTTTCTTATTTATGAAGAGATCTTCTATTATTTCATTCTTTATTACTAAATTAGAATAACTTTGTCTATGCAATCTTTGCATATACATGGTGAAATTCATCTAATATTCCATTCTTTATTATTACATTGGAATATCACATACAATGCGTTTCTGCCGGGACACAGTTCCGATTATTTATTATTACATTGGAATATCCTGCTCTTTGCGTTTTACTGGCCGGACACAATTCGATTATTTATTATTACATTTGGAATATCTGTCGGTGCAATTTCTTTGACACGGTTCCGTTATTATTATTCATTGGAATAACTTTTGTCTATCTAAATACCGCATGCATGTTGATTTCTTTTGTTATTCCATTCTTTATTATACTCAGTTGGTTAAAGTTTTGACTTCTATATTCCATGAAATTAGTGGAATATCCTTGATATTTGTGCTTCATCCAGTATCTTTTCATGGAAATATTCTTGTGAGCATTCTTGAATTTTACTCTACAAAGCCTTATCATGTTGACAATTTGGACGTTACCAGTTCCTAAATAAATTAATTCTTGAACTTGTTTTATTGAATTCTTACATCATTGTCATCATCCTCATGTTTATTTTTTGAAAGTCATCTGTGGCCTGTAGTGCATAGATGGACTTGGTATGATTATGACCAGTGATTATTTGGTATAATCACAACCGTAATGTTACAAATGATATGGAAAAAGTCCTCATTGGCTCGAAGTGCATTGATGGACAGTTTTTAGTATGATTATGGCTATGGATTCTCTTTGGCCGTAGTGCAAAAATGAATTGTTTTATGGCATGATCAGGACTATTGATGAAAACATGATTATCTTTAGCCGTAGTACATGGATAATTCGTGGTGCGTGATACTAAAGAATATCCTTGGCACACAGTAAAGCGAGGATGATTTGATGATGTGAATTATTTATTAAAATTTGAGTCTCGATAAAAAGTCATGAAAAACCTTTTAAATCATAGAAGATAGTAGATTTTATTCTCTACTTGACTCTTCCGATGGATTGCTTGTTCATTGCAGTTAAACTTGATAGTTATTATATTTTATCGGTTTAACATTTGTTGAAGTCTAACGATAAATTATTACGCATTATCTTAGTCATAATATTTCTTCTTGGGCTAGTTGAGGTCACCCTTTCTTTCAATTGTTCTCTTGAGAAATGAGAGCGTGGTTGGGACTAGTCGAGAACAGTGATGATCCTAGATGTTTGCATTAGTAGTCCTCACTATTACGTAAAATAGTGTGATAATAATTGTAATGAGGACTCCTTTTGAGTTTGTATACTCTCTAGTAGACAATATTTGTATTCAAACTCACGGTTTATGTTTTGTTGTATTGTACACGTGACAGATTGTATTACTAAGTTGTATTTGAATTACAATACCATGTATCTGGCGACTCAAGATGGGTGATGTATACCTAATTTTGAAGCGTCATAGTTGGTATCAAAGCTTAGGGATATGATCCTGGCCGAGATGTGAGACAAGAACTAGGAGGGGAGGCAGAAATTCCTTCGCTAGTATGACCTACCTAAGTTTATTTGGTATTTAATTGGTGGTCGGAGTATAGGGATAATATGTGATATGTTAATTAACCCTTGTTTTGTGGCAATATTTGAAAATGACATCCGGGAATGTTGAGAATAGCAATGGAGCACATGAGACTGTGGAGACATCTCTAATCACCAACCAAGATAATGTGATTAGAGATATCCATGTGGTGATTGAGGAATTAAAAGTTGCACTTAAGCTAGTCATGGTAGCAAGAGAGAGTGAGGAAGAAGAGGAACACGAGGAGGATTTATTAGAAGAACTTATTGATCAAAATATAGAATTTCAAAATCGTATTCATGAGTTAGAAGAGCATGCTGAAGAACGGAAGGCGGTCGTGGAGCAAAGGAATGTAACAATTCAAAAATATATTACCCGATGTGCGATAGCTAAACAGGAGCGCTCTTTGGCAGAGTATACAATATTAAAGCTGGAATATGAGAATTCAAATGTCAAGGAGCAGCTGAAAGAAGAAACAACTGAACGAGTGAGAATGAAAGATGCATGGGTAAAAGCCACACGACGCGTTGATATTGTGGAAAGAGAAGTCTGATCCAAGAAAGCTAAAATAGATGATATGTCCCGAACAAGTCAAATTCGGTAGTTTAAGGGAGAGCATTTTTTGTGACGAGGAATCAAACGAAGTTATCACGGGTTAGTTAATTATAAATTCTTGCGAAGTCTATACCTTATTCGATACCGGTTATACCTATTCTTTTATCTCTTTAGCTTGCGCTCAAGGTTTAAATTCAACTCCGGAGAAGTAAGACTTTGACTTATTGGTTGAAACTTCGTTAGTAGAAACCTTCGTTACCTCCACTATTTATAAATCTTGTTGATTCAAATCGACACTTTCACGTTACATGTCGATCTTATCTCTTTGAAAATACTTTCTTTGATGTGATTTTTGGAAACGATTGGTTAACTACTCATCATGTTTTTCGTAAGGTTGTTATGCCATAAGTAAAGAGCCCCCGGTCCTTTCGTTGTTGACTTCTTTATGTGGAATACACCGAAGCCAGACTTTCTGTAGGCGATGTCGTGGATGATGATGACAAGTTGATAGGTATCAATGTGACGTACTATCCAAGTCTTGGATGAGGGTCACCGTTTTTAATGATATTTCTATTGTTAATAAATTTCCTGACGTATTCTTGAAGACTTCTTAGTCTACCCCTAGAGCGTAAAATCGAATTTTGTATTGACCCCAGTATAAAACCCATTTCTAAAACCCTCAAATATTTTCTTCACCCAAAATGAATGTGTAATGTGCCAAAGACGTTGGCTCGAGCTGTTGAAGATTACGATCATACCATTCAATAAAATCATGGGAAAAACGAACGTGGTAGCTGACGCGTTGAGTAGAAGGTTGTATGCGTTTACTAGTACGAATATACGAACCCCCGTGAAGATAACGAATATACGAGTAGAATCGACTTTAATCGATAAAGTTAAAGCCGCTCAAGCTACACACCCGGAACTGATGAATGTGAAGAAGAAGGTTCAAGAGGATATTATTCTAGAAGCAAGATTCGACGAAGAGAGGAAATCTCAACCCTCAATTTAATTGGCCCATTTAAAATCCTTGATTGAGTAGGAACTGTGGCTTATAGACTCGTTTTACCGCCAAGTATGTCGCGTGTTCATAACATTTTTAACGTATCGATGTTACGTAAATATGTGGACGACCCGAACCACATTATTAAATTAGAACTAAATGATAGCAGAAGATTTAACGTATAAGAAGATACGTGTTAACATCGTGGATAAGAAGGATTATATTCGACGCTCAAAGGTTATACCTCATGAGTTAGAATTTGAAGTGAAGTCAAGGTATCCTCACATGTTCGGCATACCAGGTACGTACATAAATTTCAAGGGCGAAATTTCATAAGGAGGGGAGAATCTGAGACCCCAGATTTTATGAATAAAGATTTAATTTTCTCGAAATAATTTTTTTATATTATGGTGTTGATTTGATGTAATGTTATAATTGTGGGTAGTATTTATAAATTTTTCAAAGTATGCAAGTTGTCATATTATATTCGATTGGTCGGGGAATATTTGTTTTATCAGGGAATATTCGTGGAATGGCACAATCATTGGTGGACCCCGCAACGGAATTATTGTCGGATTGAGAAAACGACAAAAATATTTTATGAAAATAACGGTGAATTTTCTAGTTAAAACTGTTGAACTACTCTTGGTAGTAAAAGTACAAAGATGTCTGGCATTAGTTGCATAGTAGCACACATATTAATTATTGATGCTTACGTGATAAGTCACTCAGTTTTTGTTGGTATTATTAATGTAATATCTGTAAAATCTTTTATATAAAATGCAGAATACTTTTATAAAGTTATTCTATAAATAGAATATATTATATTCTATTATGCATAGTGTCTGTATAGTATTTTGCATAGTAAAATCTTTTTATATAAAACAGAATACTTTTATAAAGTTAACTGTTTTATTAGACAATAATTAGAATATATTATATTTTATTATGCATAGTATTTGCATAGTGCCTGTATAGTGTTTTGCATAGTAAAATCTTTTTATATAAAACAAAATACTTTTATAAAGTTATCTGTTTTATTAGACAATAATTAGAATTTATTATATTTTATTATGCATAGTGTTTGCATAGTGCCTGCATAGTGTTTTCATAGTAAAATCTTTTATAAAGTTATTCATTTTATTAGATTATAAATAGAATATATTATATTTAAAAGATTTTGCTTTAAATATGGACCGTCAGATTAAAGTAAATCAATCTGGACCGTTCATGAGTTAGTTACTATGCAGTCAATTTTTCTATAAATAGAAGCTCATTCATTCATTATTTCTTACTTAATTCAATTTAAACTCCGGAGAGAGAAACTATAAAGAAAAAGAAGAAAAAAGTGTTACTACTTCACTACTTCTATATCCAAAGACTCTTCTTTCTAAGGTAGGGAATATAATTTGTTGTACTTTCGTGAAGGGGTACTCTTTCTTTCTTATTTATGAAGAGATCTTCTGTTATTCCATTCTTTATTACTATGTTGGAATAACTTTGTCTATGCAAAGTACTGCATACATGGTGAAATTCTTCTAATATTCCATTCTTTGTTATTCGATGGAATATCACATCGCCATGCGTTTTACGTGGACACGGTTCCATTATTTATTATTACATTGGAATATCATCATGTTTGTGCGTTTACTGGGGACTGAATTTGGTTATTTATTTTTCTGTTTGAATATCCTTCCGGTGCTTAATTTACTTTGACTTCGTTTTCGTTATTATTATTACATTGGAATAACTTTTGCCTATCTCAATCTAAATGCATGGTGATTTCTTTTGTTATTCCATTATTTATTATACTCGGTTGGTTAAAGTTTTGACTTCTATACTCCATGAAATTAGTGGAATATCCTTGATATTTGCGCTTCATCCAAAGATCTTTCATGGAAATATTCTTCTGAGCATTCTTGAATTTTACTCTACAAAGCAAAATCATGTTGACAATTTGGAAGTTATCAGTTCCTAGATAAATTAATTCTTGAAATTGTTTTATTAAATTCTTATATCATTGGCATCATCCTCATGTTTATTTTTTGAAAGTCATCTGTGGCCTGTAGTGCGTAGATGAACTTGGTATGATTATGACCAGGGATTATTCGGTATAATCATAACCGTAATGTTACAAATGATGTGGAAAAAGTCCTCATTGGCCCGTAGTTCAATGATGGACAGTTTTTGGTATGATTATGGCTATGGATTCTCTTTGGCCGTAGTGCAAAGATGAATTGTTTTATGGCATGATCAGGACCGTTGATGAAAACATGATTATCTTTAGCCGTAGTGCATAGATAATTCGTAGTCGTGATACTAAAGAATATCCTTGGTCTGTAGTGCATGGATGATTTGATGATGTGAATTATTTATTAAGCTGAGTCTCAACGATAAAAGTCATGAAAAACCTTTTAAATCATAGAAGATAGTAAATTTTATTCTCTACTTGACTCTTTTAATGGATTGCTTGTTCCACTGCAGTTAAACTTGATAGTTATTATATTTTTATCGCTTTAACATCATTGAAGGCTAACGATAAATTATTCTGCATTATCTTAGTCATAATATTTCTTACTGGGCTAGTTGAGCCCACCCCTTTCTTTCACTGTTCTCTTCAGGAAATGAGAACGTAGCTAAGACTAGTTGGGGAACAGAGTGATGATCCTAGATGTTTGCATTAGTAGTCCTCACTATTCTGTGAAATAGTGTGATAATAATTGTAATGAGGACTCCTTTTGAGTTTGTATACTCTCTAGTAGACAATATTTGTATTCAAACTCACTGTTTATGTTTTGTCATATTGTACAGGACAGTTGTATTATTAAGTTGTATTTGAATTCTGTACCATGTATCTGGCGACTCAAGATGGGTGATGTACACCTAATTTTGAGGGCGTCACAATAGATCGATTGGATATTGCAGTACTCATGTCATATTTCAAGTTCATAACAATTTCCAGGTCAGATCCTAACACATGATCAAGATCTAATCCCTGGAAAACTTGTCAGACACTGTTCTTCAATTTCTGGGTTTTATAGAATTGAAGAACAGTTCATGCTACCACTTTTGAGGCTCCGTAACATTAATCCTAAGTCTTGTTTGTATGCTCTAAAGGTTCATAATAGAAGTAAAGATGTCAAGGAACAACTTGGTATCATCAGATCATTCTAATAACAACAAAAACACAAGATATAATCAAGTCAAACCTTGTCAGAAAAACGTCTCATGAAGAAATCTGGGTTTTCTAGATTTGAGAAAAAACAGCTGGTTAACTCTACTTTGACCAGCCATATGTTTTATTATATGCATGATCTATGTGTTATAGAGGCTTAATAATATAGCTTACATGTCAGGCTACAGATTTAATACAACAACATGACCAGAAACCTTACCAGAAGCCAGATCCAACGCTTATAAAACGTTGTCAGAAATTCTGGGTTTCTGGGTTTACCCAGATTTCCAGAATTCGTGCTCGGTCAACTCACTTTGAGTGCTTGTATCTTACGATTTAAACATGATTTGATCCATTTTCCAGTTCCAGATCATAGTCCACATGACAAAGAACATATCCATAACATAAAACACACATAACACTTAACACACAAAGATCTAGAGGTACTGACATTCGTTGTCAGACCACGGTTTTAAAATTTTTCCAGATTTTGTAAATCATCAAATCTGAGCCTATAGATGTTATGGATCTAACATCTATCAACCCAAATCATTGATTAACACCTTATACAACATGATTAAACATAAAAACACTAGATCTAACATAACATACATGATAAAAATTTTGGCTTAGGTTTTATACCTTTATGCTTTGATTTCTGATTCTGAGCTTCTGATTTGTTGTGGGTGTTAGTGGGGCTTGAATATGGGACTGATATACATTAAGATTTTTTGATCTAGAGAGAGATGGACTTGGTAGTGAGTTGGTGCACAAATGGGCTAAAAGTGAACATTCTCTCTCCTTCAATCTATATATATATATATATGATAATACAATGCTTTTGGCTGAGCTTTGTTGCTGATCTGCTAGAATTTGTCACATGGGGTGGCTGGATTTGGTCACCAACTCACCTAAGGTCAAAACCTATGTTATTTAGCTTTAATAATGTAAGGATATTTTGGTCTTTTCACTTTTATTTTTAATGGTTATCTTGGAAACTTGTCAAACCCTTAGGGTTTAAGGTTTGGGTTTAGGTTTAGGGTTTGAACCATTTTAGGGTTTAAAAATAATTTCTAGAATTTTCCAATTTAGGGTTTGTAAAAAAATAAAATAAAATAATAAAATTTTAGTTTCTAAAATACAAAATTAAGGTTTCTTAATTAATTAGGTTTCCTAATCACATAGACTTAATAATTAGGTTTATGTTTTACTAATTATCATTAAGCATGCCTAATTAGCATTTAGGGTTTATAATTTAAATATTAGGGTTTCTAAAATTAGGATTTCAAATATTAATTTGGATTTATCTAATTAACATTAAATTTTATAATACACCACTTAAATCACATAACATAGTTATATAACAGTCTCGAACTCATAATTGAGTTTCAAATTAGGGTTTTCATTTGGTAATTCACCAATTATTATTTAAAGTTTCTAGTTTCAGAAATTAGAATTTATAATTAGGGTCTCCTATAATTAGGGTTTCCTATAATTAGGGTTTTAAGTATAATACCTATACTCATTTACATTAACACGATTACCACACAACTTACACAATTCTTTAAAGACGAAATTGACTTTTTTGAATTAGGGTTAACAAATTAATACTAGGGTTTTGACATTATAAACCATAATTTACTAATCATTGTCAGTCCACAAACATACAGTACATATTTATAACACTGAAAAATCAAAATATAATATATTTATATTATTATTCTTATCCATTGATAAAAATCCAAAATTAGGGTTTTGATTCCATATCTAATTTATTCTTCATATATAACATTATTTATTAAGTTAAAATAATTAACTTAATTAGACTAGCATAAATTCATATATTAAAATAAATAATTATTATAGTAATTCTAAAAATCATTTCATATATTATTTAAATAATATATAATCATATTTTCATAGAAAATAATTAATAAAAACATTTTTTGTAAAATTAATTATTATAAGAATATACTTTATAATAATCAATAATTCTAAAATAAAATTATTTGCAAACATTCATGTAATAAATATATTTTACTTATTACATAATTACATTACACACATTATCTTGTACAAATCCTCATCCTTAAAATAATAAAAAAAAATTATACGCAAAATTTCTGATTTAATTATATAGAAAATATCGGGTTGTTACAGGATTAAGAGCTTAAGTCTTTGAACCACTTAAAACCCCTTGTGTCTTTTACATTATGTCATTTACATTATATGTATTAACTGCTATAACTGCTATGTATGTTTTAACTGCTTACAACCAAACTAACTCTACGAACAATATATGTATGATTATGAATATATCAATGAAGGGGATCTTTTACTTATTCCGTTGTGCTTGAAAAGATTCTTAGGTTTGTCATATGCTAACTTAATAGCAATATCAAATAAAAGAAAAAAGTATTTGAAATTTAAAAAGGATCTATTTAACCCCCCCTTCTAGATCTATTGTGCTTATTGGGAACTAACAATTGGTATCAGAGCAGGTTCTCATGTTATATTCAAAAGCTAATCGCTTTGAGTCTGATCCCAGGCACAAACATTGTTCTAAACTTAGTTTAGTAGTAAGTCACTTGTTATATGCAGATGAGCTCACATGTTGGAAATATTGTGTATAGGTAAATGTGTATATACACACACAAGTCGCTTTCGGATTGGTCCATGTTCTCAAATATTATATCAACAAGACCAATCCTTGCCTCTGATCAATCTTGTAGTTTGAAGACCAGACGAGATAGCCCAAGAGACATCAACAACATAGAGTCAAGCATCCACCAGCCTGAAAGATGAAAAGGCCACACATGCTAAGAAATGCTTATATAGAGAAGAAAGAAGTTCTTCTCAAACATGTGTCTAGCCAACCAGCAGCTGGGTGTAAACTTTGTGAACTGAAAGATGTCAAAGAACTAAAGATGCTGAGATTCTCAGGTTGCACCTTCAAGACTACGACTGATTGATTAAAGGCTAACAAGAGCAATAAGTTGTCAGAAGCAAAAGTGAAGCTATGCACATCAATGCCTAAACTCAGTATATCTTAGATAAATGTCTGTTAAGAGATTGACAGTAAAAAGGTACGATTTCTCACTATTACATGTGTTCATCATAAAAGCACCTTCTTATGAACCATAACAGTATTCTGTCAAGAAGTCATAATCTACCTAAAAAGGTGAAGAGAGAAAGTACCCTGAGGATGGAAACTCAAATGTCTATAAACTTTCTCTCCATCCAAGTTTTAGGTTGAAGATGACATCTTGAAGGAAATCTGAAATGGGTCATAACAGCATCACAGATCAAATTAATTCTATGTGAAGTAATCTTTGCTAGTGGGTTAGTATGTATGTACAAATCCTTGTTCTAAGTGTTTGATAACACACAGAGTATGATCAGTTCTACAAGAGTATCTTGATGATGTGTAAAAACTGATCACCTCCATGAATCAACTAGATACTCCTAAATCGTAGAGTTGATTATCACTCTGTGAACACTTAAACCTTGTGAACATAACCCTGCAAATGATGAAACCATCAAAGAGAAAGAGTGTGTTTTTAAAATAACGAATCTTACACACACTCACCTTCATGCATCTCAAAATGTACTATCTAAAACTAGTTGTATGCATGAATATGACTGTTGGTGACAAATGTGATGATTATTCAAATATGAGGAACAGGGCTTTAGAAAACTAACCTGGCAGGACCCATTTAATTGTAGGTACCAAAAATAGAAATGTATCTAACTCGCAGTACTTGTCCGTACATCGACCACATTAAGAATCTTGAAGGAAGACTTCAAGATTAAGAAGACTCAATCAGCAGAAGGCTAAGGACTGTTCAGAAGAGATTCTGATAAAAATTCCTATATGTCCTAGCCTATCCTTGAAGGCCCGCCGAGCTAACCAGAATGGAGGTCAGATGGCTGCTAATATGTATATGGAAGCAGACCATTCAACTAAAGATGAAAAGGGTCTTATGTGCTCAAAAGCAAGCAAAGAATGCTATATAAGAAGAATCCTCAAGGAAGCTCACAATAGATGATCATCGAGCATCAGTCTAGAGGAACTCATCGTGGAAGCAAAATTCAGCAAGCACAAGACTGTCAAAGGAGACTACGTTCGTAGTGCTGTCAAATGATTGTAGAGTAATCAGGCCTGAAAATATCCATGCATACGATACAAGGAGATTCAAGTGATAATGATGATTCCAGTCAGAAGGAGATATGCAGGGCTGCATTCAAATGAGTCTAAAGTAAAGGGAATCACATCTATCTAGGAAGACAGCATCAACCATGGGGAGCAGTGATATATTAAGTAACAGCAACACTGAGATATACTATGAAGTAATGTACTAGCCACAGAGTCCCAAAACTTTGTGACTGATGAACAAAATGAAGATCCATAGTTAGTAAGAACGTCTCAAAACATACTACTGATAACCTATCAGCCACCCAACTCAAAATCGTGGAGTGCCTATAATTAAACATCTGATCGCAGTGTAGAAGCAGGAGGACAACACGATTACAACAAATGCAATTGTCCAAAGTTGATAGAGGACTTCCCCACCAGAAAAGGTCAAATGAGATATCATTGCAAATCACTTCCAAAGCATTTTATCTGGAAAGCGCCTCAGGGACAAACCTGACCCTTAGCCCACTCTAAGAGGTTGGCCCTTCCTGAGCTACCTTAACCTAGAAGGAATACTTAGTAAAGTTCATCTCAAGGACCAAGTCAGTTAATGATCGTAGAGTCAAGGTTGAAGAGAACTCCACGATCGAAGAGCAACCTCAGCGCTCGTAGAAGATAACTCAACGATCGTAGTCCTACCAAAGTGTACTCCAGTTTACAAGGAGCTTGGAAAATGGGACAATTGCTCAACCATTCAAAATGAGAAGATAAGTTCGAATATATCAGTGATCAAGCTATGATGCATCAAAATGAGGATAAAAGTCAAAGCCATCCACTGCAGCATCTCTCAAAAGTTTATCGTTGAGTCAACAAAGGAAAACGTAAAGTCCATAGCTACCTTACAATGCTACTCTACGAATAAAAAGGTCAACGGTCAAAGCCACGACGATTAAATGTCTACTCTTCTAAAAGAAAATATCTAACTAAAAAGTTATGGGGGGTTACAACTCATTACTGGACATCGTGCAACAAATGGTCGGTTGACACATCACTGGTTATGCAGAGTTAGAAGGAACTGCCATAAAGACAAATTCAAATCTGCAAACAATTATCAAAAGCTATCGAACCTTTCTCCCTCCCATTTTTAAACCCTAAAATCCTCTCAAGAGCCAAAATAGGTGTAGACACTTAAAATTTTACTCGCACTCACATCACTAACATGCTGCAGGAGGATGATTAAATCTTTAAGAGAGAACCCTGAAAGACAATCCAAATCCATACCGGATACTACTGGAAGTTCATCATCAAACTCCAGATCACACTCTGGGAGTAACAATTCCAACTTCGGATATAACCCCGAGGCCTGCAGATCCAATACCAGAACACACACCGGAGAAGACCGATTAATCTCGGAGATAACCCCGAGGTATCCAGTCTCAGTCCCAACCATGGGAATAGCCATTAACCTTGGTGATAACCCCAAGGAATGCAATTTCGGCGATAACCTCGGAAATGCTTGTTTCAAATGCGACCAGCTTCAATCTCGGTGCTCACAACGAGATACACTGCACCAACCCGGCAATAACATTGGGAAGACAGGCACACCTCAAAGATGACAATGAGGGCCTTCAACAATTACAGCAGTCTAATCTCAGCGAAGTCTGAGCAACGCCTACTTTATTAGCCTAATCCGGCGATAACACTGGTGAGGGGCAACATCGTCATCTCATCAACACGATGCCAAGTCACGTCTCTACGCAATGATGTCCCACAAGACTAACCAATCCCAAGTGACTATTGTGCGGGGTAACGGATGAAAGTTGAAGCTTGAAGACCGGAGGGCATCGTCTCATCTTCAATGACTTCGTACAAACTCTAATCCCATTCCATCGTACAACTCTTGCCAACGGCGGTCCAAAATAGGTCCTGTATACCTTAAACGGATGCCCGAATTGCACTTCTAAAAGTTCGAGTAGACATTACAGTGCCTGAGTGCACGTACTTCGAGATGACCCGACCCGACAAACCCGGGCCCACCCGGGTTGCCTCTGGTACACCTGCGGCTTAGTCGCAGTTACACCTATGGCTAAAATGCCTATAAATAGAGGGCTTGGGCAGCCCATTTTGGAAGAGAAAAAGGCGAGGAACCCCTACCCAATTTGCTCTGTACTCACCCCATGCAGTGTACTTTTCCCTTTTAAACACCTGTGAGCTCATATATAGCCCTTTTGTACCTACAAAAGTCGGTTATTTACCTGTCTAAAGATATAAAAGCCTTTTATTTATCGATCAATTGTAAAGCCTTCTCACACACTTTAGAGTCCTTCTCTTCATCTTTGCACACACCCCTTCTACACGCGTTGAGAGTCGTGTTTCTTGCTTTTGCCGGGACTTGGTCCCGTGGTTTCATTTTAATTCATATATATATATATATATATATATATATATATATATATATATATATATATATATATATATATTTACATATATATTGACTAACATTATCGAGTTATGCCTCGATTGAGCCTGAACTTGATGCAGGCGTTTATTTGCTTTAATATATATATATATATTTACATTTATATATATCAACTGTGGGTCTAACTTTGTTCAATGAGCTGAACTTGATGCAAGTGCGTTCTTTGCTTATATATATATATATATATATATATATATATATATATATATATATATATATATACATTTATATATATTAACTGTGTGTCGAACTTTGTTGATGAGCCTGAACTTGACTTTACCGTGCGTTTACTTCTGCTTATATATATATATATATATGAATCGTGGTGGGACTTTGTTCGATGAGCACAGATTTTATATCCGAATGCGTTTATTCGCTTTTATATATATATACTTATAAATATGAACTGTGGTCAAACTCTATTGTATGAGCCTGGATTTCACATCCGATGCGTTTATTGCTTATATATATATATATATATATATTTTCCCACCTGGAGTTTACTTCGTGGTGGTTGATCGCTTCTGACTTTCTTTACGTTTATTCCGCTGGAGTTTACTTCGTGGCGATTGGTAAATTTTATAGCTTTATTTACATTCTGTCCCCTCTAAAGTTTCCTTCATGGCGCTTGATCGTATTCTGACTTTATTTACGTTTTCGTCACTTTGAGTTTCCTCAGTGGCGGTTGATAGCTTTTAACAGACTTTATTTACATTTCGATCCCCCATGGAGGTGCTTACGTGGTTGGTGATCCTGCTCGTATATATATATATATATATTTACACTTTTTTATATATACCTTACTACTTTCATATAAACTGCAGATTTTTTGTGAGCCTAGGAATCATGTGATCACAGATTCATCCCATTGAATCTAGATTCGGTTCCCGTGATGGACATTTTCAAATTTATGGCGACTTGTAAATTATTATGCGGTGTCTGAATTTCCTCAGATGGTTTCCATACCCACGAGGAAGTCAACATTATTTTGTACATTATTTTCATATGGATGCCTCGCATTCGTAAAATAAAATAAACCAAGCCGTACACTTAATAAAATGGGAGTGTAAAAGGTCTCAATTACTATTGAGCATCAGGGTTTGAAAAACCTCTTTTATAAAACATCATTGCCATATCTTGCTAAAAATTGAATTTTTAAATAAATTCAAACCCTGTGTATATAGGTGCGAACGAGGCCTCGCACTACTTCCAAATAATAGCACATTGACCCACACACACACACATTCAGATAATAGTTTCTTGAAAAGAGGCACACCGTGGTAACACGGATGTCTGGGTGCCTAACACCTTCCCCATAACTAAGTCCCCAGACCCTAATGAATCTCGGTTTCACCGACCCGTTTAGCAGTGTCACATCACTGGGTCAATGTACAAACCTTTTCTCGGTTGTGTTGGTACAACCACTTAAAAAACCAACTGGCGACTCTTAACAGTCCATCATCGACATTATACATGTCGGACCTTTTTCACTTGTTTTTTCAAACAAATCTCACCTAAAATGAGAACACCAAAGAACAAGTAACGGAAAGGGACATCCAAAAATCTCGACGTCGACAATAGGTTAACACTCCAGAGCCTTACCAAATCACAATCAGCCATCTCTTATAAACCTCTCTGAATCAAATACCCACATTCTTCGAACTATTCAAATGTAAAACTGGCGAGTAATCATTAGCATTCAACTCAGAACAAAGTCATTTGAGAAATCCGAAAAGAAATTCAGAGACATTCTCGAGCTTGTAAAGAAAGCTGGATTCTCAGAATGCCTTAAGGCTAGCACTCGAGTATATGTTGACCTAGTAAAAGAATTCTACTCAAATGCTTCCATAAACTCCGGAACCCTCTCTACCAAGGTCAAAGGTCAGTCTCTAAAGCTGAAATCTTCTGACCTCAATTAATACCTAGGTTTTCCTAACCAAGGACTGAAGAGAAAATAAGATCATGGGGCACCAAAGAAACCCTAGTCTAAAAGACATGAAGAAGAAGGAGTTTCCAGAAGAGTACGAATTCCTTGCTGAAATAGTAGGGAAATGCATACTGTGCAAGGACATCTTTGACATGAAATTAAAGCTTGATCGGTTGAAGAAGATAATGTCGACAATAGTTCTAAAGAAACAGATTAATTTTGGAGTTATACTGTTTGACCAACTCTCCAAGTGGGTAGAAAAGGCTGAGCTAAAGAAGTCTATAGAAAAACCTCTGACAAAGGTGTTTCATGGAAGACTGCTGAGCATTGTAATGAAGAAGAAGCTAGGAGGAAGAATCAAGGATGATGAGGGAGAACCTCTGAATGTTCACAAAGTAATATCTCCACAACTGTTTGTGAACTAGAAGAAGAACCCCAAGGAGAACAGAAGGCTGACAACTGGAAACAGTAGCAAGGCCTCTACAAAGAAGAGGAAGGCAGAAGAGGTAGAAAGCTCTGAGTCTGATGACTCTGTACCAGCAGAAATCACACCATCTAGAAAGAAATCCAGGGGTGTGAAGAAAACCAAAGCCCCATCAAGAAGTCTGTCCACTAAAGACAAGGATGAAGAAGAAAAGGTCCTGTCTGCAGAAACCTTCAAGAGGAGAAGCAACAGACTTCTTAAAGGGCCATCACAAAAGAAAGCTAAGGTGGTAAACAAACTAGCCTCAGTTTCTTAAGATAGCACATTTGATGAAGAGGAGAACACAGAGTCAGAAGAAAAAAGGGAACCGAAGATCTCAAGATCGAATCTTCACGGACCAAATCTAACAATGAAGGTGAAGCTGGATTAATGAATGAAAATGCAGCTTCTGCTGATAAAGAAGAATGCTCAAGCCCTGTAGCTACCTCTTAGAGCATTCACTCTGATGATGATGAAGAAAAGCTATAAGCAGACTCAGGTGCATTCCCAAATGCAAATATTCCAACAAACCCAAATGACGGGTCAAATGATGTTGTGTCTAGAGAAGAAGAACATGCCCCTGTTAGTGCTGAACCCCAAGGAAGTTTGTCTGTTGAACCAGAGGAAGAAGAGTCTAACTCTCCCATAGCTGAACCTCCAAGGAAAAGGAAGAGCTACAGACTACTTGCTCAATTTTCTTCCAAGAAGAAAAGTGATCACTCCAATGTTGTCATTGAACTATGTGATGATGAGTGTGTATCAAATGATGAAAGTACTGGAAATGGAACCAGTGGTGAAGAAGATGAATCAGAGGAAGATCTCGCTGAAGAAGGTTCTGAAAATAAAATGCAAAAAGAAGGATTCACTGTTGGATATGATCAAGATGGTTCAGGCTCAGAAAAAGAAGAAATGGAGAATGATTCCAATTAAAAATCGAGAATCGGAGGAGCCGAACTCTATCCCGCCCTCTCTCTCCAAAGAAAAATTCACTAGGAGAATAGTGGTAGAAGTCTCAATGAACCACCGAAACACCTCCAGAAAGATGGGTGAATCATGGAGATGAAAGCGGTTTCAAGGTGGTAAGAATGACTACCTTTGATATAGTTAAAAACTGGAATAACATGGAGCTAGATTGCATAACCATTCTCTATAATCCTGATGATTTGCTGATGAGATGGTTCTTCCAATGGATGCCATGGCTAAAGGCCCATACTAAAGGAGATGGAGGCTACCTCAGCTGGTGCTACTCTCACTTTCCAAGCATGGAGCTGGTAGCACAAAACTTCCCAAGGGTAAAGAGTTTTGCTACAAAGATGATCACAAACCAACCTCACTTCAAAGTCTATCGACATGCTAGAAATCACTATATCCCCTATGATCGTAGAGTGGACTCTCAAGGAAGAAGGAACATGACAAAGAAGATGATCGTAGAGTCTATTCACTCTATTAGTGATGGTGTTCAAGTTCAAAACCAGAAGTCTCCATCTGCTCAAGCACTACTGATAGACATTCCTTCATGCTCAACCAATGATTGGAACTCAACGATTCTTTAGATTCTCAACACCTTTCAAAATCTGTCCAAGAATGCAGATCGTAGAGTTCAATCTAATGCTCGACAGGAGGCTGCTCAACCAGATAATCAAGTATCTGTGGAGAAGGAGCTGATGAAAAACTCTGATGAACTGAATGAGAAAATATCTCTATTCAATGAAGAGTCACAGAAGCTGACAACAGCAAGAGATATTTCATCTCAGAACAAGCTTCAAGCTACTATGGCTGATGTATCTCTCAAACTCAAAGAGAGGGATAACATCTATCTAAAAATCATGAATGATCAGAAGGCCCTTGCTCTACGAGCACAGAAGACCAATGAAGAGCAGATTCAAGCCCTCTCTGACAAGATTGACAACATTAAGCAGTCTTTCTCAGTGCAACTTGAGCTAGGCCAACAGGAACTCAAGTTTGAAGTTTCCAACTCCTCCTACCTGATGGAGCGAACATGTCCAACATGGAGCACTCTCCCAAATGATTAATGACAAAAAGGGGGAGAAAAAGAGGCATAGAAAGAGGCAGAGCAAGAGGCACTCAAAGAAGAGCAAGAAGAAGAAGAGGCAGAGTCATCATCTGAGGGGGAGGCAAAAGCTGATGATCACATGATCGCAGAGTCTGAGGGGGAGCATGTTCAGAAAGAAGCTGAAAGGGAGCAAAGTAAAGACAGAAGATCATCATCCCAGGGGGAACAAGAGCAAGAAGAACAAACAGATGAATAGATGATCAACAGACATCCTGGAAACATACATGGAGCCAAAGAGGTACATCTCTAACTAGTTAGGTATGTTATGGATCCAGGATGTAAAATATCAGTGTATTAAATTCCACATCATTATAAATGACATTCATAATTATCTGTTTTAGAAATACAGCTGCTCACTATATATAAGATTCATTCATAACACGTATATGCACTTATTGTTTTTTTCATAATCAAATAGGGGGAGATTGTCAGGAATAAGCATGTGAATGTTATTCCTAATTATATATGATTTGATTATGATATATATGAATGAATATGCAAGTATGCTTACATTAAGAAAAGTTGTAAAGTCCTTTGATAGATAATAGAAACATGTGTACAATGACTTAAAATAAATTAATCAAGTATGTTAGGTTGATCCTACATAAGCAAAACAGCTTTGTAAAAGTCCTTAAAAAGAAATGATGTACAAGGACTATGAAAGTAGAAAGATCAAGCATGTTAGGTTGATCTTATGATGTAATAGATAGGCTTGTTTGATAGTGAAAGCACTCGCACTGAGAATTGGGGTCCGCCAGAGAGTCAAGGAAAACTCGAGAGTGCTGAAAGTGAGATCGTAGTCTGCAAGAGAGTAGATCTCGGAGTTCATAGACTTCCAGGAGAAATGATGAAGGATTGTAGTGTGTCGAGTAGAACTTTCTCAGGACCGAAGTCTACTGAGGAAGTCATGTTCAGAATCATAGAGACAGCTTGCCTACAAGACGACCGAACCTCTGCCGAAGCCAAGTCAGAAACGTAGACTACACTCAGAGTCGTAGAGTCTACTGATGCCAAAGCAAAGTCAAGGATCGTAGATCACACTCTGAGTTCGTAGAGTCTATTGATTAAATGCAGAGATCATAGTCAAACAAGATCAGATGAAGACAACAAGCACAAGGTAGAAATCGTAGAGTGTCAAGATCTGATCTAGGAGTCGTAGTGTCTGCACAGCCGAAGCTGAATCATAGAGTGCAGAACTACAACCTCAACAGATGTGCTCACAATGCCAAGGCAGAATCGTAGAGCAAATATGATTCTCAACAAATGAGCACTCCCATAATATCCAAAGGAATGAAGCCTCTGGTCGACACTACAATGTTACATCTAAGGAAACCAGAGAGCACTCAACGAATGGCATGCAAGCTAACAGAAGATCTAAGCATCAACCCAATCGAAGATCAAGATTGAGTTGTGAAGCCATTCGAGATGAAGTCTTCCACAAGGAGATCAGAAGAAGACTTCATGGAATCGACTAAGGAAAATTAAGCAAGTCGCGAATGGCTGTCAGCAGACAGAAGACAACGATCTTGGAAGCAACCATGATCGTAGTGTTTGCCAAACAAAGAAAGAACTGATGAAGTACATACAGAGATAATGGATAGCTTCTGAAGAACAAGGCTAAAGTGATTAAGCATTGGGTCAGTCCATTGATGATCAGTAAACGGGAGATTACAAGGAGAAAGCAAGATGGACATGCCACAAATCTGAAGTGTCTTGCTATTCAGAAAGGGCCAGAACAAGGAAGTCAACTCATCAGTATCTGAGAACTGTTGAGGCAAACAGAAGTGTTGAAGTACTGCACAAGAGAAGGAAGAGGTGTTCCACATTGAAGATCCAATCAACACTCTTCGAGATCGTAGTGTTGTCTCTACCAGTCAACATGATACTACGATCAGGTCCTCGAAGACATGCTTCAGAATCGTAGAGTTCAAATAGCTGAAGACTGAAGCATTGGCAACGGTTCATTCTAAAGGGTAATATTCGGACAAGTGCTTATTGAGAACATCGATGCAAAAGGACAACCTCTGATCGAGAAATCAGAAGGAGGAATTAAGTCTTCGACTTGCCCAAGACATTAAAGTGACATCTCTGATGGGTAGGTGAAATAGTAGACTGCAATGTCAGAGAAAGTATGACTTATCACATCAACAGTCTACCTCTGTCAACTCGAGATCTGTGAAGACATTTGAATAGCTTTCAACGGCTACTTTTCAACGGAAGGATTGGGAAGGAGTATAAATCAGCTAGAACTTCATAGATCAAAGGTTGCTGGAGTTGCCGAGTTTGGAGTAACGGTGGACTGTTCTAAACCATCTAAGATAGTGAGTCTGAAGGCTCACTCTATGATCCACCAAGAACACTTAGAGTCAGACAAAGAAAGAAGTGGAAGTGAGAGTTCTATAATGTAGAAGTGAGCGTTCTACTACATGAAGAGTGTTCTGAACTGTCGAGAGAAAGAAGAGTATCATGTCATCTTGGTGTCCATCATGGGAAGACTCTAAGTACCATAGAGAAGAGCTCACAGTCATCTTAGCAAGTCCATCATGGGAAGGCATCGAGTATCATGAAGGAAGATCATAGACGTCATCATGGTGGCAAGCATGAGAAAGTTCCTAAGTCCCTAGCAGAAGAGCATACAATCATCTTAGAAACCAATTATGTGCAGCCATCATGTATCAAGAGGAATGATCTTTAAGGTAGTCATCAAGGGATCATCTGAAGTGGTTGAGTAACTAAAGAAGCTAAGCATCATGCAACACTCAACTGTACTTCAAGGATGATCACGCCAAGCTGCTAAGTACAGAAGATGTTCAGAGCATGAATACATCTTAGCAGCTCAGCACCAACTCCAACAAACAAAAAAATAACTCAACAGAAGCTGGGGCCTTAGGGGTCCTTGTTCGGAGGGACTAAATGAAGTTACAAGCCTGTTGGGCTTAAAGAGTTCCTAAGGAACCAGAGGAGTTCTAAGGTTGCTGGCCTTGAAGAGTTCTTAGTGAACTGAAGTCCCAAGGCTGTTGGTCTTGAAGGAATCTTAGTGATTCAGGGTGATGCCCTTCCTTGGTGGAAATCCTGCTAGTTAAAAGTAGAAGAGTGGATTAGGAGCTTGAGTCTCTGAACCACTTAAAACCCCTTGTGTCTTTTACATTATGTCATTTACATTATATGTATTAACTTCTATAATTTCTATGTATGTTTTAACTGCTTACAACCAAACTAACTCTATGAACAATGTATATATGATTATGAATATATCAATGAAGGGGATCTTTTACTTATTCTGCTATGCTTGAAAAGATTCTTAGGTTTGTCATATGCTAACTTAATAGCAATATCAAATAAAAGAGAAAAGTATTTGAAATTTAAAAAGGATCTATTCAACCCCCCCTTCTTCTAGATCTATTTTCTTCCTGAACTAACAGTTCACATATCACAGTAAAGTAGCCAAGAGCACTCATGTAGACATAACCATTTTCAATGCACTATGACCTACTTACACAGTATCTACATGCAATAGACACCATGTAATCATCAATATAACCAAAATCACTATATGTCTATGTTAAATTTCAACCATATTGAATTTAAGCACAAGCCTTTATTTAACTCATACGGTGAAACAGTATATGTCTATCTGATTCACGAAATACAAAGCTAAGCAAAACAGCCGCATATACGCATGCTATCATGATTACAATCCATACTCGCATGTTATTTTTCACTTCCATACAAGTAACTAAAACGAATGGTGATCAATCATTCATGCATGCAAACCAACCATGATAGAAATTCCTTATGATATGCAAAACAGTCTAGCAGTCAAGCATACAATTAAACTACATATTAAAATCCGTTAGAATCCCATAATGGAGTTTAGTTCATGACTGAACCAAAAGCCATCATAGGATCAAAGCAAAACATGAATAATAAACAAACAATTGAAAGAGAGAGGATTGAATCGATCAAACCCAATTGCTGATTACAATTCAATAGTAACGTTCAATTCTGCATTAAAATCCAGCAAAGAAATAGTACTCTTCCACAATGATTGAAAATCCAAAGAAGAAGTAGAAAATATGAAGTTTAGGCTTAGTTCTACATTAGAACTGTCCCAAAGTGTAAAACCCTAGTTCTAATATGAAAAACACGTAAAACTAACTCAATTATACGTCTGACACCTGCCAGAATTATTTTAACAAATTACAACTCTTCCAAATTAAAAAAATAAAATAAAAGCGGATCATGACTTTAGGCGTCAGCATATCTGCCTACCATCCTTAGTATCCTTCAGATCGGCGCACGCGTGTGTAAAGTCTGGCTAAACCGAGTGATCGTGCGGGCACGTGAGTATTGACCTGTGTAGCCATGCGGCCGTGCGGCTTCTTTAGTTTGGATTCTGGTTCTCCTACTGCTACTGCTTTGTCATGCTGCCATTTTGGATTCTGGTTCTCCTACTGCTACTGCTTTGTCATGCTGCCATTGCATCTTTGTCATGTCACTCTTTCTTCATCCATTCTCAGTTGCATATTTCCACTTGTTCCTTGCGTCATGCGTCCATTAGCCTCATGCCATCTAACATCACCAAATTATGCCACATCCTGCACTTTTGCACCAAAGGGAGTTCTAAGTACATGTGAGACACCGAATTTTATAAAATAAAAGTATTCAATTTTTCTATTTTGGTAAATAGTTAAATTGATAAAAGTTTAAAGTTAAGGGTAATATGTGAATTTTTTTTTTGCAAAGTAAGCAAGTTGATATAAAATATTCGTTGTGTCGGGGAATATTCGATTAGTCGGGGAATATCCATACGACGGTACAATCATTGGTGGACCCCACAATGGAATTATTGTCGGATTGAGAAAACGAAAAAAATATTTTTATGAAAATAACGACGGAAGTTTTATCGTTAACTGTTGAAACACCCGGTGTTAAAAGTACAGTAATACGCGTGGTTGTATAGTAGCACACGGTATTGATTATTGATGCTTACGTGATAAGTCACTCAGTTTTGTTTTAGTGGTATTATTAATGTAATAAAATAGAAAAGCTTTTTATATAAAACAGAATACTTTTATAAAGTTATTCTATAAATAGAATATATTATATTCTATTATGCATAGTGTTTTGCATAATAAAATCTTTTTATATAAAACAGAATACTTTTATAAAGTTATTCTATAAATAGAATATCTAATATTTTATTATGCATAGTGTTTACATAGTTCCTGCATAGTGTTGCATAGTGCCTGCATAGTGTTTTGCATAGTAAAATCTTTTTATATAAAACAGAATACTTTTATAAAGTTATTCGTTTTATTAGATTATAAATAGAATATATTATATTTTATTTAAAAATTTTACTTTAAATATGGACCGTCGATTAAAGTAAATCAATGCTGGACCGTTCATGAATTAGTTACTATGCGCCTTTTATTATTCTCACTGAATATCCCGTCTTCATCGTTTTTACGCTTCTGACCGATTCAGATGATTTATTATTACATTTGGGAATAACTTTGTTTGTGCAGTCTCTATCGCATGCATGGTGAATCTTTTTGTTATTCCATTCTTTATTATTCTGTTGGAATAACATGTCTATGTGGATTACCACGTGCATGGTGAACGATCCTTTGTATTTCATTCCTTGTTAAATTGTGGAAATGATCTATTTACGTGAATTATGATGAAAGTCATAATAAAAGCATTGGACTAATGAAAATCATGGGTATATGTGGTATTAATAAGTGTTATAATGAGTTATGTTGGTTATTATGTGAAAATATGAAAGTTTCTTAGAAATCACAAAGGGTTGAAAAATTAGATTTTGGTGAAAATAGAACATGAAATTAAATTAACCATATCTCCTATTATATTTTGAATTTTTGAGTGTGGTCAAGTTCTAGAGTTAGGTCTATGAGTTTTTTAACTTATCCAAGTGGAATCACTGGAAAAGGTGTTGTAGATTTTTGTGTGGATGATTTTTAGCAAAGTACTGAAAAGCGCAAAAAATATGAAAAAGGCTATTTGCCACAATTTTAAAAGGGCTATTTCGCCCACTTAATTTGTGAGAAAAATTATGGCCTTTTGGGACATGAATGTATATATATAAAGTACCTCCTGTCAAAAAATGAGCTCATTCCGACTTAAAATGAGCAAGTTATGACCATTTCAATATTTAGGTTTTTCCGAAAAATGCTATAACCGAGTTCTATAACTCAGGTGACCATGAAATTTTAATCGAAGCTCACATTAACATGTGTAAGATCCTCGCCAAGATTTGGAAATTTACGAGTTAACCGTGAAGTAGCTAATTTCTTAAGGAAATAATTAGAAATTGATTTTTTGAAAAATAGTAAATGAATTTTAAAAATGTCAAGAAAATATATATTTCAATATGGGACTATATTATGCTAAATCCCGAGAAAAGAATAATTTTTACAATGTTGATTTGGTATTTTTCATGAAAATAGTTTAGCTATGAACATATGAGTTAAATATGTTATGTGGAGTTGAAGAATTGGTAAATATGATTTTATGGCTTGGAAATCCTATATAAGGTATATGCAGATTTTTGATGAGTAATTTGATTATGGGTGATGAAATCTTATGAGTATGACATTTTTGAATGATTAAATGCATTATTTGGAAAAGTGTAAACAATTAAATGTAATTGTTTATAAGTTTAAGAAGTGATTAAAATATTGTTATAGTATTAACAGTATTAGATTATGATTTTATTAAGTGATTGATAATGTCTGGATAAATTTAAAATCTTTAATATTTATCCTTGATTTAGTTTGATTAATGCTTATAATATTGTCATCATCCTCATATTTAAATTATGTTGAAAGTCATCTGTGGCCTGTAGTGCAAAGATGGACTTGGTATGATTATGACCAGGGATTATTCGGTATAATCATGACCGTAATGTTGCAAATGATGTGGAAAAGTCCTCATTGGCCCGTAGTGCATTGATGGATAATTTTTGGTATGATTATGGCTATGGATTCTCTTCGGCCAAGGGTGCAAAGATGAATTGTTTTATAGCATGATCAGGACCGTTGATAAAAACACGATTATCTTTGGCCCGTAGTGCATGGATAATTTGTGGTTGTGATACTAATGAAAAAGTTACCATTGGCCGTAGTGCATTGATGGATAGTTTTTGGTATGATTATGGCTATGGATTCTCTTCGGCCAAGGGTGCAAAGATGAATTGTTTTATGGCATGATCAGGACCGTTGATGAAAACACGATTATCTTTGGCCCGTAGTGCATGGATAATTCGTGGTCGTGATACTAAAGAATATCCTTGGCCTGTAGTGCAGGGATGATTCGATGATGTGGATTAATTATTGAGCTGAATCTCAGCAATGAAATATTAATTCATGGATGTGATAATAATGAATATCTTTGGCCGTAGTACAAAGATGATTTAATGATTACGAGATGGAATTGTGATTTGGTATAACCATGATTTTTGATGTTTCAGGTGAAGACAGGTGATGAAAATTATCTTCGTCCTGGGTGCGAAGAGGAATTTAGAATCACAGTTGTGATTATGAGTTATTCACATGATCGTGGATGGGAATTGTTGATTGATGTTATAGGGATAAAACATTATTGGTGGACTTTTAACGTAGAGAAGATAATAGACCTTATGGTCTATTTGACTCTTCTAATGGATTGCTCATTCCGCTGCAACTATGGTTGAAAAGTTTTATCATCTACCATGTGTTCTAAATCTTTGATTTATTATTGATGAAAGTTATTGATAATTTAATTATCTTTAGTCATGATATTCTTTACTGGGCTAATTGTGATCACCCTTTCTGTTTCACAATTCCTTACAGGTAATAAGAGTGTTGCCGGGTCGAGCGGCGATATCAGGGGAATAGAATAGTGGTCTCTAGCTGTGGAGGTTCTTCCTAAACAGTATAGAAAAGTGTGTTGTATTCTATACAACATTTAATAGTTATATTTGGTGAATCAAATAGGGTGAGGTTAACCCAACTTTGGAAGGGTGTTTTGCCACTATCATACAAAATGTCTAATGACATACAACCTCGTGTTATTATAAGATGTGGGGTTATGCGATCCACTTCTTTGAGTATATCTACTGGGCACTACCTATATGCTCTTGGAGTTTATTTGAAATATAATATTCACTTGGAGACAGTGGAGATAGTTACATGTCAAGAGAAGACTCACCATTGGAAAGAAGCTGATAGTAATCTTCTCATTTTTCTTTGAGGTCTATTGGGTCAACCAAGGATAATTCTGTGGCCATATGATATCTATTATAACCTAGATGCATGGCCTCCCATGTATGAAGGTTTCCTTGAGCACTTCCCAAAGATTTTAATTTCTAAAATAGTTTTTGACTATACCTTTATGTAAAGTACCATTGTAAGGTTGTGGTTGAGGCACCATGAGAGTTACATACATTTGTATTAAAACTCACGATTAATCGTTGTCGTTATTCTATCTGATGACCAACAGATTAATATAAATAAAGTTGTATTTGAATTTTGTACCATGTATCTGGTGACTCAGAATGGGTGATGTATACCTAATTTTGGGGGCGTCACAGTACATGCAATGCAAAATAAACAAAATGCAACTAAAAACACACTAAAATATACTTAAGATAGGCATAGTTCGCGTGAATTGATCTTGGGTCTGAGCTTAGAACGTGGAGAGAATCGTGGGTAATCGAGGAGAAATGCACGACTTCAAATTATTAACTGATAGAGAAGAAGAGACGTGCATGTAGAGGGAAAATGTGAACACACCTTCTGTTATGATTTCAAATGAGAGAAAATTGAGTTAAACACCGGTTTTAAAACTTAAAAAATTTTCTGCACGGGTGTACATGTGTGCAAAGCTTTCAGAGGTATATGTTGCATGCGGTGCGTATGTTTTTTTAGTCCGACCGGCATCTTTGCATGCAGGCCTGTGAGTTATAAGCTTTTCAAAGTAGCGGTCAGCACATGACCTTGACTTCTGTAGGTCCAGTATACATCTCCAGTACTGCAAGACAGTAAGGCATGCACTCCAATACACCTGCAATAACATTAACAAACACTGTCAAAGCATGATTTACTAAATAAAAATGAGTGCCTATTCTATCACCCTAATTTCAATGTAATGCACAAACATACTCCTATTCGATTTCAGCTACGATGATAATTATGTAAAGATATGCACACTATCCTAACTAAGAATAAAAATGAGCTAACAAAAGTAACTTGAACTAAATAAATACTAAGTAGAGATAGAAACAATGGGTTGCCTCCCATCCAGCGCTAAGTTATAGTCAATTAGCTTAACTATCTCTGAATCTCATGTAGAAGAAATAATTGAGGTAACTTTCTGTCTGTCCACCTCGCCACCAAAATAATGCTTCAATCGCTGCCCATTCACCTTAAAAGGCTTGTCCAGAAACTTATCAAATATTTCAATTGCACCATGTGGAAAGACAGTCTTCACTGTAAATGGCTCTGACCATCTCGATTTCAGCTTTCCGGGAAAAAGTTTAAGTCTGGAGTTATAAATCAAAACCCTTTGTCACAGTTCTAATGTTCTATCAATGATCTTTTGGTCATGCCATTTCTTCACCTTCTCCTTGTACAGCTTTGAATTCTCATATGCCTGTAATCTGAATTGATCCAACTCATTGAGTTGGAGCAGGCGTTTCTCCCCTGCAGCTTTCAAATCAAAATTGAGCTTCCGAATTGCCCAATATGCCTTATGCTCTAGCTCCATAGGAAGGTGACAGGCTTTTCCATACATAAGCTGAAAAGGTGACATGCCCAACAGAGTTTTGTATGCAGTCCTATAGGCCCATACTGCATCATCCAACTTTAACGCCCAATCCTTCCTCGTGGGAACCTTTTAAAGGATTCTTTTTATTTATCGATTCGACACTTCAGCTTGGCCATTCGTTTGTGGTGATAAGTTGTAGCAATGCGATGGTTCACCCCTTACTTAGCCAACAAAGCTGTAAACTGCCTATTGTAGAAATGGCTGCCTTCGTCACTGATGATGGTCCGTGGAGTCCCAAACCTAGTGAAGATACTCCTATATAAAAACCTGAGGACTACCTTGGCATCATTTGTTAGAAGAGCTGCCACTTCTACCCATTTTGAGACATAATCCACTGCGAGCAAGATATAGAGGTTACCGCAGGAAGAAACGAATGGTCCCATGAAATCAATCCCCCACACATCAAAAATTTCTACTTCAAGGATCGTATTCAAAGGCATTTCATTTCTTTTCGAGATGTTCCCCACTCGCTGACATCTATCACACCGTTGGACAAAATTGTATGCATCCTTGAAAATTGTCGGCCAGTAGAATCCTACTTGTAGTACTCTAGCCACTGTTCTTTCTCCTCCATAGTGACCACCATACACCGAAGAAAGACAATCCTACAAAATTCCCTCGGTCTCGCTATACGGGATACACCTTCTTATCATTTGATCAGCACATTGTTTAAATAAATAAGGCTCATCCCATATGTACCATTTGACATCATGCTGGAATTTCTTCTTTTGATAACCCACCAAGTCAGAAGGTACCATCTTACTCACCAAATAATTCGTGAAATCTGCAAACCATGGCATTTCCCCTTTCACCACAAACAACTGCTTATCTGAAAAGGATTCATTAATTACAACTTTATCGTCTGTTTCCCTTTCCGGATTCTCAAGTCGAGATAAGTGGTCTGCCACTTGGTTTTCGATGCCCTTTTCTGTCCTTGATCTCCAGATCAAATTCCCGTAGTAATAAAATCCATCTAATCAACCGGGGCTTTGCATCCTTCTTTGCCACTAAATGTCGAATTGTCGCATGATCCTTATACACTATCACCTTTGTGCCAATCAGATATGCTCAAAATTTATCAAAGGCATACACCACTGCCAATAGCTCTTTCTCTGTGGTGGTGTAGTTCAACTATGCATCTGTAAGGGTCTTGCTGGCATAATATATCACATGAAACATCTTCTCTTTCCTCTACCCCAAAACAGCCCCTACGGCGTAATCACTGGCATCATACATCAGCTCAAACGGTAAATCCCAATTCGGTGCAGTAATCACTGGTGCTGAAGTTAGTTTCCTCCTTAAGTGTTCAAATGCCAACACGCAAGCCTCATCAAAGTTAAACTGTGCATCCTTCTCCAATAAACTGCATAGTGGTTTGGTTATCTTGGAGAAGTCCTTGATGAATCTGCGGTAAAAACCTACATGTCTCAGAAAACTGCGAACACCTTTTACTGAAGTAGGTGGTGGCAAGTTTTCAATAGTCTCCAGCTTCCCCCTATCCACCTCGAGTACCTTCTTTGAAACTTTGTGTCCCAGTATGATTCCTTCTTGTACCATAAAATGGCACTTTTCCCAGTTCAGCACTAAATTTGTCTCAACACACCTCTTCAAAACCATCACCAAATTCTCAAGGCATAGATCAAATGAGTCCCCGAAGACTGAGAAGTCATCCATAAATACTTCCACATTCTGCTCCACCATATCTAAAAATATAGCCATCATGCATCTCTGAAAGGTGGCTAGAGCATTGCACAACCCGAAGGACATCCTTCTGAAAGTGAAAGTGTCGTAAGGACATGTGAAGGTTGTCTTTTCCTGGTCTTCTGAAAGCGAAAGTGCCGAATACTTGTCCAGAAGGCAATAGTACTCATGACCTGCTAATCTGTCCAACATCTGATCAATGAATGGTAGTGGAAAATAATCTTTCCTTATAGCCTTGTTGAGTTTGCGGTAGTCCATGCAGACTCGTCACCCCGTCACTGTTCGTGTTGGAATCAACTCATTATTCTCATTAGTCACGACGGTCATGCCACCCTTTTTCGATACACACTACACTGGGCTCATCCATGAGCTGTTTGAGATCGGATAGATTATGCCTGCATCCAGCCATTTCAGTACCTCTTTCTTAACCACTTCTTTCATTATCGGATTAAGTCTCTTTGCTGCTCAACCGACGGCTTACTCCCATCTTCCATCAGGATCTTATGCATGCAAAATGAAGGGCTGATCCCTTTGATATCTGCTATGGTCCATCCAATAGCTGATTTGAACTCTCGAAGCACTCGTAGTAGTTTTTCTTCCTAAAAAGATGTTAGTGCAAAAGAAATAATCACATGTAGCTTTGAATCTTTATTTAAAACTGCGTACCTGAGATGTTCTGGAAGTGGTTTTAATTCAAGTTCTGGAGGTGTCTCGAGAGATGGCTTTAATTTTACCGATGACTCTCCAGCTTTCGTCAATGGCTCGACAGGTGTTCTGAATTTTCTGAATTATGGAGTGGTATCCAGATATTGCACAAGTTCGTTAAGTTCCTCGTCCTCCAAATCTGAATTTTCAGCAATGATATTTCTCAAAGGTTCATAATCCACTAGACTCTGTACTTCATCATTTAGAATCTGATCCACCAAATCAACTCGGAAGCATTCTTCTTCATCTGTTGGGAACTTCATTGCCTTGAAGACGTTAAAAGTAACCTCCTGATCATGTACACGCATAGTGAGTTCCCCTTTCTGCACGTCTATCAAAGTTCTTCTTGCGGCTAAAAATGGTCTCCCCAGTGTGATTGGTATACTCTTGTCTTCCTCATAATCCAGAATGATGATATCAGCCGGAAAAATAAATTTGTCCACTTTCACCAGTACATCCTCAACTATGCCCCGTGGATACATGATGGATCTGTCAGTTAGCTGTAAAGAAATGTTTATCGGCCTTGGAGCCGGCAGTCCCAACTGATTAAACACTGATAAGGGCATCAGATTGATACTTTCCCCAAGATCACATAGACATTTCTCAAAGTTCATTTTTCCGATCGTGCATGGAATTGTGAAACTGCTGGGATCTTACAGCTTTGGAGGTAGATTACATTGAAGCACTGTACTCCATTCTTCTGTCAAGGCCTCTGTTTCAAACTCGTCTAATCTCATCTTCCTTGACAATATACCCTTCATGAACTTTGCATAACTTGGCATCTGTTCCAATACCTCAGCGAAAGGTATGTTGATCTGCAGCTTTTTAAATACCTCCAAGAACTTGTTGAACTATTTATCTTCCCTCTGTTTATTCAGTCTCTGCAGATACAGAACCTGAGGGTGAACTGCTGGTACTATATTCTTAGGCTTCTCATCTGAACCTGCTTTATCCTTCTCTCCTCGCTGCGACTAAGATTCCTCTTGATTTTTTTTCCTACTCGATCCGATTGTTTCACCTCACATGCGCTGCCTCCTCAAGACAACAAAGGCGCGAGCGCCGCGACTCTCGATCTCATAATATTTTTCCCAAACCTCAATGTGATCGCTTGACACGGTTCCTTCCCGTCTCTTCTTGGATTTGCCTCTGTATTACTTGGCAATGGACCCTGGGGCATGTTGTTGAGCATACTCGCCATTTGCCCCATCTGAGTTTCCAGATTTTTAATAGCCACTGCTTGGCTTTTGATCATAACCTCTGTATTCGCCATGTACTTCATCATCATCTCCTCCATTTCTGATTTCTTTTCTTGCTGAGGTGCAGATGAAGTGTGATGTTGTTGTTGTTGAGAAAATCCCGGCAGAAAAGGTGGTCTTGGAGTAAACTGTGGTTGAGATGGTTGTGACTGAAATTGTTGATTAGGCTGAAACTGATTCTGCTGATTCCCTTGGTTATTTGACCAACTGAAGTTTAGATGATTGCGATTGTTAGGGTTGTATGTGTTCTAAAATTGTCCTTGATCTTTCATGTAATTTCCCACATACTGTATCGACTCCGAGCTGATAGCATATTGATCCGTGGAGTGCGACCCTACACAAATCTCATATACGAAGGCCATTGTTTTCGCTTAGCTCTCGGCTATTGAATCTATTTTCTTCGCCATAGCTGTCATCTGTGCCGACAACTGAGTAATAGCATCCACTTCCAACAAACCTGCAACTTTGGGCTGTGGCATCCGAGATGTATGATTTTGAAAATCATTTGCTGCCATCGTCTCTATAAGGTTATATGCTTCCTCATAACTCTTTTCCCATAATGCTCCTCATGCAGCTGCATCTACAATCGGCCTAGACTGCCATCCCAATCCATTATAGAATGTGTTGATCACCATCAAATCTAGCATACCATGGTGCGGACACTTCCGTAGCATCTCTTTGTATCTCTCCCATGCCTCATATAAGGATTCACCCTATTGTTGCTTGAACTGAGAGATTGTTGTCCTCATTTTTGCAGTCTTGGCCATTGGGAAAAACTTGGCTAAGAACTTCTGTGCTAAGTCCTTCCATGTAGTTATGGATCCTGCTGGCAAAGAATGAAGCCAACTTCTCGCTTTATCCCTCAATGAGAAAGGAAACAGCCTAAGTCAGATAGCATCCTCTGTCGCTCCGTTATATCTGAACGTGTCACATATCTCAATAAAACTCAACAGGTGTTCATTCGGATCATCTGTAGCGGCACCACCAAACTGTACCAAAATCTGCACCATCTGAATAGTGCCCGTTTTTATCTCGAATGTATTAGCTGCTATCGCTGGTCTGACTATGCTAGATTGTAATCCATTAATATTAGGCATTGAATATTCTCTCAAAGCCCTATGCTCCTCTCTTTGCTCTTCTCCTTGTCCCTCAGCTGCCATATTAGATGTAGTACCCTCTAACTGTGCTTGTAAATTTCTCTGAACACTTGATTTCCAACCTCTCCCGTTTATGTTGTCCCGAGCGAAAGTGTTAAGTCGGGGGTGGATGACCGTAGTGCATAAAAAATTATACAAGTTCCTGAAACAAAAACAAAAACAAAAAATGGAAATGAGATAAGATTAGATTTGTCTAAGTCATACAATATAGCTTAAAACTAATGATAATAATAAAGATTTAAACGCCTTTCCCCGGCAACGACGCCAAAAACTTGTTGCCCCTTTTTTAGTTCTAACAAAAGAGCTCTAACTCATGTAAACATACATGTGTCAACAAGCAATACAGAGTAAGTCGAGTATCGATCCATAGGGAAAATTGCTAAATTAAATTATTATGCATCAACTCTATCACCAAATTTATATGCTTAAACTAATAATTATGATTGTGATTGAAAATTACCTTAGAATCAAATAATAACTAAAAGAAGAATAATAATGAAATAAATCAAATCTGAAAATAATGGGATCCTAACTTCATTTAATAATTCATCTAATTACCACACTCAGGCCAAATTGTTCACATATCACAGTAAAGTAGCCAAGAGCATTCATGTAGACATAACCATTTTTCAATGCACTATGACCTACATACACAGCATCTATATGCAATAGACACCATGTAATCATCAATATAACCAAAATCGCTATATGTCTATGTGAAATTGCAACCATATTGAATTTAAGCACAAGCCCTTATTTAACTCATACGGTGAAACAGTATATATCTATCTGATTCATGAAATACAAAGCTAAGCAAAACAGCCCCATATACGCATGCTATCATGATTATAATCCATACTCGCATGTTATTTTTCAATTCCATACAAGTAACTAAAATGAATGGTGATCAATCATTCATGCATGCAAACCAACCATGATAGAAATTCCTTATGATATGCAAAACAGTCCAGCAGTCAAGCATGCAATTAAACTACATATTAAAATTTGTTAGAATCCCATAATGGAGTTTAGTTCATGAATGAACCAAAAGCCATCATGGGATCAAAGCAAAACATGGATAATAAACAAACAATTGAAAGAGAGAGGATTGAATCGATCAAACCAAATTGCTAATTACAATCCAATAGTAACGTTCAATTCCGTATTAAAATCCAGCAAATAAACAGTAGTCTTCCACAATGATTAAAAATCCAAAGAAGAAGTAGAAAATATGAAGTTTAGGCTTAGTTCTACGTTGGAACTCTCCCAAAGTGTAAAACCCTAGTTCTAATATGAAAAACACATAAAACTAACTCAATCATACGTCTGACACAAGCCAGAATTATTTTAACAAATTATAACTCTTCCAAATTAAAAAAATAAAATAAAATAGATCAAGAAGCTTATCATCAGCATGGAAGCCAAGACTTCTCCTTTGTATTCTTCATAAAGTGCGCGTGTAAAGTCTAGTCGAATCGAGTGATCGCACGAACGCGAGTATTGACTGCAGTAGCCGCTGGCTTCGCAGCTTGGATTCGGTTACTGCTGTCACTTGCTACTACTTTGTCCTGCTGCCTGTATCTTTGTCATGTCACTCTTCTTTCATCTATTCTCAGTTGCATATTTCCACTTGTTCCTTGCGTCATGCGTCCATTAGCCTCATGCCATCTAACATCACCAAATTATGCCATATCCTGCACTTTTGCACCAAAGGGAGTTCTAAGTACATGCAATGCAAAATAAACATAATGCAACTAAAAACACACTATAATGTACTTATGATATGCATAGTTCGTGTGAATTGATATCCGATAAGTAGGTATAAAACCCACTTATCATAAGGTCATTTACATGCATATTCAAACCAAAATAGCATGCTCATGACAACACAAGGAACCAATATCAGTTTTCAAGATAGTAACTGACAGGCCTACCGCATGCATATATTGATCTATTGAAGTGGCACGACCGTGCCACTTCGGGTAGTAGCAAAAAAGATGGCTCTGCTTCTACAGAGCCTCAACACAAGCAACACAAGCATTGCTAATTCCTGCAACTCAGACCAACTATAATACTTCTAAACATGCATACAAACTTAGACAACACAAGGACATGCCATTTCATACCAATTTACAGTGAATTTCAAGCAATTATAAGAACTTGACAAAACTCAAAATTAAGAACACAATGCAATGTTATACCTCTTGAAGCTTGAAATGAACTCTCTCAATACACTGATTATACTCCCTCAATTCTCAACAACTCCACTCTCTAATTATACTTATCAAACAATTTTCTAGCAACTGAATTTGAGAAGAAGAGGGTGCTATATATAGAGAATATATTTCCCATACAAAGCCATTGACCAAGAAATTAAACCATGGGATGGAAGAAGAATTCATTAGATTGAGAGGGTTTGGTGAAAAGATTTGACCAACTCTTTCTTCCCCATCTCTGCTCATCATCACATCAAAGTTTCTAGCAAGCTTGAGTTCACGCAACTGAGACTAGGCCACTGTTTGAGCACTATTTTGGTCACTTATTATGGGACACAAGTTTTAAAACTCAACAACTTGATTATATAATGCTTAGTTTGGTTTCTTAGATTTCCCAAATGTGATTCTAATGTGTTAATGCTATTACATAATGGAAAGTTAGGGATTATTTATGTACCCACAACATATAATTCATGTACATTAGTCTAGTCCAATTAATATTTTTAACATGTATGGACACAATTTAATTGGTCACTAATAATTCAATATCTCCTTAAAACTTTATTATATCAATTATTCACATAGTCTAAGTTGATATTCCATAAAGTATACATTAATGCACTATACATATCACATGGTCATATAGATATCATTTGTATAACTTAAACATTTTATTAATCTTACTATATAGTTTACATATTATATAGTCTCTTGGAGTGTCACACTACACTCTATATAATATAGTTTGATTTAATATTGCACAATGTACACATAACATGTATTCAATGGTTCCATGTAATTTATGTGATTTACTTCCTTTTACCATATAGTTCCTATATTACATAGTCATATCACAAGGTCACACTATACTTTATATTTTATATTATATAGATGTAGTTACTATATAATATGTGATTACTTATCGCCACACTTAGTAATTTATTGAACAAACATTAATCTTATAATATTAAGCAATTATTTATTCATTAATATGTTATTACTCATAATAACAATTAATTAACAATATATTATTAATTAATCATTCACTTATTAATTAAATCATCATAATTCTCATTATCGTGCCACACAAGGCATTCTTCGAGCTTATCATAAACTCCACATTTTTCTCAATTCTTATAGATTCAATTTGAATTAATCGAGTCACTCATCTCATGACACATAAATATTTATATAAAATAAATATTCACATTCTCATTAATATCATTATTAATATTTATTCATAAAATTCACGGTTCTTACAAGAGATGGTGCTTAGTCTCCAAGAGCTTTCGGTTGAAATCTATGTACTTAATGCTGACGAAAAGGGGGTAGAAAATGAAAGAGATTGGGGGACACGTAGAACACCTACTGAAGAACATCAATCTACACCTCCTTTTCAAGCTCTCCTAATAGATGATCGTGGCCATTCCAAAAAGCTTGGATCGTCGAGTGCAATAACAATAATTGGCTCATGACTCCCATCTAATGATCCTATGTTCAAAAATAGAAATCTTCATGAGATTCACTTTCAATGGGAGAAAAGATTCAATATATCTAACCTTGGCCCTCGAGATTCAATTGAGGAAATTAAAAGTAGAGAAGCTGAAGAAATAAAAGCCTATGAGCGTAGAGTTACATCAGAGAAGATGTGTCTCTCAAAAGAAAAAGGGGGAAGCAAGAGGAAGAGGTAAAATTTTATAATTTTTATTTTCTCCTTTTTCATTGTAAACTAATATACATTTGTACAAATTCCAAATACATTAATAAAATCCATTCTTTTAATGTAGAGATACAATTTCTTACTGTATGTTAAGGCATGTTTATTATTTATGTTCTTTGCATCATAGAATTGACGTTTGTTCTTAAATTACCGATTTTTGTCATCATCAAATAGGGGGAGATTGTTAGAAATTGTTATATACTGCATATTTATATTTGAAGATGTGATTATAATGTATAATTTTTTAGTAGTTTTTGTAAAGTCCTTGTTTGTGAGATATATATACAAGAACATAGAAATAGAACGATCAAACTTGTTAGGTTAATTCTTTGAGTTGATTGAATGAACATGTAAAAGATTTAAATCGATCGTATAGTCTTGTTAAACGATTGTAGAGTTACTCTGCCATTTTGTATAGTCAAATAGTGTTCGTAGAGTAATTTAGATTTTGTAGAACATCTGAGAAGAAGTAAAGCTACAAAGAGACAACAAGTTCGTAAAGCTGTATTCGACATCATAGAGTTGTTGAAGTGTTTAGAGAATTCTAAAAAATATGCCCAAGCATCGTGAAGTACAAATCTGTAGAGAACAGAACGTAGAGGTTAGAATCTACGTTCCTCATCACTCTACTATCGACCAATTTGTAGAGCATGTCAGAACTGTCTTCAAACTGACAATTTTAAAGAGTCTTAAGACAAGGATTCCAAGATGTTACTCACCATCTTCAAATTCAGATTAAAAGATCTAAGAGTGGTTAGTCTAAACAACTAGATAAAAGATGTGACACCACTGAACATGTGGTAGGTGAGACTATAGTTTGATGTGACCTTGTCAGAGTCGAAATAAAGTTTAGTATCCAATCTATAAGTCAACATCAAAGAACATCTAGAGCAGAACATTAAATTCACCAATGTGAACTCTCCAGCGGGGAAATCTTTAGATGTCTTTAAAAGGAGTACGAGGATTCAAATCCAAGTACGAATCTCACAATAAAAAGTTGAATCTTTGCTAAAATATTCAAAGTTCTACTCTACGATTCAGAACAACTTGTTCAAAGCAGCTAAGTACATAAAGGAATCAAGCCTCATTGCAAAACTTAGCAGCACATCAACTAATTAACATTCAATTGTGATTCAACTTGGTCTTAGGAACCATTATACCGAGATTAAGTGATTCAAAGGAATCAAAGTGATTCAGGGGACTAAGTGTTCTGGTCTGTGTGACAAAATTGCCAAGACTAAGTGGCTCGAAGGAACCTTAGTTGTTCAGATGTAATAAATCTTAGTGATATTATCTTTGAGACCTATCCTTAGTGGATATCCTACTTGTTGAAGTAGAAGAGTGAACTAGGAGTTGTTTGTACTCTGAACCACTTAAAAATATCTTGTGTCATTTACTTTCAGCCATATAACTGATATATTTGCTAAGTGGTTAACATCCATTGAACTAAATTTAGAACTGAGATTTCATTAAATCTTTAATGGGAGTTTTTTAAACTAATATTCTGTTGTGTTAAGATTAATTGAACTAATTAATTATTTGGTAACATCTCATTAAACAAGCAAATGTTTTAAATATCTATTAAACAACCCTTTTAGATCACCATTGCTTATTTGGGAAACAATAACTTTACTAAGCCATTAGATGAATTTAGATTTAATATGTTAATAAGTGAATTAAGTGTGTTAAACTTAATTTCATAAAAAAAATTGCAAGACAAACCATGCAGGTACAAGATCATAAAACACCTTGTGAATAATCGTAGAGTGGATATTGATTGTTGAGTTAACCTACACAACGAAAAAGAACTCTATGATATCTAGCTCAAATAAAGGAAATTGTTGAGTTAAAGACATAAGTGCATGAAGCCGTTATCAAATGTGGGAGCGTTAAGTGGAACAATAACTGCCAACATTTGTTTATTGCAGTTAATAAGCGAGTTCACAAATAAAAGCTTAACACGTTCCCCACTAACAAATTGAGAGGGAAGTGATTTTATACTTCAAAATTCTAAATTTACATTTCATCAATTCAAATTACATTCGTTACTTTATTATGTCTCTCTCTAAGCCCTAGTTTAATCTACGAGCTTGAGTGATGAGTGGTTTTTATACCTATAAATTGAGTACTTTTAACTTGATGATTTGTAAGTTTTTTAGTATTTTCAATTCCTTTTTATGTTTTTTATGTTGGAAATGAATTTGGGAGCTATTTGGTTGCAGTCTAGTTAAATTGGAGCTATATGGATGCATTTTGAGCTAAATTGGAGTATATTGTGTTTTTTAGCTTTTTGACGATTTAACCCCCGGAGCTTCAATGAAGTTTTAGATGGTGTTAGAGTTTTAGAAAAAGAAAATATCTTTCTTGACGTTGTAAAGGACTTTTTAATATTTCAGGTATGATTTGCAAAAATCCGAGTTTGTTTGGACCTCGAAACAGTGTGTCAAAGTACAGTTAGTTGGAGTTGGATTCTTGTTTGGACGTCCGTTGGTAAAATGGCCATAACTTGAGATTCGAGAAGAGTTACGGGACGTGCAACTATTCAAAATGAAGCTAACCAAATTTTTTACAGGGAAAAAGTATTGGGAGCTGCGGCCACTAAAAGAGGAAGTCGTAACGCAGGATGGAAGTAACAACGCTTGTGGTTTTGTTGGGAAGCGAATATTGACGATTTTTTGCACGTTTTTGACTTGGAATTGGACTGGGATGCCTACTTTTGATAGTTTTTCATTTGAGATCTATAAATAACAATCAAGAGACATGATTTGGGTGGACTATCACCTTAGAGAGGGAACATACATCTAACACATATCAATTCTAGGGTTCTTCGTCAGATTTTCCAATAGCATGAAGGAGAGCAAGTTGGAGGCTAAGTGTGGAGATCGAGAGGCTGCGTGACATAAATTTTTATCTCTTCTCTTTACCTTTAATTTTTGTAAGATGTTATTTTGTTTATTTATGATAATTCCCAATTACGTTATTAACTAAATTCCCAATTGAGATTGCAATTGAACCTAATGTTTAGTTTAAATCAATTTATTCTCATTCTTGGTTGATATTGATAATATATGAATCATTTATCATGTTTTGTACTTAATGAATGATTGTCTAGCTAGCAATTATTGTGATAACTTATATGAAATTGGACGATGGATTATAAGTTTAGATCTGAATATGACAACTTGTGATTAATAATTCTTCCTCGTAGTGAATGTTAATTTATAGACAGTATAGGAATATACTAGTAGACCACAAGTAACGTGTGGAAGATGATATTTAATGAATTTATTATTACTGTTTCTCATAAGAATATAGTGAAATTAATAATAATAGATATGCTATATAATTATTTGGAAAATTATTATATAAACTATTAGGGATTTTCTGTTGGCAATTAAAAATAATCAATTTAATAATATTTAGATGAGACATTGGAGGAAATTGTAATCTTAACTTTTAAATCTAGTTTTTAATCCTTGTTAGTAATTTTGTTTTAATAATTATTTTTATAATCTTTAATCAATTGCTTAAATAAGATTGAACTGATACAATGTTAGTACTTGGTTTCATATTATTAGTGTATATCGACACTCTAGTTAATCTTTATTACTTGTCAATCACGTATACTTGCCTGTAAATTGTCAATACCAATTTTGGATAACAAGTTTTTGACATCGTTTCTGGGGAATATTACTAATAATAGTTTATCAATATTAATTTCAAGCAATTTGGTCTTAGTTTAAACTTTTATTTTTTTTGTTTGTTTTAACTTTTCTATTTGAATTATTTACTTTACGAGGTATATTATGGCTGCCAGTGATTATCAATAGTTATCTGAGAGAATGATACAACCAAGTGTCGAAATAATACTTGAGTCATTGCAAGCACTAGTTGCAACGCTTTCAAGGAAAATTGACGCTCTTGTGAGTCAGTCCATTCACAATGCCGACTATTAGTAGGAACATAGTACCAACCCAAACTACTATCGCCCGGGTTGGCAGAAATATCTAAGCCTTTCATGGAACAACAATCAAGATCAATTCTATACTTCAAGTCTATCATACCCTACAAAATTTTTGTTTTGACCTCCACCACAAGAAGAGAAAAATTCTAATTTGGAGGAAATTATTTCCAAGTACATAAAGCAACATGAAGAAAAAGCTTTGGAGGATCTCCTTACTAAGTTCTTATCTTAAAATGAGGTTAGGATAGCGAATCTAGAAGCTTCAGTACAGAACCTTGAGAACCAAGTGGAACAACCTACCGATGATATCATGAATCGCCCACAAAGCACTTTATCTAGTGATACAGAGAGTAATCCTAAATCGTAAGGTAAAAAGTAGTGCACAGTGGATACACAAGAAAATAGCGAAGAGTTAAATGAGGCTGCTGAAGGAATTTTAAAGAGAGTACATCCTGATGTGGAAGATGATTTTGAGGTTGGAAATAAGAAGAGAAATAATGGGTTTGATGACAAGGAAGATCAAGATCAAGAGATCGCATTAAAGATTATCAAATCCATCGAGTACCCAAAGGATCGTGAAGAATGTTTTAGGGTTGATCTTGTTAAAGGTACAATAATGGATAAATTGGATGAGGAAAGTTTCTTGTTTCCAGTGGATGAAGTTAAGTTTGGGGATCACCAATCATGCAAGAAGGCCATGCAGTACAAGGAAAAGACAACGAGGCGACATGATATGATAATTTTTGTGAATGAACAAGATTGATAGAGAATTAAAAAAGTCGGGCTGATGACTCTAAACCTAGCGCTTATTGGGAGGAGACCCAAGTTTAATTTTTAGTTTTTACGGTTTAGTTCTTTATTTTATTTAGTTGCATTTTAATTAGTTGTTTATGTTGTTTTCAGGTACCACGTATTGAACAAAATGGATTACACTTCAAACTTAGCGGACGATGAGGACGCTAACATAGCCAATTAGTCGGTTCTCAAGGAAGTCCTTTGCTTTGGCTTTTTATATTTTTGAAATTGAGGACAATGTCTAGTTTAAGTTTGGAGGTGTTTGTCTTTATTTTAGTTTGTTTATTTGGTATATGATTTGTTGGAGTGCATTTTAGATAGTATGTTTAGGGTAACTTGAGCTGTTAATTGATTGTATTTATTTATGGCCGATGAAAAAAAAATGAAGATTCTAGTTAACTCAAAGGAATTAATAAGCAATGTGTAGTTCTAGTTTTGAGTTGTGAGTTTGTTTTGTATTACTTGAGATTCATGTTGGTTTAATAAGCACATAGTCAAATTTTTTGGCAAGTTTCAATTTTGGAAAAATTAAAATGGTTAACCACTTTTGAATTTTTTTTGTTGAAATCCTATAAAACATGTTTGCATGTCATTGAAAGTGAAATTTAAACAAAATTCTAAGTTTGGGGGAATCCTTGGGATGTTTCCTTTTCCAAATTATAATATATATATATATATATATATATATATATATATATATATATATATAGTCCCGGATCTTAAGCTCACCTATATCCAACTCACCCGAGCTCACCCCCTTTAGCGACGGACGGCGATGGTTCGATCATACAATCGTTGTCAATACTTTTAGCGATGGACAACATATAACGTCGCTAAAAGTATGAGACGACGGTTGTATAAGCGAACAATGTCAGCCTCTTGTCCGTCGTCTAAAGGGGTGAGCTCGGTGAGTTGGATAAGGAGTGAGTTTAAGATCCTGGATCAGATATATATATATATATATATATATATATATATATATATATATATATATATATATATATATATATGAAGTGAATAAAATATGACTTAGTTTGACTTTGAAGCCTCTGTTGCTCGGAAAAGTAAGCCCTAGATGTGTCTCTACACCCAAAGTAAAATCAACTAGTTTGGGAGTCGTTGGTTGAAAGTTGAACATTGCATAAGTCAGGTAGAAATTTAAAAAAAATCATTACAAATAAATTTAGCTTGACTAGTGTTGTTTTGTGGCCTTTGTTACTCGAGTTAATAGATCCTTAAGGGTGTCTTTAAACCTAGTACCCTAAAGCCAACTGGTTTGGGAGTCATTGGTCAAACGCTCATTACATGGGTAACTTTGAATAACCTAAGAAAATTAGACATTGCAGAAGTCAATAGTATAGTTTAAGAACGAGATGGAGTGTAAAGCGCGCTCGTTTAATAAAGAAAAAAATAATAAACATATTTGGAAACCTTAAGCTTGGTGATTTGTTGAAATTATCTGAATTTGATGTGTTTAGTAGTTTTATAGGGTTAATATTGAAATTTTTTGTTAAGTAGTTGATTTTTTTGATTGATCTGAGTTGTTACTGGTTAAGATAGTTGATATATATATATACACACACACAACATAATCAAGGGTTTGTGCAAAATTGATGAACATGTTAGAATTATAACATTACATGGTTTTGACATTGATTTTGGGTATTGATATTGAGTTTTGAGGCCATTGTTCAAACTCTTATTGATCCGTTGCTTGGGTCGAGTTGTTGCTAGTTAGGTTTTAGTCTTTTTTTTAGTGTTTTGCTTGAGGACAAGCAAAAATTTAAGTTTGGGTGTATTTGATGAATGGTTTCTATACCTATAATCTGAGTACTTATGACTTGATGATTTGTGAGTTTTCGAGTATGTTCTATTCCTTTTTACATGTTTTTATGTAGGAAATGAAGTTGGGAGCTATTTGGTTGTAGTCTAGTTAACTTGGAGCTATATGGATGCATTTTGAGTCAAATTGGAGTATATTCAGCTTTTTGGCAATTTATCCTCCGGAGCTTCAATGGAGTTTTAGATGGTCTTAGAGGTTCAGAAGGAGAAAATGGTTTTCTTGAAGTTATAAAGGAATTTTCAATCTTCCCATAAAGGTGTGATTTGCAAAAATCCGAGTTCGTTTGGAACTCCAAACAGTGTGTCAAAGTATAGTTAGTTGGAGTTGGATTCCTGTTCGGACATCCGTTAGTAAAATGGCCATAACTTGAGATCTGAGAGGAGTTAAGGGACGTACCACCTGTCAAAACTAAGCTTACAAAAGTTTCTATAGGGATAGAGTGTTGGGAGCCGTGGCCGCCAAAAGAGGAAGCTGCGGTGCTGGATGGAATCTGCAGTAGGCAAAAGAGGGAGTCGTGGCGCTTGTGGTTCTGATGGGACGCAAATATTGACGATTTTTGCACGTTTTTTTACTTGGAATTGGATTGGGATGCCTACTTTTGATAGATTTTCACTTGAGATCTATATATACTGATCAAGAGACATGATTTGGGGGGGACTAACACCTTAGAGAGGGAACCTAACATCAAACACGTATTAATTGTAACGATCCAGAATTTTATAAGTAATTTAGAATATTTATTGATTTAAATAAATATTTTAGTTAATGTGTTTATTGTTAAATAAACATTTAATTGATTTGATTATTTATTAGTTAAATAAATAATTCATGAGTTGTTGTGAAATAACTTGATTAAGTGTAATATGTTGATTAAGTTGTTATTTGGTAATTTTGTATTTTGAAGTTAATTAAATTATGTGAGTGTTGAATTAATTATTTTGTTACAGAGTGGTAGTATTCTAATTTAATTTAATAATTAAATTAGAGAGTTGTTAATGATTAGATGAATTGTTACAAAGGTGTTTTAATTTAATTTAGTAATTAAATTAGAGACGTACTAATATATTATATAAATTTATAATTTATAAAAAAATTATAATTTTGTAGCAAATGGAATATGTGGCATCTTGACTTAATAAGTTGTTGTTAGCTTTAATTTAATTGAATTTGAATATGAGAATTTAATTAAATAGTGTGTGACTATAAACTATTTAGTAAGTGAGTTATCAAAATAAGTTAAAAGGAGTTTTAAATTGGTTTTACCAAACAAGGCTTAAGGCTTTTTGAATTCCTATTTTAATTTAGTTTTTGTCAAACAAGCCTTAGTGGCTTTTGAATTTAAAAAATATATATTTGACAAAGGATTTAACAGGGATAATATGTTTTATCAGTTATAATACGTTTATATTATATGTATATCAATTATATTCTACGTTAAGTTTTATCAGCCTAACTATAAAGAAGAGAGGAAGGGAGTTTACAAAGAAAGAAAAGAGAAGAGACAAAGAATTTCTCTATGAGTTTGATCAAACAAAGAAGGATTCCATCATCTTCTCTAGCTAAACTAGCAACCAAGGTATAATTTTAGTTTTTTTAAAAAGTTTTTGTTTTGTTTTTCCTTTGTATTTGAGTTTCATGAACAATTAGTTAAAGGTATGGGTTAAACATGTTAATTTGTTCATATAAACTGCTTTTATATGATTTTTATGTGATTTAAAGTTGCTTAATTCATGAAAATATGGTATATATGAAGGAATCATGTTTACAGTGAAATACAATAATGTATATACATGAATATAACTTATGTGATGTTAAAATTGATGCCCAATTCATATTTTTATGTGTAAATTGATTATTGATTGTGTAAATACATGAAGAAACGAAAACAATGAGTTTTAAACGGATTGTTTTGGTTGAAAACGAATTCACAATGATTAGTTTCGCTAAGACTATTTAAAAGTGAAGAAATAGCAAAAATAATGAAATTTAAATATTTTAATTTGTTGTTTATATGGTTAGAAACATTAGTTATTGTTTTTGTAAAGTTTATACAACTTAGGTAAGTTAAAATTGTTGTTAGAAAGAAGTTTTTAGGCCTATTTGACTTTGTTCTGTGTTCTTCGCTTATTTGAACGGCTGGAATCGTATGTCGAGACGCCGCATCAGCCGGTCCAGAACCAAGATTAAGCGCTTATAAATACTTCAAAGATGGCGTATTACCGGTCCAAGGCATGTGTGAAGCGTAGCGGCCCTTAAACCAAATACCCGGGTCCTCGAGATAAAAACTAGGGACGCTGCAGTGCCAATTAGCAGTTTGGTCCAGAAATGTGATTTTTTGTATACAATCCTATAAATGTTAATGTAACATGATCTTATGACTATAAAATGTAGTTAATCATGTTAAGGGATGAAGGAACGGAAGTAAGAACCGTGAATTTCATAAATAAATATTAATAATAATATTAACGAAAAAAGGAATATTTATTTGAATATAAATATTGATGTGTTGTGAAATGAATAATTCAATTAATTTAAATTGAATTTATAAGAATTTAGAAAATTGTGGAATTGGTGATGATATTTGTGGAATGCCTTGTGTGGCATGAGAATGGGAATTTCAATGTTTTAATTAAGGAATTAATAAATTAAGAAGAGAGTGATTAATTAATATTATATTAATAATTAATTGATATTGTGAATACTAGAATATAATGAGGAAAATAAATCACATAATTAGAATTATATTATTATATTGATCATTTAATTGATGTGTGCAAGCTATGTAGTAATATATAGTACCTACGTTAAAAATAATGTGTAATGTGACACCTTGTGGTAACTATATAATATATGGAAACTATATAATAAAGTGGAAGGAATTATAAGTTACATAAATAATTGCTTATGTGACAATAAGTATGTGTGGGAACATTAAACATGTACTTTATCAAAGAATTACAAATTATTTTAATAAGCGAGTCTAATTGGATTAATAAAGTACTGAAGAGATATGGAATTATTAGTGATCAATTAAATTGAGTCCATACATGTTATAAACATTAATTAGACTGGACTAATGTAAATGGATTATATGATGTGAGTACATAAATAATCCCTAACTTTCCATTGTGTAGTAGCATTAACAAATTAAAATTACATTTTGGAAGTCTAAAGTGTTAGTTCCCAGTAGGTATACAATAGATCTAGAAGGGGGGTTGAATAGATCCTTTTAATCTCAAATACTTTTCTTGTTTATTTTGTATTGTTAATGTCTTAGCATATGGCAAACCTAAGAATCTTTTCAGCACATCGGAATAAGTAAAAGATCACCTTCATTGATATAATCATGAACATACATACATTGTTCGTAGAGTTAGTTTAGTTGTAAGCAGTTAATATATACACATCATTTATAGCAGTTAGGTACATAATGTAAATGGCAGTAAGTAAAAGATTGAAAGTAAAAGACACAAGAGATTTTATGTGGTTTAGAGACTCAAGCTCCTAATCCACTCTTCTGCTTTAACTAGCAAGATTTCCACTAAGGAAGGGCAGCACCCTGAATCACTAAGATTCCTTCAAGGCGAGCAGCCTTGGAACTTCAGTTCACTAAAAACTCTTCAAGCCCAGCAGGCTTGGAACTTCATTTAGTCATTCCGGACAAGGACCCCTCAGGCCCTGGCTAGTTGTTGTTTTTGTCGTTGTTTATTGTTGGTGGTGGTGCCTTGCTGCTAAGATGTCTTCAAGCTTGACCATCTTCTTTACTTAGCATCTTGGCGTGGTCCTCTTTGCATTCAGTTTCGATTCTGGACCACTTCTCTTCTGGTGCAGCTGATCTTCATTCTGTTCTGCTCATCTTCATTCGATGTCAGCTGTGTACATCACCATTTAGGTTTGTTAAGTGTTTTAGCTTTTGGTAGACTTCGTCTAGCACTTAGCATTCCCTGAACCCTTCTTGACTGGTTTGCAGACATGGTTCTGCACTTGTTTTGTTTCAGCTTTTGGTTCATAGTGATTCGTAGAGTGGCTCTCTGGATCTTCTTTGTGCTCTGCCACTTTTCTAAATGTTATCTTCTTGTCCTTCTCGTTTCTCAATTTAGACGCCATCTTCAGTGGCATTCTCATCTCTGTTGAGTGAAGCTTTAGTCTATTTGAATCCTTCTTCAAGTCTACTTCACTTCCACCTTCGTAGTCTCACTGTCACTGAGACTTGTTCTGTTAAATTCTGGTGGAGCTCTTAGAGTCAAAAATATAGCATTTCAATAACTTAAAGATTCTACAACTTCGCAACTCTTGGTATTTGAAGCTCATGTTGATTTATACTCCTTTACAACCTTCCCGTTGGAATGTAGCTGTTGGGAGCTATTTGAATTGCTTCGTAGATCTCGACTTATTTGATGTAGACTGTAGATGTGACATGACAGCTCCTTTATGACTTTCTGACATTGCAGTCTACTATTTCCCCTACCTCGTCAGAGATCTCACTTTGATGTCTCGGGCAGGTAGTCATCATTATTTCTCCTTTCTAATTTCTCGATAAACATTACAATCCTAGTTACTTCCAAGATCGTTGTCTTACATTATTTTGTATGAAAGACTTTCTTTAGTTAGAACTTTAATAATGAATAAAATAATATTATTTGTTATTATATTATACGTGTTAATAAGATGTATGTCATTCTATAACCTAGAAATGTCGAACATCGTAGTATTTGAACCACGTGAATGAATTAAAGTGTTTGAATTTTCAAGACGAAAAATAAATGTTTTCCGAGAAAGTTTACTGAAAAACACTATTCACCGATTATCGCCGAAATTATTTTTGAACTTCCGAGAAATACGTAAACGTTATAATATCGAGACGAGATGGATTATGTAATAATAATCTAAGTATGGAAAACACAATAATTCGCATGCGAACTTAAATTGGGAATGAGAGTGTATGTATTAAAAATCTAATGAAATGAAATTTGTGGGTTATATCTTATGCAAGTCCATAAGCTCAAAGGTGTAAACATAGGTGGGATTATTCTTAAAGCCCAGGTATTAATAACATAAAGCCCATGGTAGATTAATACAAGCCCTAAGATAAGTTAATTGAATTAAGCACTAAGTCCAAGTATGATCCATTAGTTAATGAGGATCCATGGGGCAACCCATGGATAAACTTGTTGGGCAAGAACTTTAAGTAATGACCAAGGAATGGATAAGAGTTGTGGGAAACAAGCAATGAATAGTAAGGAGGTTAGTTTAAGGAGGTGGGATGATATAATGACCTAATTACCCTAACCTTGAAAGCTCTATAAATAGCAAGCCTTTTCATTCATTTGGAGTTTGTTATTTCATCCAACAATTCTCTCTCAAACAACTTATTTGTTAGAGTCAATAAGCACTTTGAGCTTAACCTTTCCTTAGTAGATTTCCAAAGCAAGTGAAGTAATCATCAAAGATAATTGATCTTGTCTCTTCTATCTCTACCATGGTAGGTTGATAAGAGAAGTGTAATCTAATGAATTTAGATACTAAGAACATAAGGGAAGGAGATAAACAATGGACTTAAGCCGAATAAGATGAATAAGCAATTTGAACCTAAATAAGTTGATAACCTTGTATTCAACTTGTCATATGTTGGTCATATGATGTTAATATGATCAATATAGTATGAGAACATTGATTGATGGACTTAAGTTAAGTAAGTCACTAACGTATGAGAATAAGTCAAAACCTACTTTTCTAATAAGTTGTTATAATAATTAACTTGAAATGTTTATAGGTTGATTAAAATCCATTTAGAATGATTTGTAATGAGGTTTCACCGGAATTTACACGATTGGACGATAATCGTTAAATTCGTGAAATTCTTGGAATGGAAGTCATATTTTGTGTTTGACATTGGAAACGTGGGTTTTCAATGGAGGCAAGTCATATTTGGCATTATAGAGTCATGACTCAAAATGGCCGGATTCAACTTAGAACGAAGAAACGAGCGTTGAATGTTCATGAACGTTTATCGTTTTCGTTAAAATTGAACTAATAGGTGAAATTTTAGCAAACGAAGTCTAATAGATAAAATTCTTGGATGAATACATAGAGTACGTAATTTGTGAACCGTAGGATCTTGAACGAGCCAATTCGGACTTATAACGAAGAAGTTACGAGTCCGGGAATCTCACAAAATTTAAAGTCTGTAAAAATTTCTACGGTACCACAAAGTTGGCAGCGCACACAAATTTCAAGGCCATTTAGCCCATGCCAGTCATAGCTTTAAGCTTGGCCGAGCAAAGCCATAACCTTCTGGAGAGTGGCGCCGCAGCGCGACCATTAACACTGAGACTCGCGCCGCAGCGCCGAGTCCGGGTTCTAGGCAACAATAGGTGACGCCACAGCGCGACATCAAGTGTAAAAAAGCGGTATACAGCAATTTCAAGACCAAGACATTAATGAATGTTTACATATAGAGCATGGCTAGTAATTGATAAGCAATTGAAAAAGGATTATAATGAAACATTGTTAAGACTAAGTCAATTACTTATGAATGTATGAATGACGTAATGGAAAGCCGGAACCTATAATAACAAATCTAATATGTAATTAGATTGAGAAGTAGGGTAAGATTCTTTAGGAACCATGTGTGATCATTCATGACCTAATATTCTATGTGTATGCTATCATCTAATGTAGAGACCTTAAAGACGTAAAGTGCACGTGTTATAAATTGTAGCAGACGCTAAAGACAAGTACTCTAACCCTTGTTCCAGTTTGATCTATGTAAGTCTTTATGATTCATGTATTCTCCGCATGAGTTAGTATCTGAGGAATGTCAAAGCCAATCCTTTTGGCTAGATGTATGCTATGCTATTCTATCAAGTGTTGATAAGGAGTTACCAAACTAATATTGTTGTGGTTTTCAAAAGTAGATTTAGTATGCTAAAATGTTTTGTCGTCAAACGACAGGCACGTGAGGTTGCCACAACTTAAACGTATACACGTTTAATGAATGTAGTGTTGATCAACATAGAGTACTATAGGCTGATCACCTAGACGTGCTCGTAAGCTATACCGGACTTACGGACTTTGTGCCGGGATGTCCTTTTCAAAGTACTTATGAAATGCTTACGGTCTTGAACCGGAATTGATGTTTTATTGAATATTGTTGTTGTAAAACGTTTTGAATGAAAAGAAGTGTTATTTTGAATTATCAATAGTACTTCGTAACTATTGTTCAGTTATTGAAGATATACGATTCCTATGTTTCAAGTATGCTATTTTACTAGAATTGTTATACTTACTGAGCTAGTTAGGCTCATTCTTGCTTGAACCATATGAATGCAGCTAAGACAGAGCGGACCGATGGATCCGACAAGGATAAAGGGAAGGCGAAAGCGAACCCGTAGCTTGCACATGTAATAGTATATATTATTGTAAGAAATAATATTGCTATTATGACAAAGACAATGTATTGGTTGTAAAGAACCTGGGGAAATGTAAATATTCTTTAGATATATATATAAGACATATTTGTTCTTTTGAGGCATTTCAATTGAATGTTTATGTGAATCTGTGTAAGCATAGTGTAGCACCATCTCATCAGGTTGGAAGATACCCGGATTTGGGGCGCCACAAGGTTGGTATCGAAAGCCTTAGGTTATAAAACTTAAGGGGGAAATAAAACCCTTAAGTCATAACCTTAAGAAAAGTCAAAGAATAAAAGATGGAAGTTAACCTTATAAAAATGCATCATATATGTTATGTGTTTTATTATACTGACGTTTACTAATCAACTTTTGTGTTATTGTAGATGTCAGGTGAAAATAGAGATGTATATGTAGTCAGCGAAGGGTTGGTAAACCAGATAGAAATCATACTGAACCCCATAGCAGGAGATCCTGAGATAGTTGTGGTGGAGTCTGGAGACTCCGAAAGCTTAGACCTCATGTCTGTATTTGACGGCATGATAGAAGAAGAAGTTGAAGCAGTGTCCTTTAACCCAGTAGTAATAGCAGCAGAGATAACTCCAGGAGAGTCGATGATGTCACTGTTCATGTCAGTGATAGATAGGAACGTACATACTTGTCGAGGTCAAGGAGTCAAGGTTTGAACTCCAAGTCATTATAGAGGATAAGATTTTACGTGGAGTCCATGTGGGAACAAGAACATGACGAGAGAGTTTTGGCTAAGGACAAGGTCCATGAGCTGAAGCAGGAGGTCTTTGAGCTTAGGAGCGAGCTAAAGACCAAGAAACAAACGATAGGGAGAATGTCCTATATTCATAGGAGTTCTCATGAGGATTTCCAGTTGCAGGTAGCTGGGTATCCTATAGAGACATGGAAGACGCGGCATACTATCAGCCGTGATATTATTGTCGATCTTGCCAAGGCAGATTTTGAGAATGCCTTAAGGCAGATATGATCGAGTAATTGATTAGAGTAGTTAGATATGTACATATTTGTGTATATAGTAGTGACGTAAAGCCCTCTTTTGTATAATCAAGGGTAGTCTTTTGTAATTCCCAATTTTTGGAAAGCAATAGCGGGAAAGTAATGTATCCAGCTTAGGTTGTGTTATGTAACCGATGTAGTATTATACTACGATGAATTAATATAAGTTTTCATTTTCGAAAAATGTTGAGTAACAAATGTTTAAGTTATTGTTTAATATGGAATAATAACTAACTGACAGGAAATGCATAATAACGAAATATGTGTTTATTGTAACAACAAAAATGCCGCCAAGAAGAGTACCACGTACCCAAGGTGCGAACACGAATCAACCGGAGGGAGGTCCGGTTAACCCCATGCAGGAATTTTTGAACCTTTTAACCATAGCGTTTAACTAAACTGGAGCTAATATCCCTGTAAATCCTGGTGTAGTACGGGCTACTACATTTAAGGACTTTAAAAGTGTAGGTTCGCCGGAGTTCAAAGGAACTACGGACCCTATTGAAGGTCAAACTTGGGTGAAGGAGATAGAGAAGGCATTTGTGATAGAAAATGTTGACGAGGCCCAAAAGGTTGCTTTTGCAACCTACATGATGAAGGGAGAGGCCAACTTTTGGTGGGTGGCCAATCAGGCGAGGGCCGTAATAGATGTTATAACGTGGGAGAGGTTCAAGGAAATATTATACGAGAATTACTTTCCCACAAGCATGCAGGGAAGGATGGAGATGCAATTTCTAGATTTGAAACAAGGGGATAGGACGGTTCCCCAGTATGCCGCCAAGTTTAATGAACTGGCAAGGTTCACTCCACATCAAGTGGATACCGAGGTGAGGAAAGCTAGACGGTTTGAGTAGGGCTTGAAACCCTGGCTCTATAATCGTATCTCTGTGTTCCAAAGTACTTCCTTTGGAGTTATTTTAGAGAAGGCAATAATTGTCGAAGGTGGTAGAGAGGCGTTGAGCCAATACCACAAGGACAAGAAAAACAAGGGGAAGGTGGATGGAGGAGTGAAGATTGAAGGAGCCAGCGGGAGTGGCGAAGGGTATAAAAGGAAGGTAGTTAGCTCGGGGAATACCGGAGTGAAACAAGGAGACCCTAAGAGGAGGATGGAGGCCTGTAAAACCTGTGGGAAGACTCACCTAGGAGTTTGTCTCAAAGGAAAGGCCGTGTGTTATAACTGCGGACAGGAGGGGCATATTGCGCCAAACTGTCCAAGCTCAAAGAAGAATCATGGGTGCTTTGTATGTGGGTCTATGGACCACATGGCAAAGAACTGCCCAAAGAAGGGGACAGACGGGAATAAGGGCGCCAATAGTGGTAGGTTAACTATTGGGGGTCCAGCGCAGTCGGGTAGGCCAATGGCTCGTACCTTTAATTTGACCGTCCAAGACGCAATGGCCTCAGGGGACATAGTCGCAGGTATTATTCCGATCAACGACTTAAATGCATACGTGTTGTTTGACTCGGGTGCTACTTGTTCATTTATCGCATGTGAGTTTGCTAGACGACTAGGATTACTTCCCGAAAATTTTCTTATACCCTTGAACATTAAGGTAACAAACGAAGAAATAATTCCTGTTAAAGATATTCATAGGAGTTGTTGCGTAGACATTCGAGGTTATAAATTATCGGTAGATCTGATACCGATAAAGTTAAGAGAATTCAATGTAATTCTCGGAATGGATTGGTTGATAAATCATGGGGCAATTATAGATTGTCAAAAGAAATGTGTTAGTATTAAAACATCAATTCAATCTCATGTAATATTTTATGGGAATAAATCGTCGGGACGTTCGTGTTGTCTTACCATGACACAAACTAGGAAATTATTGAGGAAGGGGTGTGTAGGTTATTTGTGTCATGTGGTGGATACCCAGAGAGTGGGAGCGACCATGGAACAAATACCTATAGTGAGTGAGTTCATGGATGTATTTCCAAGTGAGTTACCGGGTCTTCCGCCGGATAGGGAGACCAAATTCGTAATAGACATTGTGTCAGGAGCGGCACCAGTTTCCAGGGCACCGTATCATATGGCGCCAGTGGAGATGAAGGAGTTGATGGTACAGTTGCAGGAATTGTTGGACAGGAAGTACATTCAACCAAGCGTTTTGCCATGGGGGCACCGGTACTGTTTGTCAAGAAGAAGGACGGATCATTAAGACTTTGTATCGACTACCGAGAGTTGAACAAGTTAACGATAAAGAATAAGTATCCGTTGCCCAGGATCGATGATCTTTTTGATCAGTTGAAGGGGGCAAAATATTTTTCCAAAATAGATTTAAGGACGGGGTATCATCAGCTGAAGGTTAGGAATGAAGATGTGCCAAAGATAGCATCCAGAACTCCTTATGGTCATTACGAGTTTCTGGTGATGTCATTTGGGTTGACTAATGCACCTGCTGCATTTATGGACATGATGAACAGGGTGTTCAAACAATATTTGGACAAGTTCATTGTGGTGTTTATTGATGATATTCTAGTCTACTCTAAGACGCCAGAAGATCGTGCTGAACACCTAAGAATAGTGTTGGAGACACTAAGAAAGGAGAAGTTATATGCGAATTTCACTAAGTGTGAATTTTGGTTAGAGAGGGTGCAGTTTTTAGGTCATGTTATTGACCAAAAAGGGATTTCTGTAGATCCAACAAAGGTGGAAGCCGTGATGAATTGGGAACAACTGAAAACACCGACCGAGGTACAGAGTTTCCTAGGGTTAGTGGGTTACTATCGAAGGTTCATTCAGGACTTTTCAAAGATAGCTACTCCGCTGACTAACTTGACGAGGAAGACGGTGAAGCACGTATGGACTGAGAAATGCGAAGATAGTTTTCAAGAACTAAAGAAGAAGTTGAGTGAAGCGCCTGTTTTGTCATTACCCGATGACACAGGAAATTTCGTAGTTTATAGCGATGCTTCGGATAAAGGACTGGGTTACGTGCTGATGCAGCATGGCAAGGTCATTGCGTATGCATCTGGGCAGTTGAAGGATTATGAGAAAGGTTACCCTACTCATGATCTGGAACTGGCCGCGGTGGTGTTTGCCTTAAAGATATGGCAACATTATCTTTATGGGGAAAAGTGAGAGATATACACGGACCACAAGAGTCTAAAATATATCTTCACAAAGAAGGAGTTGAATATGAGACAGAGGAGGTGGTTGGAGTTGATAAAGGATTACGACTGTGAAATCCTGTATCACCCTGGAAAAGCCAATGTAGTGGCTGACGCCTTGAGTAGAAGGGGTCGGTAGAAGTTGTCTTTGTTAACAGCTCAAACTGAGTTAATAACAGAGATGGCTAGGATTGAGTTGGAGGTGAAGTTGCCAAGTGAGGCGGAGCAGAGACTTTTTGCGGCAGAGATTCAATCTACCATCGTAGAGAGAGTCAAGGAGGTGCAGCTCAAAACTCGATGAGTGTGATCAGATGAAGGAGCGGTTGACCACTGAAAAAGATATTAGGTTTAGTCTTGATAATGAGGGATTATTAAGATTTGAGGGAAGAATTTGGGTTCCGAATGAGACAGAATTAAAAGAGCAAGTTTTACAAGAGGCTCATAGTTCGAGGTACTCGATTCATCCCGGTAGCACTAAGATGTATCAAGACCTTGACGAGTTTTGGTGGCCAAACATGAAAAGAGAAACAATGAGAGTATGTGAGTAAATGTTTGACTTGTCAAAGAGTTAAAGCCAAACATCAACGACCAAGTCGCTTGTTACAGTTATTGGAGATTCCGGAGTGAAAGTGGGAGCATATCACAATGGACTTTGTGGTGGGACTTCCGACGACTCAGAAGGGGTATGATGCGATTTGGGTAATAATGGACCGGTTGACGAAGTCGGCTCACTTTTTGCCAATTCGAATTAAGTACAACTTAGATCAGTTAGCTACACTCTATGTTAAGGAAATTATTTCCAGACATGGAGCACCTGTTTCGATAGTGTCAGATCGTGACCCACGATTCACATCAAACTTTTGGAGAAGTCTTCAAGAGCAGTTGGGAACGCAGTTGAAGTTGAGTACAACATATCATCCACAAACCGATGGACAGAGCGAGAGGACAATTCAGACGTTAGAAGATATGTTAAGATCTTGCGTCATGGATTTCAAGGGTAGTTGGGATGATCATCTACCATTAGTAGAACTTGCGTATAACAACAGTTATCATGCAAGTATAGGTATGTCGCCGTATGAAGCTTTGTATGGAAGGAAATGCAGAACGCCATTGTATTGGGATGAAGTGGGAGAACGCCAAATGCTAGGAACAGAATTGGTGCAGCAAACAGCGGAAGTGGTGAAGTTGATTCGTATGCGTCTCATCGCAGCTCAAGACAGACAGAAGAAATATGCGGACTTACATCGAGAGAATAGAGAGTTTGAGGTAGGCTCGTATGTATTTCTAAAGGTATCTCCCTTGAAAGGAAAGATACGCTTTGGAAAGAAGGGAAAATTAAGCCCGAGATTCATATGACCTTTTGAGGTATTAGAACGGGTAGGTAAGGTAGCTTATAGGGTAGCGTTACCTCCAAACCTAGAGCGAATACATAATGTATTTCACGTATCAGTGCTACGTCCTTACAAACCGGATTACAAGCACGTGATAGAATATGAGCCTATTCAAATTGAGAAGGATCTAACATATGAAGAGATGCCGATTCAAATTATCGATAGAAAAGAGCAAGTTCTACGAAACAAGGTAATACCGTCAGTAAAGGTGTTATGGAAGAATCACGATGTGGAGGAAGCAACGTGGGAACTTGAAGAAAAGATGAGAAAGAATTATCCTTAATGTTTGAGTAAGATAGGGCGAGATTCTGGGGACAGAATCTTTATAAGGGGGAAAGAATGTAACGCCCGAGAAATTCGGATCCTTTGTAAAAGACTTGAAAGAATTTAATAATGAATAAAATAATATTATTTGTTATTATATGTGTTAATAAGATGTATGTCATTCTATAACCTAGAAATGTCGGAACATCGTAGTATTTGAACCACGTGAATGAATTAAAGTGTTTGAATTTTTAAGACGAAAATAAATGTTTTCCGAGAAAGTTTACGAAAAACACTATTCACCGATTATCGCTCGGGAATTATTTTTGAACTTCCGAGAAATACGTAACGTTATAATATCGAGATGAGATGGATTATGTAATAATAATCTAAGTATGGAAAATAAAAATAATTACATTCGAACTTAAATTGGGAATGAGAGTGTATGTATTAAAAATCTAATGAAATGAAATTTGTGGGTTATATCTTGTGCAAGTCCATAAGCTCAAAGGTGTAAACATATGTGGAATTATTCTTAAAGCCCAAGTATTAATAACATGAAGCCCATGGTAGATTAATACAAGCCCTAAGATAAGTTAATTGAATTAAGCACTAAGTCCAAGTATGATCCATTAGTTAATGAGGATTCATGGGGCAACCCATGGATAAACTTGTTGGGCAAGAACTTTATGTAATGACCAAGGAATGGATAAGAGTTGTGGGAAACAAGTAATGAATAGTAAGGAGGTTAGTTTAAGGAGGTGGGATGATATAATGACCTAATTACCCTAATCTTGAAAGCTCTATAAATAGCAAGCCTTTTCATCCATTTGGAGTTTGTTATTTCATCCAACAATTCTCTCTCAAATAACTTATTTGTTAGAGTCAATAAGCACTTTGAGCTTAACCTTTCCTTAGTAGATTTCCAAAGCAAGTGAAGTAATCATCAAAGGTAATTGATCTTGTCTCTTCTATCTCTATCATGGTAGGTTGATAAGAGAAGTGTAATCTAATGAATTTAGATACTAAGAACATAAGGGAAGGGGATAAGCAATGGACTTAAGCCGAATAAGATGAATAAGCAACTTGAACCTAAATAAGTTGATAACCTTGTATTCAACTTGTAATATGTTGGTCATATGATGTTAATATGATCAATATAGTATGAGAACATTGATTGATGGACTTAAGTTAAGTAAGTCACTAACGTATGAGAATAAGTCAAAACCTACTTTGCTAATAAGTTGTTATAATAATTAACTTGAAATGTTTATAGGTTGATTAAAATCCATTTAGAATGATTTGTAATGAGGTTTTAAAATTTACGATTTACGATAATATAATCGTTAAATTCGTGAAAATTCTTGGAATGGAAGTCGTATTTTTTGTTTGACATTGGAAACGTGGTTTTTGATGGAGGCAAGTCATATTTGGAATTATAGAGTTGCGGACTCGAAAATGGCCGAATTCCGACTTAGAACGAAGAAACGAGCGTTGAACGTTCACGAACGTTTATCGTTTTCGTTAAAATTGAACTAATAGGTGAAATTTTAGCAAACGAAGTCGAATAGATAAAATTCTTGGATGAATACATAGAGTACGTAATTTGTGAACCGTAGGCTCTTGAACGAGCCAATTCGGACTTATAACGAAGAAGTTACGAGTCCGAGAATCTCACAAAATTTAAAGTCTGTAAAATTTTACGGTGCATTGAAATCAGCGCTGCTGGCCCAAAGTTCCAAGGCCATTTAGTCCACGTCATGCAAATACGAAGTTGAAACAAAAGCCATAACCTTCGGAGAGTGGCGCATTAGGATGACATTAACATCGAGACCCATGGCCATGCACACGAGTCCGGGTTCAAGGCAACAATAGACGCCGCATATGCAAGATCAAGTGTCAAAAAAGTCGGCCGCAAGACATTACCAAGACCAAGACATTAATGAATGTTTACATATAGAGCATGGCTAGTAATTGATAAGCAATTGAAAAAGGATTATAATGAAACATTGTTAAGGCTAAGTCAATTACTTATGAATGTACGAATGACGTAATGGAAAGCCAGAACCTATAATAAAAAATCTAATATGTAATTAGATTGAGAAGTAGGGTAAGATTCTTTAGGAACCATGTGTGATCATTCATGACCTAATGTTCTATGTGTATGCTATCATCTAATGTAGAGACCTTAAAGAGGTAAAGTGCACGTGTTATAAATTGTAGCAGACACTAAAGATAAGTACTCTAACCCTTGTTCCAATTCGATCTGGGCAAGTCTTTTTGATTCATGTATTCTCCGCATGAGTTAGTATCTGAGGAATGTCAAAGCCAATCCTTTCGGCTAGACGTATGCTATGCTATTCTATCAAGTGTTGATAAGGATTTACCAAACTAATATTGTTGTGGTTTTCAAAAGTAGATTTAGTATGCTAAAATGTTTTGTCGTCAAACGACAGGCACGTGAGGTTGCCATAACTTAAGCGTATACACGTTTAATGAATGTAGTGTTGATCAACATAGAGTACTATAGGTTGATCACCTAGACGTGCTCGTAAGCTATACCGGACTTACGGACTTTGTGCCGGGATGTCCTTTTCAAAGTACTTTTGTAATGCTTACGGTCTTGAACCAGAATTGATGTTTTACTGAATATTGTTGTTGTAAAACGTTTTGAATGAAAAGAAGTGCTATTTTGAATTATCAATAGTACTTCATAACTATTGTTCAGTTATTGAAGATATACGATTCATATGTTTCAAGTATGCTATTTTACTAGAATTGTTATACTTGTTGAGCTAGTTAGGCTCATTCTTGCTTGAACCATATGAATGCAGCTAAGACAGAGCGGACCGATGGATCGGGCAAGGATAAAGGGAAGGCGAAAGCGAACCCGTAGCTTGCACATGTAATAGTATAGATTATTATAAGAAATAATATTGATATTATGACAAAGACAATGTATTGGTTGTAAAGAACCTGGGTAAATGTAAATATTCTTTAGATATATATAAGACATATTCGTTCTTTTGAGGCATTTCAATTGAATGCTTATGTGAACTGTAGCACCGTGTAGCACCATTTGTCGGGTTGGAAGATACTCGGATTTGGGGCATTCATTGAGTGCTCTCTAGTTTCCCTTCAGGTGGAATGTATCTTTGCAGCTCAGACCATAGGCTTCATACTTTGGATATTCTGGAAGTGCTCATCGGTCGAGAATCGTGTTCACTTTACGATTCTGCCTTGGCGTTGTGAGCACTTCTATTGAAGCCTTAGTTCTGCACTCTACGATTTTAGCTTTGGTTCTTCAGACACTACGACTCCGAGATCAGAGGTTGACACTCTACGATTTATGTTCTTAAGCTTGTAGTCTTCATCTAATTTGGCTCGACTATGATCTCTGCCTCTTATGTGATCAGTAGACTCTACGACTCCGAGTGTGGTCTATGATTCTTGACTTGACTACGACAGATGCTCGGTCGGCTCTTAGATAGGCTGTCTCTACAATTCTGAACATGATTTCCTCAGCAGACTATGCCTCCGAGGAGGTTCTTCTCGACACACTACGATCCTTCCTCATCTCTCATGGTAGTCTACGAACTCCGAGATCTATTATCTTGCAGACTACGATTCTGCCTTGATAGTTCTCGAGTTTTCCACGACTCTCTTTGCAGACTACGATTTGTGGTGCAGTGCTCGACGATCAGACAAGCCTTTCTCTTACATTATAAGATCAACCTAACAAGCTTGATCTTTCTATATTTATAGTCCTTATACATCATTTATGTGACGCCCCCGAATTCGGGTCCTCCGACCCCAGTTCGGTCATCACAATAAAATAAAAACATCCACCTCTAAACAACATACGATAACTAAAATGCGGAATATAATAAACGTACGTTGATCATTCAAAAGGTGTTACTAGTCCTAATATATGATAACCTTAATATCATCTTACAAACATACCCTAAAATATTCATTAGGGTTCACATTACATATCAGTCATTTAAACTAGGCATAAAGTAAAGTCTACTTCTTTTAACTATCCTACATCTTTCCTTTACCATTGTCCTTTCGTGAGGTCTCGAGCTTAACTGCAATATAATTCATGATATAGTAAGGATGAGCAACAAGTTTGCTGAACAAGTTTAAATACAACAATAAGAATATATCATGATGAATGGAAAATATCTAACAATGAATTCAACAATATAAATATCTGAAGGATTCAACAATATGAATATTAGAAGCAAGGATAATGATTGCTTTTAGAATAACTACTAGTCAAGTAGACATTGAACTATAACACTCCAATGGAATCAATAGCTAATTGACCCTTTGGTTACTGGCTACAGAATAAGTACTTGAGGGGATCAGCCTCGTGTACACCATGTATATGCATAACATTTAAATCTGCTCTTTGTATCTTATATTAGATACTTGGGGTACTCCCCTATCATAAAAGGGGTATTCTTTCAGTCTAAAAATCTGGTTTGGATAGCTTTTATAAAACTTCATACACATGTATGATCGAACAAAGGTTCAGACTCTATCTAACACAGTTCAAGAATTATATAACTTTAAACGATGTATAAGTCCAAGACTGTACGAACTCAAGTGCACTAAGTGTGAATATCCATAATATCGATGTGGAATAATTGTAAGGTAATTAAACCACTTAATAGCATGCTTGGAAATAAAGTTCAAGCTTATATGAATAACTTTCTTACTCATGTCCATTGCATAAAGTAAATGCAAAGGTTAGGATACTTTGCACAATAAAAGTGTGGTTCAAGGAACTTGCACAACCAAAGAGAGAAGTTCAAGGAAACTTGCTCAATATAAATTTGAGTAAGGTTAGGGAACTTGCTCAATAATAATTTGAGTAAGGTTAGGGAACTTCCCTGTTTGCTCAGCTACAATATAAATCTAGCTTTAATTAACTTGCGTTGAAATGACCTAATATTAACAAGTTGGTCTTTTTGTGACGCCCCCAAAATAGGTATACAACACCCATTCTGAGTCGTCAAAATACATGGTACAGATACAACTACAACTTTATTAATACAACATAAAAATTGTGAGTTTAAATACAAATATTATCATCTAGACACTATCCACACTCAAATAAGTCCTCATTATAATTATTGATACATTATTTTACAAAAATGGTGAGGACTACTAAAACGACTTTCTAGAACCTTCATTCCATACCCCACTAGTACTTTCGCTAAATTATAGCCTCTCACGAGAAGAAAAATGGAACAAAAGGAAAAGGGTGAACTCAACTAGCCCAGTAAAGAACATTATGACTAAGATAATACAGAACAAATTATCGTTACTCTTCAACAGGGAAAAATCTAATAAAATACAATAGACAACAAGTTTTAAATCAATATTACATGCTGAAATAATAATTCATTAGAAGAGTTAAGTAGAGAATGAAATCTACTATCTTCTATATATGAATATAAAAGTTCATCGCTCTATCTTTTATCCCCAGTAACATCAATCAATATATATCTCGAATCAAATATTCATCTTTGCACTACAGCCAAAGATATTCATCGATTAATCATGTTCATCTAAACACTGTTCATCTTTTGCACTCTGAGGCCAAAGATATTCATCAAATCATTCATCTTTGCACTACAAGGCCAAAAGATATTCATAATATCATCATTTTAGGGACCGAGGATAATGAAAATATTTTAAAGAAAACAAATCCATTGAAACAAAAGAACAAGTATTAAGGATTTATAATTTAAATAACTCAAGTTCAAAAATACTTCATAAATAACCAGAGTGGAGTAAAATTCAAGAATGAAGACCAAAACATATATCCAATCAAAGATAGAAACTATAACAGACAATCTTGGACATAGAAAAGAAAATTTAATTTTTCTGTGAATAGTGTCGTATACGTGAATAGTGTCGTATACGTGAATAGTAACTCCGACACCAAAAGATAAAAATTTCACAAAAAACATCATCATGCTTCGTGAATAGTACTCGTGAATAGTAACTCATGAATAGTAACCCATGAATAGTAACCCCGACATGAAAAAGTTCCAAATTTGATAAAAAGTTCCAACGATTATTTCGGCATAATGATATTGAAGAAATAATATCATTTTTTAAAAAAATAATATCTCTTACCTCAAAAGGATAGTACTTCTGACTGGATATAGTGCTGAAAGAACTTGCACCGTATAGCAATACTCAAAGTACTAAAATACTCACAAAAATACGCTCAATATATCGAGAGAGAAAGAGAGAGAAATCTTTAGTTTCTGGTGTGATTTTTAATTCTAACCTAAGCACCCTATTTATAGGAAAATGCTTAGAACACCAAAGCAGAAAATTTAATATAATATTAATATAATTTATTAAATTTCCTACGCACACAAACTTAGTCCACAACATCAGCCACTCACCCAACAAAAACAAAAAAAAAACATTTTTCTAATTATAAATATTTAAAACTTCCAACAATTAATAATTAATTAATCCAGAACTTCAATAATTCATAATAAATAGCCCTTTTATCAGAAAATTCGAATCTTGCAACTTTTTATAGGAAATTCAATTCTCTACAATTTTGCAAAAGAAAGTTTTTTCAAAATCCAAACAGAAATTGACCGAAATCCATAAACGGACGATTTTATAGGCTATAATCAAATTTCAGTCAAAAATGGGCCCACAGACATGTTTAACATGTTTTAAATAACTTTGGCAACAAAAATACTCTTCCTCCTCATATACTCATATATCCCACATTCATTGTAAAAATATAATCATTATTATATTATAATAATATAAGAAAATATTATTTTATCAAAAAAGATAAAATATCGATTTTCAACAATTGTCACTTTAAAAATTTTCTCCATCTATATCCACATAAAATGAATATTTTCCTCATCATATAAATCAATAATTAATTATTCACAAATAATATTATAGAATCCAATAATCTTGAACCGATAGCCCCCCCAAGAAAGAGGGGCTTTCAATACGAATTTTTCCTTACTAAATAGCGATTAGGTGACCAAACCTCTCCTTAGGCGTAAATTTCTAGACATTGCGATATGTTATCTAATAATATTATTCAGATAATATGAATTATTGCTTCGATAATGGAAAATACGTGTAGTGATAATTATTGAAACAACAAAGAATATAGAATATCAATGCAACAATTATTGAATCAATAAAATAAAATCTTTGAGCGAAATTCTTCGTAACAATTATTGAGTAGTGTCTTCTTACGTAAGAATCAATAATTGGTGCAATACCATGTCTTCTTGTCTTGACAACGCCGTATTCGTGTGTTTTAACCAAGGGTATTCCAACAATATTAACTGTAACAACTCACCAAGTTATTTATAAACAACTTATACTTGTCATTTTCTTCATCCAATCGCTTTCCATTATGGGGCCCACAAAAGACTGTGCCATCATACGAATATTCCCCGACAGCAAGAATATTCCATGACCAAACGAATATTCTCCGACAACAATGAATATTTTATAACCACCTACTTATTTTAAAATATTTGCGCATTTTACCCATAACTAACCACATCAACCCTTACTATTTCAAAATGATAAATAGAGGAAATTAAATTTCATTTATTAATAATTTAGGGTCTTACACTTTTCAATTAGTATGTGTAAACTAATATGAGTCTATACTTACAAGAATCAAATCATCATATAGCATGCTTCTCAACACATTATATGGCATATTGGTCATATATTACAAGGTAAAGAAATCAACTACAAGCATGCCTTGAATTTGAAATCAAAAGCAGAAATCTTGGCAAGAAGCTGCGATGCTGGTAGCAATTGGCACTTTAGTCTAAAAAACTTAGGGACAGGCCTTGTTCTTATGTCCCTCCCTTAAATTTGTGGTTTGAGCTTTGCTCTCCTAACTTCTGCCCAACTCTAACACACTAATTATACATATATTTTAACATACATACATGCTAGAGTTTCACACATAACACATTACCATACTTGAGTTCATTACCACAAGTTTAAATTATAATTTATATGTCATTAAAACATAAAAATCATGTAAACATCATGCTCAATACATATGTATCATGTCTAGGGATATAATAGATATAACATGACATCTTAACCCTTTAGCATCTAAGTACTCATATATTATGTAACTTAAGTTTGAAAATATGTTCAAGGCTATCTTTAAAATTGTTTTAGCATGAACGATGCAATCCAACACATGTAAGACAAACCTAAAACCTTTATCATAAGTAACTAAGTTATGATAACCTCTTTTCAAGATCAGAAACTATATCTTATAATCATTCATGTTCATTAGCCTAATTGTATTAAGCTTTTCTTTTTAAACTAAGTTCTAGCACAAAGCTTATCAAGTTGGTCATGGATACAACATCTATGAATCATATATCATGCTTATTTAGGTTCCAAAACAGTCATGTACATGAGCCACTAAGTTCAGAACTTGTGAACATGTATTACTTCAAAGTTTGTTTTCTAAACTTTAAGTTTTTTATTACAAATATCTTACTAAAACGTGATGATCACTTCATACTACACAAGATAACCTCATATCTCATGCTATACAACCTTTTCAAGTATGTATTTAAGATATAACACTAAGTTCTCAACACATAGCATAAACAAAAACATCAATCGGTTTTTTTGGTATTAATGCAGCAATTTGCTTACACCTAGTACAAATAGGGCGCAATGAGCCATTACTGCGCCCAAAGGCGATAACACTCTTGCTTCTGCAGAGCATCAAACATCAACAATTTTCATTGATTTAAACATGCTTAATATCATCATTTAATAGTTCATATATGCAAGCCTACTTCATAAACATATCATGGCATGTTAATTCACTTTGATTAACAAAGAATTCAAGTAATTCCTAAGAATTTGATAAACCCAACTAAGAACAAAAGTTTAGGGTTAAACCTCTTGAAGCTTAATTGAATTCTCCAACACTTTAGATTACACTCCTTCAATTGCTCAACAATTTAAATGAGCAAGATGAGGGTCTCATTTATAGAAGAATGGTTACATAGATAATGCAATTACCTCCCAAATCAAACCAAATGATTTCAAGAATGTATAATGGTTAAGAGAGAGTTGGCAAGAGTTGGTGATTTCACTCATGAATCTCAATCCCCATCTACTCTTTGCTCTAGGTTTGTTAAATTTGAGATGAATATAGAGTAGAATAGCTAGCGTTTTGGAAAATACGTAAATTAGCTTCATATTACTATTCATGTACTTAGTGACACTCAATTTGGGACGAGAGAAAAATCTCTGCACTTGCACAAAATGTAATACTAAAATAACATTTGGTTTATACTATACACATAATATATACTTTGGTTATATAATATGTATACACAATTCATTTCATCTAACATAGGTTATAATGATTTAAGGGGGCATACAATATATTTCCTAATTACAAGGTATCAAGTAGTGCACATACATATAATCCATCTACATTAAATACACACAATAAAATAACACAGTTAGGTATTATTAATCGGGTATCTCCTTAATTATATTTACTACTCACATAACCACATTATCACATTATTTAATATTATCTATCCAGTGTACACACATAATTTCTTTCCCAATTTCTGTAATACACAGATATTCAATTATTTCTGTTTAACAATCACTTATGATTGTTAGAGTTTATGCCCTAGAGGCCAATTATTTGATATAATTGCTTAACGTTTTGATATTATATTTGATTGAATAAATATATGATTTTATTATGGTTTTATTTACTGCGTAATATAATTGTTAACATAATAAAATTCCTTAGAATAGTGATACAAATTATATAGTTTCAAGTATGTGACTTGAACATGAGATTATATATTACCATTAGTATCGGTGTTCTTAAATGTCCTTAATCGAGTATCATTGTTGATGGGACAACAATGATGCTTTGAAGACTAGTATGTGGATTGACTGATGACCAAATCTCATTGGTCATAAATATATGAGATATTAAGTCAATGCATAGGTACATGTTAGAGAACGATGTACTGGACAGACCCACCATGAGAATTCTATATGGAGCATTATGCGAAGTGTCATTAGCAATTCTCATAGTGACAATGATGTAATGGTCCTCCGAGGCCTAAAATCGCTATATTACTACTACGAGAATTTATGTACTTTGATATCATCAAATGTCACCTTTAATAGGGTGGACTATAAAGGTGATTATTGGGTTCATCATTAATCGTGTGAGAAATATGAGTGATCTAGATGGAATTTAACCATCCTATATATTATGGGTGATATCCATAGGCCTCTTGATTGAGTAGGACTATGAAATGCATGGCCATGCTCAAATAGTGATTTGTTTCATATAGTCTACTCATTGATCAAGAAAACTTCAGATTAAATTATGAAGAGTATGACACATTCCATGACTCGAGTTTAATCTAGGATATTAAGGTTAAAAGGATTAAATTACATTGAAACATTGGTCACGAAAAGGTTGCATCGAATCATCGATCTTATTATTACTTGGGTAGCGGTGATGCATTACTAGATGTCAGCTCACTTGTTTATAATTTTATAATATGATTTTAAAATTATTGCTAACGTAATAATAACCTATAGGGTCACACACATGTAACGTTATTTAAAAGGGAATTAATTTAAATTTTAAGGATTTAAATATATTAATATGATTAATAGTATTTAAATCACGAATTTAAATTAAAAGGATAATTTATATATATATATATATATTAATTAAGTAAGACTTAATTAAGAGATATATATATATAAATTCGGATTTTATAAAATTAGGTTTTGATTTGATTAATTCCTTTTAACTACTATATATATGATATATAACAGCTACTTAGGGTAAGATATCATAATTGAAAAACCCTAGCCGCTCTTAGAGAGAGACTAGAGAGAAAACAGTTTCAGAAAATCCATTCCTTTTGGTGGCTAGTACCGCAAGTCCTTCTTATTGCAGAATCGTTCGACGGTTCGTGCGGCGTTAAATGTGGATACTGGTAGGCTTAACCTCGGTTTGTATTAAGCTTGGAGATTAAGTGGCGCAATCGGTTTGATTCTCGTTTTTTTGTTTATATCCGGTATAATATCTAAACCTCTGAATTAATTGATTTTTGCATGGATCCTGTTTTAGGGTTTCGGAAATTGCTTTAAAATTTTAATTTCATTTGTCTGCGTTCTCATCGTTGAAGCCCAACAATGATTTTATTGCACTACTTGATACTCCATATCATTAGAATATTTTCTTATCATATGATTTTATGCATGTCACACCTTACATTAAGGTTCTATTTCATTTTATACAAAGCTGGGAGGGCGCAGCTGCGCCGGTCCCTGGCAGTGCAGAAATGTGTTAGCTTCAAGACATTTCCAATTTCTATCACCACATAAGTTCTATATGATATAGTTTAACTTCTATAGTGGTGATATACCCATATTTAAAATGAATTAATATGTTCAAAATCTATCACTATATTCAAATGGATTGAATATTTAATCATTAAGAATCCTATCAATTCTTTGATATCAAACTCTTAGGGTTAGTCCACCAATTTAAATAACTATTAGTGACTCCCTTTAATCATATCATAAATTCACATAACCACATAAGGTTTAAATAGACTCACAAAACTAACTCATTAAAAATTAAATCACATATTTAATTAAATAAGGAGTTTAAAATTCACGGTCATTACATCCCTCCCCCCTTATAAAAATTTCGTCCTCGAAATTGTAAAAATAAGGTTACTCAAATAAAAACGGATACTTCGCTCTCATTTTCTATTTTAACTCCCATGTAGCTTCTTCGACTGCATGATTCCTCCAGAGAATCTTAACGGAATGGATGATTTTATTTCTCAGCTTCTGTTCCTTCCTATCTAGTATCTGGATATGAACTTCCTCGTACGATAAGTCTTTCTCGACTTGGATTGGTTCATAGGAGATAACGTGCTTGTAGTTTGATTTATACGGCCGCAAGACTGACACATGAAACACGTTGTGAATGTGCTCAAGTTCAGGAGGTAACACTACCTCGTACGCCACTTCACCGACTCGCCTCAGAATCTTGAACGGTCCTATGAACCTAGGGCTCAACTTTCCCTTCTTCCCAAAACAAATATTCCCTTTCCAGGGAGATACTTTCAGAAATGTATAGCTTCCTAATTCAAAATCTTTCTGCTTCTGATGTAAGTCCGCATACTTCTTCTGGCGATCTTGAGCTGCTACTAGTCGGGCTCTTTTCACCTTGATGATTTCTACCGTCTATTGTACCAACTCGGGTCCCAACAGTAGACGTTCTCCAACTTCATCCCAGCATAAAGGCATTCTATATTTCATCCCATATAGTGCTTCGTACGGCGGAATCCCAATACTGGCGTGATAACTATTGTTATACGCGAACTCTACTAATGGAAGGTGATCCTCCCAACTACCTTTTAAGTCCATCATACAAGCTCGGAGCATGTCTTCAGGTGTTTGAATCGTTCTCTCTCTTTGCCCATTGGTCTGCAGATGATACGCGGTACTCATTCGTAGTTGTGTCCCCATTCTTTCTTGAAGACTTTTCCAGAAGTTTGACGTGAATCGCGGATCTCTATCTGATACTGTGACGACCCCAAATCCAGGTACTTGAAACCCAAACTCGGTTCTCCACGATACCATTTCTTTAAGCTGAATAATACTAAAATAATAATACATTCGAACTTAATTTACATACATCAAAGTTTACTTCCCCAGGTACGTGACCTTCAAATACATTCCTTACAATACTGGAATAGATACCAATACAACTATAACCATTAACTCATAATACACATTATTCGATCACCTTTCCATTTCCTTTGTTCGTACTCGAGCCTTCAAGTTGCTCATACATAACCGAAAATATTTAATTTAAGCAAGGATGAGCATTTAAGTGCCCAAAGAAGTAATAGCAATTATATATAAGTTGAAAGAATATAAGTATTCTCTTTACATAACACTTCTACAACGAATTGAAAGTTGTGAAGTAATCAGATCGATAAAAATTCACATAACAACTCTCTTTCAAATTCTTTAAATTTGGCTCTGGCTCTACCCTTGACTAGGGTTTAAGAAACATACTATGAACATTCTTTTCATTTTCGAAAAGGTTTGGCAGAAATCCATCCGCAAACCGCTCTAGCTTACGGGCACGGAGGGTGATCAGCCCCGTTGTACCCTGTATTGATCAATACTACATAACTTGAACGAAATTCATCGCTCACTCTATCCGCCTGGCAAAAATCTTCCCATATAGGGATGTTCATACATGCCCGGTTCCAAACCCAAGGTTTTAATCTTGCTCAACAATAATATGTAATTCAAATATATATATACTGTAATTGACAAAGGTGTATCAACATGCGAATAAATGCCATGATTATCCAAGTGGGGACACTTGTATAACCATTTAGAAATCAACTTAATGTAATATATATCCGAGCTAACATGTTGATAATCAAAGCGTATATAATCATGCATGTGAATAGAAAATTTCAAAACTTCTTACTCATGTCCATTGCATAAAGAAAATGTAAAGGTAAGATACTTTTTCGATTCACGATTACAAATCTCAACTTAGGTTTTATCTCTTTATCACAACCTATCAATAATCGATCATTCGCTTCGATTAGAACAATATATCTTAACACATAGTAATCGCTATATTACAACAAGACGTAGTCCAATCACATAATCACAAAGATCATACTTTTAGTTCCTATTCTATACTTGAAATATTTTTATACATTTTTCAAATATCTCATCCATGCTCTTCACAAAGAGTCTTTTCTTTCTTGTATAAGGTCTAACTAACATTTGTCGTTGTATCACAAATGACTTTATCGGGTAAATAATTTAGTCTAAGACTCTTATTCTATACCTCAACATCTCAGAATATCGGACATCTTATTTTTAATCATTTTCGCAATTTCCGTAAATTAAAAAAATTTAAAATAATTCAAATCATTACTAAAGGGCCTATAGTGATATAATCATTACTATAGTGTTCTTCTTCAAATTCGTAACTTCATAATCCTGCTCTCAAGTCAAATAGTTTGGCCTCATTATAACTTTCAAATATCTAATCATAATTAAATGATTTAAACATTAAACAATTCCATCATCATTAATAGTTTAATTAATACTAAGCTATTAATGAAACCATTGCTAAAATATAAAAAGTTATTTATAATAACTCAAACTATTTTTAAAACATTTATATTACCCTTAAATGATTTTTAAAACAATAAAAATCATTTTAAATAATTACCATTAATATTTAAATATTAATGTACTATTTATCCAAATATTAAAAGTCATTAATTATAACTTAAAATATTTTTAAATCCTTAATATCCTCTTTAAATGGTTTTTAAATAAGTAAAACCATTTTTAAACTATTTATTTAATAATAATTATTAAATAAACTAAATATCATTAATATTATCTTAATATCATTAATATTTAATTATTAATGAAATTATCATTTAAATATTAAAAGTTATATTTTATAACTTAAAATATTTTTAAATACCTTATTTTCATTTAAAATGATTTTTATAATATTAAAATCATTTTTAAACTAAATTATTTAATATAATCATTAAATAACTTTAATATCATTAATAATAATTAATTAATGAAATTCATCACAAAATATTAAAAGTCATCACAAATAACTCATTTACATAATCAATTCCAAGCCAAAATAAACATAGTAAACTAACTAGTTTATTAACAACACTAACTAAACTTCAAAAATTCAAACTTTAACTAACAACATTACAAAAATTAAATAAGAAACATACCCTAAATACGAATTCCACAGACCTGATATACGCACTTCCACGCCAAAAATTTAACTAAGGAGATCTTTATAAAAAGTTCTCCCACAACAAAGCCTTTCTCAAAAAATTGGAGGCCTTATTGTTGGTGAATGAAACAAAGGCCAAGCCCTTCTATTTATAGGTTTAGAAAATGGTGAAGTTCTCAACTTAGTGATGTGGGACTTGGTTTATACTAATTTTTCAATAGCTCACTTTATGCATTTTCTAACGATTGCTCATAACTCCGATTAATCTGATTTTTGGATATGTTATACTTGGTATGTAAGACTATTTTAAAAATACGAATTACCCAATTCGGGTTCATTAGGTAGCCCAAACAAAGGCCAAAAGTGGACGCTCATAACAGCTTTTCAATCTGCGTTTCAGCTTTACCTCTTTCGCTAAAACAGTCATAACTCTTTCATTTTAAAACATTTTGAGCGATTCTTGAGCCCACGCCAAGCTAACTTCTGGGGCTACAACTTTTATTCTTTGACCATTTCCAAATTCCGAACACATCAGCCCAGAAATTCCGTTCAAATGGACTGCACCACACTTGTTGGGAAGTTTTGACACTACTAATTTGAAATGTCATAACTCTCTCTCCCGATATCGGATTTAGTCCGCTTTGAGTCTATGGAAAGATTATTCGGTTTAATATAACATACCAAAAGCCCAGAAGGTTTTGGAAACATTAACTGATCAAACAGTGTCCCGAATAGCACATCCCGTCACCGACTTTCGCTTTTTGACACATTTCCTTCCAATCACCGTAATTCCTCATCCGAGGTCTAATGAGGTCATTCCAAAGCCTATGGCTTCCTAACTCAGTGCACTACAACATATCAAAAGTCCAGACCTTTTAAAGCACAAAAAGTGGACGAGAATGCCCCCATTACAGATCGCCTAAAAATAGTTTATCATAATCCACAACCATGTTTGACCATTTATAACTTCTAATCTATACATGATATGGACTTGATTCTTTTTGCAGATTAAAGACCACATATCAAAGGCTACACATAACAACTTTTGAAGAACAAAACTCATGATCGAGCAAAGAGTTATGGCCTCCTACATTTGGTGAAAAAATAATGTAATCTTGCTTTTTCCAACTTGCTTAAATCTTCAAATTGCACTTTGATGTTATGGGTCTTTGATTTATCAACACATAACATCAATTAACATTCTATTACACAACTTTAAACAATCAATTGTATCAAATAACATCGAATCAAAGGATTTCTAGGTTTAGTGTTCTTATACCCTTTTGCCAAAAATTCTTGATTCTTGCTTCGATTTGTTATGGGTGATGGTTGGGCTTTGTTTAAGAGTGTATGGGCAATCTTGTACAAGGCAATTAAATGTAATATTTCATCACTAGATTTAATTCTTATAATTTACCAATTAACTTCTATCCTTTGGTAAATTAAAACACTTATACAATAACATCGAAATTAAACCCTAGAATTAAAATTAGGGTTTCTAATTGACCATTAGTGGTTCTTTAATTATCTGTATGTTACTAACACAACAAGTTACTTGTTTCTAATTTCAACCTAATAGGGTTATAATAATTAGGGTTTGTCCTAATTATCGATGTACAACAGTAATTAGGGTTTCTTCTAATTACCGATATTCTTATTCACAGTAACTTCATATACACAGTCACTACTCAGAAATACCCCATAACTGAGTTTAATAATTAGGGTTTCACAGCGACGGTAATATGTTATGACCTAATTGACCGTCATTGCTCAATATTATCTGTCGCACATACCCAGTACATAATTATGGTACTGTAAAATAATATAATATTATTATTCTCATCTCTTGATCACAATCCCAATCCAGGGTTTGGATCTCATGTCTGACTTATTCTTCGTACACAACATCAATAATCAAGTTAAAATAATTAACTTAAATATTCTGAACAATTCATATAATAAAATATTTATTATATAAATCTAATTATCACTTCATATATTATTTCCAATCATGTTTTCATGGAAAATAATTAATAAAAATATTTCGGCTTACAAAAATTTATTACCATATAATTTGTGGTAATTAATTATTCCAAAATTATTTCTAATTTTTCAAGTAATAAATGTATTCGCATTTATCGTTCACTTTACTTGACACTTAGTCTCGCGTATTTAAAAAAAAATTATATGCAAAATTTCTTATTTATTTTATATAGAAAATCTCGAAGTTATTACATTCACCCTCCTTATAAGGATTCCGTCCCCTAATCACCGCTTTAAAAACTCATATGCGAAGGGTACATAGCATATAATCATTGTCGTAGATCTCGATCATACTTGATCGAATCGATCTTTAATTATTCATCATAACACTTGTCTATCCGATTAAGCGTAAATATAAGATATATAAGTTATTCAAATAAGACTGGAGTTCTGCTTCCACCGCCACCGTATCTCGGACCGTCATGTTGTAAACCCCTGAGTTGCTTTCGTTGGTTATCGGGTTGAGTTTGGTCCTCAAATTGCTAACGCCCCACCGCTTCTCCCGTGGTTACGCCCTCGCCTCCATTCCCTCTCGTGGATGCTTCCTCACCTTATGCTCACCGATCCACATATAAAACATCCATCGATCATCCTTGAGTTGGGGCAATTGGGAGAGATATGACCTCTCGCTGCCCGCACTTGTAGCATACAAACTTGCCCTTCGACACTCACCAGAGTGATTCTTCCTGCAATTCTTGCACCGCACTACCCGCTTTTTATACCAACCGCTTTACTTGCATTTTCTCGTAAAAATTCTCATTCTTTTCTCACCCCTATTCCCACTACTACTTTCTATCTTTATTGTTCCTTCCGACTTGCTTTTTTCTTCTTCTTCTCCTTATGGTGGAGGCTCATGGCCTCACTTCCCTGCTCAAAGAATGATAGCCTTTTCCCAGTGAGTGCAAAAGTATTGATTTGCAAAGATCGACACCTTATCAGAGAGCCGTGGTTTTAAGCCCACTCAAATCTCCTTGCCTTCCTAGCCTCTCAGATCCACTTGATGTGGAGCAAACCTAGCCAACTCATTAAATTTTACGGCATACTCAAGCAATACCATATGTTATCCTGCTTTAACTCCGTGAATCTCACCTCCATTCTAGATCGCATACTAACAGAGAGATAGTTTTCAAAAATAAATCCTTAAACCTATCCCAAGTAATTTCTTCTTCTTCTCCGCCTCGAGTCTTATTTGCCTCCCACCAAAAGTTAGCTTCCCTTTCATCATATAAGTGGCAAAAGCGGTCTTTTGCCCTCATCTACTTTAGCGATTACTTAACGCTTTTCTATCTCGCTCACCCAAGTCCGGCTTCTATAGGTCACCGATCCTCCTAATTCGTGGTCCTACGGCTTTTGAAGTCTTTGAATTTTGCCAAGCGATTGTCTCTGGCGGGTTCCCCGCAACCAGTATTCCCCGATGCATAGCTGAGCTACCATGTTTGCAAAATTTTGCATCGCTTCCGCCGCCGCTTCTCTAGCATTAGTAGATTCTTCTACCCTTTGGTTTCGAAGTTTGACGTCTTGGTGACATTATCCGTTAAATAAAACCATAAATTATACCTTTTACATTTTAAACCTTATTGCATAAGATTAATGTATTAAACTCGCTTTCATTTCTCAAACTTAGATTCATATTCATTTATCGAATATTTACACAAAGACATCCTCGCTTTAATCAATACTATCCCTTTGTGACTACGAAGCTCTGGATTTAAAATCTTAACCAACATAAAAGTTAAAAATAGTTCATTACTTATCACATATATTACATACATAACCCATACTACTTATTTACCAAGCCTTTTCTGACATTAATTCGCTCGATGTCCTTCCATCCCACAATTAAAACATTCACCTTTCTTATAGTCGGGGCAACGAGGAGAGGTGTGTCCTTCACGGATGTGTCGCTTTGAGGCTCCATCTCGTCAATTTGGATTTTGAGCTTATCCTGCTTCTTCCATTGTTTCCATTAACGCCGACGATCAACTTTTCTATCTCCCACAACCTTTCCAATGAAGAAACCTTGTTCTCCAAATCTCGCACCTCCGCTGATGCTTGAGCGCCTTCAACTTTAGTGTCCGAATCACTATCCACAAATCCAACATTTCGGATCTCGATGCTACGCTTTTCCACGATAGCCACCTCGTCCGATTTGGGTTCTTAGTGAGCTTCTATTTCTTCATTGGCCTCGATATTAGCTCTGGGGTGTGAATATGATCCTTCTTATTCCACATATCTTTCTCACCGCATATCTACATACATAAGTTACCCCGATTAATATATAGTATATATACACAAAGAATCAAGAGTTCTATATACGTTGTTTATTTTGATTGATGATAAATTTATTCAATTCTCATCAACACCTATCTCTCGCCGAAAGGCGCTCCCATCCACTCGCATCGAATCGCATGAAGGTGATGACTAAAGCCCGGTCTAAGGTATATATCCGTGTCTTTGGCTTCTATTTCAACCTTCAACCGCCTTTATCTCGAATATCTCCATCCGCCCCAACCTCCTCATAACTCTTCATTTTAACTCTATCCGCGGCTTACAACATTCACATATATCATCACATGCTACCCAATACACCTCTCACAAGAGTAAAAGTTTTCAAATTGTGCTTTGAGGGTCATATAGACTATGAACACATAGTTTTAACTGTATTCATACCAAGAAAACATTACCCGGTATGTTTACAATCACAAAGAAGGTAAACTACCATTAATAGTACTTTAGGTGATTAGCCTATTGTACCCTCTACGCCATGCATAACGATTAATCATGCCTAGCGAATATTTACGCTATTAGATTGGATTATTTTATCCAAACAACATCGCTCACCTCGGGCCTTATCATAGGATTCCGCACTCAAAATAATTTGGTTCGGGAAATTTCTTCAATGAACACTTAGAGTTTTCATAAACATTAGTCTAGCCGATTCAAATAGCATAGACTCATATCAATAATTCAATTCAATCAATTATTTAGATGTAGCCAAACCCCGCTGGCAAATTAAACTTTTGAAAACATTTTCTAGAATGACGCCATGATGCCGCATCAGATTAATAATCCGCTGAGGATGCCGCCATTGTATGACTTTGTCATAACACATCATACAATAGTGGAACGACGACTTCAGTCAAATTCACACTAAGTATTCCCGTATTTACAACTCCATCACATTTTATCATCTCTCGCACTGTTACATGGTACATGAGTGATAATTAAAACAATTTTGATATTTCAAATCATTTAAGTCTAATGTCAAATAAGTAGCATAGACAGTATTTTTTAAACCGCTTTCAAAAATGATTACGAGTCTACATTTTTGTTTTCAAAGGCACATAGTGCGTATTTAGCTTGATGTCAAAAATTTTGAAGTTTAGCATAGCTAGGAGTTTAGGAAAACCTAACACCTTCACTAAAAATCATTTACTTAAGAATCTATCTGCTCCTCGTAATCCATAATACTCCATTCACACAAAACTATACCCAGCTCATCAAACCACACTTATGAGTTCATAAATTGCCACAATCATATGAGTTTAAGAACTTATCCTAGTCGACCTTTGGCGTCCATTCACGAGAGGGTTCATAAACATTTCATATAATTATGAGTCAAGAATGTCTCATAGGTATGAGTTTTAAGAACTCGAACTTAATCTTATATTCTCTATCTATGACCTATCTACCGTTATACACCTAAGAATGGAGTCATCCTCTTAATGTGCATATAACAAATAGCGCCGATACGCATATTTCAATGATTATCGCGCCGTAAACTAAGTGGTTTTTACACCAAGTACAATTCAAATCCCATACGAAGAATCATACAACTCAAATTACCGACATGAGTCCTCAATTGAATCCCCATCTAACACTAACCCCATTCTCCATACTGAATTTAATTTGTATTTATAATTCTCTTCGGATCTGTACTAAATTGATAGTACAATTCATACACAATCTTCTTGTAAACTTTCCAATCATCGATTGATTCCTTCCGTCATTATAGCCTTATCGTATCACGGGTGATCTCATCGTATATATTACGATTTAGTTCAATATCTTGATCGCTTTTATTTTACGATCTCTCATAATCGCACTTTCACCTTTTTTAGACTCAATCTATTCCCCACTATCGCTTAACTTTATAATCGAGTTAGGGAACTCGTGTGTCTTTACACTCGCCGAGATTCATCTTTGAATCTTATCGACCAACTAACTCTATATGAGTTAATACTTATCCTAATCATTGCGGTTATTAGTCTCGTATTCCTACCTAAGCTTCATAACCAACAACTTTTGATACCAACCCGTGATTTACCCCAAATCCAGTACTTGAAACCCGAACTTCGGTTCTCCACGATACCATTTCTTTAAGTCAATAATACTAAAATAATAATACATTCAACTTAATTTACATACATCAAAGTTTACTTCCCTGTGCACGTGACCTTCAAATACATTCCTTATAATACTTGAATAGATACCAATACAACTATAACCATTAACTCATAATACACATTTATTCGATCACCTTTCCTTTTCCTTTGTTCGCGTTCTCGAGCCTTGGTTTGCTCATACATAATCGAAAATATTTAATTTAAGCAAGGATGAGCATTTAAGTGCCCAAAGAAGTAATAGCAATTATATATAAGCTAAAAGAATATATAAGTATTCTCTTTACATAACACTTCTACAACGAATCGAAAGTTGTGAAGTAATCAGATCGAATAAAAAATTCACATAACAACTCTCTTTCAAATTCTTTAAATTTGGCTCGCTCTACCCTTGACTAGGGTTTAAGAAACATACTATGAACATTCTTTTCATTTTCAAAAGGTTTGGCAGAATCCATCCAAGAACCGGGCTTAGCTTACTTAGCACGAGGGTGATCACCCATTGTACCTCAGATTGATCAATACTACATAACTTGAACGAAATTCATCGCTCACTCTATCCGCCTTTATAAAAAAATCTTCCCATATAGGGATGTTCATACATGCCTGGTTCCAAACCCGAAGGTTTTTAATCTTGCTCAACAATAATATGTAATTCAACATATATATATACGGGTAATTGACAAAGGTGTATCAACATGTGAATAACTGCCATGATTATCCAAGTGGGGACACTTGTATAACCATTTAGAAATCAACTTAATGTAATATATATCCGAGCTAACATGTTGATAATCAAAGCGTACATAATCATGTATGTGAATAGAATAATTCAAAACTTCTTACTCATGTCCATCAGCATAAAGAAAATGTAAAGGTAAGATACTTGCCGATTCACGATTACAAATCTCAACTTAGGTTTTATCTCTTTATCACAACCTATCAATAATCGATCATTCGCTCGATTAGAACAATATATCTTAACACATAAAATCGCTCTATTACAACAAAGACATAGTCCAATCACATAATCACAGTGATCATACTTTTAGTTCCTATTCTATACTTGAAATATTTTTATACATTTTTCAAATATCTCATCCATGCTCTTACAATAGTCTTTTCTTTCTTGTATAAGGTCTAACATTTGTCGTCGTACCGACAGCTTTATCGGGTAAATACTGAGTCTAAGACTCTTATTCTATACCTCAATCTCGTTTCAGCTTTACCCTCTTCCGCTAAAACAGTCATAACTCTTTCATTTTAAAACATTTTTGAGCGATTCTTGAGCCCACGCGAAGCTAACTTCTGGGGCTACAACTTTTATTCTTTGACCATTTCCAAATTCCGAACACATCAGCCCAGAAATTCCGTTCAAATGGACTGCACCGCACTTGTTGGGAAGTTTTGACACTACTAATTTGAAATGTCATAACTCTCTCCTCCGATATCGGATTTAGTCCGCTTTGAGTCTATGGAAAGCTTATTCGGTGTACTATAACATACCAAAAGCCTAGAAGGTTTTGGATACATTAACTGATCGAAATAAAGTCCCGAATAGCACATCCTGCTGCTGACTTTTCGGTTTTGACACATTTCCTTCCAATCACCGTAATTCCTCATCCGAGGTCGGAATGAGGTCATTCCAAAGCCTATGGCTTCCTAACTCAAAGCACTACAACATATCAAAAGTCCAGACCTTTTAAAGCACAAAAGTGGACGAGAATGCCCCATTATAGACCCGCCCAAAAATAGTTTATCATAATCGGTCAACCATGTTTGACCATTTATAACTTCTAATCTATACATGATATGGACTTGATTCTTTTTGCAGATTAAAGACCACATATCGTGCTACACATAACAACTTTTGAAGAACAAAACTCATGATCGAGCAAAGAGTTATGGCCTCGACATTTGGTGAAAAAATAACAGAATTCGGTTTTTCCAACTTGCTTAAATCTTCAAATTAGTGCACTTTGATGTTATGGGTCTTTGATTTATCAACCCATATCATCAATTAACATTCTATTACACAACTTTAAACAATCAATTATATCAAATAACATCGAATCAAAGGATTTCTAGGTTTAGTATTCTTATACCCTTTTTGCCAAAAATTCTTGATTCTTGCTTCTGATTTGTTATGGGTGATGGTTGGGCTTTGTTTAAGAGTGTATGGGCAATCTTGTATAAGGAAATTAAATGTAATATTTCATCACTAGATTTAATTCTTATAATTTACCAATTAACTTCTATCCTTTGGTAAATTAAAACACTTATACAATAACATCGAAATTAAACCCGGTAATTAAAATTAGGGTTTTTAATTGACCATTAGTGGTGTTCTTTAATTATCATCGTATTCTTTAATTATCTCGCTATGTTACTAACACAAATACACGGTTTCTAATTTCAACCTGTTAGGGTTATAATAATTAGGGTTTGTCCTAATTATCGATGTACAACAAATAATTAGGGTTTCTTCTAATTACCGATATTCTTATTCACAAAGAATTTCATATACACAAATACTACTCGTAAATACCCCATAACCGAGTTTAATAATTAGGGTTTCATAAAGACGGTAATATGTTATGACCTAATTGACCATCATTGCTCAATATTATCTCGTCACACATACCCAAAGACATAATTATGGTATCGTAAAATAATATAATATTATTATTCTCATCTCTTGATCACAATCCCAATCCGTGGTTTGGATCTCATGTCCGACTTATTCTTCGACACAACATCAATAATCAAGTTAAAATAATTAACTTAAATATTCTCGAACAATTCATATAATAAAATATTTATTATATAAATCTAATTATCACTTCATATATTATTTTCAATCATGTTTTCATGGAAAATAATTAATAAAAATATTTCTACTACGTAAATTTATTACCATATAATTTGTGGAAATTAATAATTCCAAAATTATTTTTAATTTTTCAAGTAATAAATGTATTCGCATTTATCATTCACTTTACTTGACACTTAGTCTCGTCATTAAAAAAAAAAAAAAAAAATATACGCAAAATTTCTTATTTATTTTATATAGAAAATCTCAGGTTATTACAGATATAATAGATACCGACACCCTATGCCTCGAGATAATTTCCTTGACATACAATTTGGTTAACTGGTCCAAACTATACTTAATCTTAATCGGCAAAAAGTGAGCTAACTTAGTCAGATGATCTATAATCACCCATATGGCGTCGTGCCTGTGACGCCCCCAAATCCGTGTAACATCGATTACAGGACATGGTACTCAGGATACAACATACATCATCATCTATCTAAATAACTCTAATAATAATAATAATAATAATAATAACTATTACATACTTATTCAAAATAAAGTCACAAGTCTTTGCAACCTTTAATAAACAGAAACTTAAACTTAGCGTTTATCGCTACATTACATCATATGCGGAAATATAATTATTACATAAATAACTCTCATCATTTCATCTTAGACTTTCCCTTGTCCTTGTCCTTGTCATTGTCCTTGCCCGAGCCCTCAGCGTTATCAGCCTTAACTGAAAGGTTTAAGCAAGAATGAGCACAAATTGCCCAACAAGTATATAAAGTAGTTTGAGAACATACATCAGAAGTAAAAGCATTAGTATGAATATTTCTCAACAGTTGAAATAAATATCAAGAGATAAACTGGAATATCAAGATAAGAGTTCGAATTCTCAATAAGATACTAAGGGTGTTAAATACCACGAACATTTCTCTTTTCATCGAAAACCATCGACGGTTTAACAATCAAATAGATTATAAATAGGTCTCGTAAGTACTCCAGTGATCACTTATCGTACTTCCTACATTGTGCACAAGTATAAAGTTTAAACGCATAAGCGTAAATGGGACTATATGCTCGACATCGCTACCCGTTATCCGGGTTGTTCATCTTAGTTTCATGCGAGACCGAACCAAAGTAATTTGGATTGGTAGACTTAAATAGCTACAATGAATTTGAAATAGTTCAAATAATACAACATTTCGCATCTATAATATCTAACTGAAACAAATGGCCAGATCGCATTCTTGAAAGCAGTTCATAAATAATTAAGAACTTTAAAGCATACACAACTGAATTAATAATTGAGTAATCATCAATAGAACTTGAACTATATATAAGTTTGTACGAGTTATAACTTGCAACATACGAGACTTGTACACAATGATAAATTGTACAAGTTAAGGGAACTTACATTCACTGCAATAAAGTGAATAGAGTTAGGAAACTTTCCTGATACGTCTTCTACAATTACTGCTATCTACTAGCCCTTCACGTAACCTATTCACATGTGACACGTAAAGCAATTTAGTTCTCGAACACCACTTTGAAGTGTAATGGTTCCCTTTTATTTTAATAAGACAATTAAACTCACACGTATTCAAATACAATTCAATTACATAACACATTGCTACGTATAGGCCACGTGGTTAAATAAAATAAACTGGGAAACATAAATTTTTGACATTTTTCAAACCAAAACTCTACCAAAAATTTGCATAAAATATGCTTAAGGGTCTCAAGTCGGAAAATCTCATTTTCCATAATTATGACATCACATATATAATTAAATTCATTTATCCATATAACATCATTTATATGAAAAATACCAAATCACTCTCAAAAATATTTCTTTTCTGGGATTTTGTAGAATATAGTCCCACATTGAACATATAGTTTTCCCAGAATTCTTAAAATCCATCTACTATTTGTAAATAGTCCATAATAGCCAAATATTCTAAGATTTTTCATAAATCGAGATTGCTCCACAAATTCTGAAATTTTCAGGGTTAACTCCTGTTATACATATGTACTTCCAGTAAAACTTTTGTAATTTTTGGACTTATACACAGAGAGTTATTCGGGTATCTTTTCAAATAGTGCCCTTAACTGTAAAATTCATAACTCTCAAACCGTATGGCCAAAAATTCTCAAATTTTTACAGGACCTTCATATCTTCTTATAGTAATACTCCAATTTTTTCCAGAATTTTTAAAGTACAAAACAGTGGACAAAAATTCCCCCGAAACAGACTGATCCAAACAGTTCCAAGAAAGACATCAATTTTTTTGTTTCTTGCAGCCACTTTTGCGATTTTATTCCCACTAATCTACAGATGATATGACCATGATACTTGGACACAATAAACTTCATACATCAAGGTATTTTAAAAAATATAACATTCATGAAAGTATCATGCTAAGACCACAAACCAATCAAGATAGAAAAACGTACAAGATCGGTTTTATACTTAGAAAACATCTGGAAATTCCAGATTTTCTGCAGATTTTGTTATGAACATGCTTGCTTACGATTTTCATAACTTGATCATTATAACTCTGATTCAAACAAAATTGAGGCCAGATTATACTTCATACTACATATTATTTTATAAAATTATTACATACGCTAATCGAGTCATATTAAAACCATGATTTTGAGGCTTCGAAAAACCCAAAAATCACAGATTTCACATTCAACCAACTTTGAAAAATTTTGTGATTTCGATTCTATCATACATGGGCATGACTCCTACTGTCCAGATCACTTCAACCAACATATACGAACATGTTACAATCAACCAAGTCACTAACTTACCATGCTTTGAACAAATTGACTACTAAGAGGCATTTTATCCAACATATCGCATATATACATGAAATCTTTGATTCTCTATGTAATTGCAACATGTTTAAACCATAATTTTCATTCATTATCATCCTCATAACAGAAACCAACATTAGCATAGCCTCACGAAATCAACATAAAGCATTTACCATGGCTGTACATGTTTTTTCACTATTTTTCTTCAAGAACATGAAAAATAGAGTTTTATGGCTTACCTTTTTGGATGAATTTCACTAGTGTTAATTTGATTATCCCTCTTCCTTGCTTGTTAGTTGCTATGTAATCTCCAGTATTCGTTTTCCCCCTCTCAAGCTCTCATTCTCTCAATTTCTCTCTTTTTTTGCTCTCTTGATGAAATTTTGCAAATGAGAGGAATATATGAGTGGAGAGTATATATGTATATGATATTAGCATAGGCTTCCCTTGCCTCTTCCATTCCCAAATCATTAGTTATGCATATATTGCTCATATTGCATAGGTTTAATATGGAGAGGGGAGTTAAGAAAATGAAAAGTTTTGGTTTATTACCCAAGTGTAACTCCCTCTCCCTCAATATCTTGCAATACGTATACTTCCTCCTCCCTTGTCCCGATTCGTGAGTCACAGGATCCCACCAACTGCTGACCAATTAAATAAACAAATTATAATATTATTTTAATCCTTTAAATGCCCATTTTGACCATTTTTCCCTACGTAGCCAAACGTGTTCAATACTGAAAGTAGTATGCACACAAGTCAATCATGTTTGATGATAAAGCATATACTTTGTAACAATCTTATTCATTTATTAATAAAAATTATTAATTTATTAAAGACTTTTAAATTATCTACATGATGATATTTTATAATATGTGATAAACCCATAGTTTTAAGCAATGCTTTTAGAATAATGATGATGATCATTCTAATGAGATCTAAATTCTTAAAAAGTTTAAAACTAAATAGTTCCCAATCATTGGATTACTAAATTGGAGATTCGTGAATCCAGATAGATTGGTACATATGTTGCTTGCTCATTGGATGAGGATGATTGATCTCATGATCATTTGTGTGGAGACACTAAAGTAAGTATGTAGGTGCTTATTAGAGAATAAGTTCACTGAACGTGGCTCGCTAAGGAATACCTAATTGAGTTTTACTTGTCTGTCAATAGGAATTCCTGTAGTGATAGAAGTACAAGTGATCCTTGGACTTGAGATCATCATAGTATCTTCTGTATGATGAGTTATATTTTGACTTTTTCCTTAAGACCCTTACGGTATATCAAATGGTATGCTTTGGTATAATAAGTTTTACATGGAGATAATGTATGATCAATAAAGAATCTACCGCTTCTAGTAAAAGAAGAGAAATATCCTATGTGATTCGATAAATGACAACTCAGTAGTCCTTGGCCAAGGCAGAATGAAATTAGAAAGGAGTTTCTAATTTGCATTATTTAAAGTTGTGCATTTAAGGATCGAAATACATATAATTAAATAAAATAAGATTTGACAGTAATTTCATGTCTTATATTTAATTGAGACATTGTATGGTGAAAGGATTGAATTGTACGGTAACTATTTACTCAAATGTTATTTTATAATTAATGTTGAAATATATATTATCTGGAAAGTCGTTAATCGCTACGAAGGCATATCCCTATTGTAGAATAAATATTATTTATTTAAATAAATAAATAGTTTAATTTATTTAGTTAAATAAGATTAGAATTGTTCTAATTAATTTATTCACAACCGGTTTAA